>CM077004.1:132904755-133504755 GCA_039090855.1 Macrothele yani
AGCAGGTCATGGGACCAGAACGTTCTTCTGTGGTTATCGTGAAGGCCAGAAGACAGACAAGCCGTTCGTTTCTTTCCTTTGCGTCTTTAAAAAATGCTTAAAAATCAGAAAATGACTTTTTCTTAATTTTTTTATTTTTGTAAAAATATGACGATAGTTGTAAGTTTATGCTGTAAAAATTACAATGCGTTATGATTTATAGTTTGCCATATAAGCGTTTTTTAAAATGGATCCCATCGCGAAATAGAGAATTTTGTGATATTTAGAAATTTAATTTCTCGTAAACTAAATCGAAATTCAAAAAAGGGCGACGAGGTGCAAAAATTCGGTCTTGGCACTACATGCCTACAAAGTTTCGTGATTCTGATACTGTTAGTTATGTCAGGAACGCGACCTGATAGCACTTTTTTGCTTATACCTTAACTTTGAAATACAATAGCTCTTGAAGTATCGCTAGAATCGACAAACGGTTTATTTCAGCGTGTACTCCAAACAATTCTCTACAAACGATGTAAATTTCGTATTTTTGTGTTCAATACGTTGTGCGCTGCGAGCTAGGAAAGCAAGAGTGTCGCGAAATTTCTAAAACAGCGGCGGCAGTTACTTTTTTAGAATAGAGAGATACAAAGGCAGTTCCATAAAAACTGAGAGTAATTTATTTTGAGTTGGCAACAGTGCGAAGGGGAAAAATAAACACGCAGACAACTAACATCTATGGCAACAGTTATTACCCGTGGAAGACGATTCTGGTTTTGTTATTGCGCAGTTGTTTAAAGTACCTCTTCATTTCTCCATGCAGCAATGAAGGTGATTAAGAAGCGAAATGAGTTGTGCGGTAAACGTTTTGTATCGTTTGGGTAAAACGCCTCCAGAAACAGTTGATTTAATGAAAAAAGCTTACAGAGATAAATGTTTGGGTGATTTACGATTTTCAGATGGCACCATGATTTCAGAAAAGGGCGATTGTCGGAAGAACTCGCTCCTAGGCCTGGTGGACATGAAAGTGTTGCTACGGAGCGTATTGTTAACGCTGTTTGGGCAACCCTGCAAGAAGATCGACGAATGACGTGTGCAGACATAGCGGCGTCAACTATATTTCAAAAACGTAGGCATTTCGCATTATACGCGACAAATTACTGCTGCACCGTGTGCTCCAGATGGCTACAGCTATGTCATGAGTGGAAACAAATTATTTCAAAGGATCTGAACTTTCTAAACACAGTAATAACTGCCAACGAAACATGGTTTCACTATTTCGACCCCCTCATCAAGCACGCAACGACTGTTTGGAAACACATAGGCTCGCCTACTCCGAAAACAATCCGCCAAACCAAATCAGCTGGGAAGGTAATGATGATCATTTTCTTTGATCATAAAGGTGTTGTCTACCAACATGCCGTTCATCCACAAATTGCTGTCAATGCTAATTATTAAAGTCTTGAAGCGTCTGCGGCGACACATATCGATTAAGCAACCGGAACTGGTGGGCAAGTGGACCCTACACCGTGATAAGGCCCGCCCACATGTGGCTGCTTGTGTCGAACAGTTTCTCACGAAATGCAGTATTGAAATCATGCCACAGCCTGCCTGCAGTCTTGACCTCGCCCCGTGCGATTTCTATTTGATTCCAACAATAAAGAAGAAGTTCCGTACATTCAGCACAGATGCTGACGTTATTCAAGCTGTGCAGGGGGGTCGCTAAAACAGCTTCCACAAAATGATTTGGCCACATATTTTGAAAAGTGGACTGAACGATGGGACCGTTGCATATCATCCGAGGGAAGATACTTTGAGAAAGCATAAAATATATTTTGCTGTACCTATATTTCTTCATTTTGTGTGATTTTACTCTCAGTTTTTATGGAACGGCCGTTGTACGTACGTACAACATTTAGAACATCTATATATTTATGTTCTTTTTAGGTCTCAGTTCAAACTCGAACACGGAGTTTTCAACTGGAACTATATTATGCAGTGGAAGTACACACTGCGTAACTTTAACTCCATAGTCAAATTAGCCTTGCCTCGAGTATACACTGTAAGTTGGCGGTAGGGTGGGCGAGAAAAATTATCGCACCCCCTTGGCGACGTTGATGATGAGAAGGAGGTATACTCGTGGCCTTGACTAGAAATGTGTTTAGCCATAGAAGAGACATTGCTAAGGATTCACGAAACAAAAACGAAAGTAATTAAAATATAAAAAGCACACGCAAAATAGGGCTGCTGGGTCCTGGTTGCTGGGGTGCACGATTTCGGATACCTCGAGGTCCTCAGTTCGTGCTAAGAGACTACCCGCCGATATCAGCTTAAGCCTTTGGTTTCGTGGTAGAGACTATTAGTTATAAACACCCTTTTTTCCTTGGAGCTCCTGTAGCAATGCAAAGTCAGAGGATAAAAACTTACACACAAAATTAGTGGTGTTTCTTTCCTTCGATCCTTGGCTGTTTTCGGAAAATCAATGAATACGAGCAACTTTCACTCCTTTTTCTATTACGCCAGGCTTTACAAAACTCGTTTTGGATATCTAAATTGCCTTCGACGTGATTACACGTGATAACTGCATAGTTTTGCCAAAATTTAGTCTGTTAATGTCATAAGCATGTTGACCCTTTAAAGATAGCAGGTGACACACGAGAATAATGACATTGAGCTCTTCTTCAATTTATTTTGAACGTAACTCCCGATAACATCTTCATTTTTAGCAGCTCATGAAAGCCAAATTTATCTTCCGGAACGCTAACACGGATGGAAGCAATTTCGTTCACTAACAATCTGTTGTTTGCTTGTCTTACAAACACGGATCCGGCAAGAGCGTTGTTTCAGATCATGTCTTATTTTTCCGTTATTTTATCTCGTTAATCAAAACTAAAAAAAATGTGATTTTCCTGTCTTCCCGAAGGTCCGAGAAAAATTAAAATATTTTAGGATCGCAGTATCTCACTATTAATAGCCTTGAGGTGATATCATCCACCCAAAATTTTGCAAGCACTACGTAATTGTGTATAATCTGAAGTGCTTATGATGTCCTGTGAAGTAATTTAGGTTGTTCTTTTAGATAGAACAAAGGGATGAATTTAGTCATATCGTTAACACCCCCTTTTTTATTTTTTTTTCTGTGCTTTTGAATTTCTTATCATGAGAGTCCTAATCACACTTTGATGAAATTCATGTTGATTGCCTCAATTTTCTGTGTTCAGTGATGAACCCAATAATAATTTATAGGTGCCAAAACAAGTGAGAATGTACTAAAATGAACGAAGCTGAGTTTCTAAATAAGAAACCGCATCTTTTCGATCGTCTTTAGGGCCGTAAACTGGGAAGGGCCAGGACAGGCGGCGCTCGACCTGCGTTACTGCTGTCAAACTACGTGGAATTCACCGTCGCACTCCATAGTTACTGCGCTCGACCTACGTGGGATTCACCTACTTATAAACAGATAGTCACGGCCGTATACTGGGAAGGGCCAGGACGGGCGGCGCTCGACCTGCGTTACTGCGCTCGAACTGCGTGGGATTCATCGCCGCACTCCATAGTTACTGCGCTCGACCTACGTGGGATTCACCTACTTATAAACAGATAATCACTCCGTAGACTGGGAAGGACCAGGATGGGTGGCGCTCGATGTACGTGGGATTCACCGCCGCACTCCATAGTTACTGCGCTCGATCTACGTGGGATTCACCTACTTATAAACAGATCTTCACGGCCGTAAACTGGGAAGGGCCAGGACGGGCGGCTCTCAACCTGCTTTACTGCGTTCGACCTACGTGAGATTCACCGGCGCTCCCCATAGTTACTGCGCTCGACCTAAGTAGGATTTACCTACTTACAAACAGATCTTCACGGCCGTAGACTGGGAAGGGCTAGGACGGGTGGCGCTCTACCTGCTTTACTGCGCTCGACCTACGACCAGCGCTCTCCATAGTTACTGCTCTTGACCTAAGTAGGATTTACCTACTTATAAACAGATCTTCACGGCCGTAGACTGGGAAGGGGCAGGGCGGGCGGCGCTCGACCTACATTTTCTGTTACCCGAACTAGCAATCCACACTACAGTCCAGTGCCCAATCTTTTTCATATTTAGAGATTTCTGTAGAGGATTGTAAGTAGGGAGTTTGTCTGATTCGAGGTCTTAAACAACCCTGATACATAGGAAGCTAAGATTTGGGGTAAAGTGCCCGACAGAAGAGTCACACGGAAGCGAAGAAGGGGAGGAAGACGCCCTTATTACAAAGGCCGTTCCATAAAAACAAAGTATTTTTTTTTTTTGGAGTAGGAAACAGTGCGAAAGGGAAAAATAAGAACACAGACGACTAACTGAATCAGGGAAGTTTCTATGGCAACAGTTATTAACCGTGGCAGATGATTCTGGTTTTGTTATTGCGCAGTTGTTTTAAAGTACGTCTGCATTTCGCTATGGAGGTGAGTGATTCAGAGTTAAGAAGTGAAATGCGTTGTGCGATAAAAAATTTCTAACGTTTAAGTAAAACGGCTCCACAAACAGTTGGTTTCATGTAAACAGTTTAGAAAGATATACATTTGGGTGAGTCAACGATTTTTAGATTGTACCATGATTACAAGAAAGTCGGCAGAACTCGCTCCTAGGTCTGGAAGTGTTGTTACGGAGCGTATTGTTAACACTGATTCGACAACACTGCAAGAAGATCGACGAATGACGTGTGAAGACATAGCGGCGTCAACTAATATTTCAAAAACGTCGGCATTCCGCATACTACGCGACAATTTACGGGTGCATCGTGTGTGTTCCAGATGGGTACCTCATCACCTGACGAGATAACAATTGTTAGCCAAAGTTCAGGTATGTCATGAGTGAAACCAAATAATTTCAAAAGAACCAAACTTTCTAAACACAGTAATAACTACCGACGAAACATGGGTCAACTTTTTCGACCCCCTCACAAAGCGTGCAACATGTTTCTGGAGACACACAGGCTCGTCTCCTTTGGAAAAAGTCCGCCAAACCAAATCAGCTGGGAAGGTTATGATGATAATTTTCTTTGATCATATAGGCGTAGTCTTCCAGCATGCCGTTCATCCCCGAATTCCTGTCAATGCTGTGTATTAGATTTCAGTCTTGAAGCGTCTGCGACGACACCTATCGATTAACCGTCCGAAACCGATATTAGAAACCTCTTCCATTTAATGCCAGCTGAGAAGAAAATCGAATGCCTGTTCTCCTGTAGAATCGACGATATTAGAAATATCTTCCATTTAATGCCAGCTGAGAAGAAAATCAGATGTCTACTCTCCTGTAGAATCGACGATATTACAGTAGAAACTTCTTCCATTAAATGCCAGCTGAGAAGAAAATCATATGTCTGGTCTGCTGTAGAATCGACGATATTACAGTAGAAACCTCTTCCATTTAATGCCAGCTGAAAAGAAAATCAAATGTCTGTTATCCTGTAGAATCTACGATATTAGAAACCTCTTCCATTTAATGCCAGCTGAGAAGGAAATCGAATGTCTGTTCTCCTGTAGAATCGACAATATTAGAAATATCTTCCATTAAATGCCAGCTGAGAAGAAAATCAAATGTCTGGTCTCCTTTAAAATCGACGATATTACAGTAGAAACCTCTTCCATTCAATGCCAGCTGAGAAGAAAATCAAATGTCTGTTCTCCTGTAGAATCGACGATACTAGAAACCTCTTCCATTTAATGCCAGCTGAGAAGAAAATCAGATGTCTAGTCTCCTTTAGAATCGACGATATTACAGTAGAAACCTCTTCCATTTAATGCCAGCTGAGAAGAAACTCAAATGTCTGTTCTGTAGAACCGACGATATTAGAAATATCTTCCATTTAATGCCAGCTGAGAAGAAAATCAAATGTCTGGTCTCCTACAGAATCGACGATATTAGAAACCTCTTCCATTTAATGCCAGCTGAGAAAAAATCGAATGTCTGTTCCCCTGTTGAATCGACGATATTAGAAATCTCTTCCATTTAATGCCAGCTGAGAAGAAAATCAGATGTCTGGTCACCTGTAGAATCGACGATATTACAGTAGAAACCTCTTCTACTTAATGCCAGCTGAGATGAAAATCGAATGTCTGTTCAGTAGAATGGACGATATTAGAAACCTCTTCCATTTAATGCCAGCTGGGAAGAAAATTAGATGTCTACTCTTCTGTAGAATCGACGATATTACAGTAGAAACCTCTTCCACTTAATGCCAGCTGAGAAGAAAATCAAATGTCTGTTATCCTGTAGAATCGACGATATTAGAAATCTCTTCCATTTAATGCCAGCTGAGAAGAAAATCAAATGTCTGTTTTCCTGTAGAATCGACGATATTAGAAATCTCTTTCATTTAATGCCAGCTGAGAAGAAATTCGAATGTCTAGTCTGTTATAGAATCGACGATATTAGAAACCTCTTCCATTTAATGCCAGCTGAGAAAAAAATCAAATGTCTGGTCTCCTATAGAATCGATGATATTAGAAACCTCTTCCATTTAATACCACGTCATGTAGAGGCTGTTATTATTGCTCAAGGTGGCTTAACACGGTACTGAGTTTTGAAGCGAAAAATCTTGTATAGCTCTACAATAAAATCTATTATCTCCTGCAACATGAGGAATCTGTGTTATAAATTTCATTTGAACAGCGCTATTCTTTTTTGGTGTTGCAATTTTCACAAACAGTAGTGTATTTATTTGGGGGGGGTGGTAATGTAGCACGATGACAAGTGGGATAATAAAGTAACAGGTTTTAATATCTGCAAAATGTAGCACAAGGTTGTATTGCTTAAATGCGCAAAAGGAACAATACAGAAGTAATGGCGAGTTTCTAAGTCGGAAGAGCTTCTGTTTAATAAAACAGCATGAACAAGTCAGGGAAATATATATATATATATATTTTGTTAAATTTAGAATCTCTATACATCACCAAAGTTATACCTAGATAAAACCCTTTGAACTCGAAAGAGCAGTTCTTCCTTGTTTTTAAGGCAGTTTTTTTCAGTGAAAGAACCGCAGTTATTCTCCATAAGGGTAAAATATTCAAAGAACAAATATCTACTGCTTGAACATGAAAATACGAGATGTAATTTTATCGCTTTGATACTTAAACCGAGAAACTGAGTTTCAAAAATGAAACGGAACAAGGTTACCTGCATCCAAATAACAACCGAAAAACATAATTCAAAATTTCTCTTGCTTTGTATAAAAATGTGGAAAAATATATATGTTGTGGCTTAGATTTTATTGAAACAGTTCGCTGCTTCGCAATAACAACGGCGGGTTGCTTTATATTTGGAAATGGGGAAACAATGCTTATTACATTCAAGGTTTTTTGGACGTTCTTTTCTTTTCGGTTATGCATTAAATGTGGTTTTTATATTTCTGACTCGGATACTATTACAAGAAGAATAAATAATAAATGTACAAAGTATAAGATTGTAAGGAAATGCAAAACTCACAGGTACTTCTTGTTTTCATAGACGTCGTAAAGGGCTAAAACATGAGGGTGTTCGATAAGTTTCATGATGGCGATTTCCCTTTCGACCTGAAAAGAAAGAAAAAAAATTATCAGTAGAATTCATATCAAGAAACACATGCCACATTCTTTCTTTAAAAAAAAATTGATTAAATTCTGGAATAAAATTAATTATGCAGTAGTAACAGCACTTTTGAAAAACATTTGAGCTGAAAATGCAGCTTGAAAGTTGTAACCTTTCGACGTGGGGGACTCGCACAATTGTTAATATGTGTATTTTGGGACATTTACGCGAATAATATACTCCCTCGTATATAGTCTAAGACGGTGTAAAACGAGGCATACAATTGCTCACTGGTTTTCTCCAGCTATACGAATGTCGTTCAAAAAGTAACGAGACTGATTTTTCATGCGGCAGAAATGTAATACAGTAAACATACTTCTTCGTCATCATCATCATCATTGTCAACCATTATCAATCCAATGCTGGACGAAGGTTTCCCCAAGTTTCTTCCACAACGGTGTGTATTGTGCCAGTCTCTTCCATGTTACTCCCGCATACTTTCGAATTTCATCCGCCCATCTCCCTGTGGTCTTCTTCTGAGTTTTTTCCTGTCCCTTGGAATCCAGTCTAAACTTTCAGTTGTCCATCGATGATCTGCCCTTCTGGCAATGCGTCCTGCCCATTGCCATTTCAGGGATTTTACTCTGGTCATGATGTTTTCCACCCTTGTCATTTTTCTGATCCACGAATTCCTCTTCTTATCTCTCCTGGTTACACCAAGCATGCACCTCTTCATGTTCTTTGAGTTGTCTGCAGTCTTTGTATGTCTCTTTTAGTTAAGGTCCACGTCTCTGCACCATATGTAAGCACTGGAAGGATGCATTGATTAAACACTTTTCTTTTAAAACATAATGGCATATTGCTCTTGAAAATTATACTGTTTCTTCCAAACGCTCTCTATCGGGTTTATGGGACATATTAAAAACCCGGATCGGGTTTTTAACATGTCCCATACATTCTCAACGGGGTCCAGATCCGGGCTCTGTGCTGACCAGGGAAGATGGTGGAAGTCGTTCTTATGCTCGCTGAAGCACTGATGCACACATCTTGCGCGATGGACAGTAAAATTGTCATCCATGAAACAGTCGTCACCTGCTAATAGAAAGTCAATATTGCAGGATAGACTTGATAGGGAACGATTTTCTGATAATCATTGGAAGGCGCCCGTCCTTCCAGCAATATCACGGCATCAGTACGTACATACAAAACGTGCCCCGCACCATGACACCACCTGCAGAACCTTGAGTTGAGTTTACAAATCAATCTGGGTGAATTTCTTTACGGGGGTATCCTCCAAATTCTTTGTTTACTGTCGGTACAGAAAAAGGCGTACCGCGACTTGTCGGGATCATATCAATATTTTCCCAGTTTCCTAGTTTACAGTGACGGTGTTCCTGACACTACTGCAGTCGAACATTCCAATTCTTCGCAGAAATCAGTGGCGTTCATATAGGCTTGCGGACTGCAAATACACTGCTGGCCACCAAAAATGCAACACCAAGAAGGACACGAGATAGAAAGGCCAGATTTACTGGACACATAACAACAGATACAAAGATGAAACGATTGAGCTTACAGGCCCGTGCGACTTGCGGAACACGCAGACATCAATAGTTCGTGTGGCCCCCATGGCTGCCAATAACGGCCGCTGCACGCCGCGGCATCGAACGAAAGAGGCTTTGGATGTGAGCTTGGGGTATGTCGGTCTAGGCTGCTTCCACACGTTGCCACAGTTCATCGGGCGTAGCCGCGGGTGGTGCTTGCCGGGCCACTCGGTTGCCGATCAGCGAGCAGACGTGTTTGACGGGCGACATACCGGGAGAACAGGCGGGCCACGGCTTCAGTGACACCTGGTGGACCGTGAAGAATTCTTGCACGATGCATGCCACGAGCGGGCGCGCATTGTGCTGTTGAAACGTGGCCGCTGGCAGGTCCTGCAGGTGAGGTAGGACTACAGGCTCCAAAACGTCGGAGATGTAGCGGTGGCTGTTGAGTGTACCGGCGATGTGTACTGAGGGGTGCGGCTGTCATATCCAATTGCGAACCAAACCATAACGCCAGGCGACGGACCGGTATGGCGATGCATAATGCAGGCGTCATACAGTCCCTCGTCGCGTTGCCGCCACACGCGGATCCGACCATCGTGGTGTTGCAGGCAGAAGCGGGATTCTTTGGAGAAGACAATGTCGTGCCATTCCGTAGTCCAGGTGCTGCGTTCAACGGCCCACTGCCGCCTCACTCGCCGGTGGTGTAACGTCAATGGTAATCGGAGCAATGGGCGCCGTGCGACAAATCCCTGCTCCTGCAGACGACGTCGAACGGTACGTGCTGACACAGGTTGTTGCGGAGCACACTCTAATTCCTGCGCTAACGTTCGTGATGTGGCGGTGCGAGCCGTCAATGCCCGCCGCACAAAATGCCATCCCTCTCGTTCGGTGGCCTACCACTGCTGCAACAATCACTCACATCGGTCCGTCCGTCCCTCCTGCACCCACCGAATCCATACTCGCCTCACTGTGGCTGGATGTCTTCCCACACGGGTGCCGATGTCTCGGTACGATAAACCGCTGTCGCGATTAGCCACTATTCGTCCTCTGTCGAACTCTGAAGCGTGCTGGAATGACTGCCGTATTCTGCGACGAGGCATCAGGAAGCTTCCCACGCACAGGTCAGGCAGCACAACACCCTTCCACTACTTACACCCCACCTTCTGTGCACCCTTCTTATAGTGCTTCTCGGTGGCGTGCCGGGCGCATATGATTTGCATATACCCTGCAATGATAATCGTTTGCATGTCTTCTCGCGGGCGACGCATGCTGCGAATTTCAGGCCAATCGGATGCTTCCGTCTTGGTGTTGCATTTTGGGTGGCCAGCAGTGTACGATCATCTTCAATTCCCTGCGCATAGCTGCCTTAGATATTGTTCGAGAACAGTCTTCATTGAATGATTTGCTCAATTGCCACACACAAGAAGTTCTATTTCTCCGTACAAGTCTTCTTGGTGATCTCGTTCCTGACAGTTGTAGTAGCGCCAGAGTTACGCCTCCTAGGCAAGCAATGTGGGTTATTTTTCCACTGATTAAAGACCCGGACTATCTCACCTTTTAAGAAAATAGTCAGTTTTCGAAGTCGTCGTTACAGCCAGACGGGCACCTACAAAATCCAAATGATTCTTTGTTTTTCTCATTGTGATCAATACATCTGACGATCTGAAGTCTTAAAATAGCTGCCTAGATCGAATGGCGACGCACGTGACCAAGTATTTTGTATATACGTTCCATAAGTTACGTTTAAATACATCTGCATAAAGGTTTCTAATTCAGTCGCCAGTGTGTATATAAGCAGATGCTCATTACTAATTTAGGGCTGCCGGTTCCAGGGAGGGGAAAGAGTCAGTGCCATAAGACAAACACGCCGTCCATGCCTCACTCTCGATTCGAACCCGGACCCATCTCGGACAGACGATTAGAAGTCAGAGCTTCTTATCACTCATCCACCGAGTCGTCTCCTACTCAATTTGGAAATATTTTACAGTTAATATGGTGGACTTGTCATTCTTGAATGTTGTGATCTTGTGACTGTGAGTGGAAAGTGAATGAACATTCATCGAGTGACTCATTTGCGTGAATGATGAATGAACTCGCAAGAATGAATTATTTATGCCATCACTACTGGGATTGTAAAACGATATTTGTATGCTTTAGTAAAGGCGAACATTCATTGTCACTTCATCTGTGAACATTTATTTAATGACTCATCCTGAACGTTCATTGAATGACTCATTTTCGGGAATGATGAATGAACTCGCAAGAAGGAATGATTTATGTCATCACTATTGGGATTATAAAACGATATTTGTATGCTGTAGTAAAGGCGAACATTCATTGTCACTTCATCTGTGAACATTCATTGAATGACCCATTGTTACTTCATCTGTGAACATTCATTTAATTACTCCTCCTGAACGTTCATTGAATGACTCATTTGCGTGAATGATGAATGAACTCGCAAGAAGGAATGATTTATGCCATCTTTACTGGGATTATAAAACGATATTTATATGCTGTAGTAAAGGCGAACATTCATTGTCACTTCATCTGTGAACATTCATTGAATGACCCATTGTTACTTCATCTGTGAACATTCATTTAATTACTCCTCCTGAACGTTCATTGAATGACTCATTTGCGTGAATGATGAATGAACTCGCAAGAAGGAATGATTTATGCCATCTTTACTGGGATTATAAAACGATATTTATATGCTGTAGTAAAGGCGAACATTCATTGTCACTTCATCTGTGAACCTTCATTGAATGACTCATTGTTACTTCGTCTGTGAACATTCATTTAATGACTCATCCTGAACGTTCATTGAATGACTCATTTGTGTGAATGAAGAATGAACTCGCAAGAAGGATTGATTTATGCCATCACTACTGGGATTATATAACGATATTTTTGTTGGGGAAGGTACGGCGATGAGGAGAAATGTAGAAAATTGTAGTTAGTCATTTTTGTTTATTCTTCCTCTTTTGTTTATTGTTTATTTTTATTTGTACATTTTTTTCTTATTTGACGTAGATTGTAGCTGCGTGGTAAAAATCGAAAAACAAAGTTTTCTTATTTCTGGATTTTAATACAAACCCGAATGATTCTCTAAATGTATCAAAAACAGGTATAAAAATGCGCATGAGTTAGGTTCAGTGTGGTCACCAATTTGTTCTTAATAAAAGCTTTATAAAAATAAGTTCTTTAAAAAATAGTATAACTATACAGTTAGCTGTCTACCTTCCTTGAAAAAGCCATGTGGTTGATGCTTGCAAAGTTTTATTTCTATTCTACGCCAAGAAATTTTAGGATTTTTAGTATGGTTATACTATACAGATCCTACTTATTGAACTTTCTTTAAAAACTTGCATAAAATTATTGTTCTCCTGTTAGAGTAATGATGTATTTAATTAGACTTATAATTATTTGCGATTTTGTTATCACAAATAGAAAATATTAGCAAAAGTATTACAGTTGCGTTGATACCCTGATGGCTTCGAACAACACAAAAGCACATAGAATGAAGCTAAGATGTTAAGATTCTTCTTCGATCACTTCAGCTTCAATGTTTAAAATTACTTTTTCTTTCATCAGCTAAAGAAAATTAAGTAAATTGCAGTACATGTCGCTAATTTCTACACACATCACAAGCACGACAAAAGTGGAAAATTCTTTCTCGGCGTGATACACAGACAGCGTTAAAATTATTTTCCCATGTGTGCATTTTTAGCATATGAAGAAGCAATTAATGATTCAATTACGTCAAGTGAGTGCATAAGTTTTCTGTCCTTAGTAAACGTAATTAAATCCCTAATTATTTCACGCTTTTTTATCTTCCCAGAAGAATATTTAATTCCATTTCTTTTCTCAAGAATTCGCAAATAGAAGAAATTGTGAAATAAAAAGCGAAAAAAAAGGCGATGGGAAAATAAACTTATACATTACAGCTTGTCCAATCCACTTTCCGTGAAAGTAGTTTAATAAAATAATTTTGATATATTTAGGGAATCTGAGAAAGACGACTTTTTAATTTAAAACAGTTCGAAGAAATATGTTTTCAACAAGTATGAAAAATTACTAAACTCTTGAACCGCATTCATTTTTTTACCATTTAATGTCAAGCATGAGTTGCAAAGCAAAAAGTTGCACTGCCAGCTGACCTTCATATTTCGTTGATTAAGGCACAAAAGTTGCCGTACTTTCTGAGCTCGTTAGTGCTGCCATATCAGTATCAACCGATTGTGAAAAAATAAACCGGTAGCTTTTAAAACCACGAAACTTCTTAAGAATGGCTTTTTTTTTTTTTTTTTTTTTTTTTGGAGGTTTAACGACCACCGTGAGCAACTCAATGGGCTATAAGCAGTCGCCGGTCCCTAATTTAGGGTCACTGGTTCCAGGGAGGGGAGAGAGCCAGTGCCGTAAGACAAGCACAACATCCATGCCTGACCGGGATTCGAACCCGGACCCCTTACGAACGAATGATCAGAGGCCAGCGCCTTAGACCACTGCGCCACCCGGCCCTCTCTTACGAATTAGATAGCTCAAATTATTTCAGTTTCCTCTCCTAGATTTATGTAATGGAAGACTTGTTTTTTTATTTTTTAAGGAGGTGGGCGGGACTTTTAACGAGCAACTCTGAACGCTATAACTACTCGGCAGTTTCTAATTTGAGGCCACTGGCTCCAGGGTAGAGGGCAAGCCAGCACCGTAACATAAAAGCACCATCCATGCATCACCAATTAGCTAGATCGTACAAAAGTCAGAAACCTACACCACTGACCACTCGGCCACTGTGACCGTTCAGACGACTCCAAAATTCACCAAATATCATATGGCTGAAGGAAATGTTACCTCTCAACATGAGAATTGAGTAATCCCATACAAGCTCAAGCATAATAGAGGACAGAAAAATATATATATATATACACTATATTGACAAAAGTCATCAGACACCTCTTCAAAAGCAAATAAACAGATCCGGTGCAATGTTAAGATGCGCGGTACAGTTGCAAACGGTATAAAAACAAGCCTGCAGCTGACCGCGATCATATTGCACTGTGAGGTTGAATGAAAATGTCGCGGCGGGAGAGAACTGACTTTGAGAAAGGAAAGATTATGGGGTGTTATATTAGTGGGTTGTCCATAAGGGAAACCGAAAGGCGTTTAAACATACCCAAGTCAACTGTTTTGGATGCACTGAATACGTGGAAGACACATGGCGTGCCTGAAGCAGCAAAACGTACCGGCAGATCAAAGAAAATCAGTGATAAAGGACGTCGAAGCCTCAGGAGAGTCGTTACAGCTAATCGACGGAGTACAGCACAAGACCTCTGTGTACAGGTGAGTAAAAATGCTGGAACCTCAGTATGTACACGTGCCATTCGTAAAGAACTTCATTTCATGGGTTACCTTGGTCGTGCGGCTGCTCATAAACCTTTCATCTCTACTCGGAATGCAACTCGTCCTTCAGCATGGTGTAAAGAACATTTATCGTAGGCCGTAGATCAATGGAAACGGGTCCTATGGACTGATGAATCCAAATACACGATCCATCAGTCCCGTGTGTGGGTATGACGGCAGCCGGGGGAACGCTATTTACCACAATGTACTGTTCCTACGGTCAAGTTTGGAGCTGGCAGTGTACTCGTGTGGGGGTGTTTTTCGTGGTATAGTCCCGGCCCATTGGTTACCGTAAACAAACCTGTTAACCAGCACGTCTACCTCGATATTCTAGACAATTATAACCTACCAACTCCGTGACAGTACTATGGAACTGAGCCTTGTTGGTAGCAGCAGGATAATGCCCCTAGACATAAAGCAAGGACTGTTACTGCGTGGTTTGACGATAATTCCGTATCGTGTGTGAAATGGCCGGCACAGAGCCCTGATCTTAATCCCATACAGTACCTATGGGATGAACTTGAGCTTCATGTAAAAAATTTGAAACCAAGCCCTACTACTAAGCAACAGTTAGCTGCAGCATTATGTACTGAAGGGAAGCGCATACCTATCGCTGTGTTCCAAAACCTTGTCGAAAGCATGTCTCGAAGGGTTAGTGCATGCATTAAGGCCAAAGGTGAACAGACACTGTACTAATGCATGTCAATAAATGCTATGTTGTGTTTCTTTTCTAGGTGTCCGGTGACTTTTGCCAATATAGTGTACATATACGAGGGTTGATTGATAGGTAAGGTCTCCTACCGTGGTGCGTCGCTAGTAGTTGGGGAAGAAAACCGTTTGCGCATGCGTTCGGTAGCTGATATTCTGTAGTGCAAACGAGCATAGTTGCAGGTCACCGTTTGACGTCCTTGAGTAATAGCGTTCTTTAGTCATGAGTGCTACCTCCGATTTACGTATAACACAGCGATCAGTAATACAGTTTTTGACACATGAAACTTGCGCTCCAATTGAAATTCACAGACGTATGAAAGCAATTTATGGCGTGTAAAAAAGTATGAAAGCAATTTATGGCGTGTAAAAAAGTATGAAAGCAATTTATGACGTGTAAAAAAAGTATGAAAGCAATTTACGGCGTGTAAAAAGTATGAAAGTCATTTATGGCGTGTAAAAAAGTATGAAAGCAATTTATGGCGTGTAAAAAAGTATGAAGGCAATTTATGGCGTGTAAAAAAGTATGAAAGCAATTTATGGCGTGTAAAAAAGTATGAAAGCAATTTATGGCGTGTAAAAAAGTATGAAAGTCATTTATGGCGTGTAAAAAAGTATGAAAGCAATTTATGGCGTGTAAAAAAGTATGAAAGCAATTTATGGCGTGTAAAAAAGTATGAAAGCAATTTATGGCGTGTAAAAAAGTATGAAAGCAATTTATGGCGTGTAAAAAAGTATGAAAGCAATTTATGGCGTGTAAAAAAGTATGAAAGTCATTTATGGCGTGTAAAAAAGTATGAAAGCAATTTATGGCGTGTAAAAAAGTATGAAAGCAATTTATGGCGTGTAAAAAAGTATGAAAGCAATTTATGGCGTGTAAAAAGTATGAAAGTCATTTATGGCGTGTAAAAAGTATGAAAGTCATTTATGGCGTGTAAAAAGTATGAAAGCCATTTATGGCGTGTAAAAAAGTATGAAAGCAACTTATTGCATAACGACAACGCAAGGACACATTGCAGTCGACAAACGATGGAAACAGGGAAAAGTCTGAAATTCATACTTGTTCCACACCTTTTATAGCCCATATTTAGCATCGTCCGCCTTCCGGTTGTTCCCCAAATCGGAAGAGTTGTGGAAAAGGTCAAGATTTTTCATCCGATGCCAGCGATGAAGTTGTTGTGCGCAAATGGATCAAAAGCAAACCCCACAGTTTCTACATGGACGGAATGAAAACGTTTGGAACAATGTGTAGCAGTACATGGTGACTATGTTGAAAAATAAGGTTGTAATATTTAAGAGAAATAAATTTCCTTCTTTTTGACACAACATTCGTTATTTTATTTTGTCAGAAACTTATTTTATATGATTGGAGACCTTACTTATCGATCAACCGTCCTGACATGGCAATGATGCCTTCAGAGAGATCCATTCGACAGTTTTCTCGGCCTAGGCACTTGTTCAGATGTCACCCATAGTTTCTTAGTAGCTATTTTACTAATTTTTCCTGAATTACGCAAGTTTTTGATTGAAACGTAGACTCCAGAGCGTTTTAGGAACAAGTGGCTTGTCCGAAACGAATCTAGTTTCGAACAACACACCCTCGACAGAAGAGTGTGTGACATACTATTGAGGTGAAGCGCATGTTAAGATGGCAAAGTTGCAGCGATAAATTCCGTAAGTGTAGTTTAATTATGAAAGCATTCGGCTCCGGAGCAGAAGGATGCAGTGTTCAAGCTTCGTCGCTGGCAAATTTGTGTTTTCACATTGACCCCTCAATTGTGCAAATAGACTATTGGCCTTCGGGTTCTTTGGAACATGCGTGATGCTTCTTCCACAAATCGTCTGGAAATAATTGGAATTCCTTCTTCTACACAGAGTTACTTCACGCATGGCTTGCTGCGGACCCGAAACCTGCGATTTCGTGACCCCGCCTTTCTCAAGGGGATGGCAAAGTTGCAGCGACAAATTCCGTCGGTGTAGCTTAATTGGCAAAGCATTCAGATTAGGAGCAGAAGGATGCGGTTTCGATCCTCGCCACTGGAAAATTCTAGTTTTCAGAAGTGTGCATGAAGGGTAGACTACACGAGGCCATGGATTACATCTGTCACGCTGGGAAGGTTCAGGCTCTGTAATGTTCTGCGGCGTGTATACTGGGACACCATAAGGCTCCATGTAGTGACCACAATCACCACACAAGGCTGGATTGGTTGGAGAAGCATCTCAATCCTCGAATGACCTTCTCCATCTCCGGATTTGAACTCAGTTGAGAATACGTGGAAGAAAATGGAGCATTGCATTTGAACTTGAAACCCACCACCGGAAACTTTTAACACTTTACGGACGGTTGTTCTGAAATCATGGTCTTCAGTGCCACCCGAGCATTTCCAACATTTGGTGGATATATGTCTTTTTTTTTTATTGGAGGTTTAACGACCACCGTGAGCAACTCCATGAGCTATAAGCAGTCGCCCGTCCCTAATTTAGCGTTACTGGCTCCAAGGAAGGGAGACAAACACAACATCCATGCCTCACCGGGATTCGAACCCGGAACCCCTTTCGGATGAATAATCAGAGGCCATCGCTTAGACCACGGCGCCACCGGGGCCGACGGGTATATGTTTGACGTGCCTACCTTAGAAATAACCCACACGTTAAGATGACAAATTTCGTCGGTGTAACTTAATTGGGAAAGTATGCGGCTCCGGAGGGAAAGGATGCCGGTTTGATTTCGCCACCGGCAAATGGATTTTCACGCTATATTCATGCCCGAACGTAAAATGAGCATTCTGGACGTTCGGTTCTTTGGAAAATGTGCGTTGTTCGTTCCACACATCGACTGGAATTAATGAGAAGTTCTTTTTCTCCAGATACCTCCTTCAAGCGTGGTTTGCCAGCCGACCCGTAAACCTACTTTTCCGTCCCAGCTGTTTATCCACAAGGGGACATATGTGACGTACCTACCTCAGAGGTGACGCGCATGTTTCGACGGCAAAGTTGCAGCGACAAACTTCGTCGGTGTAGCTTAATTGGGAAAGTATTCAGCTCCGGGAGTAAAAGGACGCTGATTCAAATTCCGCCACATGACTTTTACGCTATACATGCTACGGCTTTATGCTGCTGTTGTGAGGATGAAAGGTGGGCTCACACATTACTTGGTGGCTCTGTATCATAAATTGCCCTTTCAGTGCACTACAGGATTCGTCATTTCCGATAAATTTCTCTCATGCTACAAGCAACGGATTTAGCTATAAGTAATTTTACCACCATCCTGATTTCCTTTGACATTACAGAAAGCTTTTCCTTATCGAATTTTGGGATGCCGACTCCAACCAAACATGAGAAAAAACATCACGGAGAAACCATCTAACCAAGATTCAAATCCTCATGAAGTAAAATATTAAATAACACCTTAATCACATAAAACTGTTACAATGTCGGTTCTGGTATCAATTCACGGAACAGCATGCTTTACCGAATTTCGTGATGTAAAATAAATTGATATGCCTTGATTGAGCGGAGCTCTCTTTACGAGATTTGAGACAGTTAGTTGTTTGGGCATAGGTACGAGACGACTCATACGATCACCGTGATTTTTTGCATGCCATTGGACATCGTCTATGGTCAGGTTTTGACGCCTTCCGATTCCCGAAATTCCGTGTCATTGAGGAATAATCGTCCAAACACTTTCAATTTTAAGGGGTTTTCCGGG
The DNA here is from genome assembly GCA_039090855.1 of Macrothele yani. Classification (NCBI taxonomy): domain Eukaryota; kingdom Metazoa; phylum Arthropoda; class Arachnida; order Araneae; family Macrothelidae; genus Macrothele; species Macrothele yani. Next base: position 132,923,648 of record CM077004.1, read on the forward strand.
TTTTGAGAAGGGGTCGTTTGTTACCTATCTCCTCCAAAGATCTTCAGCCGATCGCGGTGACACATGCCACAGAGAAAGGTGAGTGCCATGGGGTTGGTATCACGCTGATTGGTCGTGTCGTATAAAAAACATGACCGTTAAAAACTGACCAATTTTAATAATAATTGAAAAATCCACTCTCTATATGAGACGCGGGACAATTAGTTGTTCGGGCATAGCTACGACATGACACATCCGATCACCGTGATTTTTGGCATGCGATTGGACATCGTCCATGCCAGGTTTTGACGTCTTCCGATTTTTCAAAAGCTTCGCTCAAAATTTGCCAACTGTACCCGAGTTATCGGTTACGGTTGACAGCTTGTCCTAGTATAGCGACATACAGTGAGGTGCCAAAAAGACTGGGAAGGACGCTACCATTTCCATTATGCGCCACCACACCCATGCCATAAATGGCATAGCTGGCAAACGACGTACTGCATACATACATCCAGATATCTCCGCAACCTCAAGTAGTAGCATTCGCAGTTCAGATGGCAGCTTATCAGGATGTAAGCGATTTAGAACGTGGTATGATAGTTGGCGCCTGGAAGGCGGGTCACTTAATCTCGGAAAATACCACGAAATTTGGATTTCCACGGTCAACAATTTCAAGGGTGTACCTGGACTACACAAACTCATTGGGGAAAATCCAGAGTGAGAGACCAGTGTGGCCGTAGAAAAACCCTGGACAATCATGGACAGCGGAGTCTGGCAAGCCGCAAATCACAGCGCAATTCAATGCTGGTGCCAGTAGTTGTATCAGCGTTTGGACAGTGCAACGTTATCTGTGTTCTATGGGGTTGCGAAGCCGACGGCCCACCCTGGGACCACTTCTGACCTGACGACACAAAGATGTGCGCCTCGCTTGGGCTCGGGTACACTGCCATTGGACGCAAGACGGCTGGAAACGTTTAGCCTGATCCGACGAATCGCGGGTCCAACTGTTTCGTGCAGATGGCAGACTTCGGGTGTGGCGACAACCCAACCAGGCAATGGATCTCGAATGCCTAGAAAGGACAGTGCATGCCCGCGGTGGCTTTGTTATGGTGTGGGGTGTTTTCAACTGGCACGCATTAGGACACCTCATACGTCTGTAGACCGTTCTGACCGGTGGGGGCTACGTAACCAACCTTGGGGATCATTTGCACCGGTTCACGTCATGCATGCAACCACTCCAACGAGTACGACCTCTTTTCACACGACAATGCGCCACTACACACGACCACAGTCGCCCGATTATGGATGGAGGAACATTCGACGGAGTTTGGCATCCGGACTTGGCCCTCTCGTTTGCCGGATTTAAACTCCATCGCACACATCTGGAATGCAGTTCAACGTGCCACCAACGCCAGGAACCCTACACCGGCAAATATTGTGGAATTGTGGGACGCTCTCCAGGAAGCATGGTGTGCAATGTCTCCACAATACTACATAGAGCTCGTGAAGTCCATACCACGTCACGTTGCTGCCGTTATCCGATCGCGAGAAGGACCGACGTGGTATTAGAGAGGTATCCCAGTTTTATTTGGCACTTCAGTGTATATTTAAGTATACGTAACCTTTAAAATTATACGGTGTTGAATAGTCTAGGAATCGGGTCTTTGAATACTTCTACTGATATGATCCGAGTTTGAATCGTGGGTCAAGGCTAGAATTTTGTGGTTGTCCTTCAGATGCTGGTGTTGTCTTTCCCTGAAAACAGTCTGATTAAGCACTAGAGACTTCTAAATAACTGCTGTCCGCCTATTTGTCGCCTGGGTTCGGTTTGGGTCTGTTCCACTCTGCGCGGGGTGTGCACATGTCAACTGCCTATCACCCCTATCTCTAACGTTTTGTCTACTTAATGTATATATGATAGAAAACAGATGGAGGATACAATATTTGGTAGTTTTCCCCGGGCGCAGAAATACCTAGTTAGGCCTTTGTTTATATCACCACATGGTAACGTTAATATATATTTCCAACCCCATCTGAGATGAAATTACACATTAACGGCATTCGTGTTTTGGTGAGTCAGCCTTTTTGTACTTAGTATAACATTTAACTGCATTTCTGTCTGAACCACGATGTAGTCTTATTTGTCCCTTGCTAAAAGTAATTTCTTTTTCGCAACATCGGTATGTTCTGTATTTCTTTCTTACTTTCTGTTTTTTTTTTTTTTTTGGCGAAAACCTGAAGCATAGTCGGCGTAAAAATCAATTGACAAAATTAAGAACTCTGAAAAAAATGCGACGGTCAAAAAAAGGATAAAAATAAATAATCGCTCCCTAATTTAATTAAGCAAAATAGGTAAGAGTTGGAAAGTGAGGGTTACAACATTGCCGTTTAATTAAAGGAGGATAAAAGCTTAACAAGCGGGGAAGAGAGAGAGAGAGAGAGAGAGAGAGAGAGAGAGAGAGAGAGAGAAAGTGAGATAGAAAAATAGCTTTGAAATAAAACCGAGCTGCTAATCCAGTTTGAAGCTAAAAAACCAGTATTTTTCATAAGCTATGACTTACGAACGCGACAATTTTTTTAATTAGCATTTCATTTGAAAAGGTTATAAATGCAATCATTAGGAACAGCGATGATGATGACATTTGAATTATCCTCCTTTTTTTTTTTTTTTTTTTTGTTTTCACATCTGAATTTTCTGCTCTTCACAGCTCCCGGCACTAAGATTAGAGCTCCCCCCCCCCCCGCCTATTTTTTTTTTTTTTTTTTCTTTTTTTGCGTTTCAGCCGGTTTTATTTTCTGTTTCAATTTCTATTTTCGACGCGAGAAGTATGTATCGATCTGAACATATCTTCGCAAGTCTGAATTATAAAAAGATATAATCAGTGCACGAAGGACTAGAATTAATTCCTCCTCTCTCACTTCAATCACTAACTAGTATTAAAAACTATCACAAGCATATCTGGCTCCCTGACAGCAAACAGTGTAATGCCAATATACAGGGTGTTTCATATGAGACGCAACCCGGTATTAAGAACAAGAAACACATCAATCAGTATTGTAATATATGAAACAAGTAGGTAAGCATTCAACATAAATGCATGAATACGTGAAATGTTACAGTAAGTGCTGGAAGTGGCCACCATCTGCCTGAATACAGACATTCACCCTTTTCATAGCGTTTCTTGCTACTTTTTAGCACGTCTTTCGTAAAAAAAGATCGTGCTTCGGTTATCGGTTTGTCCATCCGTCCGCCTGTGGACACCATATCTCTGCAACTATTAGTCCGATTTGAAAACTTCGTTTTGCATTGGGAAGCTTAAAATATGCGAATGATTATCCTTTATTTAGTATAATTTACGACGTACAATTTCGCCGCTAGAGGGCGTAAATGCAGATATCGAATTCAAATAACATTTTATTCCACTGCTTCTGAACTTCCGATTGAAATAATTATTTTACCTTTCGATTTCATTTACGTCGAAGAATATTTTAGGTATAGTCACTTTTTCAAGTTACGCGTAGATTTTCCTCTAGGGGGTGTAAAAGTAAATTGCGTTTCCCCCGATATCTCTACTTTTAAAACTCCGATTTCGAAAATGTTTTCTTCAGCGGATACAGCTCCTGTTGGGAAATAACTTACACATAATTTCAAATTTTTGGTAAAAAATGGTTTGGCCACCAGGGGGCGTAAGAGTTAATTTCTGCTTCTGATCTATTTGCAACAAAATCTGAGCTTCTAAAATCTCAGTAGAAAAAATTCGTTCGTGGACCGATGCCACTCACGTCGATCAACCGTTCCAGAAAATTTTCTTCTTAAAATAATGCATGGTTCCTCCGTCAGGAGGCGTAGATGTATATCTTATTTTTGCGAATATCTCTGCTTCTAATGGCCCGATTTGACAAATTCCTTCTTCATTGGATAGAGTTTTCGGTGCGACATGTTTTTCATATACATTCGAAATTTTCAAATAATTTATGGACATTCCGCTAGGGGGCGTTATGGTAAATTGCGTTTCCCCCGATATCTCTGCTTCTAAATAACCGATTTGAAAAATTCTTTCTGAACCGGATACAACTCCAGATGGGAAATCTTTTGCATATAATTTCTACATTTTGGTAAAAATGGTTTGGCTACCAAAAGGCGTTAATGTATATCTTATTTTTGTCAATATCTCTGCTTCTAATGGTCTGATTTGAAAAACTCCTTCTTTGTTGGAAAGTTTCTGATGCGACAAGTCTTTAATATAATTTCAAAATTTTCAAGTAATTCAGAGACTTTCCACTAGGTGGTGTTAAGCTAAATTGTGTATTCCCCGATATCTCTGCTTCTAAAACTCCGATTCGAAAAATTCTTTTTGTATAGCATAGAGCTTCTGATGGGAAAGGTTTTACATAAAATTTCTCATACTTGGTAAAGAATGGTTTGGCCACCATGGGGCGTAAGTGTTAACTCTTGCTTTTGATGTATTTACAGCGAAATCTGAGCTAAACTATTAATATAAAAAATATTTCGTGGACCGATACCCCTCACATAGAAGAACCTTTTGAGAATACTTTCGTCTTATAATAATGCATGTTTTCCCCGCCAGGGGGCGTTGACGCATATCTTATATTTGTCGATACCTGTGCTTCTAAGAGTCCGATTTAAAAAAAAAAAATTCTTTGTTGGATAGCATTTCCGCTGTGAAATGTTTCTCATATAATTTAAAAATTTTCTTAACGCATAAGTCTGCAACCACATAGTTCACAGTTCCGTTTAGAGCAGTGTCTGCGCGATTAAAAACCCGATTGGAAAACTTCTTTCTTCATTCAGATACTATTGCTTTCCATACCGGTTCCATTGACTTTGAATAGCTTTGATAAATCTAATTCGCGCCAGAATGGATTCAGAAGACGTGCTTCTTACACCTGAAAATTCGGTGTCATCTTTCTTGTTTTCAAAGTTTTTTGACAGATATTTGTCACAGCTCGTCCAATATTGACCTTCAGTTGCGTCAACCATCATATCACATCGCCCATAGCATCGTATCGGTTGCGTCGTCGGCCTCCAGGATTACAGGTACAGCTGTGCGAAATACCAGTGGTGGTCGTACAGCAAAAGCCATCCCAGTAAGGGCCGCTATCTGCTCCTACCGGCCAACAGGGATCGACACCAGACAGCAAGTAATCTTGCAAAACAACTGAGCACGAGCACACGACGCACCATATAGCGGTTTGCAGTACCCAGACGAATATACAAGGTGGAGTGTTGACGCAATGTACGCTGTGTTCCATTAACAACTGCTCACCAGAGAAACCGGACTGGACAGCAGATCTGGGGAGGGGAGATACGGTACTCTTTACTGATGAGAGTGGGTTCAGACGAGGTGCAATTGGCCAACAGTTCGTGTTAATAGACGACAATGCCAGACCCCATTGTACAGTGGCTGTTAATGAGATGTTGGAACGTGAAAACATTCAGCGGGTGGATTGGCAAGTACATTCCCCTGACCTAAACCCCATAGAACAGTGTGGGAGACGTCCCAGGGAGACACGTTACCGCACGTCAACACATACCGGAAACTGTCTAACAGCTGAAGCAATCGCTCACGGAAGTATGGACGATGTTACCACAAGAACTCGTTAACAACCTTGTGCGAATTATGAATAGAAGGAGAAAATCAAGCAGCGACGTTAGGGGTGATCATATCACCTAACACCACTGCGAAAAACGGTACGAAACACCTCCTTTTCCCTTCATACCGTCTTTGGCAGTGACGCATCTGTATCATGGCACCCAGTGTTATGTAGCCAATTTTGAAGTTCCACTGTATTCTTTAGTATCTGCAGATGTGTTGCAGTTATTTCCGTCATCATTTCGGTAAGCAGTATAGAGTCCATGGCTTGATTTCACATATTCAGGCTGCTCATGTGCGACGGTACAGGTCAAAACCTGCTTGCCCTTATGTTTTACAGACCACTGTAGGAAGAGAATTGGGTGCAGTACCAAATTTTTCTCAATAAGAAATTTTTAAACTCCTCATTTTCCTACTATACTGATTGCTTCGTTTTGTTTGTTTGTTTGGAGGTTTAACGACCACCGTGAGCAACTCAATGGGCTATAAGCAGTCACCTGTCCCTAATTTAGGGCCCCTGGTTTCAGGGAAGGGACAGAACCAGCACCGTAAGACAAACACGACATCCATGCCTCTCCGGGATTCGAACCCGAACCCGTCTCGGACGAATGATCCATCGCTTAGACCACTGCGTCACCGAGGCGGCACTGACTGCTTCGATTTTCTCACTGAGCATTAAAATATTTCGCTTGCTTAACCCTTTAACTGGCTGGGACTAATTAACTCTCGGTTAGCAAAATGGGATGAAATCAGCTCAAACGAATATATTCGTTGTCTAAGAAGTGGGCAGAATGCGACTGGAGCTAGTGAACCTGCGAGTGAGGAACCCCTTAGCTTTGTAATTCAAACTGGTCTTTTAGGGGAGTGATTGATACCAATCATTTCTGAATGATTACCTGCTAAAAGGGATGTAACAGTGGCAACAAACTAAAGAATGGGAGCTATTTGACACCCTGGCATGATGTCCGGGTCCGAGCGACTAGACCTTCCCCATCATGCCTTGAGTTATCGAGCAGCAAATAAAGGACCAGAAGTTAGTGTTTATCATCAATAAGAGGTTTGTGAGAATACTCCAAATACGCGGTGACAAGTAAATAAATAAATACATCGCTCTTAACCACGTTCTAGAAACACACAGCAACCGAAAAATTGTTTGTCAGCCGCCGCTGTGGAACTAGAACGTGGTTAAGAGCGATGCATTTATTCATTCACTTGTCACCACGTATTTGGAGTATTCTCAACTTGTATATAGCCCTTGATTTAATTGCTATAATATATATATAGCTAGTGCCGTTAATGCCCAGCAGATGGAGATGTCTCAGTAGCTGAGCCTATCTTACGGATTTATGATGTCAGAAGCTGACTTAAAAATACACATAGCACCGTGGATTGTTGGCCACCGTGGCGTATATGTAACGCACTCGGCTAGATATTGAGAGTTCTGTTGGTTCATTTCCACAGCGGCGGCTGACAAACAATTTTTCGGTTGCTCTGTGTTTCTAGAACGTGGTTAAGAGCGATGTATTTATTTATTTATTTAAGAGGTTTATGATTGGTACTGCATGAGAAGAAAAAGAAATTGTATTGCAGTAGCTTTCATAATCCCCGGCCGCTATGCGAAGATTTCTCTATGGAGAGCCATCAAATCTTTGAAACCATTTATTTCATATCAGATCATGTAGTGCATTTTAGGAAGAGAGTGTTTGACTTCAGGTCTTAATCAAACCTTAGAAATAGGAAGCTATGAGATTTGGGCTAGAGTGTCCGATAGAAAAGTCACACGAAAGCAAGATAGAAAGGAGGAGGAAAACGTCCTTATTTATTGCCGGGGGCCAGTACCCGGGGTCCGACGGCTTAACGTGCCCATCCGACGCACAGCGGATATTTAGTGGTTCGAGCGTTCGTACCTCTCTGGGATCGAACCCAAGATTCTTCCGTGGCAGTCACGAAAGTTGAAGTCACCCGCTGCCGGAATCATTTATTTCATGTACATCAGCCGTTTAAAAGGACAACTCCGTGACTTTTCTATTTTCGTAGTCACATTGAACAGACTGCTCAGCAGTCGAAGTCCAACTAAATTTACAAAATGTGACAAACCACATTCTTCGTCATCTGGTCGAGACTACTTGAACAACATCCATTTAAGAGTGCGGCGTCATCTCCGAAGTAATATGGGGCCCCAGTTGAAAATCATGTCCCTTACGTGACGTCACTGTCTCAGCCCCATACAGACATTGTTGTCTTTCTGTAAACAGACCTGTGTGTACGGGGAACTACGGTGTATTGTAAATAGCTCGTAACAGTCCACCATCCTAATTTTCCAGTGTGGGACATGAACTTAGTGAATGCCGCTTATTTTGTTTGCTGTAAACGTACTAAACTTCGATGTAAATTTGGTTTCACCAAAAAATATTGTGGTAGGTGATCTTAGTGAGAAATGGGTTAGTCTCCACGGGGCGCTCCGCTGGGCAACAATGGCACACATAAGGGCCTCTATTAATCTTGGAAGATGATACAAATTTAAACTTTAGTAAAAATTATTGTTGAAGTACTAGCTGCTTTTGTGTGGCATAGGCCAAAAATAAAAAAAAAATAAAAAAAAAAAAACGTGACTCACTAGGTTTTATTCCAGAATCCTTAGGTGGAATGACACACTGGATCCGTGAGCTGTAGGCTAATCCCTTGCACTGGTGTACTTTACCGATTAAACAGACAAAGACAAGTTTAAAAATATATTGTTCTTAATACACTCAAGTGCCAGAAAAACTGGTACAGACGAGCTTATGCAAAATACATAGCAACGTCACCTATGCACGTACTCGGTTGCGTCTGCCAGTGCATATATAAAGCGAAAGACATCCTTGCCAGCTGTCAGCGCTGTTTTCGGCATGAGAATGACAAGTAATAACGATTTAAGCAATTTTCAACGTGGTGTCATAGTTGGCGCTCGTGAGATGGGCCATAGTACTTAGGAGGTAGAAACGAAGTTCGGATTTTCACGGACGACCATTGAAAGGGTGTACTGTGACTACAAGAATTTATGCAAAACCTCCAACCTACGATACTAGTGTGACCGTAAAAAGACATTGGGTAAACGTGACCATTGTCGGCTGTCAAGAATCGTTTTACGCGATAGGCGTGCAACACTCTCGCAGGTATCATCGGAATTCAATGCTGGAGCCTCAACAAACATCAGCGTTCGGACTGTGCAACGTACCCTGCACGATATGGGCTTTGGGAGCGCGAGTTCCCTTGGTGGGTGCACGACACAGCGCTATGTTCCTCGCTTGGGCACGGCAACACCGCCGCTGGACGATTGATGACTGGAAACAAATAGCCTGGTCTGACGAGTTGTGTTTGCAACTGTATCGGGCAGATGGAAGGATTCGTGTGTGGCGTAACCTCCATAAAGCCATGGATTCCGCCTGTCAACAGGGAAGTGTACCGGCTGGTAGGGGGTCCGTAATGGTATGGGGTGTGTTTAGCTGGACTTCACTGGGACCCCTGGTACGTCTACAAACGTCTGTGACCGGCCAAAGCTATATCCTTTCTGACGAGGTACACCCGTTGATGTCCTGCATTCATGCTGATGAATTGGGCCTGTTCCAACAGCACAATGCACCTCCACACAAGTGTCGGGACGCCACATTATGGTTAGAGGAGCATTCATCTGAGTTTGGGGTGTTGCCATTCCCACCCAATTCCCCAGATCTGAGCGTGATAGAACACATTTGGGATGCCATGCAACGCGCTATCGAACACAGGAATCCGAGACCTCGGAATACACCCGAATCGTGGAACGCTCTGCAGGAAGTATGGTGTACAGCATATTTCCGGAAGCTAGTGGAGTCCATGACCCGTCGTATTTCTGCAGTCCTGCGCTCCCGTGGGGGACACACCAAGTATTAGACTGGTGTACCAGTATTTCTGGCACTTCAGTGTATGTGTTTACAATAAAAGGGAGAATATTACGAAATTCAAAGGATCGATAAAAACTTCGGTTTATGCGGAACTTCGTCTTATGCGAGATGGTTATATGTGGGTTCCACTGTAATTTACATAAGATGGTGAATTTAACGTGTGTTAGTTGTACGAGAGAAATTTATTTGAATTTTTCTGCATTTGTGTCTTGCCAAATTTCCCCAAACGTTGGGAAAGAATGGCGTTAGAAAATGTTAATTTTTATTTTAGGAGACTTGATTTTAAACAAAAATCTTATTTTTAACGTCTCTAGTTTGCATATTTTTTATTTATTTTATTTTTATTTATTAATAATATTTATGCTGTTACATTTGAGATTCATACATATATGTCATTTCATAGTTAATTTACATAACAGCAAGGGAAAGCAAGGAAAAGGCCTAATAAGGCCTAACAAGTCCTGATTCACCACTTGCAATTAAGCAGTTACATGGATGTCAACAGTGGTTAGTGGTTAAATTAAACACAGTATAGTAGTTTCAGCATATCATTGCCTTGTATTTTGGACTCTGACCCCCCCCCTCCTTTCCTTTTTTTTTATTTTTTTTTTTTTTGGTATTAGCAATTCATTGAAAAAAATTTTAGTTTTTTTCTTTAAATAAATTAATGTAAATTCATTTAAGTTAATTCTGTTGGTAAATTGTTCCAAAATTCTGGGCCAATATAATTTATACTTTTTTCATCATTAAGAATTTTGGGTTAATTGTGGTAGAAGAGATTTACCTCTAGTTCTATAGTTAGGAGTAATTAATTTTATATCTATAATATTGATATGTAAGTTAGTTTTTATTCTTTAAAACATTAATTTGCCATTGTTAAAATTAAATAATTGAGGTATTGACATTATTCCATATTGATTGGGATCCACACGTGATGTGCGTGATGATACTGAAAGGTTTGTAGGTAATTTGGGTGTAAAGAATTATTTTTTAAGTCCATTAGTCTGATAAACTTATTTTGCAGTCATTGTAATTTTAATAAATCAGTTTGACTAGTTTGACCCCATGAGGTAACACAGTAGTTGATATGTGTCTGTATAAGTGTATGTAAGACTTCTATGTAATTTAAGGTGGAAAGACGATAGTCATACATCAAGAACAAAGTGATCTGCATGTCTCACGCAGCAATAAAAGAAAACCCTGGCATGCGAGAAATTATAGTTTTTAGATAGTTGCTTTAAGATGCACCTATTCTTGTTTAATTAAAATGCAAACTTCTGGTTAGTATTTTGCTCATTACGGTGTGGTTATAAAACATCGAAGTTTGTAACATTAATTTAAAAGAGCGTAGCTATTAAGGTTACTGTAATCACGATCTTGGGAATTTCCTACGAGAAAGTACGGTTGGGTATAAAAATAGAGCTGCTGTTAAAGAAGAAAAAAAAATACTAAAAAGAATAATACTTTCTCGAAATGAATTAGATGAATTTTCGTATCATAGATGGCGCTGGGGAGTGGAAAAGCGTGCGTTTTTTGTCTGTCCGCCAAAGGGTATTAAATTCCTGCTATTGATTTTTACGCCAGACAGTTAAAATCAGAAACAATGGGGAGCACTTAGTAAATGACAGATGACCAAAAATAGAAGCCGCTGGAGCTGCACTCGTGATCATTCAGCAGCACCAGCTGTAGGACTTAAAATGAATTTGTTAATGCAGATTCACCATCAATCGGTAATTTAGAAGTGGCAGGTAGAGTTCATCAGTACTAAACTCTTGTTTCGCGATCGTGGACTGGACGGGTGTAATTTAAACACACGTTGAAACAAAGCTCTTACGACACGGAAAACCTTCGGAATTTTTTTCCGTTTTGGAGTTTAATGATCTTTTCACGAGCATCGAAGGTTTAAAGCGGTTATCGCTCCGGTAGAAGAGTAGTCCATTCGTCCGAGAGTTCCATTCAATGAGTCATGGGTTTTACGTTTGTCTGATGACCCTGTGCCTTCCCCAGGGCCGTTGCTAGTAGGAGGGTGTAGGGCAAATGATTCTCAACCACACAGTCACAGCTCCTGCTGGTTTTAAGGTTCAGGGAAAACAGAAATGACCCTTTTTTTTTCGAAGAAACGTGTAAAACATGAAAGAACATTACCACCCACCCACTCTCCCCCCCTCCCCAAAAAATAAAGAAAAAGAAAAAAAATAACACAGGCGGAGCTAGATGCGTTGTTGTGCAAAGGGGCAAAATACAGTTCGTCACTTGCTACATGACTATTCTAAGCTGCTGTTAAGCAATTTTCAAGTAGTTACTTACCTGCAAAGAAGTAAAGTCGAGGGGAGGGAATGTGGGATGTAGCTAAATGCGTATCCCCCTAGGAGTTAGAAAATTATGTTGAAGGGAAATCTTAGTGCGAGTGATAGAGATAGAGAGAGCGCTTTCAGCTTCTTTTTATTCATGACTTTGGGCCCTGTATCAGTGAATACACGACCCGGGCGAGCTGGCGGTTAAGAAAAGAGATTTGTTTGGGTGAATGTGGGAGCTGTTGGTTTTTCTGTTTGAAAGGGAGTGGGTTTGGCTGTTTACCACAGTAAGATGAGGCCATCTCCGACCACCAGCGAAGGAGAATACGTGACAAAAAAGATGGAGAAAAAGAGTAGAACCAAAAAAAGGTGGAGTAGAAAGAGTCAAAATACGACGTCAATGACTCCTCGATGCTATTACGCGGATCAAAGAAAGGAACCAGAACACTAGACTAAAAAATTAAGTAGTTTATCTATCAATAAGGAACTTGCAACTTAACCACGATCACAAATTCAAAGAACGTGATTTTTTCTACACTATATATTTCAAGAAAGTTTAGTTTTCTTTTACCTTCTCGTTTTCCATATTTTTTATTTTATTTTATTGTTTCTACTTTTTGGTGCGGAGAAATTGTACCTTAATGAATTAAATTAACAAAAGCAGCAAAAGAAAAAAAAACCTTGTGCCTGTATTCGTGGAAAAAGTTATTTTGTAGTTGATTACCGAGCATACTCAGTCGTCTCGGACTTAGCTATGGCTGTGGCCTTCACTGGAAACAATTGGCCTAAATCAAGGACTGGAGACTACTTTGGCGCCCGAAGAAGCTTAATGTGGTCGTTAAAACCCCAGACAAGGACATCTTTTTTTTTTTTAACTTCCCTACTTTTAGGTTAGTGGTTCCCGAGAGGGAGAATGAGCCGCCTAAGAATTATCTCCAGCTGGAATCAACTTGGATTATTTGTCGGTCGTGATTGCAGCGTGGAGGACAAGCAGCGCAGCGGACTGCCGAAGGAGGTGCAAAGCGCAGATTTGCAAGCTTCCTAAATAGTGAACTCTAATCCATACCTTATATAGTTGTTACTTGTGAACGGGTCACGACTTCATTCGTTGTTCAAAAAGTAATGCCTCCGTATTTATATGCAAACCTAGTGACAAGGTATCAAATTGAAACAAAAGAAGAACAAAGTTCAGAATTTCTACTTTAAAAAAAATCACATATTTTATTTTTCTACATAGTCTCCCTCCCGCTTGACACAGATATGCCAAAGTTTTTTTAACAAGTTTTTTAAACCTGTGTGTGTAAAAGTCTTCCGGTTGTTCTCGGAACCATTTCTTCGTAGCGGCTTGAACATCTTCGTCACAGGTTAACTGAATTTCTTTCAGACATCTCTGTAAAAATCTTCAGGTTGTTGTAGTCCCAGAACGCAGAAAGCACGCTCTTACCTGCAGAAATTTGAATTTTGAATGGTTTCGCTTGAGGAGAAGATGGGTTTCGGTTTTCCAGCAGTTGGTTTTTCATTTCTGGGTCATAATGATGAACCCAACTCTCATCACCAGTCATAATGCTTTGGAGAAAATCACTTCCATATTTTTCATGGCGAGCAAGTAACCCTTCGTATGTTTCAAGTCTTGATTTTTTCATTTCAGTCGTTAGATGACGCAGTACCCCAACGAGCACACACGTTATTGTATCCTAAAACGTTAACAATGTCATTAACACTACCTAAACTAATGTTCAACTTACCCGCTTTGGTTCTCTAAGTTATTCTTCGATTTCTCCTGATGAGCTCATCGACTTTTTTGCCTGTTGAAATCGTAAGTTGCGATCACGGGCCTCCCACTCTGCGACTGATCTTTTACAGCCAACATTCCTTCACTGTCCTTTGATTTCCTTACTCAAAAACGAACAGTGCTTATATCCAAGTTTCCAGTAGAACTAATCTTGCGTGAATTTCTTTGAAAGGCACATTTTCATGAGTCAAACGTTCTATAACTGATTGTTGTTTGACAACTGTCAAAACAGTTGAAAAAAAATATTTCATTTTAAGCACAATTAAATACGAACAAATAGATGTTCGGAGTCCTATTACGCAGTAAAATGAAGCTAATAGCACGAAGAATCGTTTGCCATCTGACCAGTTGATAGAAACTTGCGCGGAGGCATTACTTATTGAACACGCCTCGTACATAGACCTGATATTTTAGTTTTCTGTTCTTGTACCCATCTCTTACGTAAGTTTTGTTTACCTCTGGTTTACATTTTCCGAACTTAACGTCATGTCCGTCCTCTCGATAGTTTCTCTATGTGGCAACACCGGCAGCGGGTAAACGGCGACGATGATGTGTGTGTGTGTGTGTGTGTGTGTGTGTGTGTGTGTGTGTGTGGAGGGTGAGAGGCGACGTGATATTCTCAGAGCGAACTTCTCGTGTTTGTTCAATGATCTGTTTATTGGATTGTCACTGTTGAAATGTTTGATTTCATTAAGGCTCTGAGAGCAAGCATAAAAGCAAAAGCACCGTAACTGATCCATAAAAATATTCAGTGCACTTCTGCCAACAAGTCTCAAGGGTCTTCATGCCAACTTTGAAAAACTCCGGTTCTCTGGAGGCTGTAAAATCTAACGCTTTGTAAAGAGGGGCATCATTGTTGGAAGTCCTCTTGGACAGAAAACGGCCCAAGTGCTGAAAGAAGTGATAGTCCATCGATAAAAAGTGATAGTCCATATATACAAGGTCTGGAGAGTAAGTGCGGCGTGACAGAGCCTTGTATTCTAACTGGGGAAGTTTCTGAATTGTTATTCGTGCGAAATGGGGGCGGGCGTTAACACGAAGCATCAAGTCACTATGCCGATTTACCAAAGCTGGCTGTTTTCTGCACAGTTTCTCATGCACGTCTTGCAAGTTGTCACAATAGAGCTCCTCTGTAATGGTCTAACCATCCCAGGTCTTAAGAAGGAATGTGTTATTACGTCTGCAAATAACCACCAAAGAGTGGCCATCACTTTCTTTAGATGTAGAGCTGGCTTTGCCATGTTCCTGAGCTCTATTATGGGCAAGCAACCACTAATAAGTCCATCTACGAAGTATCGTAAAAGATCTACTTCTCGTCAGAAGTCACAATGCGCTGCAGAAATCCTTCAATCCTTCCGTTTTGACCTTCTTCAGCAAAAAGCACGTTTCGAGGTGACGTGCATTGTGTTCTTCGATTAGTGCATGCAGCAACCACTGATCAAGCTTTTTCACTTAACTTATGACAGCTAAGTGCCGGTACACTTGAATATGTGATTCTATATCACCTCCCGTATCGTTTGGCGTGGATACAATTCAGCGATTTTCTTCAGTTGAACAGGATTAATGTTAGCAAGGTTGGGTCCGTGGTGTTCAGTGTGGAAACTCGTATCGCCAGACCGGAATTTTGTGAACCAACAACGTACGGTCCACTCGATAGCCGTTTCCTCACCAAATGCTGTATCCAAGTTCCATGCCACCACGGATGCGAAGTGTCCCAATTTAAACTCCTTAAGAAAATTAAAGCCACTCTGTTTTGGCTCCATAGCCCATTTACACTTCATCATGTTCTCTACCACTACTAACAACACAACAACTGACGATCCCAATGCGTCGCCCTCAGTCCAAGGTGTCATGTGACGTTTCACACGTGGGTGTAATGTACACTGCCAATCGAGCAGGACATCGCTAAGTGGCAACACCGTGGAATCTGCCATTTCAGCTTCAACAACCCAATGTTAGTCTCCTCTGATAGTTGCCAACGTCAGTGCAGTTATGACGTACATTCGAATTTAACTTTCATTTCTAGTTTGTTTCTCTACGAGGGTGATAACGAAAGTTCTGCACGCGTTAATCTAAAACAGAAGAGGATGATGCAATCGAGAAAATGATTGCGTCATGTCAAGGTTAGGCTTTCAGAAATGCAGTGGCGACAGAACGACGCGCTATCATTTGCTGTGTGGACGTGGGAGGGTTTGGAAAGGGAAGCGTGCAGCTCCTCAGGTCGAGTCACAGCCTTAGACCAACGCTCCTACTTGAAAATAGAAACTCTGCCAGGGGAAAACTCCGACACAGCTCCACACTGCCTTGCAAGAAGTTTGTGTTGAAGGAACTTTTGATCGAAGCACAATTTCTTTCTGAGGACAAAGTTGAGACCGAAAATTCGTCAAAATCGCTCCAACTTGTTGGAAGCGGGAGCGATCTTGCTGCATGACAACGCATCGTGTCACGGTGCAGCATCGGTACTGCGACTTTTGTCGAAATATGGCTGGGAAACTATCCCACCCATCATACAGCCCTGATCTCAGTCCACCCGAATTTGATCTTTTCCCACAGTCCACCCGACTTTGATCTTTTCCCAAAGTAAAAAAATCGGCTCCGTGGCATCCGCTACAAATTGCTGGATAAACTGTCATTGCACGTGGACCGATTAATACGACAGCTGAACAAAGATGGCGTAATGCGTGGTGTCCATGACTTACCTCACCCCTGGTAAACTGTCATTACCAGCGGAGGGTAGTACGTTGAACATCAATAATGTAGTTTTCTCCGTTACTTCACACTTTTCTCAAAAATGGCCAGTGTGTAGAATTTGTTTTAGGGCCTCCGTATACCCTAGACCGGTGGAAACGAGTGTTATGGAGTGAAGAATCACGCTTCACCGTTTTTAAATCTGATGGACGTTAACAGGGCGTGGCGTATGCCAGGGTAACGATGCCTGCCAGAATTTGTCATCCCAACTGGTAAATTGGTGGTGGCAGTGTCATGGTGTGGGGATGTTTCTCGTGGTATGGACTCGGACGTTGAATTCACCTCTCTTTAACCGTTTCAACCTTAACGTTATATTTTTCTAACTGAAGGAATGTTTTTGTAGCATCAGTTCTTAGATTAGGGTGAATGACGTGTGTGTTGACATGGTAAGAACCTGTTATACAATGAAAGGAGCGTGCAACGAAAAGTGTCGTAAGGTGTGAATAGATTAACGCTGCGTCACGTTGTATATTCACGGACAGCTATGTATATGTAAAGAAGTTGTAGCTGTACTAAGATTTTGAAGTCTCAAGATACAAACGTTCAGTTATAGCGTTTAGTGTGAAGCTGCCGATGATTATGTTATACGCTGCCGGTGATTATCTTCCATGCCTTATTGAACTAAAGTACCTATATAACAAATAAAAAGCCGTGATTTTCGCAAACTGAACGTGACTCTTTCCTGGCAGTTAGGTCGCCTAATTTAGCTTCGTGTATGGTTAAGGATTTTGTGTGCTAGGTATCAGGTGCTTGACGCAAAGAAGCCGCAGTGATTCCGACCGATAGTGCGAAGGTAATACTTACGTGAAGTTAAAGACAAATAAATAAATAAGCTTTGCATCGTAGATTCTTCTCCCACTATTAACTGGTGGTGTGAAAAGCTCACGAAGTGCCTAACTCGTGGTTCTATCATAGTGTTTACCAAGGGAGCGTGTTTGTAAGTTAAAGAAGTGTTTGTCCTCAAAGAACCTCTGTAAGTATATATTTAACTACACACAGGTGTACAAAAATTAAGGACGAAGAGAAGAAATTAGCATAACAGAGGAACGAGCAGGCAGAACGGACCGAAAGACCACTCAGGAGATAGACTAGGGTCCGGTACGGTAGGGCATGCGCATATATGCTGCATGACGTAGGGGGGGGTTGGAAGGGTATAAAGCACAAAGGCGGTGTACGCTCAGCAATTCGGTGAAAGCTACTGCACGGTGTACATCGGTTTAAACGACATCGAGTTGCTGCCACCGTGTGATATGGCCAACAGGCAATCCAGTAGACGACATCTGGATGACTTTACCCTAGGTCGCGTCATTGGGAAGTTGGAAGAAGGTCGAAGTGTGACTAGTGTGGTCGAGGAGTTCGGGATCGCTCACAGCATCGTTTCACGAGCTTAGAGAGCATTTCAAACGAGAGGAACAGCTGTCCGAGAGTTTAGCAGTGGTCGTCCACGAGCAACCACGGCGGCGGACGACCAGTATATTGTCCTACAGGCGAGAAGAGACAGACAGCAGACAGCGGGAGAAATCGCAAGGCACATGCAACAGGCAACTGGACGTCCGTTATCGCGTTTTACCGTGGCCAGGAGGCTGCACAAAGGTGGTCTATTTCCACGACGACCAGTACGGTGTGTGCCATTAACGCCTGCTCATCGGAGATGGCGGTTTCTGTGGTGCCAGGAACACAAGAACTGGACACATCAGCAATGGGGTCGTGTTCTTTTTACGGATGAGAGCCTATTTAGTCTGACGAACGATTCTGGACGTATACACATCTGGAGAGAGCAGGGAACACGCAATCAAACCTCCAACATCATTGAAAGGGACCGGTTTGGAGGTGGCGGAGTTCTTGTTTGGGGCGGTATCATGCTTGGTAGCCGTTTCCACGACGACCAGTACGGTGTGTGCCATCAACGCCTGCTCATCGGAGACGGCGGTTTCTGTGGTGCCAGGAACACAAGAACTGGACACATCAGCAATGGGGTCGAGTTCTTTTTACGGATGAGAGCCTATTTAGTCTGACGAGCGATTCTGGACGTATACACATCTGGAGAGAGCAGGGAACACTCAATCAAACCTCCAACATCATTGAAGGGGACCGGTTTGGAGGTGGCGGAGTTCTCGTTTGAGGCGGAATCATGCTTGGAAGCCGTACTGACCTCCACATCTTCGAAGGAGGTTCAGTCACTGGTGTCCGCTATTGTACCGAGGTTCTCCTGCCTCAAGTGCGTCTGTTTAGAGGTGCTGTAGGTCCTAAGTTCCTCTTAATGAAACACAACGCTACACCTCATCGTACAGTGGCCGTCGCAGAGCTCTTGGAGAGTGAAGAAATTCAACGCATGGATTGGCCCGCAAGGTCCCCGGACCTAAATTCAATCGAACACGTGTGGAACCTTCTCGGGAGAAGCTTGGCAGCACGTCACCATCCGCCAGCAACAATTCCGCAGTTGCGATTGGCGCTGCAAGAGAAATGGGCCGCGATGCTTCAACAGCTCCTTGACAACCTCGTGCTCAGCATGGACAGACGTTGTAAATCCTCCAACGCCGTCAGCGGTGATCATATCTCCGACTAAAGACTGGATTTTTCTTGGAAGCAGCCTGTCAAATGGACGTTTTTGTCTTTTGTCCAGTTGTGCTCGAAGCTATCTTTTCAATAAAGTGCCTTTGTATCCTTTGGATTCCTTGTTTGGACGGTTTTGCGCACTTGTCCCATATTCGTACATTTCGGGGATCTCATGGTATGATTTGAGTCGATGTGGAGCACTTTTGCACGACGTTACATTCGAAAAACCGTCTCGTCCTTAATTTTTGCGCGTCAGTGTATATACACGGTCGAGTCATATTTTTGAGACAACCAGCTAATATCCAGAGTAACCGCCTAGTGCAGCGCGGACAGCAGCTAGACGGGCTGGGAGTAACTCAATAAGGTGCTGGAAGGTGTTCACAGGCATGTGGAGCCATGCTGACTGCAGTGCGTCTGACAGCTGCTGGAGGGTGCATGGTGAAGGATCCATAGAACGAATAACACGATCGAGGTGGTCCCACAGATGCTAAATTGGGTTTACGTCTGGGTTATTAGGGGGCCAAGGGATTACTTTCAAGTCTTCATCGTGCTGTTCCAACCAGTCTCGGATATTTCCAGATGTGTGACACGTCGCATTGTCCTGCTCGAAGATCCCATCAGCCCAAGGGAAGGCAATAAGCATGTATGGATGTACGTGGTATGCAAGGATGGATTCACAACGAATTCGGTCCATATTGCCTTCCACAAATATGAACGGACCCAGAGAATGCCACGAAAACATTCCCCAGACCATAATGCTGCCCCCACCAGCTTGTGATCTGTCAGCAGTGGCTGAAGAGTGTTAGTTCTCCGATGTTTCTCGCCTTATACGCCAACGTCCATCAGTTCGATGAAGCAGAAAACGTGACTCATCGGAGAAGGCAATCCTTTGCCAATCAGCGGAGGTCCAATTCCGATACTGCCGTGCAAGAGTAAGCCTTTTTCTGCCGATGCACCTTCGTTAGCATAGGTGCAGTGACAATCCGTCTGCTTCGGAGCCACATACGCAGAAGGTTTCGCTGAACTGTAGTTTTAGATACACATCCGGTAGCCTCCTGGTTCATTCGGCCAGTGATTTGCCGCACTGTAGCGTGTCGATCGGCCCTCACGCACCTTCGAACCCGACGTTCGCCTCTCACATCAATTACACGTGGTGCTCCACAGTTTCCACGTCGCTTATTCGCAATGGTGTTATTTATCCAATAATGATACACTTTAACCACAGCAGCACGTGAACAGTTCACAAACTGCGCTGTTTCAGAAATACTGCCACGCTTGGCCCGAAAGCCGATAATCATCCGTTTTTGAAAATTTGATGAATCGCTGCTTTTATCCATGACAGCAACGTGTGATATGTTTTCAAAATGCCTACAGCACACCTTATATACCCTTCAAAACATCTCACGACACGTGCCCTCTTTCAGTGCCTACGCGCTGTTGATGTCAAAAGTAGAAGGCGGTCACAATAATGTGAATCGACTGTGTATACATACGTATATATACTGTATATATATATTACTAAGCTCTTGCCTGAGATTCAGAGGTGAGCCCCATAAAGAAATACGAAGCACCAAATAAAAGTTTAACTGATTATTTACTTACTTTTGCCGTATCAAACTTCTGCATTTGCAGCGATCTTGACACACAACTCGGGCTTCATTGACCTCCATCACACGACGTACACAAGGCCTTTATACTTTATACTCAAAATCTTTTTCTTATGAAGATACTCCTGAATCTGGACCTCACATGAATTCCTTGGCCTTCCTCTGCATTTCTTTCCTGCCACTTGGGCTAAAAACAGAATTTCTGAGTAAGCATCTCATCACTCATTCTTTCAACATTGGCAAACCACTTAAGAAAATTAATCTCACCCTGCTAACAACATTTTGCTTCACATTACACAACTGCAACACATCTTCATTCCTTACATGATCACAACGTATCTTGCCAGACCCGCCCCCCCCGTAAGTAACACTGTGACGTATATTCTAGATTAACTTTCCTTTTTTAGTTTCTTTCCCTATGTAAATCTTGAGTTTATTTTCAGTATTCTTCACGCTTAACGAAATATCTTTTCTCTCAAACGAATACGTTTGGCAACACAATTGAGGTAGAATGCACGTGACGTATGCCTGTTATAAGATAAGAACAAGAGATAAAAACGAGGACTGATCGATTGAAAAGAGGGGTGGTGAAGAGATGTGTTGATGAGAGCGATTATTGAGAGCGTTGCAAAAGAGTGTTGTACGAGAGCGTTGTTTTATAAACGGATGCTTATTGAAAAGAGTGTTGTGATAATGTGTGGAGAGTGTAGTGCATTCCATCGTGAATAAAGGACATTTTCCCCTTAAGTTGACTTCTGTTCACATGTTTCGTCTGGCCGTTAAGGTTTCTTTCATTTATGGAACTATTTCCTAGTGTATTGACGTGTTAAAACAGCGTAGAAGTTAGACACGACTTCTTTTACGTTACAACACATCTCCTCAGCATACAAACGACACCTATGTCTCTTCTGCAACATATACCCATGCTTCACTGCCATACATCAGAGTGGAAACAATTACCCTTTCATACACAGCCACGAATTTTGCATTTGTCTTATTTGAGATCTGAACCATTACGTTAAATGCTGACGTGGTGAGTTTAGGTGCTATAGTGACTATAACTTCATTTAAAATACCACATGCAATTTTAAATGAATAATAGTCAAGATAGTGGTGTATTTCATTTTATCTAAATCCCAAGCTATCGTTGTTTCGAAGCAGTTTTAATTTTAATCATTGGTTTACCTGGATTTGTTACTGTGTATCATTTTTCTGATTCCACAACCAGAGCACAGTGAATTAGGTAAAAACAAAACTGTCATTTTGCAAACGTAATAGTTTCATGATGTAATATTACTCACCATCAATCTTACGCATGCATAAAACAAAACTATTTTATCACAAGAAGGGTTATATACACATATATATACACTGACGGAAAAAAAAAATCCCAACACCACGAAAAAATAGTTGTAGAGGAATGAAATGGCTGCAATACATTTGTATAGGTAACATATTTAATCGATTAAGGTTTCAAGATCACAGCTTATTGTAAGCGCGAGAAGAGTCATTTTAAATGTGAAATGCTGGTACATTAATAACCGGTGTAACCGCCAGAATGTTGAATGCAAGCACGAAAACGTTCATGCATTGTGTCGTACAGGTGCTGGATGTCAGTTTGTGGGATGGAGTTCCATGCCTGCTGCAATTGGTCGGTCAATACAGGGACGGTTAATGCTGGTTGGGGGTGACGCTGGAGTTGTCGTCCAATGATGTTCCATGCATGCTCGATTGGAAAAAGATCTGGTGATCTAGCAGACCACGGCAACATGTCGACACTCTGTAGAGCATGTTGGATTACAACAGCGGTATGCGGGCGAGCGTTATCCTGTTGGAAAACACCCCCTGGAATGCTGTTCATGAATGGCAGCACAACAGGTTGAATCACCAGACCGACGTACAACTGTGCCGTCAGAGTGCGTGGGATAACCACGAGAGTGCTCCTGCTGTCATAGGAAATTGCTCTCCAGACCATAACTCCAGGTGTAGGTCCAGTGTGTCTCGGCCGCAGACAGGTTGGTTGCAGGCGCTCACCTGGCCTCCTTCTAACCAATACACAACCATCACTGGCACCCAGGCAGAACCGGCTTTCATCAGAAAACAAAACAGATCTCCACTCCGTCCTCCAATGAGCTCTAGCTTGATACCACTGACGTCGCAAACGGCAGTGGTTTGGAGTAAGTGGAATGCACGCTACAGGGCGTCTGGCTCGAAGCTGTCCTTCAAGTAACCGATTTGTAACAGTTCGTTGTGTCCCTGTGGTGGCAACTGCAGCTCGAATTGCTGCCGCAGACGCAGTACGATGCGCCATGGCCATACGCAGTACACGGCGGTCTTTCCTCTCAGTAGTGCCACGTGGCCGGCCGAAACCCGGTCTTCTTGAGGCAGTACCTTCCCTTGACCACCGCTGCCAACAATCATGCACAGTGGCTACATTCCTGCCAAATCGTTCTGCAATATTGCGGAAAGAAAGTCCACCTTCTTGTAGCCCTATTACACGACCTCGTTCAAACTCCGTGAGCTGTTGATAATAGCTTCTTCGTCTTCTTAAAGGCATTCTTGACTAACATCAACACCCTACGTCGAATCTCAACGATAACTAACGCTCACGAACGTTACAGCGCGTATTTACAGCAAACCTGCTTTGCATGTTCCGAGGGGCGCTACTAGCGCCACACGTATGCGCCGAGCGCGAAATTTGCATAGACGTCATCTTACAGATGTACTCTCACCGCCTACCAACTGTCGTTTATCTAACACAACCCTTTCTTTGGGGTTGGGATTTTTTTCCGTCAGTGTATATAAGAAGTAGAAAACGTTAAATGCAAATATTTTCTAATTATTGCAAATGGGTACACGAAACAAAGTACAGCAATTTGTAAGCACGAGACAGAAGACAAAAGAAACCGAAAAAACAGTCTTACAGTAAAATGAAAAAAAGAAAAGAATAATGAATGAATTAACAATACACTCCGGGCCTAGAACACTTTGATGGATCATTAGGAAGAAAATGTAATAAAAAAGGCAAAGCATCATTGCGAAGCAGAAAGAGAGAATGCAATGCTGTGGAAATAGCATGAACTGAAAAAGTAGTTTTCTTTAATAAAGTAAAAGTCATTGAACTAACGGGCATTCCAAATGCATAGACGCGCTTGGAGGAGAGATGAAAATTTCTTTTTTTTTCTTTTTTTCTTCAAAGGAGAAGGAACCCCATGCGGTGCTTCATTACGCAAAGTGTTGAGATCTTGATTGAGAATAAAATTGTCTTTATCCTTCAGTGTTCTTCATCTTAAATAAAACTAAAATTTAAAGAAGAACTTCGAGTGAAGTTCCTTGTTTCGACAGAAATAAAAATTCTAATTCTCAGTCTGTCGGGACTGCACAAATTCATTTCTTCCTCGATGCAATGTCAAGAGATACATTTTCCAATTAATTTTAGAGAACCATTTTAAGATTCCATATTCAACAAAATCATCTGTACCGAGAGCCATATATATAAACTGTTTTATAAATGAGATCCAGCACAATTGAAGCAACTGACGTAGATGACGCAAATACAAAAAGGAGGTAAATAATTAATACGCAAAATTTCTTATACGCTACTTAGAAGAATTATTGTCGAAAAGAGATTCATTCAAAAAGCACGAACCAAAATTTTCAAAAGTTCTGAAGCACGCACTTTGGTGTTGGAAGAATGTGTTAGTGACTAAAATAAAATTACAATGAACCTATTTGATCTAGTGTTTCGAGCTTTACAGTGAATATAACTTGTAAAATAATATTCACCGTATTTTCTAGAATATAAGACATTTCCCCCCCCCCCCAAAAAAAAATGGTGTCAAAATCCCTTTGCGTCTTATACACTGAGTGGCCACTTTAATATGACCACCCCCTCAGTACTTCGTTGGGCCACCTTTTGGCTTTAATACATACTTCGTCGATTCTTCGTGGCATGGACTCCACGAGATATTGATAGGTGGTTTGTGGTGGAATCTGAGACTATGCTTGATGAATAACACTTTCCAGGAGTTTGAGATTGCAGGGTTGTGGATCCAGCTGTCTGATAGCTCGTCCAACTTTATCCCACAAATTCTCAATGGGGTTGAGATCTGGAGATTAAGGGGCGACCTAAGCAAAGTAAACTCACCGGCATGTTACTGAAAACAATCCGGTACAATACGAGCACTATGGCAGGACGCATTATCTTGTTGAAAGTAGCCATCGCCATTGGGATAAACATTCACATGACAGGATGCACTTGGTCCGCAACAATGTTTAGATATGATGTGCCAGTCAGACGTTGATCAACACGAATTAAAAGGCCCAAAGCATGCCAGGAAAACATTCCCCAAACCATAACGTTGCCTCCACCAGCTTGAAGGGTTGTAGCAATGCATTTGGGGTCCATGCTTTCGTGCTGTTTCCGCCAAATTCTCACTCGGCCATCGGCATGGTGCAACTGAAAACGTGATTCATAGGACCACATACTTTGTTTCCAATTGTTATCGACTGTCCAATACTTGTGCTCCTGTGGGAACAGTAGACGTTTTCTCTTGTTAACTGCAGACAGCAAAGGTGTTCGAACAGGACCTTCGGCTGCCATATCCCATCCGATGTAGTGTAAGGCGAACAGTGCGTGCAGAGATCCTTTGAGGGGATCCTTGATTAAGATGGTCTATAATTTGCTGCACTTTTACCCTTCTGTTGTCTGTTACCAGACTGGACACCGTCGATGACGACCACACGTAGCACGTAGAGACCCAGTTTTTTGACTGACAGTCCAGTCTTTAAACACTTTAACAACAGCTGCTCTGGAACATTTCACGAATGCTGCGGTTTCGGTGATACTCACGCCATGGCTCCGAGCTACTACAATCATCCCACGTTGAAAGTCCGTCAAATCGCATTTTTTACCCATCTCGTCACCCAAATATCACTTCTACTACTGTCGCAAGCACTAAGCTTTCCCTTTTTATACTAGCCTCGCCCTGTGGCGGCAACAGCGTGCAGTCATAGCTCATTTGCTTAAAACTGTCAGGTGGTCATAATAAAGTGGCCACTCACTGTATACCGAAGGTCATGGTTATCGCCATGAATATGTATACGTACATACTCAGTAGATAAAACATTAGGGTGCATCCCCCACGCAGAATGGATCAGACTCAAACGAACGCAGGCAATACATATGCGGACAGCAGGGATAATCAACAGTGTATCGCAATAAATAAACATGGGTAAACGGGTTGATCTGAACGACTTAGATCGTGGGCGCCTTGTTGGCGCAAGAAAGATGGGTCATTCTATCGCCCAAGTAGTAAGAGCTGTAGTGTTCCCGAGGGCAACTGTATCACGGGTGTACCACCAGTACAGTACCATCTCACAGACATCAAGCAGTGGCCGACAATACGCCATTGACGACCGGAGTCATTAATGGCGTATGGTCGGCCACTGTAGGTTTACACTATCTTGACAAAAATCACCGGACACCTAGAAGAGAAACACAACATAGCATTTGTTGACATACTTTAGTACGGTCTCGGTCCACCTTTGGCCTTATTGCATGCACTGACCCTTCGAGACATGATTTCGACAAGCTTTTGGAACAGAGCGATAGGTATGCTCTTCCATTCAGTACATAATGCTGCCGCTAACTGTTGCTTAGTAGTAGACCTTTGTTCCAAACTTCTTAAGCGGAGCCCTAATTCATTCCATAGGTGCTCTGTGGCAATAAGATCAGAACCCTGTGCTGATCAGCCCACACACAATACGAAATTATCGTCAAACCACGCCGTAATAGTCTTTGCTTTTTGGCTCGGTGCATTATCCGGCTAGTAGTAACAAGGCTCGGTTCCATATTACTTCCACAGAGTTGGTAGGGCATAATTGTCCAGAATATCGAGATAGACGTGCTGGTTTATAGGTTTGTCAACGATAACCAATGGGACGGGATCATACCACGAAAAACACCCACACGCACAAGTACACTGCCAGCTCCAAACTTGACCGTAGGAACAGTACACTGTGATAAATAGTGTTGCCCCCGGCTGCCGCCATGCCCACACACGGCCATCAGACTGATGGATCGGTTACTGGATTCACCAGTCCATAGGACCTGTTTCCATTAATCTACGGTCTACGGTAAATGTTCTTTATACCAAGTTTTTTTTTTGATTGGAGGTTTTACGACCACCGTGAGCAACTCAATGGGCTATAAGCAGTCGCCCGTTCCTAATTTAGGGTCACTGGTTCCAGGGAAGGGAGAGAGCCAGTGCCGTAAGACAAACACAACATCCATGCCTCACCGGGATTCGAACCCGGACCCCTTTCGGACGAATGATCAGAGGCTATCGCTTAGACAACTGCGCCACCTGGGCGGCTGATACCATGTTGAACGACGAATAGCATTTCGAGTGGAGATGAAAGGCTTATGAGCAGCCGCACGACCACGGTAACCCAAGGAATGAAGATCTCTGCGAATGGAGCGTGTACATACCGAGGTTTTAGCATTTTTACTCACCTGTACACTGAGGTCTTGTAGAGTACCCCATCGATTCGTCTATCACTGATTTTATTTGGTCTGCCAGTAGGTTTTGCTGCTTCAGGCACGCCATGCCTTCCACTTATTCAGTACATCCAAAACAGTTGAATTTGATATGTTTAAACGCCTCTCGGTTTCTCTTATGGACTACCCACTAATATAACACTCAACAATCTTTCCTATCTCAAAGTCAGTTCTCTCCCGCAGCGACATTTTCACTCAACCTCACAGTTCGATATGATCGCGGTCAGCTGCAGGTTTCTTTTATACCATTTGCAACTGTACCGCGCATCTTAACAACGCACCCGATCCGTTCATTTGCTTTTGAAGGGGTGTCCGGTGAACTTTGTCAATATGGTGTATACGCTGTATATATACTTTTAAGGTCTTTGAAATCCGGCGGTACTGAAGATGTATACATAAACGTTTTTGAATTACATTTATGAAAATTCAGGAAGAAGCGCAAAGGTTCTACTGTTCATGGACACAACACTTACAACAAGAAAGATGACACCGAATTTTAGGGTGTAATAAGCACGTCTTTTGAATCCGTTCTGACGCAAATTAAATTTATCAAAGCTATTCAAAGTCAATGGAAGCGGTATGGAAAACAATAGTATCTGACGGAAGAAAGGAATTTTTCAATCGGGTTTTTAATCCCTCAGATATTGCTGTAAACGGAATCGTGAGCATACGCCCTCTGGTTGAAGACTTGTGCGTTAAGAAAAACATTAATCTATATGAGAAACATTTCTCACTGGAAACATTTTTCAAGTCGGACAACACAGAAAGCATTTTTCAAGTCGGACTCATAGAAACAGAGATATCGACAAAAATAAGATGTGACTTTACGTCCTCTGGTGGGAAAACCATGCGGTATTTTAGGAAGAAATTATTCTCAAAAGGTTTTTCCATATGAGCACAATCGGTCCAAGAAAAAAAAATTAGTCGAGTTTTCAGGAGCCCAGATTTTGCTACTAATACATCAGAAGCAGAAATTAACACTTATGCCCCTGGTGGCCCAACCATTCTTTACCAAACATTAGAAATTATGTGAAAAATATTTTCCATCAGGTCTTGTATGCGAAACAGGAAGAATATTTTGAAATCGGAGTTTTAGAAGCAGAAATAACGCAGAAAACGCAATTTACCTTTGTGCCCCTTAGCGGAAAGTCTATGATTTACCTGAAAATTTTGAATTTATAGGAGAAACATTTCGAATTAGAAACACTATCCAACAAAGGAGGAATTTTTAAATCGGACTCTTAGAAGTAGAGATATTGACAAAAAATCAGATATACATCTACGCCCCCTGGCGTAGAAACCATGCATTATTTCAAGACGAAAATGTTCCTAAAAAGGTTTGTATAAAAAGGTTCGATATAAAAGGTTAAAAAGGTTCGATATACAAACGACGAATTTTTTCAATCGAGAATTTAGAAGCTCATATTCTGCTGGAAATACATCAGAAGCGGAAATTAAGACTTACGCCACCTGGTGGCCAAACCATTTTTTACAAAAAATAGAAATTATGTACAAAGGATTTCCCATCTGGAGCTGTATCCGGTGCAGAAAGAATTTTTACCTTTACGCCTACTAAAGGAAAGTCTATGAACTACTTGAAAATTTTGAAATTATATGAAAAACATGTCACACTGGAAATACTATCCAACAAAAAAGGAATTTTTCAAATCGGACTCCTAGAAGTAGAGATATTGACAAAAATTAGATATACTGCTACGCCACCTGGTGGAGACACTGTGGAATGATTTAAGAAGAAAATATTCCGAAAATGTTTATCGATGTGAGTGGCATCAGTCCACGAAATAATTTTTTCAATCGATATTTTAGAAGCTCATATTTTATGGCAAATTCATCAGAAGCAAAAATTAAGACTTACGACTCCTGGTGGCTAAAGTATTCTTTACCAAAAATTTGAAATTATATGCAAAAGATTTTCCATTAGGAGGTGTATCCGCTGAAGAAAAAAATTTCAAATCGGAGTTTTAGAAGAAGAGTTATCGGGAAAAATGTAATTTACTTTTACGCCCCCTAGCGGAAAATCTATGCCTAATTTGAAAAAGTAACTATATCTAAAATACTCTTCGACATAAATGGAAAGATAAAATATTTTTTTCAATCGGACGTTTAGCAAATATGTGGAATAAAACGTACTTTTGAATTCGACATCATCTGCATTTACGCCCTCTAGCGGTGAAATTGTACATCGTAAACAAAAAAACGAAATGAAGGATCATCATTCGCATATTTCAAGCTTCCCAATGCAAAAACAAGTTTTCAAATCGGACTAATAGTTGCAGAGATATCGTGGGTGCAAGCGGACGGACGGACGGACAAACCGGTAACATAAGAACGATCTTTTTTTACAAAAAGCGTGCTAAAAATTGGAAAGGAGGTAGACAAGGTGTTACCATATTCTTGAACTGGGAAAACAACGGTAAAGGCTAATTCGGGTTATTTTATCCACCTTCGAGACAAAAAAATTCGTGCAAAGGATCAAACTAATTACAAACAACACCGTCTTAGGACGATTTATTAAAAGATGAAAAATATGTGCAGATTAAAACCATAAGTACTTTCAAGGTGACGTTCACCTCATCTTCAGATGTATCAGACACGCCAACATAACATCTTATATACACTGTCCATGTGTGCACCATGGGCACGTTACTCCAGAGATACGTGACAGAAACAGGATTTTTGTAAACAACTTATGCAAATCATGAAGAAGAAGGTAAGCTGTGAGAACAAATTATTCCAAATTAAACACATTATGCCACTTGAAACAACACTGCTTTACGAAACGTATTAATGAGGTGTTCCCAAGTTCCAAGACAGCTCATATGGGTTGTAATCGTTGTAACACTGGACACCAAAAGCTGTAATGTAAATACTTTCCATGCCCAGTAGTGAGTGGGCAATGGCTGGGGTTGCTAATAATTTAGTGTTCTGCCAGTCTGGGTACATAACTCCAGAGTTGACATTCCTTGCTAGGGCTGTGCTATTTAGGTTAGCTTTTAAGCTATATTTGTGCTCCTGCAAGCGCAAACCTATCTGCCGTCTAGTAGATCCTATGTAGTAGCTAATAATCTCACCTCAACATGGGTCCAGCATAGGGATATTGTAAACATCCCATTTTTGCAGCATGTCACCTTATTACGTTCTTTTCTAACATGTGTTGACACAAAGAGGGATACCCACTTTGCCCTTTGGTATCTTGCTACGTGAGCCCTACTATACCTCTTGAAAAAGCCCTGGCAAAGTACCTTGCTAAGTTTATAGTGACTTTCCTTACTCAGTTAAGAGTTTCACTAGGGCTTCAGGAAGGCTAAATGTGTTTCAGCCGCACAACGTGTCTTTCATTTTGGCTATTTTTTTTTTTTTGATTGGAGGTTTAACGACCACCGTGAGCAACTCAATGGGCTATAAGCAGTCGCCCGTCCCTAATTTAGGGTCACCGGTTCCAGGGAAGGGAGAGAGCCAGTGCCGTAAGACAAACACAACATCCATGCCTCACCAGGTTTCGAACCCTGACCTTTTTCGGACGAATGATCAGAGGCCATCGCTTAGACCACTGCGCCACCATTGGAATATTTATGCACAAAAATAGGCAATTAGCCCCATACACACCACGCAACAATTTAACTGTCTCAGATGTAGTTTTACCGATTTTCAAACAGAACCGTATATTTGCTCATAACAGAACTGTGACATCACCGAATGACGTCATGCGTAAAAAAAGCTTAAAAAATCTGCACAATTCTCACGTAAAAACTGTTGCCACCGCATAGGTGATAAATTAGTTTTCAAAAAATCATGCCTTCCAGACCTGTGTGTTTCACCGGGATTTTGAGAAACAAACTTTAGGGCTGTCAGACATTTTAGTAAATGTACAAGATACTAAAATACAACAAAATTAATTGATACAGTCAATCATTAATATCTTGCTATTTTTAAAAATGTTTTAAAAAGAGGTTTCTTTCTTTTTTTTTTTTTTTGGAGGTTTAACGACCACCGTGAGCAACTCAATGGGCTATAAGCAGTCGCCCGTCCCTAATTTAGGGTCACTGGTTCCAGGGAAGGGAGAGAGCCAGTGCCTTAAGACAAACACAACATCCATGCCTCACCGGGATTCGAACCCGGACCCCTTTCGGACGAATGATCACAGACCAACGCCTTAGACCACTGCGCCACCGGGGCGGATTTTAGTGTTTCAAATTTATTAAAAAGTTGGCTATAGCAACGCCCCCCCCCCCCGACCCGTCCCAATGGGCGCCCTTGTGCATTTCCCGACTAAAATTTAACTTACTTGCCCTATTATTAGACCTTGTCTGTGATCAGAAACAACAAAATGAAGAAGATAGCTCAGGCAAGCACGAGGCGATGACAAATCACGTGAAGAGATTAAGGCGAAGCAACTTACAGAACCCGAAGCTTCTACAAATGAAGGAAATTTCACCTACATAAAAGCACTTCCTGAGTTTCTTGCTTTCTTCAAGGGCACTTCGAGATTTTCTGTTTACTTCCCTTGATTTGACGTCTGCCGGCGCGCAATATCAAAATGTTGAAGAAATCACGGAACTGGAGGAAGTTGGGAATGCGAAAGAATTCCACCCAGGAATTTACTGCGTTAAGACAGCGCAAAGAAATAAAGCACGCATCAGTTCGTGACATCAATAAAGGAGAAAAAAAGTTATTGGATTGTCAGTCAACGTGCAACGTCCTTCAGAATGTGATAAAGAAGGTAGAAATTGCCTTTCCTGTTCTTCCGAAGCAGGAACATGTTGCTATAGCAACGGAGCAACAACCACGTGCTTCCTTGTTGCAGAGCTGGGTGCGGGAGAACAAGGAATCGTGTCGTGCTGCATTCCATGTTTCAAAGCACGTTCAGCCAAAGGAGAAATCGTAGGTGCACTTTTCCTCCATTCACGGTGGTCAAAGTTTAGATCGTACCTTAGTTCAGCGTAGCAGCAGTTCTCAAAAGAAAATCATAAGAAATATGGACACCTGTTGCTCAAAAAAGAGTTTGTACTGCAATGTGGAGATTGGCGGTGGGGGGGGGACTTAAAGACCGCCATGAGCAACTCAGTGAGTTGTAAGCAGTTGCCCATCTCTGGTTCCAGGGAAGGGAGAGAGCCAGCCTCACCGTGATTCGAACCCGGATCCATCGCCGACAAAAGATCAGAAGACACCGTTTTTTTTTTTTTAATTGGAGGTTTAACGACCACCGTGGGCAACTCAATGGGCCACAAGCAGTCGACCGTCCATGATTTAGGGTCACTGGTTCCAGGAAAGGGAAAGAGCCAGTGCCGTAAGACAAGCACAACATCCATGCCTCACAGGAATTTGAATCCGGACCCCTTACGGATGAATGGTCAGAGACCATCGCTTAGTCCACTACGTCACCGGGCGGCTGTTTTTGTTTTTTTCTTTTGATTGGAGGTTTAACGACCACCGTGAGCAACGCAATGGGCTATAAGCAGTCGCCCGTCCCTAATTTAGGGTCACTGGTTCCAGGGAAGGGAGAGAACCAGTGCTGTAAGACAAAAACAACATCCATGCCTCACCGAGATTTGGACCCGAACCCCTTTCGGGTGAATGATCAGAGGCCATCGCTTAGACCACTGCACCACCGGGGCGGCGCCATCGCGTAGATCACCGCGCCTCCGGGGCGGCAATGTGGTGAGAAAAACACAGTGTACCAGAAAAATGAATCCCCATTAAATGTGTGTAAAATGAAAGAAAACCTCTGTAATCATTGTTACCGATGTGCCGCATTTGCACTGTTGTTCATGTACCCACTTGTTCAGAAAACTTGAAAATTGCATTGGCCTGGAGCGGGAATCGAACCTGCATCTCCCGATTACCGGTCGAACATGCTGAAAGAAAACCATTATGCACTCCGATTGTTTGCGAAAAGAAAGTGTTAGCATCCGTTCCTGCACACTTAGCTCCATATTTCCTTTATTCTTTTTGCACTGATCCTGACGGCGCTTAGCAGATAGCGCCATCATCAATTGTTTTTATTTTCTCTATTTTAAAAATGTCAAATATAGTTTATTTAACACGAATTTGCTCTAATGAGATCGATGAATCGGTAAAAGCTGCTTGTACAGACTTTTGCATATGAGAGTTTGCTCTTATGCGATTTCATTCCCGGCACTTAAAACTTTCAAAAAAAAAAAATTTAATCTCTGCACAGGTCACGGGGGTTATTTTTATTGTGCGTTTTTCTATAAGTCGACGTTTTACATGAGAATGCAACCAGAGATGGCTGTCAATCACTGTAACAAACAACTTGCGCACCAACTCATTGATTGTGAGCTGTAATCTCAAAAACCGACACCATTCGACGACAGTCGCGTGAGCTTTAGTCTCTCGTCACGGTGAGCCATTTCCTTTCTGCCTGCAAAAGGAGTAAGGAACTTTGTTTTGGTTCCCTTACTACTCGTTCCTCAAGAAAGTTTCCCGATTTGGGTGTCTGACATAGAAAGGAGTGGAAGGAGGAGGATAATACCTAAAGGCTAAATAACGTTCACGCACTGAATGCGCTGAAAACTGTGACCTAACGTGTTTGAGTTCTTGTTTTTCTCACGTTATTTCAGATGTATTAATGTAATGCCATTAGTATACTATTGGATTCGCGGGAATGAAATGACCGGCTCGAACGAGCAGTAGAGAGAGGCCCACACCACAGCGGAATGGTACCACGCCCAGGTGTTGCGGGTACTACGTCACAGAGTTACTATAAATAGCTAGCAGGTGTGTAAAGAACAAAGTTCAGGCGTGGTTTGTTTGGACACAACGTGGCTTGCAAAGGAAACATGCAGACGCCGGATTCGGGAGTCATCTTCCAGTATGAATTTAAAGTGGACCATTCTGCAGGAATATCCGCTCGAAAAGTTAAAGCGTTTGGGGAGACTACACCTGCGAACGAACCATTCGGCGATGGTTTGTGAAGTTTCGAAGCGGAGATACGGACCTGCAAAACTAAACACGTGGTCACCTATTTGTTGCTGTTTCTGACGATGTTCTGTTACGTGTGGTTGAAGCGGACCGCCGAAAAAACGTGTCGTGAGATAGCGGCAGAAGTAGGTATCCACCATGCGACAGTTGTTCGCCGTCTGACTGCGCTGGGTAAGATAAAAAGCTGGACATGTGACTGCCGCATGAGTTAACAACTGCCATCAAGACTAGGAGTTTGGAAGTCTGCACGTTTCTGCTTGCCTAGATTAAACAGGTATCTCCGTTGCACCGAATCGTCAACTGCGATGAGAAGTGAGTCTTTTGTAATTATCGGAAATGATCAGCACAATGGTTAAGCAAGGCAGAGCCTGCTGGACGTCATCCTAAGCCATCCCTACACAACAATAAGATGATGCTCCTTGTATGGTGGTCCACAGCCGGGATAATTCATAGGAGTTTCTTGGCAAGAGGCCAAACCATCACAGCAGGACGTTATTGTGCTGAATTACACCAGATGCACCAGAGACTGCTGCAGGAACAACCGGTTTTGGTCAACAGACATAGTGGTCTTCTGCTTCAGGACAACGACGGACCTCATGTAGCACAACGAACGATGCTGATACTAAGTGCTTTGGGCTATGAAGCACTGCCTCATTCTGCCTACTTCTTGGACTTCTCTACGACAGACTGTCAGATATCACGACTGACAACTTAAACGTGCATTTGACGACTTCTTCGGGTTCCAGCCACAAGACTTTTTTCGTTCCGGGATCATGGTCTTGCCGGACAGATGGCAACTATGTGTCGATGCCGAGGGAGATTATTTTGCCTAGGTAAGTTGTCCTACTTTTCCGTTCTCGCCGTCCACGTGTGCTGGTCCTTTGCCGGACATATACATACACACACAATACATGTAGTAGTAAATGGAGTAGTGGTAATATATGTGGAATATATGTGGAATACATATGGTAATATATACACTGCTGGACAATTGCTAAGGACGGATCATAAACGGCTATATAGTGCATAAAAAAGTAAGTGTGGTTGGATACCAAGTGAAATAAAACAATCTCAGAATGCCAGGACATTACAAGAAAGACAATTTATTGTGCTCTGAAATACAGAAGGCTTTGGAACGTGTTCAAGGGACAAACAGGCCATTTTGTGCAGAATACGTAAACGTGAAAAAAATGCAATTACCGTCCTCAGGGGTTCCGGCGCAAGATGTCAATACGGGATATGGCCACCATGGAGGGCGATGAAAGATTCCACACGTCGTGTCATGCTTTGCACAACATTATCAAGCAGCTGTTGGGGTAATTTATCCCATTCCTCTGTCAGTGCACGGATGAGGGTGTCCTTGTTTATTGGAGGGCATTGGCGACCAGCAAGACTCCTCCCCAAAACATCACACACATTTTCAATGGGATTCAGATCTGGAGAACGTGCTGGCCATACGAGGCGTTGAATATCCTCGCTCTCAATACACTAATGGACAGCGACTGTTCGATGACATGTTGCGTTGTCGTCCATGAAAATGAATCTATCACCGACAGCACCACGGAACATGCGAACATGAGGTAGCAGAACAACATTAATGATCGTTGGCCAGTCATAGTCCCAGTTGGAAGCACATAGAGGACGTACGGCCATTGATCATGATGCCAGCCCATACCATGACACTACATGTTGGATATCGTTCCCTTTTCTGTATGTTTGCTGGACAATATGCAGTACCACTATCACGCCAGATCAGTTGTCGTCGACAATCAGACGATAGACTGTATCTACTCTCATCTGAGAAGAGGACAGCTGACCAGTCGTTATCAGTCCAATTGTGATGTTGATGGCACCATTGCAAACGGGCGGTACGGTGACGTCTGGACAATGGGATGCACACAACTGAACGGCGGGCGTACAGTCCTCCTTTATGCAAACGTCTGGCGACAGTTTTTCGGGAGATCTGCTTGCCAGTAGCAGCCATAAACTGATTTGCTACCTCACTAGCTGTGCTGCGACCTCACGACCTCCCCCTTGACGTTTGCTACACTCTCCATTTGTTTGAAATGATTTCCAAAGCCTTGAAATAACACTGTGGCTGACGTCGAACTCCCTGGCAACATCTGTTATTTTTCGCCCTTCTTCAATCTTGCCAATAATACGGCTACGCGTAAATCATCTAGGTGATGTCGGGAAGACATACTGAAAATTGCAAAATCGTCAATTGATTCTTTCCCTTTCAACTTTGCGTTTGAACAACAACGGTCAATACGCGTCAAATCCTTTATATCTCTTATCAGCGCTATGACGTCCCGAACAAGTTCGGCAATCCAAAATTTGCATACGCACAATACGTCTTACCGTATCCCGCACTTATGCTAATTTCCACATTTTCCTGCCTTCCATTTTATGGTTGCTATCGTTGCTATTGTCATCCGTCCTTAGCAATTGTCCGGCAGTGTATAATACATGTGGTAATACATGGTAATACATGTAGTAATACATGCTAATACATGTGGTAATACATGTGATAATACATGGCAATATATGTAACACATGTGGTAATACATGTGGTAGTGGTAATACATGTGGTAATACATGTGATAGTGGGTGCCAGTAACGCATGTCATTGACTTCCCATTTATTTACATTATC
Organism: Macrothele yani; assembly: GCA_039090855.1. NCBI lineage: Eukaryota > Metazoa > Arthropoda > Arachnida > Araneae > Macrothelidae > Macrothele > Macrothele yani. The sequence continues at coordinate 132,960,339 of CM077004.1, forward strand.
CAATCCTTTCAATTTACGCCGAATCCCATTACGCCGGTTCGTTCGGGAACGCACCCCTGGCGTAAATCTAGAGCTACCTGTACCACTAAACGTATTCGATTTCAAACAAAATCGTTATTGGGCGGCTGTGCTATTTCCAGAGCAACAGCAAACTGTTCAGCTAAATATACTGCTCGACATAGAAACGGCCAGATCATGAAGGGATGCACGAACTGAGGCGAAACTTGACACACACATGTAGACAAGCATATGGGGAAAGTATCATGTGACCTGAGTCAGTAGGTCCTATGATAGGCATGCTGGGCTACACATTCGATAACACGACGTGATATCGAGAGGTAAAGTCCCCGGATTGTGTCGTGAACTATGGCTGATTATACGTTGTTGGCCTATGTCCACAATTTATCGACAACGCGATGGGTCGTGCAGAGGAGGTAAGTCATCTGCCGATGATATTCCTCATGTGCTTACTCTATTCGGAAGAAGTCTGGCGATCGCGCAGGGCAGGACAGCACTTGGACTCCATTTAGGCACTATCTGCTGATGTTTGCAGTGTGCGCGTCGGCGTTATCTTGTTGGAATTGGACGCCAGGGAGAACCCGAAGAAACGTCAACAAAAGGAGCTGCTGTACCTCATCGATATACCGTAGTGCTGCCGTTGTACTTTCTATGCGTACTAGCGGTGAACGGCTGTTGAAACTGACAGAGCCCCATACCATGGCACCAGGCTGACAGACCGTACAGTCTTTACGGTTGGCAGCAAGATCAGCGAGGGGAGGGGAGCACATCCTTCCCAGAATCACATTGGACAACCGTCGGCACTGAGACAAAAGAGAAATTCGTCGCTGAATACACTGCCTGACAGAGAAAATTACACACCACGAAGACGAGAACGCGGCACCTTGTAAATTGCAGGGTGAGTGCACATGTACAAGTTATGCAAACGATTGCATTTGCAGGCCAATTGCACGAACGGCGTATGGGATAAAGCGGACAACCATCCTGTAAGAATATCAGTCGAGACGTCGTCACGGCAGCGAGAAGTGAATGGTTCTGCTGTAACCGTGTCTGAAGAAGGAACAAGGTGTGTCAATGCTGTTAAGACGCCGTCGTATGCCATTTCGTCAAACGGATGAGTTCACGAGAGGCGTCATCGCACGCCTGCGTACCGCCGGATGGTTCTTGCGTCGTATTGCAGAAGAAACGCAACGTGATGCCACAACCGTCGGTCACATTTGGAGACAGTGGTTTCAGGAAGGATCTGTGCAACGTCGTAGGGGTGCAGGAGCAGGGAGACGGACGTATGAGCGCACCGATCGTCGCATCCGACGTCATGCCGTAGCGGACGCACAGGTCACAACGGGCGGCATTTAGCGGAGTGTATGGGGAGGCTTGGATATTCCGATATCAACGCGGACCGTGTCGAACCGATTGGCGGTGTCTGGTTTGCTGTCGAGCCGTCCGTTGCGAAGGCTACCCTTAAGAGCGAATAATCGTCGTCACCGCTTGACACGGTGTCGCTCCAGAGCTGCGTGGGGTGCCGAATGGAACAGTGTGGTGTTCAGCTACGAATCGCGGTTCTGTTTCACCACGAATAATCGCCGTGTGAGAGTCTGGAGGCGATTTGGCTAACGGGCGGATTTTTCCGCCATTGTGGAGCTCCACATGGCTCGGCAACGTGGAATCATGACGTGGGGTTCTATCATCGCCAATAGCCGCGCACCGCTGGTACGCATTACGGGCACATTGACGGCACGCCGCTATGTGGACGATGTACTGCTGCCAGTGTCACTACTGTATCTGCAGGGTATCCCAAACACCGTTTTACAATAGGATAACGCCCGGCCGCATAGAGCTCGGATCAGTCTAAATGATTTACACGGTGTGAGGATATTTCCGTGGCCAGCACGATCCCCCGACCTCTGGCCCATCGAGCATCTGTGCGGCATGATTGGATGTCAGTGTGAGTACACTCCCACCCCCGCAAAATGAAGATGAACAGTGGACTCAGATCAACACCACATGGTCTACGATACCCCAGGACTCTATTAGGACTCTCAATGCCACGTCGGATTCAACGCTGTATCGCCCAAAATGGGGGCCACACTCCTTATTGATCATCTTGTATATTCGGCCACTGGAGCCTAGTCTGTATGTGATAATTAAATCATTTGTTCAGGACCTACTTGTCTATCTTGGTGTGCAGTTTGGTCTGTCATTTTCTCTGTCAGGCAGTGTACGACTTGCTGCTCCCATCCGTTTGGCCACGCATATCTGGTACTCACTACTATAACTTTGCGCGACGATATCGATAAAAGTAGTCCCAACGGTTGGCGAGAGCGCAAACTTTTCATTTTGATACGGGGATATCCATAGCTGCTGTACATGTCGCCGAATGTCGTCCGCTGCGGATTGTGTTGCTGCTTCGATTTACCCGTTGAACACGACCTTTGGACGTTCGCCTACGTGCACCAGTCCCACTACGATGACACGTGTTACCTTCCTCCAACCACTACCGGTACATTCGTCCGACGGTGTTTGCATTCCAGTGAGTTTCCACCGCAATCCGACGAAGGAACCAACTAGTAATAGTTAGCTCTATGATGAAGTCTCTGGTAGGATTCTCGATGACATCTTCCAGGCATTCTCACTCCTTATACGTATTTCGCCACAGAGATCATTTCAATGCGGTGGTCCACCTGCGCAGGTGAGGGCGATCAAACCTAGTTACCCCAAGAGATTATGTTCTTTTTTTCCATTGAGACCACGTGATTTGTTCGCAACTGCCGTCATGTACATTAGCCAACTGTCGTCACATGCCCATCAATTCGCATGGCGCTACTTTCTGGTGCGACGTTTTATATGTCGAGCAGCGTACAATTATCCTGGTAATAGCGCTTTCACAGCCACATATAGCGGCCTTGTTTTACCTATTTACCTGTAATATCGAACACAGTTTTCTGGGAAGGAGCTCGAAATGTATCAAGAGTTTAATCAAAACAATAGATCTTTTTTTGAGAAACATTGTATTCAGACAATTTCAGTGTTGATTTCGATGCGTTATTCCTAATGTCGAACTAATATTCTAGGTTTAATGCAGTGATTTTGATAATATTAGAAATGTTGTTGTTTAATACCTCCCTGGAGCATCAACCACGCTAAGGCCGCCCCAGTGGCGCAGTGATCTAAAAGTTGGTTTCTGATCATTCGTCCGAAATGAGTACGGGCTCGAATCTCGGTGAGGCATGGATGCTGTTTTTGTCTTACGGCACTAGCTCTCTCATTTCTTTGAACCAGTGGCCTTAAATAAAGTACGGGAGACTGCTTATAGCCCATTAAATTGCTCACGATGGTCGTTAAACCTCCAATAAAAACAAGAAAGTTGACACCGAAATTTTCGGGTGTAATAAGCACGTTTCTTGAATCCGTTCTGACACAAATTAAATTTATCAAAGCTATTCAAAGTCAGTGGAACCGGTTTAGAAAACAATAGATCTGACCAAAGAAAGACGATTTTAAATCTGGTTTTTAATCCCTCAGATATTTCTGTAAACGGAATCGTGAGCTTACAAACTCTTAGAAACAGAGATATCGACAAAAATAAGATGTGACTTTACGTCCCCGGGCCGGGTGGGAAAACCATGCATTATTTTAAGAAGAAAGTATTCCCAAAAGGTTTATCCATATAAGCGGTATCAGTCGAAGAAAAAAAAGTAGTCGAGTTTTCAGGAGCCCAGATTTTGCAACAAATACCTCAGAAGCAGAAATTAACACTTATGACCCCTGGTGGCTAAACCATTCTTTACCAAACATTAGAAATTATGTGAAAAATATTTTCCATCAGGTCTCGAATGCGATACAGGAAGAATTTTTCAAATCAGAGCTTTCGGAGCAGAAATAACGCCGAAAACACAATTTAACCATGTGCCCCCTAGCCGAAAGTCTATGATTTACTTAAAAATTTTGAATTTATAGGAAAAACATTTCGCATCGGATACACTATCCAACAAAGAAGGAATTTTTCAAATCGTACTCTTAGAAGTAGAGATATTGACAAAAATAAGACATACGTCTACGCCCGCTGGCGTAGAAACCATGCATTTTTTCAAGAAGAAATTTTTCCTAAAAGGTTTGTCGATATGAGTAGTATCGGTCAACAAACGTTTTTTTTTTTCAATCGAGATTTTAGAAGCTAATATTTTGCTGCAAATACAACAGAAGCGGAAATTAAGACTTACGCCACCTGGTGGCCAAACCATTTCTTACAAAAATTAGAAAATATGTGCAAACAATTTCCCATTAGGAGCTGTATGCGGTGCAGAAAGAATTTTTCAAATCGGAGACTTAGAAGCAGAGATATAGGGGGAAACGCAATTTACATATTCGCCTCCTAGCGGAAAGTCTATGAATTACTTGAAAATTTTGAAATTATACGAAAAACATGTCACACTAGAAACACTATCCAACAAAGGAGGAATTTTTCAAATCGGAGTCCTAGAAGTAGAGATGTTGACAAAAATAAGATATACATCTACGCCCCCTGGCGTAGAAACCATGCACTATTTTCAGAAGAAAATGTTTCTAAAAGGTTTGTCGACATGAGTAGTATCGGTCAACAAACGACGGTTTTTTCAATCGAGAATTTAAAAGCTCATATTTTGCTGCAAATACAACAGAAGCGGAAATTAAGACTTACGCCACCTGGTGGCCAAACCATTTCTAACAAAAATTAGAAATTATGTGCAAACGATTTCCCATCAGGAGCTGTATCCGGTGTAGAAAGAATTTTTCAAATCGGAGATTTAGAAGCAGAGATATAGGGGGAAACGCAATTTACCGCTACGACAATTTTGAAATTATATAAAAAACATGTCACACGGAAAACACTATCCAACAAAGAAGGAATTTTTTGAATCGGACTCCTACAAGTAGAGATATTGACAAAAATAAGATGTACATCTACGCCCCCTGGCGGAGAAACTGTGGAATATTTTAAGAAAAAATATTCCGAAAAAGTTTATCGATGTGAGTGGCATCAGTCCACGGAAGAAGTTTTTCAATCGATATTTCAGAAGCTCAGATTTTATGGCAAATACATCAGAAGCAAAAATTAACACTTACGCCCCCTGGTGGCCGAAGTATTCTTTACCAAAAATTTGAAATTACATGCAAAATATTTTCCATCAGGAGATGTATCCGCTGCAGAAAAAACTTTTCAAATCGGAGTTTTAGAAGAAGAGTTATTCGGGAAAATGTAATTTACTTTTACGCCCCCTAGCGGAAAATCTATGCGTAATTTAAAAAAGTAATTGTATCTAAAATACTCTTCGACATAAATGGAATCGAAAGATAAAATTTTTTTTTCAATCGGATGTTCAGAAGCAAATATGTGGAATAAAACGTATTTTTGAATTCGACATCATCTGCATTTACGCCCTCTACCGGCGAAATTGTACATCGTAAAAAAACACGAAATAAAGAATCATGATTTGTCTGTTTCAAGCTTCCCAATGTAAAAATAATTTTTCAAATCGGACTAATAGTTGCAGAGATATCGTGGGTACAGACGGACGGACAAACCGATAACAGAAGCACGATCTTTTTTTACAAAAGACGTGCTAAAAAACGACGCTAAGCAGTCGCCCTTCCAAATTTAGGGTCTCTGTGGTTCCAGGGAAGGAGGATAATCACATCCAGAAGGACACACACGACATTGATTTCGAACCCGGCTTTTGCAGAACGAAAAATCTATTGTACTCAAGAGCTCGGAATGACACCTTAACCACTTGGCGAAGAAAAGTGGGCTTGCTTGAAAGTGTAATCCCATAATTTTTTTAGCAGATCAAACTGTGGAAGAAATGCGCCATGCCAAGTCGTGTTCCCAGTAAAATATTGAGATTCATAACGGACAAAGGCTCACTTGACATCAAAACCAGAGAGAAACTTTGATCTCTTTTGATGTTTGCAACAAGGAACTGAGCTTTGCCGGAGTTAAATCGCAGCTATTTCCACCACGCCGACGGCAAATATCTTTTAAACGCAATTCAAGGAGCTGATAGCATTGCAGCGCAATTTTTGATGTTCATTCGCGTCATGTGAACAACTTAGACCCAGAGAATACTGTCGTTAGCAAAACTGCAAAACGAAAGAAAGTCACTGATGTGCAAAGGAAAGAGGGTAAGTTACAGAACTCATCTCACAATTATAAAATCTTCTATCTTCAGCAGGTGTACGTATTCTCAGAAAAGACAGAAAGGTAGAGAGCCACTGAAACAATCGGGAGCGAACATCATAAACCTGGAGTTTATTTAGAAAATTTCGGTGCCGGGATTTTATTAAAATCATTCGTAATGTCAAAATGCCGTATCGATCTCCTTGTTTTAGAATGCCAGCTCATAAGGTACTTGTTCGTCAGTATCAAATACACAAGAACTTTATGGAAAACCTCCAGACGATTTGACCAGAAAGTAGCTTCATGACTTTGAAACATGAGGAAAAGTTAAATTTAAGCGAGCATTCTCAGACTAAAGAGCTCATGAAGCTTAGATTTAGTTTTTTTAACTCTGGCACCTCCTCACAATTAAAATCAGAATTTCTAGTTTGTGTGATAAAGTTCATAACTTAAGGAGCCATAACTTCCGCTCAAAGAGCAACTTGGAGCAAACTTTTTTTCTCTTGGACGTTAGAGTAATATTTCTGAGCATTTCGAATTCCTAGTTACCTGTGGAAAAGTAATTTATTCATTCATTATCGTACTCCACGTAAAGTCGTGCATCGCTAACTGCATTCATACAAAAAAACAATGTTCCGATATATCTTCTGTTAGAGAGAGAGGGAGCGTGTATGTGTGAGAGAGAGAGTCTGTGTGAGTGAGTGTGTGAGTGAGAGAGAAAGAGAGAGAGAGAGAGAGAGAGAAAGAGAGAGAGAGAGAGAGCGTGTATGTGTTTGAGAGAGAGTGTGTGTGAGTGAGTGAGTGAGTGTGTGAGTGAGAGAGAGCGTGTGTGTGTGTGAGAGAGAGAGTTGTGTGAGTGAATGAGTGCGTGAGTGAGAGAGAGGCGCGTGTATGTGTGAGAGAGAGTGTGTGTGATGTGAGTGAGTGTGTGAGTGAGAGAGAGCGCTTGTATGTGTGTGAGAGAGAGTTGTGTGAGTGAATGAGTGTGTGAGTGAGAGAGAGAGTGTGTGTGTGTGATGTGAGTGAGTGAGTGTGTGAGTGAAAGAGAGAGAGAGCGTGTATGTGTGTGAGAGAGAGTGTGTGTGATGTGAGTGAGTGAGTGAGTGAGAGAGAGAGAGTGTATGTGTGCGAGAGAGTGTGTGTGAGTGAGTGAGAGAGAGAGCGTGTGAGAGAGAGAGTGTGTATGGATGAGTAAGTGTATGAGTGAGAGAGAGCGTGTATGTGTGTGAGAGAGAGTGTGTGTGTGAGAGAGTGAGTGTGTGAGTGAGAGAGATAGCGTGTGTGTGTGTGAGAGAGAGTGTGTGTGAGTGAGTGTGTGTGAGTGAGTGTGTGAGTGATTGAGAGAGGGAGAGCGTGTATGTGTGTGAGAGAGAGAGTGTGTGAGTGAGAGAGAGAGGTGTATGTGTGTGAGAGAGAGTGTGTGTGAGTGAGTGAGAGAGAGAGCGTGTATGTGTGTGAGAGAGAGTGTGTGTGAGTGAGTGTGTGAGTGATTGAGAGAGGGAGAGCGTGTATGTGTGGGAGAGAGAGTGTGTGAGTGAGTGAGCGTGTGAGTGAGAGAGAGAGAGGTGTATGTGTGTGAGTAAGTGAGTGTGTGAGTGAGAGAGAGAGAGAGAGGGAGAGAGAGAGGGAGGGAGGAAGCTGATTTATAATTACATATACTTAAAATCTGGAATACTTCTTAATTAAGATATTTTCACGCTGCTAAAAGGAAGCACTCGTCATGTCTCAGCTAACGGAACAAGCTGGATTCAAAAGTGGCCACAACACTATACATCACATCAATCTACTGAAAGACCTAACAGAGAGGAAATGCATTTGAACTTCCATTATATATGGATCTTATTAATTATAAAAAGGCTTTTGATTCTGTAAAACCCTCAGCAGTTATAATGTCTTTGATATCCTGTGGTACTAAAAAGATGCATACAGTAATATTATTAATAATATTTCTGAAAATTCAATTGCAAAGTTTCAATTTCTCCAAGGCACAACACATATAAAAATTGAAGAGGGAGTGAGACAAGGTGACACCATATCTTCCAAGCTCTTCAATGCCACGCATTGCAGAATGTTTATCAGTCACTGAACTGGGAAGACAAAATGATCAAGACTGATGATGACGACATGGTCTTATTGCAAGTACCCCTTCAGCGTTACAGTGTGTGATCCAGATAACTTCTAACAAGGCAAGGAAGTGCGTTTAAAAATGAATGTACAGGAGACAAACTTGATATACTATTCTGTTATAAAAATTGAAGATTTGGAATTTGAGGGGGTCACTCTAAAAGTAATCGATGCCTACATACTTTGAACAAGAGATATCAAGTAAGGAGCATATCGAAGAAAAAATTATTGTGTATAAATCTTGGTTAGAAAGCATTTGGAAAAACTACCATGATTTTCATGTTCAGTTTACCATTATATCTTTAAAAAAAGTGTTCAATCAGTGCATTCTTCCACTTCTTGCTTATTGAGCAGGAACATGTAACTTAACTGAAAAAGACATCCTGATTCAGCGGAAGCACGGGCAGGCGCATGCGTGGTGTAACTAGGAAGGATGTAGGAAAAAGAACTCATGGAACTGGAAAATAACAAGTGTTGATGACAAGGCGATCAATTTGAAGACACTCAAATCGAAATGGACCGAATATATTGCTGGAAGAAAATTGAGAGGGAGTGAGACAACTGAAATACTTGACGGGATACCAAGGTGTAGGAAAAAAACCTACGGAAGTCACAAGAAAAGTTCTGCACACTGTACATTTTTGAGAAAAGTGTGAAGTAATGGAGAAAACTTGCCTTATTGCAGTTCAATGAACTCCCCTCTGCTGCTAATGACAGCTTGACAGCGGTGAGGTAGGTCCTGGATGTCCCGTAGTACGCCATCTTTGTTCAGCTGTTGTATTACCCGGGTCACGCCCAATGACAGTTCGTCAAGCGATTTGTAGCGGATGCCACGAAGTTGACTTTTTAACTTTAGAAAAAGATCAAAGTCAGGTGGACCGAGATCAGGGCTGTATGATGGAAGGGATAAAGTTTCCCAGCCATATTTCGACAAAAGTCCCCGTACCGACGCTGAATCATGACACGATGCATTGTCATGCAGCAAGATCGCTCCCGCTTCCAACAAGTTGGGGTGATTTTGACGAATTTAAGGTCTCAACTTTGTCCTCAGAGAGAAATTGTGCTTCAATCAAAAGTTTCTTTCTCACAAACTTCTTTCAATGCAGTGTGGATTTGTGGCGGGAGTTCTTCCCCCGAAGAGTTTCTATTTTAACGTACGTACGCTGGTCTAACGCTGTGACTCGACCTGAGGAGCTGCACGCTTCCATTTCCAAACCCTCTCACGTCCACACAGAAAATGATAGCGCGTCGTTCTGACACCACTGCTTTGCTGAGGGTCAGGCCTTAACACGACGCAATCATTTTCCCGATTGTATGACCAACTTCTGTTTAGATTAACGTGTGCAGAACTTTTGTTATGACCCTCGTAGAAGAAGACGCGGTGGGAGATGGGTGAATTAAAATGTGAAAGCATGCTGGAGTGATTTGGAAGAGACTGGTTCAAGACAGAAAGGCGTGAAAGAGACCTGCGGAGACCTTCCTCTAGCAGTGGATTGATAACTGCTGATGACGACGATACTTTTTTAAAAGGAGGAAATTCCTTTCAGAGCTCACCTAAAATTCAAATACATACAACAAGTGTACTGGAGTTCTTTAAAATTCAGTAAGATTCAAACGCATTTTTCTGTGGCAAGAATTTTTCACTAGGACGATACAATGAATTTAAATAGAAACTCCTTTGGGCCGCGGATGGCCCTGTTGTTAGCGCAACCGTCTACCACCCACACACCTGGTCGCGTGATCGATTCCAGATAGGTTGTGCTCTACCACAAAACATGCGCCGTATGTAGGATGGACACGTTAAACCGTCAGACCCGGGGTGCTGCACTCCCTGTTAAAATATAGTCGTCTTAATAATAAATTTCAAGGTAAGAAAAAAATGGCTGAAACGAATTAACTCAGGGCTATAATAATGGGCTGAAATCAGCTCTAAGAAATATATTTGCTGTCTAAGAAGTGGGTAGAACCTGGCTGGAAAGAGTGAACCTGAGAATAAGAAAGCATTGCTTTTCCCTTAGCTTTTTTATTCAAATTGGCCTATTAGTGGCATGATGTCCATGTCAGAGGGACTAAATACTGACACCATGACACTGGAAAGAACACAAACCCTTTCCCTTCCTTCATTAGGTCATACAGCCGACTCGAAGAGAACGCTAGAATAAAAGACTAGAAAAGAGCTCTCATCATCAGTGACCGCTTCATGGTTGGTACTATTGATGTGGAAAGGGGAAAGGAAATATTTTTTCGTAGCTTTCGTTAAACCCGATCGCTATGTGCACGTTTCTATTTGGTAATCTCAGTAAATTTTGGGCACCATTTCGTTCAGGTATATGGGCCATTTAAAGGGTTAAGGCAGATTGGTTAATACTTATATAACTAGTGTTACTAATGCGCTTTAATATCGGGCACAGCGGCGATGAGAGCCGTTAACAGAGAATGTAACGTACTCTACGTGTATACGTATTTGAAGGTAAGTTTCCCTTAGCTTGAAAGTGATTATTAATTATAAAAGATACGTTTTAACATGAAGTTCAAGTACGTATGGATTTTTTAATTTTTTTGATTGAATATTTAACGACCACCGTGAGCAACTCAATGGGCTATAAGCAGTTGCCCGTCCTTAATTTAGAGTTACTGGTTGCAGGTAAACACAACATCCATGCCCGACCGGGATTCGAACCCGGGTCCTTCTCGGACGAATGGTATGTATAGACTTTCATGATATGCATATATTGTTGGAAACATAAGTACTTCTCACAACAGTCGCCAAACGAGTTATTATTTCTAAAAGCTCTGCGGTAACGACGTTAAGTACTAAAAGTGTCAGGTGATGATTTCGTGGGAAAATACCTGGTTGAGAAAATTCAACTAACTTCTGTTCGCAGGCTTTCACACTAGTGGTGGGTAGATTCGGTTGTTTAGGCGATCCGGATCATTCAGATTGGGTCACTAAAGTGTCCGTTTAAAAGACACGTTCGGTTCGTTTGCTGGAAACACGAAGTAGTGTGAGATCTCTTCCTGTAAGTGACGGTTGGTGTATGTTCATAAAGTTAGCAGCTGTCTATAAATTAAACGTCTTACAGTGACTTGTGGCGATTTTTATAATTAATTGTTTCACTCTGTGGCAGTATAAATTCTGCCTTTCGTGTTCGTTAATATGCATTCCCAAGTTAGATATTAACGAATACGAGCTACATATTACAGAACAGCAGTGCGGTCAGAGTTCTAAGCTTGTGTCCCCATCTTGTGAATGTAACCGTAATGAAAGAAATCAAGATGTGAAAACCATAGAATCTAAAAAAAGGCGATATATATTCACTTCACTGCAAACTATTAGATAAAACCGAAGATAAAATGGTTATAAAATTAAACAGAAGTCATCGTTCTTTCCACGTTTTTATAAGTGAGTCACGGAAAAATTATCATCGGCCGCCACCGGGAACCGAACTCAGTGTCTTCCAGTTACGCGCCGGACATGCTTCCACTGTACCACATCGGCCTTGAATTCCTCCAGACTCACATACCATACTCAGCGGCCTTGAATACCTCCAAGGAAGACCCTGGGTTCGTTTTCCGGTGGCGGCCGATAAGAATTTTTCCGTAACTTACTTATAAAAGCGTGGAAAGAGCGATGACTTCTGTTTGATGTTCGAGGTCAACGTCACTTGTCATTCATTCGCCTCCTAGTTATTTGTTCAGTTGCTGCTTACCATCTTTGGTGAATTTCCAGCATTGTGCGGGGCTCCAAGAAGCAACCTGCCAAATGGCTTGGCAGTTTTTCGTATCTGAGTCTGAAGGAATTCGAGGCCACTGTGGTGCAGTGGAAGCATGTCCGGCGCGTAACTGGAAGACTCTGGGTTCCATTCCCGGTGGCGGCCGATAAGAATTTTTCCGTGACTCACTTATAAAAACGTGGAAAGAGCAATGACTTCTGTTTGATGTTCCTGGTCCACGTCACTTCTCTGTATTGGTTATGAAATTGTTATAGTAACATGAAAATGTTTTCGATCCAGTTAGTAATCAATGGGCAATGACATACCAGCTCCGACCGACGACCAAAGCGAACGGCGAACGATTTCGAACGGTGAACGATTTGAATCCACGGCTCTTTTGGATCTTTCGGATCCTCGACTCGAGAGCCATACGAGATCGTCTGTTACTCTCCCTGCTCGTTTCTCTCTTCTTAGTATTAATGAGTACCTTTAAGTCATGTGACATCAGCGAAGGTCAGTAATAGTCTCGCACTCGGATTTTTTTTCGCTCTCTCTCTTTACCAATTTTCTTATTGGAGGCCTATAAGTTCCACCTAATATCATTTAGTTTCTAACATGTTAGAAAATGTCAATGTTAGAAACGAATTTACATTTCTAGTGTCATTTTGTTCCTAATATTGATATTAAAATAATATTAGGTTCCACCTATTATCATTTTGTTTCTCAGCCTACTCTGTAGTGTGGAAACCTCACAAGAATTGGTCATTCAGTTAAGAAAAAAACCGTCATGCTTAACTTAATTACTTTTTTTACTCGATGACACTACGTACTCATATGTATAAATTGACAATCGAATAAATAAAATGACTGATTTTTTTTGGGGGGGGGGGAGGAGTTAAAAACGGTATTCATGGGCAACTCTAAGGGTAATAAGCGGTCGCCCGTCCCTAATTTGGGGCCACTGGTTTTAGGGAAGGGGGAACAATGCCGTGGAAACAAACGCACACCTCAAGCCACATCCGGGACTACAGTCTAGGGCCAGATCTGACAACTAGATAGACTCTTACGCCTCTGGCCACTCGGGCATCGGGGTGTCTGGCTGTTTTTAGAACTTGACGAATGGTACTTTTGTTTTTCTTCAGAATTCAAAAGCGCACAGCAAAATGTAAGACGTTCCCTTTCCAGAATTTGAAGAAACATGCTCAAGGAAAGTTAGAGAACTATCTCCGAAAAAACAAGCATAACATCCATATCTTTTCCAGGATTCGAACCTAGACCACGCAGAACGGAAAATTAGGAGCCCGAAACTAGAACACGACCAGTAGCTGTAGCTTACTTTTCCCTCTGCAGCAAAAACATTTTAATCTGCTTTTGTATTTAGATATATTGAGCCACAGTATTAAAGCGCTTTTGAGCTTTCAGTGCTAAAGGATATTTGCACGAATTCCTTATATAGAGCAGATACAGTTTATTTACGGCCAACTAAATGAAAACAAAAACGGCTGTTTTCGCGTCGTTGTTGTTTCTGCATCAAAAAGTTCATTTCACAAAATACCAATTCCGAAGTCATTTATCACCTTTCTTTTCAGTAAATGGAATTTTCTTGTTCAAGATAAAACATCGAGGAGTGTGTTTGACTGGCAGTGGAACGTTGCTCTTCCGTCAGATTTAACACAGCTATTCAAAGCCGATCAAGCAAAATTTCGAGATGAAATAAATTGATCCGCTAGATGATTAATGAAAAGCTGACTGAAGGATAAAAATGAAGAAAGACGAGTTAGACTTTCTGTTCAAGGCAACAGAATGAAGAAAATAATGAAAGCTAAATACTCATTTATAAGACAAATTCTAGCTGTGTAATTTCGCTACTTCCGAATATGTTTAAATTTATTCAAATTATGTAGTTTCGGGACATTTAAAGATATGTTATTGCCTTTCTAATCATAATTTTGGAGTTTTGTAAATGTCTTGTTTCATGCTACGAAGAATATCTCAGTCACCATTATTGCTTACAAAATATTTCAAATAAAACATAAACAAAAAACTTCCTTTTTGTGTTTGACTGGTATTCCTGTCAAACACAAAAAGGAAATTTTTTTCTTTTTATTCAAGTTTTTTTTTATTCCTTTTGAAAACACAGATTAGGTCTGCGCTAAGATTAGTTAATAAATCCTAGATATTTTATGAGCGATATCCGAATGAAATGACGTATATGCAGTACAACAATTCCTGCTTGATTTAACTACACTTATCAGATATGAGTGAACTTTCAAGCGTTAAACTAGAACCGAATCCAGAGGTTTCGAGCCCCCGGGAAAGAACCATGTTACTGGGCCCCGTGTTTCTCTTACCCAGTCTTTTCAAGAATTTCGGAAAATAGAGCGAAGGGGAATATTTAGCTCTGAAGTTAAAGCGAAAATGTTTATAAGCTATGAAAATTTTAACGAACTATAAAACAGTGGAGATAGGTGTATTTGCACTTTTATACATTTTAAGGAGCTTCCCCTGCCCTGGCATATACACTGAAGAGCAATTGAATTAGAGACAGCTGGCGTTATGCAAATGTGGCGCTGTGGGCGGCCCTGTAAACGGAAACGACATGACGTATGCAGCGATCCGACAATATAAGTAGTGATGCGACTGGAATCAGTAAGAGTCGGACGCAGTATGGGTAAGACGAAGGATTTAAGCGCATTTGATCGTGGGCAAATTGTCGAGGCACGACGAATGGGTCACTCCATCTCGGAAGTCGCGTAGGCACTGGGATTTTCACGAACCACTGTGTCACGGGTGCACCGTGAGTACATCGAATCCGGTAAAACCATCCCTGCAAGGGCCAACTGCTGTGGACAACGGCGTGTTTATTAGCGGGGTCATCGTCGGCTTAGCTCGCATTGTAACAGCGGATAGACGGGCCACAGTGCAAGAAATCACTCGGCAATTTAACGCTGGTGCACAAAAACGTGTAAGCAGCAACACCATCCAGAGCCATCTCCTCGCTATGGGGTACAGAAACTATCGTCCCACGAGGGTACCGCTGCTGACCGCACATCACAGGGTGCAAAGATTAGCATGGGCGCGGGAACTCCACTTGACCCTAGGCATGTGGGAAAATGTTACCTGGACTGATGAGTCGAGATTCACGTTGGTACATGCAGAGGGCGGGATACGAGTACGGCGCAAACCACATGAAGCGATGGATGCAGGGTACTCTTCAAGCTGGTGGGGTGTGGCATTCTCGTCTGGGGACTGTTTACGTGGACTGAAATGGGACCCTTATTACGTGTGACATCGTCCCTCACAGGTCAACGTTACCGGGATATCCTGGACGACCATTTGCTCCCGTTTGTGCGTTTTAAACATCCCACTGGAGACCTCATCCTGCAACAAGACAATGCACCGTGCCATCGCTCCCGAATTGTATCCTAATGGTTAGATGAACACTCCACCGACGTGACCTCGCTTCCTTGGCCAGCTAGGTCACCTGAACTCAATCCCATCGAGCACATCTGCGATGCCATCGAGAGAGATGTTCGAGGCTCTGACACCCCTACATCAAATCTTCGTGAACTGTGGGAGCTTGTTCAGGGGTCGTGGATCCGTATGGTTTCCCAACGCTTCCGGTGTCTTGTCAAGTCCATGTCGAGACGAATCGGCGCCGTCATCATGGCGAAAGGTGGTGCTACACGTTACTAGACCGGTATCTCTAATTCAATTGCTCTTCAGTGTATGGCACTTGCAGTAGAGATGGAAAGATAACCATAAAGTACCTGAAAATGTTAGGCGTATATCAAGCGCAGTTACATAATATATAAGAGGGGAGTTCAGTAAGAGGTACTGCAATTCAAAAAAGTAAAATAAGCCGGTAAGTCAGTTGATTTCATTGACAAAGGGGGAAACTAGACGCCCTTTCACCCTACCATAAAAATTTTGGTGCGTATATTCCTTTTCGGATAGCAGTCGTGTGCGGTACGTGCAAACTAAAATTTATATAAGCAGATGTTTTAAGGATATCAGTGAAAGCTCCTCCGAGGCTGCGTTCCAAGGCTCCAACTCCTAGATAACCCCCCCCCCCTCTCTCCTTCTCTCAATTGGGCCCTAAACACTAGTTTGAATCTCACGACAGCTCTGGGTGAGCGGAATTGCGCTCTCTCAGGGAGAGAGCAGTGCCGCAACTAGCTATTCATGTGGCCTGTGCAAGCTCTTATTTTTGCGGCTACTTGAACCATTTTGGGGGTGGGAGTTGGAGTTATAGTAAAACACATACATTAAAATAATTGTTTACAAATGATTTTTGTGTACACAAGAAATATATAAGATCATCCATATGTATTTATAATTAAAAATAATTATTTCAGTGGCACTTTTTTGTCTTTCATCTCAGCAAATTCATTGATTATATCATCATAATTAATATCTTTAACGATATTAGAGGGTGAGTCGAACGTTTTGCAATATTTGGATCACTTTATGTTTTCATACGAATCTTTACGACCAAACCTGACAAGCATTCAAAGTATAGGACATCGTGTTGCGCCGTCTTTAGCCATCTGTCTGACAGTTCTTCGATTCTGCGGCGGTACCAGATCTTGTCCTTCGACGCGAAGAACTCCTTCACCCCAACTGCCACGTCCTCCTGGTTGTTGAAGTGCCTCCCGCGAAGGAAGTGGGCCATGGACCGGAACAAGTAGTAATCCAACGGGACAAGGTCCGTACCATATGCTGGGTGCGGCATCAGTTCGATGCCCTCTATTTCCTGGAGTTTTGACCCGGTAGTTCGTATGGTATGAGGCTGAGCGTTTTCCTGCTGTAGGAAGGCGCGTTTTCTGTTCCCCAGTGCCGGGTACTTCTCTTCCAAAACGGCATACATCCGCTCCAGCTGTTCACAGTTGAGGTTGGCGTTGATGGTCCGACCATCTGGAACAAAATACCACCAGATGCAGAGCATCATCTTGTGCTCGAAGCGCTCACGTTTGGCAACAGGTTGAGGAATCTAGCGAGGGCTCAACCACTGCCATTGTGTGTTAGGATTACGGAAATAGACCCACTTTTCATCGCACGTAACAATTCTCTTGATGAAACGTACATCGCGCTGGTTTTCTAGGAGTTTCGTGCACACATCCACTCGGCGATTTGCTTCAACTGGCGTCAGTTCGTGAGGGACAATGCGGAAGCTCCTGTAGACCTTGCCAAGGTCCTGAAGGTGAAGAACCACAGTGGTCTGTGATATTCCCAGATGGTCTGATAATCTTCGAATGCTGGTTGTCGGATTTGCCTCTACGGCCTGGCACACGGCCTCCGAATCTTTATGTCCCTTTCGACTGACTGCAGTGCGCTACTTACTTGAACTAGTTTAAACACGTAACATACCCGCCGCAGCACGTCCGTTTATGCAAATATTGCAAACCTTTCGACTCACATTCTGTATACTCACCGATAGTCGATCTGAGGAATATTCGGAGAGCAACATTAATATTCGGATGTGACTCAATTGATTCAAAGTCATAAAGAGCCTGAAGAATATCGAGCAGAGTTGCAGATTCAATATTTTGTATTAGCGTCGAGGCTTCAAACTTAAAGCTTTGAATTTCACATGTGAGCTCGCACATATTTAAATCTTAGCTATACTCAATAGCGAGATCTATTGTTGGTATTAAAACCCGAACAGAGCTTGCTGTTCCAACCAGAGTATTGGCGATTTTGGTGTTTACAATTTTTACTCTATGGCTCCAACTGCTTGATGATTTTGCATGCAGGGCTAGTTCATCGACGAAATCTTTGTGGCTACTCTACCCAGTGACGTCACGGGTATGGATGCTGAACCATAAAACCACATAAAACAGCAGACAAGCGAAGAGGTGCTTGCGCGCCTGAAGATCACTTCTTTACTAACCTCGACAGAAGTTCTGGTTACGTGAGGAAAGGATAAGCATGACCTTTGGACAATCCCCCCCCCTTCTTCACGCGACCGAATGCACATCTTTTAAAAGAAGCTTTAAGCATCATTTTAAAAAGACGTTCATCTAATCATTACTAATACAAGACTATGTAATAGTAAATATTTTTGATAGGAGGCAATGAAAAAAAGAGTTTTATTTTATCTACTGCTGATGACATTTTATTTATCCCGTCATCAACGCATCTTCACAAGGCAGTTTTTTTGTCAGTTCCATATTTCAGGGCCCCCTGTTTGTCCTGGACCCCGTGCCTATGCACCTACTACACCTGCCTAGTTACGGCACTGGGAGAGAGGGACTACATATTTATGCACTTTATTCTTATTTCGAATCTGATTTCCAAAATAACAATCAATGATAATGGAATAAGAAAAAAACAATAACTTGCATGCAATGGAAAATAAAAAAAAACAGTTCGATTAAAAAAATAGAAGCTTGGGGCTCTCCATGAACCGGGGCCCCGGACTCGATACATACCTGATAGTCGATCGAGGTGCACTCGATCGACTATCAGGTATGTATCGATGACGTACACGTAGAAGTGCACTCGATCGACTATCAGGCATGTATCGATGACGTTCGCATAGAGATGCACTCGACTGTCAGGTATGTATCGATGACGTTCGCGTAGAGGTGCACTCGATCGACTGTCAGGTATGTATCGATGACTTACAGGTAGAGATGCACTCGACTGTCAGGTATGTATCATTGACGTACCGTAGAGGTGCACTCGATCGACTATCAGGCATGTATCGATGACGTACACGTAGAAGTGCACTCGATCGACTATCAGGCATGTATCGATGACGTACACGTAGAAGTGCACTCGATCGACTATCAGGTATGTATCGATGACGTTCGCGTAGAGGTGCACTCGATCGACTGTCAGGTATGTATCGATGACTTACAGGTAGAGATGCACTCGACTGTCAGGTATGTATCATTGACGTACACGTAGAGGTGCACTCGATCGACTATCAGGCATGTATCGATGACGTTCGCATAGAGATGCACTCGACTATCAGGTATGTATCGATGACGTTCGCGTAGAGGTGCACTCGATCGACTGTCAGGTATGTATCGATGACTTACAGGTAGAGATGCACTCGACTGTCAGGTATGTATCATTGACGTACACGTAGAGGTGCACTCGATCGACTGTCAGGTATGTATCGATGACTTACAGGTAGAGATGCACTCGACTGTCAGGTATGTATCATTGACGTACACGTAGAGGTGCACTCGATCGACTATCAGATATGTATCGATGACGTACGCGTAGAGAAGCATTGGAATATCAGGTATGTATCGATGGCGTACACGTAGATATGCACTCGACTATCAGGTTTGTATCGATGACGTACATGTAGAGGTGCACTCGACTATCAGGTATGTACCGATGACTTACAGGTAGAGATGCACTCGACTGTCAGGTATGTATCATTGACGTACACGTAGAGGTGCATTCGATCGACTATCAGATATGTATCGATGACGTACGCGTAGAGAAGCATTGGACTATCAGGTATGTATCGATGGCGTACACGTAGATATGCACTCGACTATCAGGTTTGTATCGATGACGTACATGTAGAGGTGCACTCGACTATCAGGTATGTACCGATGACTTACAGGTAGAGATGCACTCGACTGTCAGGTATGTATCATTGACGTACACGTAGAGGTGCATTCGATCGACTATCAGATATGTATCGATGACGTACGCGTAGAGAAGCATTGGACTATCAGGTATGTATCGATGGCGTACACGTAGATATGCACTCGACTATCAGGTTTGTATCGATGACGTACATGTAGAGGTGCACTTGACTATCAGGTATGTACCGATGACTTACAGGTAAAGATGCACTCGACTGTCAGGTATGTATCGTTGACGTACACATTGAGGTGCACTCCACTATCAAGTATGTACCGATGACGAACGCGTAGAGAAGCACTGGACTACCAGGTATGTATTCGACGGCGTACACGTAGATAAGCAATTGACTATCAGGTTTGTATCGATGACGTTCATGTAGAGGTGCACTCGACTGTCAGGTATGTATCGATGATGTACGCGTAGAGATGCACTCGACTATCAGGTATATATCGATGACGCACACGTAGAGATGCACTCGATATCAGGTATGTATCGATGACATACACGTAGAGATGCTTGCCGGATGCATTCAAATTCCAAACGACAGCAGTAATGTATGAACTGAGTGATCTAATTGTTTACACTGCCGTATCTCACTCAACTGCATACCAAGTCGCTATTTCTAAAGAAGAAATAAGAAGAATACATACATACGTATGAAACATCGGTTATGCGTTTTCTTAGAGGATGGCCTTGCAAATGAAATTTCAAAATGTTAAATACCACTTTGAAATTTATGCTTTAAAGGAATATAAGATGTTCCATAATAATGATTTATTTAAAGTCAAATTTCGCGGGGAAAGGAAAATAAAGCGTTATAAATTATAATACACAGAATTTCCGAATAATGACTGTGCACTGAATGTACGAATTGTAGTAACGTAATAATAAATACATTTTGAATGGAATCACAGTAGAAGTGACCGGCCACGTGGAAGTGCTCTGTGTCTGGTAACCTTCATGTCGCCCGAACCCGGGGCACGCGCAGCTGTTGTTCCGAGCGAAGGTCATAGCCGAGCGCTTGGTCGAGGCAGACGTTTCGATTGGTCACTTGTCTCGGCACAAGGACAATAGTGTTTACGGTTGAACAGAGAGTGTTTTGGGTGGAACATGTATTTCGCCATGACGACAAGTACACGGACGAAGTACAAAAACAGTTCACTAGGAAATTTCGTGATGCAGACGTCCTCCACCGTAATGCCGTACGTCTGCTCATAGCGAAGTTTCAAGAAACTGGCAGTGTTCTGGATGCCCCCAGCTCCAGTAGGCCATCCACGGCAGACGAGATCGTACAGGACGCACAGGAGTCCACAAATGTCCGTGAGGCAGCTGTCACAACAAGCTAATGTACAAAAGAGTGCAGCCCACGATATTCTGAAACGGAAGTTGCGTTTCCATCCGTACAAAGTGTCTGTCGTGCGTCAACTGAAAGAAACAGATCACGTGACCCGTGTTCGGTACTGCAGGTGGTTCCAAGATTTCCTGTCTGAAGAAGGTGAGGACATTCTGGACGTGACTTTCTCTATAGATGAGACATTGTTCCACCTGAAGGTGTACGCAGGTAATCCGCATACAATTCAAGAGCTAGAGGCTGCAATGTGCAATAACGACCCACATCCAACAAAACGCATCACATACTGTGAGAAAGATTTTCGCCAACATGCAGAAGCCTGTATACACATTTCTGAACGTCGGCGGGTCCCATTTCCAACACCTCCTCAAGGAACCAGTTAAACATGATAAGTGTTACTTTCAGAGCACAGTTATTTTTCGGATACCCTGTATTTTATCGTATTGCTAAAATCACAAACCCAATAAAAATCAAACTTTTGTTTTGACAACTTCACCTGTCTGTAAAAATTCTAGTTCTAAATTAAGCGAAATCCTCACACCTAAAACTCTGAGAGCAGTGCTTCAATACGGAGCTCACGAATTCACAGATTTTCTTTTCTGCAGATCGTGAGTGAATCCATTTGAAACCAGAATGTTGAATATGGATGATACAGTAAGGATTCCATTTTACTAAGCCACGAAATAGTGGAGCTAAAAGGTTACGTCCCACAGATTTATCAATTTTCAAATGGGTTTATGTGTGTGCGTTATGAAATGATAAACAAATGTTTCATCCAAACCGAAAGTAAACAGCACAGGCTTCTCTGATGGCATCAAGGTTCAACATAAGCTGCACCAAGAAGGAATACAACAAAGATATCTCAATTCTTTTAGAGTCGTAATATACCAAGTTACGTATAAAAGAATCGAAGAATCTTGTATTTCTGATAATCTGAAATACACATTTTAACGTATATCGCAAAAAGAGTATAAATGGATTACGCATGACCGAGTTAAAAGAGCGATAGAAACAACAGTAAAGAATGAGGAAGCTAACACAGAATTACATATAAAAGTGAAAAACGTATAACTGAGAAACGTTTAACCGAATCATGAACGACTATAAATGGAATGCAGCATTGCCACGCTATATGTTATTACATGGCAATGCTGATTCAACAAAGTTAACTTCCTTAACGCGTCTTTTTAATGAGGTGTAACGTACCAGGAGATGTGACGTACCTGCCAGAAGGACGCACACGACATAAAGGCAGATAGGAATCAGAATCAATGTCCGCGTAGCTTAATTGGTAGAGCAACTTATTCCGGAATGAGTGGACCCGAGTTCGAATCCCGGCGTAGACCAAAAATGACGGAGAAGTTCACTTCGTTATAATGGCGCCCGAACTATCCGGATGACCCGACCGTTCAAAATCTCGCATTGGTGTGATGTTATTTCCACACCGCGAGATAAGAAAAATAAGAGAATCCTTTCTCCAGCACTTCGAAAAAAAAAAAAAAAAAAAAAGGGGGGGAGATGATGTAACGTACCAGGAGATGTGACGTACCTGCCAGAAGGACGCACACGACATAAAGGCAGATAGGAATCAGAATCAATGTCCGCGTAGCTTAATTGGTAGAGCAACTTATTCCGGAATGAGTGGACCCGAGTTCGAATCCCGGCGTAGACCAAAAATGACGGAGAAGTTCACTTCGTTATAATGGCGCCCGAACTATCCGGATGACCCGACCGTTCAAAATCTCGCATTGGTGTGATGTTATTTCCACACCGCGAGATAAGAAAAATAAGAGAATCCTTTCTCCAGCACTTCGAAAAAAAAAAAAAAAAAAAGGGGGGGGGGAGATGATGTAACGTACCAGGAGATGTGACGTACCTGCCAGAAGGACGCACACGACATAAAGGCAGATAGGAATCAGAATCAATGTCCGCGTAGCTTAATTGGTAGAGCAACTTATTCCGGAATGAGTGGACCCGAGTTCGAATCCCGGCGTAGACCAAAAATGACGGAGAAGTTCACTTCGTTATAATGGCGCCCGAACTATCCGGATGACCCGACCGTTCAAAATCTCGCATTGGTGTGATGTTATTTCCACACCGCGAGATAAGAAAAATAAGAGAATCCTTTCTCCAGCACTTCGAAAAAAAAAAAAAAAAAAAGGGGGAGATGATGTAACGTACCAGGAGATGTGACGTACCTGCCAGAAGGACGCACACGACATAAAGGCAGATAGGAATCAGAATCAATGTCCGCGTAGCTTAATTGGTAGAGCAACTTATTCCGGAATGAGTGGACCCGAGTTCGAACCCCGGCGCGGATAAAAATGACGGAGAAATTCACTTCGTTATAGAGGGTTTAACGACCACAATGAGCAACTTAATGGGCTATAAGTAGTCGCTCGTCCCTAAATTAGGGTAACTTACCCTAATTTAGGAAGGAGAGAGCTAGTACAGGAAGACAAACATCCATGCCTTACCGGGATTCGAACCCCGACCCATCTCGGACGAATGATCAGAAGCCATCGCTTAGACAACTGCGCAACCGGGGCGGCCCTCAACACTTTAACATGTGCTATGTGTACATTGCAATGCGCTTGATGATTCATGGTGTTTTTTTCTCACTGATAAATTCTGAAACAACCTTTCTGTCTTTCGCATTATTGTATCTCTTTTCTGCGAAAGCATTCTTTATTAAAAACATCGGTTTATATTCAACCACAGTCGCACTCGCGATTATACACTCAACAGACAAAACATTAGAGATACCTGCCTAATAGCGTGTTGACCCTCTAGCGCGAATAACAGCCTGTACACGCCGAGGAATCGATTCCACCAGGTGCCGGAGGGTTTTGGGAGATAATGCCATCCATGACTGTTGCAGCCTTGTCCACATCTCCGCCTGAGATGTTGGTCCAAGATCCATTAACCTGATGTTACGCTACCAAGGCATCCCAGAAGGCTTCAACAGGGTTTAAATCCGGGGACCTTGGGGGTCAATGGATGGTCACAAATGCAGACGAGTGTTCGTCGAGCCGTGTCTGGGAGAGTGCGGACCAATGGGTGGGCACATTTTCTTGCTGAAACAGACCATCGACCGAAGGACGCGTGAAGGCCATGAAAGCGTGTGGGCGATCAGCCAGCTAATGCTGATAACGCGCAGAGCTTATCGACCCCTTCAGACACCGCAATGGGACCTAATAATGTGTTCCATGGGAAGGTTCCCCAAACCATCACAGAGTCACCATCGCCTTGAACAGAACAGAGATGGAAACGGGACACGGTTCAGCGGGTCGACAATTTCTAGCGGGTCAACACGGTCGGATCAAGGGGTTCCCGACCGAATTTCGACCCAGTTTTATTTCCGTTTTTTTTTTTTGAAAAGGTAACACATATTTTAAAGAACCATTCAGAGGTCTATACTTCAGAGCTCCAGGAACTTGTCGAGAAGAGTAAAGAAGAGGCATTAAAATTAACTTTCAGAAGACAAAACTGAAGTGCAATGCTTTTCCAAGAAATGAAGATTTATCGATTGATGGGGAAAAGCTGGAAATACCCGAAACCTACATTTACCTTGGGCAGCAGATATCAAGCAAAGGTTACATTGATGGAGAAATTACTCGATGATAAAACTTGGTTGGAAAGCTTTTGGAAGAACAGTATAATTTTCAAGAGCAGTATGCTATTATATCTTAAAAGAAAAGAGCATACTTCCAGTGCTTACGTACGGAGCAGAGAGGTGGAATTTAACTAAAAAAGACATACAAAGGCTGCAGACAACTGAAATAAGCACGAAGAGACGCATGCTTGGTGTAATCAAGAAAGATAACAAGAGGAACTCGTTGATAAGGAAAATGACAAGAATGGAAGACATCGTGATCAGAGTAAAATCCCTGAAATGGTAATGGCCTGGACATGTTGCCAGGAGAACGGACCACCGATGAATGACCGAAATTTTACACTGGATAGCAAGACTATATTTTTTGGACTTGGTTTTACAGCAAAAGACCCAGAAGGCCACGTGAGAGATGGATGGATGGAGGAGACTAGCCCAGGACAGTCCATTGTTGAAGAAACTTGTTCGACCTTCATCGGTACATCCATGGTCATTCATTTCGGTACATCTCATGATCAGCTCGGTACATCTCAAACCGGGATTCATCATGGTGCATCTCAAACATCTCATGGTCTCGGTACATCTCATGGTCATTCATCTCGGTACATCTCAAACATCTCATGGTTTCGGTACATCTCATCGGTACATCCACGGTAATTCATCTCGGAACATCTCAAACATCATTCATCTCGGTACATCTCATGGTCAGTTCGGTAGATCTCACACCGGGATTCATCTGACCACACTACGGTACATCTCATGGTCAGTTCGGTAGATCTCACACCGGGATTCATCTGACCACACTACGGTACATCTCAAACCGGGATTCATCTCAGTGCATCTCAAACCGGGATTCATCTCAGTGCATCTCAAACATCTCATGGTCTCGGTACATCTCATGGTCTCGGTACATCTCATGGTCATTCATCTCGGTGCATCTCAAACATCTCATGGACATTCATCTCGGTACATCTCATGGTCATTCATCTCGGTGCATCTCAAACATCTCATGGACATTCATCTCGGTACATCTCAAACCGGGATTCATCTCGGTACATCTCAAACATCTCATGGTCTCGGTACGTCCTATCGGTACATCCATGGTCATTTATCTGGGTACATCTCATCGGTACATCCATGGTCATTCATCTCGGTACGGCCGCCCCGGTGGCACAGTGGTCTAAGCGATGGCCTCTGATCTTTCGACCGAAAGGGGTCCGGGTTCGTATATCGGTGAGGCATGGATGTTGTGTTTGTCTTACGGCACTGGCTCTCTCCGTTCCCTGGAACCAGTGACCCTAAATTAGAGACGGGCGACTGCTTATAGCCCATTGAGTTGCTCACGGTGGTCGTTAAACCTCCAATTAAAAAAAATATATCGGTACATCTCATGGTCAGCTCGGTACATCTCAAACATCTCATGGTCTCGGTACATCCTATCGGTACATCCATGGTCATTCATCTCGGTAATCTCATGGTCAGCTCGGTACATCTCAAACATCTCATGGTCTCGGTACATCCTATCGGTACATCCATGGTCATTCATCTCTGTACATCTCATCGGTACATCCATGGTCATTCATCTCGGTACATCTCATGGTCAGCTCGGTACATCCATGGTCATTCATCTCGGTACATCTCATGGTCAGCTCGGTACATCTCAAACCGGGATTCATCTGACCACATGACGCGGCGCCACTCAGAAGAGGTCCATTTCTGATGTTCCTGGCACCAGGCGAGGCACAAGGTCCGATGACGATCAGTCACCAGTGACACACGAGTAGGGCGTCAGCTCCCGTTGCCCAGGGTATGCAGCGTGAGCCGTACCGTTCCCTTGCTGACGCTGCTTGGGCCTCCGACATTTAACCTGGACATGACTTGTGTCACCGTTGCCAAGCATTCGGTCTGTAGGAGCCTGGATAGTTTACGTCGACCCCGGTCTTCAATGGCGTAGGGCCGGCCACCGCTTGCTCTATGGGCGCTGGTACGTCCGTCGATGGTATACTTGTGGTATACCCTTGATACGGTTACCCTCAGGAACCCTAGGGTTCCTACAGCTTGTACGATAGAATGACGCATCTATCTGTCTTGCACCAACAATGCATCTACGATCAAAGTCGCTCAGATCACCACGTTTACACATGTTCGTTCACTGCGATACACTCTTGGCAAGCCCCGCTGTCCGCCTATTTATCGCATACGTTCGGTTTGGTTCTGTTCGACTCTCCGCGGGAGATGCCCATGTCAACTGCCCATGATTTCTATCTCTAATGTTTTGTCTACTAAGTGTACTTTAGCATTGTGCTTTGTTTGCATTGCAATGCACTTGATGCTTGCTTAATGATGTTTCGTTCTCTCTAATAAATTCAGCAACGACCTTTTTGTCTTTCGCAGTGTTGCATCACTTTTCTTCGGAACCACTGTTTATTAAGGATATAGATTTATATTCAAGCGTCGTCTAACCATAAGATGCACGCGATTATACACTGAAGTGCCAGTAAAACTGGTACAGACGAGCTTACGCAAAATACATAGCAACGTCACCTATGCGTATACTCGGTTGCGTCCGGTAGTGCGTATATAAAGCGATAGACATTCTTGCCAGCTGTCAGAGCTGTTTTCGGCATGAGAATGACAAGTAATGACGATTTAAGCGATATTCAACGAGGTATCATAGTTGGCGCTCGTGAGATGGGCCATAGTGTTTCGGAGGTAGAAACGAAGTTCGGATTTTCACGGACGACCATTGCAAGGGTGTACCGCGACTACAAGAACTCCGGCAAAACCTCCAACTACGATACCAGTGTGGCCGTAAAAAGACATTGGGTGAACGTGACCATCGTCGGCTGTCAAGAATCGTTTTACGCGATAGGCGTGCAACACTCTCGCAGGTATCATCGGATTTTAATGCTGGAGCCTCAACAACCATCAGCGTCCGGACTGTGCAACGCACCCTGCACGATATGGGCTTTGGGAGCCGACGCCCAACTCGAGTCCCCTTGATGGGTGAATGACACAGAGCTATGTGCCACGCTTGGGCACGGAAACACCGCCACTGGACACTTGATGACTGGAAACAAGTAGCCTAGTCTGACGAGTCGCGTTTCCAATTATATCGGGCAGATAGATGGAAGGATTCGTGTGTGGCGCAAACCCCATGAAGCCATGGATCCCGCGTGTCAACAGGGAACTGTACCAGCTGGTGGGGGGAGGGGGTCCGTAATGGTATGGGGTGTGTTTAGCTGGACTTCACTGGGACTCCTGGTACGTCTACAAATGTCTGTGACCGGCCAACGCTATGTGCGCATCCTTTCTGACAAGGTACACACGTTCATGTCCTGCATTCATGCTGATGGGTTGGGCCTGTTCCAACAGAACAATGCACCTCCACACAAGTGTTGGGACGCCACATTATGGTTAGAGGAGCATTCATCTGAGTTTGGGGTGTTGCCATTCACACCCAAGTCCCCAGATCTGAATGTGATAGAACATATTTGGGATGCCATGCAACGCGCTATCGAACACAGGAATCAGAGACCTCGGAATACACCCGAATTGTGGAATGCTCTGCAGGAAGTATGGTGTGCATTGCCTACAGCATATTTCCAGAAGCTAGTGGAGTCCATGCCCCGTCGTATTTCTGCAGTCTTGCGCTCCCGTGGGGGACCTACCAAGTGTTAGGCTGGTGTACCAGTTTTTTTGGCACTTCAGTGTACATCGTTCGCATGAAGGAATAAATTGGCTAAAATCTTCTCGCAAGATCATGTAAAATAATTTGTTTCATTCGAATGTGTGTCTTCGTTTTTGTTTGTCCTTCAGTCTGCTGTTACGCAAGCAGCGAAACCCCGGCGAGTGGTGATTAAATCCTCTGTTCATCAGTTTCCAAGTGTTGAGTTGAAAGCTAGCTCGCTGTAAAACTGTTATGTTGCGTTCTCTGATCGTTTATCTAAGGATCTTCGTACCTTTTATGGTTAGCAGAATTATTTCGCCTTGTAACAGCAAGTTGTAGATCCTTAGCGATTCATTTTCTCGGTGAGGTGCTTTGCATTACAATGAACTGTTGATTTTTCTTGTGTAATTAGCACCACCACATTATCTTTCCTTTGATCTTTTGAGAGATTTGCCAGTGAAGTAGCTTTTTATGGCATGGTAAAATTTCCCAGAGTATTCTGATTGCAGTCTGGCACCTGTTCATTCACTCGAATGTTTCCAGATGTCTTCTCATTTCGTTTTGCGCCTGCAAACTACATGGTTAGTCTTTAGATTCTTCATGAAGACGATGTACTGCGAAATTGAAAATTTCTTTTCTTTCCTTCTGATTTTAGTTTGTCTATCAATTTAAACTTAATAGGCTTTCTTAGCGAACTCAAACTACTGAAGTGCAGACAGACAAGTTTAAAATAAAGCTCATAGTTAAAGTGAAACAGAAAGACTCCGATATCTCTTCCTAAGCTTCCGAACTGACAGGGCTCGATTTAAGAGGTATCGAATCGCAAATTGCGAATCAAATCGACCTGAATAGCTTTACAGATATGACTTTGCTTCGCGTACATTGCGATACATTTCATTTTGAACTCACGTTACGCTGACCTTCAGTGAACTTTTCGAACTTTTATTGTGGTTGCTGTGACCCTTATGCCAATATTACTGATTTTTCTCCATAGATGATTGAACATTTTGCTTTATTGCTGCAAGCCAAGAAAGTTGATACCTGGGCCGCTGAAGAGGAATGGGGAGAATTCAAGGAATTCTGGTTCCAGACTATGGCAACTTCATCATGAAGAAAAGAAATATCTACTTTAATACACTCATTCTTATAAAAATCTGCGCACCAAGAAGGAGGCGTCGGAATAAAATGAGATTTTAGTACTGAGATGGTACATAACAAGGACAGAACTGATTACAATATCACAGCAGCAGGACGATTTCCCGAGGACATATTCCGGTCAGCGTTAGAAACGCGTCGGACCGCCTCGTGCTCGGATACATGCGGTGATACGGTCCGGAATGGGGTCAAAGAGACGCCGCCGTATGTTATCCTGCGACAGATTGGCCCACACCTCTTGCAACTGACGCTCTAAATCAGTGGTCGTCAACCTGGTCCCTACCACCCACTAGAGGGCGACTCAAGCTTTCATGGTGGGCGGTGGGGTTTTTTTGTCCGTTGTTACAATTTTTGTTTTTCCACCATATATCGAATACATTGCTAACAATTTCGCGAGCTTGACTTTTTAAAACATGCTTTTGCAATTTACTTTTGAATTCCGTCTCTAAACTTTGAATATAGATACGCCTCCGCCGCCCCGGAGGCGCAGTGGTCTAAGCGATGGACTCTGATCATTCGTCCGAAAGGGGTCCGGGTTCGAATCCCGGTGATGCATGGATGTTGTGTTTGTCTTACTGTGCTGGCTCTCTCCCTTCCCAGGAGCCAGTGACCACAAATTAGGGACGGGCGACTGCCTATAGCCCATTGAGTTGCTCATGGTGGTCGTTAAACCTCCAATCAAAAGAAAAAAATATATCATCATCATTATCATTGTCAACCATTATCAATCCACTGCTGGACGAAGGTGTCATCATGTTTCCTCCACAACGGTCTGTCTTGTGCCAGTCTCCTCCATATCACTCCCGCATACTTTCGAATTTCATCCACCCATCTCCCATGTGGTCTTCTTCTGGGTCTTTTCCTGTCCCTTGGAATCCAATCTAAAATTTCGGCTGTCCATCGATGGTCTGTCCTTCTGGCAGTATGTCCAGCCCATTGCCATTTCAGGGATTTAACTCTGATCATGATGTCTTCCATTCTTGTCATTTTTCGGATTCACGAGTTCTTCTTCTTATCTCTCCTGGTTACACCAAGCATGCACCTCTCCATGCTACTTTGAGTTGTCTGCATCCTTTGTATGTCTCTTTTAGTTAAGGTCCACGTCTCTGCACCATACGTAAGCACTGGAAGGATGCATTGATCAAACACTTTTCTTTTAAGACATAATGGCATATTGCTCTTGAAAATTATGCTGTTTCTTCCAAAAGCTCTCCAAGCACGTTTTGTACGCCGACTAATTTCTTCATCAATGTGACCCTCACTTGATATCTGCTGTCCAAGATAAACGTACGTGTCTGTTATCTCCAGCTTTTCTCCATCAATCGATAAATCTTCATTTCTTGTAAAAGCACTGAACATCACTTTTGTCTTCTGAAAGTTCATTTTTAATCCCACTTCTTTACTCTTGTCAGCAAGTTCCTGGATCATACTATGCAGCTCTGATGTGGTAGTTGTAAGGATGACTATGTCATCAGCAAAACGAAGGTGGGTTAGATAATATCCATTAATTTTTATCCCTTTGTTTTCCCAGTTCAGTGATTGAAAGACATTTTCCAATTTGGCATTATAGAGCTTTGGAGATATGGTGTCACCTTGTCTCACTCCCTTTCCAATTTTTATGTGTGTTGTATTTTCAAACAGCCGAATCTTTGCAGTTGAATTTTCATAGATGTTATTAATAATATTAATGTATGCATCTTCAATACCGCAGGATTTCAAAGCCATTGTAACTGCTGATGGTTTCACCGAATCAAAGGCTTTTTCATAATCGATAAAAGCCATGCACAATGGAAGTTCATATTCCTTCGCTCTTTCAATTAGTTCTCTCAGAACATGGATATGATCTATTGTGCTGTAGCCACTCCTGAATTCAGCTTGTTCTCTCGGTTGAGTCATGTCCAGTGTTACTCTCAAGCAGTGTGAAAGAACTTTAGTGAAGATTTTATAAACCACTGATAGGTCTGAAGTTCCTGAGATCCTCAATGTCACCTTTTTTATGTAGCAGGGTCATTGTAGCAGTGTTCCAATCCTCAGGAATCTTCCCTTCATTAAGGCATCGAGTGAAAATTTGGGCGAGTACTGTTTCGATTTCTCCACTTGCTTCTTGTATGATGTTTACAGTAATTCCATCTTCAGCTCCTGGAGCTTTTCCCCGCTTCATGTTCTTGATTGCATGTGCAACTTCTGCTGGGAGGACTGGGAGAACTCTGGTACTGGTACCTTTCATGATGTCAGGAGTACATGTATCATCCCTTTCATATAATTTGGAGTAGAAATATTTCACTCTTGTCAAAATTTCGCCTCTATTTCTTGTTACAGAACTATCTTCTTTTCTCAGTGCCATAATCTGTTTTCTTCCCTTACTGAGATGTCCCTTTGCTACCTTTAGGCTTTGGTTGTTTTCAATTGCTTTCCTCACTAGTTCACAGTTGAATTTCCTTACGTCTTCAGTGATACTTTTTCGTACTGCCTTGCATAGCTCTATATATTCCACTTTGGAAGTCACATCTTCTTTAGTTGTCCTCATTTCTCTTCTTTTTTGCATCAACATTTTGGTTTTTTCTGATAATTTGTTCACCTGCAACTTGTTCTTAGCTAATTGTGTTGCTGTTTCCATAAGCGCTTTGGTTACTTTTCTGTTAGCTTCAGAAACATCCACTTCTTCTGATGCTAGGCCTTCTAAAGCAGAGAATCTGTTCTTCAGTTCCAATTTGAAGGTATTATGGTGTTTTTTAAGGTTGGTTATGTCAATACATTTTGTTTGTCTTATGAGCTTGCCACGTTCGAGTTTAGTGTTGAGGTGCATCTTACATCTCACCAATCTATGGTCACTACCTGTGTTGAACTTGTTTAGCACACTGCAGTCTTCTATGACGAATTTTTTGTTACACATAATAAAATCAATTTTACTTGTCGTCCCATTTGGATGTCTCCATGTCCATTTCCTGTGTGGCTTTTTCTTGAAAAAGGAGTTCAAGATGAAAAACCCTGCTGCCTCTGCAAACTCAACGAGAGTATTTCCACGCTGGTTTCTGTTGCCGTGACCGAATTCACCTACTGAAGTTTCATTCTGTTGCTGCTGCCCTATTTTTGCATTGAAATCTCCCATAATTATCTTTAAGTGCTGCTTACCTTTATTATTTAGATGACTAATTTCCTCATAAAATTTTTCAATTTCTTCTTCAGGATGACTTGTGGTGGGTGCATAAGCTTGAATAATCTGAGCATGGTATCTTCTCGAGAGTTGGATAACGAGTCGTGCAGCTCTTTCAGAGGAACTTTCAACTTCTACAACTTTATCCTTCAGTTTCTTGTTTATTATAAATCCAAAACCACTAGTTCTGCCAGTATCTGTCCCACGATAGTCGAAGAGATTTCCACTTTTCAGTTCAATGAGATCTTCTCCTTTTCTATTTACCTCACTTAGCCCGACGATGTCCCACTTGATCCTTTGTAGTTCCTCTTCCAATTCAAGAAGTCTTGAATCAGAAGATAGGGAGCGTCCATTATACGTAGCCAAGGTTAGCATCAGATGGCAGCCTAGTCCGGTCCTCCGGGGATTCTTAGCTCTCTCTGCCTTCATGTCGCACTGGCCGCTGCCTTGGCCATGTACATTCCAGATGCCGGAGGCTGAGGGCCAAGATTTAAGTTGTGGAGTCATTTTGGAGGGGTTTGGCCATAACTCACCACGCTGGCCAAGCGGGTTGGTGAGTGTGGGGTAGCATTTCCTCTAATCCCGATGTTATAGTTATAATAATTAAAACAAGATCACATACAGATAATAATTAAAACAAGATAATCCGTAAATACGGAGTGCTGAGGATAACACTCGTTTTATTAATGATGTAGATCACGAACATAAAGTATAAATAAAAGATAGTAACATACATAAATGGATTTTGTTACGGCACTGTCTCTCTCCCTTCCCTGGATTCAGCGACCCTAAATTAGGGACGGGCGACTGTTTATAGCCCATTGAGTTGCTCACGGTGGTCGTTAAAGCTTCAACCGACGTCCCGGTGGCGCAGTGGTCTAAGCGATGGCCTCTGATCATTCGTCCAAAAGGGGTCCGGGTTCGAATCCCGGTGATGCATGAATTTTGTTACGGCACTGTCTCTCTCTCTCTTCCCTGTAATCAGCGCCCTAATTAGGGACGGGCGACTGCTTATAGCCAATTGAGTTGCTCACGGTGGTCGTTAAACCTCCAATCAAAAGAAAATATATATATATGTATATATATATATATCATCATCATCATCATCATCATTGTCAACCATTATCAATCCACTGCTGGACGAAGGTCTCCCCAAGTTTCCTCCACAACGGTCTGTCTTGTGACAGTCTCCTCCATGTCACCCCTGCATATTTTCGAATTTCATCCACCCATCTCCCATGTGGTCTTCTTCTGGGTCTTTTCCTGTCCCTTGGAATATATATGTATATATATACACACACACATATATATATATATATATATATATGTACAGATAATAATTAAAACAAGATAATCCGTAAATACGGAGTGTTGAGGATAACACACGTTTTATTAATGATGCAGATCACGAACATAAAGTATAAATAAAAGATAATAACATACATAAATTATAAATAAAAAGTTAGTAAAATCATGCAATGTATTGATTATGATACGCTTTCCAACATGCCGGAAATCATTACTCAAGTTATGAGGATAATGGCTGTGAAACAAATATCGCTCTTGTGTCCTGACCTTTGACCCCATTTCGATGATATTAAACAGAAATTGTTCAGTGTACCTCTGGCAGAACATGATAAAGTTTTGACTAAAAATGCTTCGATTGCGACAAGTTATGAGGATAACGGCTGTGGAATAAATCTCACTTGTGTGTCCTGACCGTCGACTCCATTTCAGTGGTATACAACAGAACCTGTTCAGTGCACCTCTGGAAAAACATGATAACGTTTGATCGCAACCGAAGCATGCATTTTTACGTAAGTTATGACGCATAAGGGCAATGGAATGGATCCCACTCCTATGTCCTGACCTTCGACACCATTTCGTCCATTTTTAATAGAATTCATTCCACGGGGGTCCCGTACCGCATACAAAACTTTCATCGAAATAGAAACATTTTCACGCAAGTTATAAACTATAAGGGTAATGGAAAGGAACCAGCTCCTATGTCGTGTCCTTTGACCCCATTTCATCCATTTTCAACAGAGTTCGTGCGGATGAGGTACCCTACCACATACTAAAATTTCATCGAAATCGAACCATTTTAACGCAAGTTATATCGCATAAGGACAATGGAATGGATTCCGCTCCTATGTCGTGATCTTTCACCCCATTTCGTCCATTTTAAATAGGGTTCGTGAGGAGGTGGTCCCCTACCACATACTAAATTTTCATCGAAATCGAACCATTTCAACGCAAGTTATGTCGCATAAGGACAATGGAATGGATTCCGCTCCTATGTCGTGACCTTTCACCCCATTTCGTCCATTTTAAATAGGGTTCGTGAGGAGGTGGTCCCCTACCACATACTAAAATTTAATCGAAATCGAAACATTTTCACGCAAGTTATGAATTATAAGGGAAATGGAATTGATCCCGCTCCTATGTCGAGACCTTTGACCCCATTTCGTTCATTTTAAATAAGGTTCGTGAGGAGGTGGTCCCCTACCACATACTAAAATTTCATCGAAATCGAACCATGTTTACGCAAGTTATGAATTATAA
Source organism: Macrothele yani (assembly GCA_039090855.1). Lineage (NCBI taxonomy): Eukaryota > Metazoa > Arthropoda > Arachnida > Araneae > Macrothelidae > Macrothele > Macrothele yani. Next base: position 132,995,473 of record CM077004.1, read on the forward strand.
GAGAAATGGAATGGATCCCGCTCCTATGTCGTGACCTTTGACCCCATTTCGTCCATTTTCAATAGGGTTCTTCTGTAAGTGGTCCCCTACTCCATACTAAAATTTCATCGAAATCCAACAATTTTTACGCGAGTTATCGTGCGGACGGGCAGACGGACAAAGCTGGAGCATATACGCTTTTCCAACCTATGGTTGAAAAGCGTAAAAAAGATAAATTTAAGCACATTTTTACAAACCCTCCCCTCTAAAAATTTCTACGTACTTGCACTAAATTCAGTTACTATGGAACCCGTGAGCGATAAGGAAATTTTACCATCAACAAAGATACAAAAGTGGGCGGTAGATATTAAAAGGCTGACGACCCCTGCTCCAAATCACGAACACTGGGACTTGGATAAAGCTGGCGTCCCATCTGGTTTCACACGTGCTCGATGGGCGAGAGATCAGGCGATCTGGCAGGCCACGGAAGCCACAAAGCATGACCTAGACAGTCCTGGGAAACCGAGCCGTGTGCGGACGGGCGTTATGTTGTCAGAAAATGGCTCCAAGCCACCCCTCCAGGAAAAGCGGCACACGGAGCCGCAGGATCTCCTGTACGTAGGGCTGGGCTATCAACGTCCCTCGGATCACTGCGAGGGAAGTCCGGCTGTCAAACGCAATGGCTCCCCAGACCATCACGTCTGCAGTTCTGGACGCGTGCCGCTGTACATTGAGGTTGGGGTTCTAGCGCTTACCTGCGGTCCTCCACACTCGGACACGGTGGTCGTCCATTCCCATACAGAAGCGGGATTTGTCGCTGAACACTATGCGTCGCCAGTCCGTAGTGTTCCACGTTTCTCGCTGCTGACACCACTGCAATCGACGCCGACGATGGTCAGGTGTTAATGGCAGAAAACGTAAGGGCCGTCGAGAGTGCAGATTCGCCTCTGTCAGGCGTCTGGAAATGATTCTGGTGGACACAGGAGCCCCTTGTACAGCCTCCACATGTCTCTGGATATTGGACAAGTACGTCTTTGCATCTGTGCGTGCCGCTCTCACGATCCAAGGGTCCTCTCTGCTGGTGGTATGTCTGGGTCGTCCAGAGCCAGTCCGCCATGTCTGGATGCCTTCCCGCACCCATTGCTTCCAACACGATCGAAACCCACTGTCCGACCGGCTCAAATGGCTGCCGATTCGGCGCGGCGGCCGGCCTGCGTCTCTCATCCCGACGAAACGGCTTCGTTCAAACTCCGTCAGTTACCCGTACGCATATCTACGGCGGCTCCTCGGCATTTCTATCGCTCAGGGATCTCACCTGACTCTTACCGTGCACTTCAGCATGCATGTGGTGTCCCCTACGCGGCGCGTTATTAGCCTCAAGAATTGCGATTGGAGCGCCCGTCTTGGACGCGCGGGCATGCGGAATCGCACGAAACTTTAATCATTTGCATGTCTGTTCTCCCCGTAGTTATTTGCCGAATTTCGCGCTAATCGCACGGTTGTTTTCTTGGTGCGTGTATTTTTATGACAATGAGCGAATTTCTCATCTATTTGAAATACTTCTATTTTGTCAGTGTCTAATGCCATTGTAGAGAGGGGGTTTTCCTACATGAGTTGCATAAAGAGTAACTATCGCAGCAATCTTAGTGAATATTCGTTGGAAAGTTTAATGCGGATATCTGTTGAAGGACCATCCATGGAAAAATCTTCACCTGATAAGGCTGTAATTTTTTTTTCCAAATTACGTAGGCCCAACACACAGTCATGTGGCAAAAGAAAAATTTGTGACGTTGAAGAGAAGCTGCATTAGAAAAGGTAATAATCAAATAAATAAATAATGTATCTAAAATTTATGTTTAGTTTGTTTTCGAGCAAGTACTGGGTACTGCTATCATAGCGTAATGTCTCAGTGTTAATCAAAAGTTTCTCATTCCTACATAAAACTTAATTTATATAGCAAATGTCGCTACACATTAACTTTTTTCGTAAATCAAGCCCTATGACCAAGTATTCGAATTTTACCAGTACAGTAAAACTCGCTTATAACGAGGAACTCGGAATCGAAGGAAATCCTCACTAAATCCATCTCGGGGAGAAAAATCCGACCATATAAAAAATGCAGAGGTGACAATATGATACAGGTTAATATTTTATATCCATATGGTAGGATTAAAAATAAACTTTCAGAAAACAAAATTGGTAAACAATAATGTGCTTATAAGAAATGAAGATTTTGCGACTGACCGAGAAGATCTCAAAGTAATCGATACCTAAATTTACCTTGAACGACAGATATCAAGCGAGAGTTAGATTGATGAAAAAATTAATCGGCTTATAAAACTTGGCTGGAGAGCTTTTGGAAAAAACGGTACAATTTCTGAAAGCAATATACCATTATGTCTTAAAAGCAAAGTGTTCAATCAATGCATGCTTCCAGTGCTTACGTAAGGAGCCGAGAGGTGGACCTTAACTAAACAAGTTAGTAAAACCATGCAATGCATTGATTATACACTTTCCAACATACCAGAAATCATTACTCAAGTTATGAGGATAATGGCTGTGGAATAAATCTCGCTCCTGTGCCCTGATCTTTGATCCCATTTCGATGATATTCAACAGAACCGGTTCAGTATACCTCCGAAATACCATGATAAAGTTTTGTCGCAATCGAAGCCATTTTACTTAAGTTATGATGCATAAGGGCTATGGAATAGATCCCGCTCCTGTGTCCTAACCTTTGACCCATTTCGCCGATTTTTAACAGAATTCGTCCCCAGGCAGGCCCCTACAACATACTAACATTTCGTCGAAATCGAAACATTTTTACGTAAGTTATGACGCATAATGGCAATGGAAGTGATTCCGCTCCTATGTCCTGAGCTTTGACCTCATTTCGCCCATTTTCAATAGGGTTTGTCCCCAGGTGGTCCCCTACCACATACTAAACTTCAGTCGTAATCGAACTTTTTTTACGTTAGTTATGACGCGTAAGAGCAGTGGAATGGATCCCGCATCTATGTCCTAATCTTTGACCCCATTTCGTTCACATTCGATAGGATTCCTTTCCAAGTGTTCCCCTACCACATACTAAAATTTCATCGAAATCGAACAATATTTACGCGCGTTATCGTGCAGACTGATAAACGCACACAACGCGTGACGTAATGAGGCAGACGGGAATCGCGACAATCTGCTTGCAAGAGTGTAACGTCATAAAACTTTAATAGGATCCACACACAACGCGTGACGTAATGAGACAAATGGTGTGACCGCGCTTCAACATCTGAATTGCGAGAGTGTGACGTCATAAGATTTCTAAGCATGGATAACATTCATGGGACGACGCCATGACACTAAAATATTGGTGATTCAGGGTGTTTATTTAACCCACTAAGAGAATTTTCTTAAGTCGAGATCAAGCTAAATCGATTTCTAGTACCAGAAAACGGTAGGTTAACGACTTTTATCAAAATCCTTACAGCCGTTTTCAAAATAAAATTTACATACATACAAGAACTGCTCCTTTAAGGTGAACGTCAAGTAATTTTGCTTCCTGCACATCGAATGGAAAAATTTCTCTACACAGTTTCTTCCCAATTAATGCGTTCCCAAGAATGAAAATTTGAACATCGATTAAAATATCTTCATTTTATAACTTTGAATACTTAATATTTTTCTAAAACATAACCATAATTATGCAATCCAACATTTGTTTGCCTAGTGACGTCATGAAAGTACAGGTCGTGCCATCTTTTTCCTGGGCAATTAATGCTTTCACAAGGATGAAAATTTGAACATCGATTAAAATAGCTTCATTTTATAACTCGGAATACTTAATATTTTCTAAAACATAACCATAACTATGCAATCCAACATTTGTTTGTCTACTGACGTCACCAAAGTACAGGTCGCGCCATCCTTTTTCTGGTTTCAACACCACCAAAGGAAACGTTATTGATTTTTAATATAATTATGGTTATGTTTTAGAAAATATTAAGTATTCCAAGTTATACACTGCTGGACAATTGCTAAGGACGGATCATAAACGGCTATATAGCGCATAAAAAAGTAAGTGTGGTTGGATGCCAACTGAAATAAAATAATGTCAGAATGCCAGGGCATTACAAGAAAGACAATTTATTGTGCTCTGAAATCCAGAAGGCTTTGGAACCTGTTCTAGGAACAAACAGGCCATTTTGTGCAGAATACGTAAACGTGAAAAAAAAATGCAATTACCGTCCGCAGGCGTTCCGGCGTAAGATGTCAATACGGGATATGGCCACCATGGAGGGCGATGCAAGATTCCACACGTCGTGTCATGCTTTGCACAACATTATCAAGCAGCTGTTGGGGTAATTTATCCCATTCCTCTGTCAGTGCACGGATAAGGGTGTCCTTGTCTATTGGAGGGCATTAGCGACCAGCAATACTACTCCCCAAAACATCCCACACATTTTCAATGGGATTCAGATCTGGAGAACGTGCTGGCCATACGAGGCGTTGAATATCCTCGCTCTCAAGACACTCCTGGACAGTGACTGTTTGATGACATGTTGCGTTGTCGTCCATGAAAATGAATCTATCACCGACAGCACCACGGAACATGCGAACATGAGGTAGCAGAACATCATTAATGTATCGTTGGCCAGTCATAGTCCCAGTTGGAAGCACATAGAGGGACGTACGGCCATTGATCATGATGCCAGCCCATACCATGACACTACATGTCGGATATCGGTCCCTTTCCTGTATGTTTGCTGGACAATATGCAGTACCACTATCACGCCAGACCAGTTGTCGTCGACAATCAGACGATAGTCTGTATCTACTCTCATCTGAGAAGAGGACAGCAGACCAGTCGTTATCAGTCCAATTGCGATGTTGATGTCACCATTGCAAATGGGCGGTACGGTGACGTCTGGACAATGGGATGCACACAACAGGACGGCGGGCGTATAGTCCTCCTTCATGCAAACGTCTGGCGACAGTTTTTCGGGAGACCCGCTTGCCAGTAGCAGCCATAAACTGATTTGCTACCTCACTAGCTGTGCTGCGCCGGTGTCTTTTTGTTGATAGCACTATGTACCGATCTTCTGCAGGTGTCGTACTGCGAACACGACCTCCCCCGTGACGTTTGCTACACTCTCCATTTGTTTGAAATGATTTCCAAAGCCTTAAAACAACACTGTGGCTGACGTCGAACTCCCTGGCAACATCTGTTATTTTTCGCCCTTCTTCAATCTTGCCAATAATACGGCCACGCGTAAAATCATCTAGGTGATGTCGGGAAGACATACTGAAAATTGCAAGTTCGTCAATTGATTCTTTCCCTTTCAACTTTGCGTTTGAACAACAACGGTCAATACGCGTCAAATCCTTTATATCTCTTATCAGCGCTATGACGTCGCGAACAAGTTCGGCAATCCAAAATTTGCATACGCACAACACGTCTTACTGTATCCCGCACTTATGCTAATTTCCACATTTTCCTGCCTTCCATTTCATGGCTGCTATCGTTGCTATTGTCATCCGTCCTTAGCAATTGTCCGGCAGTGTAATATGAAGTTATTTTAATCGATGTTCAAATTTTCATCCTTGGGAACACATTAATTGTGAAGGAAATGTGTACAAAGGTTTTTCCATTGGAAGTATAGGAAGCAAAATTACTTGACGTTCACCTTAATAATATAGGATAAAGGCGATGGAATGGATCGCAATCCTATGTCCATTTCGTCCATTTTCAATAGGGTTCGTCCCCAGGAGTTCCCCTACCACATACTAAAATTTCATCTAAAACAAATCATTTTTACCCACGTTATGACGCATAAGGGCAATGGAATGCATCCAGCTCTTATACCCTGACCTTTAACCCCACTTCACTTATTTTGAATAGGATTCGTCGCCACTCAGTCCCATATCACATAGTAAACTTTCATTGAAATCGATCCATATTTACGCAAGTTATGACGCATAAGGGCAATGAAATGGATCCCGCTCCTACTTCGTGACCTTTGACCCCACTTGTCCCATTTTCAAAAGGGTTCCTCCCCAGCTAGTCCCCTACCCAAACTAAGATTTCATCGAAAAACCATTTTTACGCCAGTTATCGTGCGGACAGACGGAAGGACGGAAAAAGCTGGAGCATATACGCTTCTTCAACCTATGGTTGGACAGCGTAAAAAAGAGATACAAAGCCCGCTGAAAGAAACAAGGAGAGATGCACGCTGGTGTAACTAGCAGGAAAGATAAGAAGAGGAGCTCGTGGATAAGGAAAACGATAATAGTGGAAAACATTGCGATCAGAGTAAAATTCCCTGAAATGACAATCGGCGAAGCATGTTGCCAGAGTAACGGACCACCGATAGACAACATAAATCTTAGACTGGATTCCAAGGGACAGGAAAAGACCCAGAAGATGACCACGTGAGAGATGGATGGATGAAAGTCGAATGCATACGGGAAGTAACATGGAGGAAACTATCTTAAGACAGATAATTGTGGAAGAAACTTGGAGTGACCATCATCCAACAGTGAATTGATAACGGTTACCGATTGTGATGTGCAATACACTGTTAAAAATTGGTACTTAGAAATAAGCAAAATGTACTCGTTTTTGAGTACATTCTGGGCTTATAATACACTGGCGTGCAAAAATTTAAAACGAGATGGTTTTTCGAATGTAACGTCGTGCAGAAGTGCTCCACATCGACCCAAATCATAACATAAGATCCCCAAGATGTAAGAATATGGGACAAGTGAGCAAAACCGTCCAAACAAGGAATCCAAAGGATACAAAGACCCTTTATGGAAAAGGTAGCTTCGAGCACAACAGGACAGAAGACAGAAACGTCCATGTGACAGGCGGCTGCCAAGAAAACTCCAGTCTTTAGTAAGGGATACGATCACCCCTGACTTCGTTGCAGGATTTACAAAATTTGTCCATGCTGACGCCGAGGTTGTCAAGGAGCTGTCGAAGCATCGCAGCCCATTCCTCTTGTAGCGCCAATCGCAGTTGCGGAATCGTTGCTGGCGGCTGGTGACGAGCTGCCAAGCGTCTCCTTAGAAGGTCCCACACGTGTTCGATTGGATTTAGGTCCGGAGACCATGCGGACCAATCCACGCGTTTAATATCTTCACTCTCTAACAACTCTGAAACAGCCACTGTACGATGAGGGGTAGCGTTGTCGTCCATGAAAAAGAACTCAGGACCCACAGCACCTCTAAACAGCCGCACGTGAGACAGAAGAACCTCGGTACAATAGCGGACACCAGTGACTGAACCTTCTTGGAAGATGTGGAGTTCAGTACGGCTACCAAGCATGATACCGACCCAAATAAGAACTCCTCCACCTCCAAACCGGTCCCTTTCGATGATGTTGGAGGTGTGATTGCGTGTTCCCTGCTCTCTCCAGATGTGTATACGTCCAGAATCGCACGTCAGACTAAATCAGCTCTCATCCGTAAAGAGAACTCGACCCCATTGCTGATGTGTCCAGTTCTTGTGTTCCTGGCACCACAGAGACCGCCGTCTCTGATGAGCAAGCGTTAATGGCACACACCGTACTGGTCGTCGTGCAAATAGACCACCTTTGTGCAGCCTCCTGGCCACGGTAAAACGCGATAACGGACGTCCAGTTGTCTGTTGCATGTGCCTTGCGATTTCTCCCGCTGTCTGTCGTCTGTCTCTTCTCGCCTGTAGGAAAATATACCGGTCGTCCGCCGCCGTGGTTGCTCGTGAACGACCACTGCTAAACTCTCGGACAGCTGTTCCTGTCGTTTGAAATGCTCTCCAAGCTCGTGAAACGATGCTGTGAGCGATCCCGAATTCCTCGGCCACACTAGTCACACTTCGACCTTCTTCCAACTTCTCAATGACGCGAACTCTGGTAAATTCATCCAGATGCCGTCTACTGGATTGCCAGTTGGCCATATCACACGGTGGCAGCAACTCGACGTCGTTCAAACCCTCGGCCACACTAGTCACACTTCGACCTTCTTCCAACCCCCTCGGCCACACTAGTCACACTTCGACCTTCTTCCAACTTCCCAATGACGCGACATCGGGTAAAGTCATCATGATGTCGTCTACTGGATTGCCTGTTGGCCATATCACACGGTGGCAGCAACTCGAAGTCGTTCAAACCGATGTACACCGTGCAATAGCTTTCTCCGAATTGCTGAGCGTACACCGCCCGTGTGCTTTATACCCTCAGACACCCTCCCCTACGTCATGATGCATTTATGCGCATGCCCTAACGTACTGTACCCTAGTCTATCTCCTAAGTGGTTTTTCGGTCCGTTCTGCCTGCTCGTTCTACTGTTATGCTAATCTCTCCTCTTCGTCCTTAATTTTTGCACACCAGTGTAGCTACGAGTACTTGTGTCTCATTTCTGGAAAAGACATGCATTCATTTTTAAGTGCATACAGGGAATCAATTGTGAGTATATCTGGTATTTCTAATTTGAAAATATGTACTCATTTTTGAGTACATATATTTCAAATATATGTCCTCTAACTTCATTCAGTTTTTGTGCCTTTTCGGGCAACACACAGAAACTGAAGGAAGTTAGAGCTAATCTAGAAAGATAGTTTTCAAGTGAAAGAGAGCACACTAGATGGCGCCACCACTTAAGCGTACGATTTTGCACATAGAATAGAAGGAAGAGAGGAATTGGGGGGAGGGGGTACTTAGGAATGAACACTTTTATATGTTACCGAGGAATTCCTACCCGAGGGCCGTCACTTAACGTGCTCGTCCGATGCACGGCGGACATTCAGCGATTGTTAAAAATTCACACCACCACGGAGAGCCCTCAGCTTCAAGCCTATCATGCTATGTTTGAACCTGGGGTCCCTCCATCAGTAGTCTGAATCTCTAATCACTAATCCATCTGCGGCTCCATTTCAAATTTGGAATACTTGTACTCCATATATACTCATTTATTCATAGAATCAACTGGAAGTATATTATTCGATGGCACATCTGAAATAATAGATATACTCGTTGTCACATGCTGGGCAAATGGACCGTACAATTTTATGACAAATATAGTGATGAAGCAACAATATATTATTTATGAGATTGACACAAATATAGTTAATGTAAAAAAGTACACAAAGATACTTTATGCACAATTAAATTACCGTATTTTTCCGTGCATAAGACGATATTTTTTTCCACACTTTCTAGACCAAAAATTGGGGGTCGTCTTATACAAGGAGGGTAAATTGTTGAGAGAACCCTGCCGTTACCGCGGCGAAACTGCCAGTACCTCTTATCCCCTCTCCCCACTACGAAGGGGTTGTACATGTTTCCATCAACACGCCCTTCAAAGCCCTCATGAAAGAAGAATGAAATAAATGGATGCAAAATGTTGGTAAAAACTTGACACCCACAGGGAGAGTGAAAAAAACAACCATTACTGAGGTCTGCAACTGGGTCCTAAACTCATGGAATGGAGACAAGCAACAGGTAAAGTTGTGAAGTCCTTCAAGAAATGTGGAATCAGCAATGCTATGGATGGAACTGAGGGTGATCCAATATACACTGAAGAGCAATTGAATTAGAGATACCTGTCTAGTAACGTGTAGCACCACCTTTCGCCCTGATGACGGCGGCAATTTGTCTCGGCATGGACTCAACAAGACACCCGAAGCGTTGGGAAGCCATACGGATCCACGACCCCTGAACAAGCTCCCACAGTTCACGAAGATTTGATGGAGGGGGTCAGAGCCTCGAACATCTCTCTCGATGGCATCCCAGATGTGCTCGATGGGATTGAGGTCAGGTGACCTAGCTGGCCAAGGAAGCGAGGTCACGTCAGTGGAGTGTTTATCAAACCATTCGGATTCAGTTCGGGAAAAATGGCACGGTGTATTGTCTTGTTGCAGGATGAGGTCCCCAGTGAGATGTTGAAGACGCAAAAACAGGAGCAAATGGTCGTCAAGGATATCCCGCTACCGTTGACCTGTGAGGGACGATGTCACACGTTTCGGTCCACGTAAACAGTCCCCAGACGAGAATGCCACCCCCACCAGCTTGAAGAGTACCCTGCTGGCAAGAAGGATCCATCGCTTCGTGTGATTTGCGCCGTACTCGTATCCTGCCATCCGCATGTACCAACGTGAATCTCGACTCATCAGTCCAGGCAACATTTTTCCACATCTCTAGGGTCCAGTGGCGATGTTCCCGCGCCCATGCTAATTTTGCATCCTGTGATGTACGGTCAGCAGCGGTACCCTCGTGGGACGTTGGCTTCTTTACCCCATAGCGAAGAGATAGTTCTGGATGGTGTGGCTGCTTACACGTTTTTGTGCACCAGCGTTATATTGCCAAGTGAATTCTTGCACTGTGGTCCGTCTATCCGCTGTTACAATGCGAGCTAGCCGACGATGACCCCGCTCATCCAAACCCTGTTGTCCACGGCAGTTGGCCCTTGCAGGGATGGTTTTACCGGATTCAAGGTACTCACGGTGCACCCGTGACACAGTGGTTCGTGAAAATCCCAGTGCCTGCACGACTTCCGAGATGGAGTGATCCATTCGTCGGGCCCTGACAATTTGCCCACGATTAAATGCGCATAGATCCTTCGTCTTACCCATACTGCGTCCGACTCTTACTGATTCCCGTCGCATTACTCCTTATATTGTCGGATTGCTGCATACGTCATGTTATTTCCGTTTACAGGGCCGCCCACAGCGCCACATTTGCATAACGCCAGCTGTCTCTACTTCAATTGCTCTTCAGTGTATATAGAGTGGCTCAGACTACAGCAGTGACGCAGTTGAGGTTGAAAAAAGTGATATGTCTGGAGCTAATAGTGTTGAAGAAAGTGATGCATAATTTCATAGTTTGTATCTTAAAAATATTACCTAATTTCTAAATAATATAAATTTCCAAACTTCATTTTTTTATATTACCTAATTTCTAAATGTACTTCAATGATATTACCTAATTTCAAAAGAGTATCAAATGTGTCCTTTTCGTAATAAATATATTGATTTCTTAATTTTCGGTTCAAAAAAGTAGGGATTGTCCTATGCATGGTGTCTTATACACGGAAAAATACGGTATTATTTATGTGATTAACCTAAATAATGTAAAACCGTACACAAAGATATTTCATGCATAATTAAATTACTTGTGATCAGTGACTTTGTTGTACTGATTATTTATGTTTGTCACTTTATACATGATTAAACAATTTCTCTTGAAATCTATATCTAAAATGAAGTAATACGAGATTATATTTATAGACGCAGTTATTTGTAAGTACGTATGGTTACTTATATTTGAGCATGTCATGTACTCGTTTACGATACGATTGTACTTAAAAAAGCAGAGTAGGTTCAGGTTCTCATTTTTAAGTAGATATTTTTAACAGTGTATAAACCTAGGTTTATATTACATAACATATGGCAGCATTCCTACACCCCCCCCCCCAGTTTCTAGATCTTTAATGATGTCTACTTTGTCGTTTGCGGATAACACTTTTTTCTTAGACATTTCGTCACTTGTAAAGATTTAGATTTCTTATTTAAGGGCTACGTGAGATTCGCCGTTGTAATTTAAAGAGAGAAATGAAATAAAAGCAGCACCGATCATCCAAACGCAACGCTCACTTGGAGAGTGAAAGGAACCATGGAGACTATTCCAAGAATAGTTATCTCCCGCTTCCCTTCAGTTCCCATTCCATTACTCAACTATTCCTTTCAGCAATCGTAGCCCAGAAACCCATTCAATACATGTGCGTGAACCCCACATCCTGATAGCTTTGGTGATGGCTTTGGTAAAAAGTTGAAAAGCTTTAACGAGTTTTAATGGGAGTTTGATGTTGGAATAGCGGTGATATTAAGCATGACGTGATTTTAGATTGTTTATTGAATTTTAATGGTGACATATGTTTAGACTTCAAGTTTTAACTGGCTGTGCAACGCAACAGCTGCATTAGACAAAACCTTCTTTTTTAAAGAATTTTTAAAAATAATAAGATATTAATGATTGATTTCAATTATCAACCTTCTTTATTTTAAAAATTTGATTTGCCCGATTCTGCTATGCGTTTACTTTAAAAAGTACGACAATGAATTGTAGATGACAGTTTCAATACATCTGATTACGAAGTACGAACCAATTAATTAGTAATGCTTTTAGGAGAGGGAGAGAAGTTGCAATGACAATTTTTAAAATTAGCTAAAACATTTATTGGTTCAGTTTTTTTTTGTAACTTTATAAATAAATATAATGAACAGAATAGAAAAAAATTATGTGAGCTTTTGATAGAACTTTCACATTTTAAAATAAGGTACTTGTTAGCTATTTGCTAATTGTCAAACAGTATCAATTTTTTTTTGTATTTTAGTATCTTGTACATTTACTAAAATGTTTGACAGCTTTGAAGGAGGTAAGGATTATTCTTAGCCCCCTCCCCTCCCTAAAAGTACTCATATGGGCGCCACTGCATGAACATAATATGTTCTTAGCATTTAGTGTGTTGGAATTAATGTGCAATGATGTACATGAATGAGAGAATAAATACAGATGTTTCACCTACCGACAATGTGCTTCATATTAGCTATAGATTATAAGGTACGTAATAGTATTTAGGTCCATAAGTGAAGATAATTATTTCTAACTATAGAATTTTCGATGTGAATATTTACTATATGACCCGGAAACACAAATTTTGTGTTCATATAAGATATTTACCACATCCTCTTTCGATGATCTGAACACCACACCCTCTTGTTTGCTTAGGGGCAGGTCACATGATTCTAACTCGCTGATGCAATGTGATACTCCCAATATATATATATATTTTTTGATCGAAGGTTTAACGACCACCGTGAGCAACTCAGTGGGGCTATAAGCCGTCGCCCGTCACTAATTTATGGTCACTGATTCCAGGAAAGGGAGAGAGACAGTGCCACAAGACAAACACAACATCCATGCCTCACCGAGATTCGATTCGAACCCGGACCCTTCACAGACGAATGGTAATAAGCTAGCTCTCAGACCACTGTGCCACTGGGGCCGCACCCAACGCATTGAATGGCGGAGATTGTTTTACGCGACTTGCTTCTTGAATATTTGATGTATTGGCTTCCAATTGCTTTTCTATCAACATTCTTCCACCAGCACAAAAAGATTCCACTTCACTGTCGGAGTTTTTGTCTTATATGCCACCATTTTCATTCCCACATTCCAGAACAAGGCGCAGAATATTTTCTTTGTCTTGTTAAATACGGAATTTCATTAAATTATGTTAATTCGCTTAAAATTGTTCATCTTAACTGTTCTTTCCCTCATTAAATCGGGGGATATCGTTAAATTTTGCTCGTTAAATCCGAGTTCTCGATAAAAATAATTGACAAGCCGGATTCAACCATCAAACTTGATATTTTGGAAGTTGTCTATATACACTGACGGAAAAAAAAATCCCAACCCCACGAAAAAATAGTTGTAGAGGAATGAAATGGCGGCAATACATTTGTATAGGTAACTTATTTAATCGATTAAGGTTTCAAGATCACAGCTTATTGTAAGCGCGAGAAGAGCCATTTTAAATGTGAAATGCTGGTACATTAATAACCGGTGTAACCGCCAGAATGTTGAATGCAAGCACGCAAACGTTCATGCATTGGCAAGCACGCAAACGTTCATGCATTGTGTTGTACAGGTGCTGGATGTCAGTTTGTGGGATGGAGTTCCATGCCTGTTGCACTTGGTCGGTCAATACAGAGACGGTTAATACTGGCTGGGGGTGACGCTGGAGTTGTCGTCCAATGATGTCACATACGTACTCGATTGGTGAAAGATCTGGTGATCTAGCAGGCCACGTCAACAAGTCGACATTCTGTAGAGCATTTTGGGTTACAACAGAGGTATGCGGGCGAGCGTTATCCTGTTGGAAAACACCCCTGGTTTGAATCACCAGACCGACGTACAACTGTGCCGTCAGGGTGCGTTGGATAACCACGAGAGTGCTCCTGCTGTCATAGGAAATTGCTCCCCAGACTATAACTCCAGGTGTAGTTCCAGTGTGTCTCGGCCGCAGACAGGTTGGTTGCAGGCGCTCACCTGGCCTCCTTCTAACCAACACACGGCCATCACTGGCACCCAGGCCGAACCGGCTTTCATCAGAAAACACAACAGATCTCCACTCCGTCCTCCAATGAGCTCTAGCTTGTCAACACTGAGGTCGCAAACGGCCGTGGTTAGGAGTAAGTGGAATGCACGCTACAGGGCGTCTGCCTCTGAGCTGTCTTTCAAGTAACCGATTTGTAACAGTTCGTTGTGTCACTGCGGTGCCAACTGCAGCTCGAATTGCTGCCGCAGACGCGGTACGATGCGCCACGGCCATACGCCGTACAAGGCGGTCTTCCCTCTCAGTAGTGCCACGTGGCCGGCCGGAACCCGGTCTTCTTGAGGCAGTACCTTCCCTTGACCACCGCTGCCAACAAACATGCACAGTGGCTACGTTCCTGCCAAGTCGTTCTGCAATATTGCGGAACGAAAATCCACCTTCTCGTAGCCCTATTACACGACCTCGTTCAAACTCCGTGAGTTGTTGATAATGGCTTCTTCGTCTTCTTAAAGGCATTCTTGACTAACATCAACACACTACGTCGAATCTCAACGATAACTAACGCTCACGAACGTTACAGTGCGTATTTAAAGTAAACCTGCTTTGCATATTCCGAGGGGCGCTACTAGCGCCACACGTATGCGCCGAGCGCGAAATTTGCATAGATGTCATCTTACAGATGTACTCTCACGGCCTACCAACTGTCGTTTATCTAACACAACCCCTTCTTGGTGTTGGGATTTTTTTTTTCCGTCAGTGTATATCAGAAGTCTTCGCAACGTGTTAATGACACGGCATCCACCCGATTTCTATCAAGCGCGTGAAAGCATCTAATCAAAGCACGTGGCTGTAAACACCATTTATGATGTCATATACAATTTGAATATTTACGTGCCATTCGTCCTGATGAAGCTAGGTCAGTACCCAGCGAAACCATGGTCGACTTGAAAAAATAAATATTTGTGACAAACTACGTTGTATCATCTTAATATATAAAATCGTCACAAGACTGTAATCTTTGAGATTAAGAATGAATAGCATTGTTTTCCTCCTCAAACAGTGTTCCTTTATAAGTTTTAGTTACCACAACAAGAACAAAAATACGCTTTAGACGCCACTTTAAACTCCACTTTAACAGACGCCACTTTAAATGCCTTCCGTGGAAGTAAATGTTGTTTTGGTCAACGGTTAGGTACCGAGTTGTCATTATTAAATGAATTGCTCTCACCTTTGAGCTTAACACATAAATTTAATTGGAACCCGGAAGACCCAAAAACTACATACAAAAGTTGTATAAATAAAATCAGACAGCATGTTAGGACTATAAGGACATTTCTTTGTCGTTCTTTGTGCCACCAGACTTTAGAGATCACTCAGTTGGTCTTCAAGAATAAAAAAATATCCCCAACACAAATTTAGTTATCTATTTATATTTCGACGGAGGGTTTAACGACCACCGTGAGCAACTCATTGGGCTATAAACAATCTCCCGTCCCTAATTTAAGGCCACTGGTTCCAAAGAATGGAGAGGCTCAGTGCCGCAAGTCAACCACGATATCCATGCACCACCGAGATTCGAACCGCGAACCTTCTCGGACGAATGGTCATAAGCCAGAGCTGAAACCATTGCGCCACAGGGGCGACCAAGACAAAATTCTTGAAAAAAAAAAACATTCGAGTGATCTTTCTCCGGCAGTAAATGAATGCTGCAGAGGAAGATATATTTTATTTTTATTCGGCATGCAATGGGAAATTTCGTTATTACTTTCTACTGTTTCTCTCGTTTCTACAGGAAATTCTAAGGTTTTTCATATTTTTACTGCATACACAATCATCCAGAAATTCTCCGGAAAAATTAGCAATCACAATGTTTTCGCGAAATCTCAGTAGTACTTTCCATGCACAGAAAAGACATCGTCCGATTTCCAGGATAGGGCAAATGCCCTTTCTTGTCTCCCTATATGGGCACCCATGGCTCTGGGGAATATCGTTTATGTCTGCAGAAGCAAAATAAAATCTGCGACATACGTCGCCCTTTGCTGAATCACGCAAGTGTGTTTGATTTAACGGTTATGAAGCAAAATAGAAATATTCAAACGTATTTTTCATGAGCAACACACATGTTTATAAGTTACTGTTAAAGGCATTTAGACTAGGACTGGCAACCAATTGTTGCTGTCGGATGGAGTTGCTCACGGCAGAGTTGGAAACGGGTCAAAAATTTCGGACCCGGCCCCGACCCGATCCGGACCCGTAACTGACCCGGACAAATCTGCTTTGAACTATAAATTCGAAACTCAATTTATATATATGTACATATAAACGAAGACATCATGATCAGAGTTAAATCCCTGAAATGGCAATGGCCTGGACATGCTGCCAGAAGGACAGACCATCGATGGAAAGCCGAAATTTTAGATTGGATTCCAAGGGACAGGAAAAGATCCAGAAGAAGACCACATGGGAGATGGGTGGATGAAATTCGAAAATATGCGGAAGTGACATGGAGGAGACTGGCACAAGACTGACCGTTGTGGAGGAAACTTGGGAGACCTTCGTCCAGCAATGGATTGATAATGGTTGACAATGATGATGATGATGATGACATATAAACGTAATATATGTATTCATCCCAATAACAACTTAATATTTACTAACTGAAATCCCTTTTTAATAATAAAATTTGGTTACTTGCTAAATTTTAGTGCTATTTTTAGTGCCACTGTTTTGCGTAATCCAGAAGTAATGGTTGACTATGACCATGACCATTGAGTATATTACAAATGGGAATCATTATTTACGATTACACAAATGTATTTTTCTAAATGTTTTTAGATTGTTCACTCTTTCCACGCTTTGAAGGAGGTGCGCATAATTTCATATCGTCCGTTAGATTTTTGGTTCCATAATCTTTTATTACATCGTCGACATCTTTATTACATCGTCGACATCATCGTCGACATCTTCGATGAATAACTTTGTGTTGTTTGCTCTTGCTTGTTGTTCAAAATGGGGGATACACTTTCCCCATTTTGAACAACAAGCAAGACCAAACAACACAAAGTTATTCATCGGTTCCTTAATGAGACGAAACAATTTCCAGCATTCGCTCTTCCCCTTGTGGTTTTCAACCAGCACACATTTGTTGGCCTCGACGCCTTTCTCAACCTCCTTAATATTAAATCCACGCATATTAACAAATAAGGAGTTAAATTCGACATGACATGCCATGGGAACGGGATGTTAGCAAATCAATCGAAAACCTGTGAATGCTCAATGTAAAAGATGCGATGTGAAAACTGACTCTTAGTCATACAGTGAACTTCGCACAGAGAGAGTGAATCAGCTGAGAAGCAGGCGAATGGCGTTTGCCTGTGCCTTGCCCTGGACAATCGCACTGTAAAAGAACGCAAAGGAAGTATCTTTTCACGATATGGTGTCGGTGTGTCTGACGTCGGTCGGTGGAAAGCTACGTTGCTTTAAGAAAGAGACAATATTTTTGCATGGAAAATCATTTTTCACTCTGTGGGCACCAGTATCGACTACAGAATTCTACAACGCGCATTTTTCTTTGGAATATATTTTTCTCTTTTCAAAAATAAAACGGGAATAAAACCGGGTCAGGAACACGCTGAAACGAAGCGTTGGATCCTCAAGAAATTATCGATCCGTATCCATCTCTGGCTCACGGTGATCGTTACGTCCCCCCCCCCCGTGTGCCTAATAAAAAAAGCAAGTGTTAGTGGTAAACAGGCCCAAATATTTTATTCTTTTTTGTTGCTCCGCAATTGCACAATCGTCATGCAGAGTGTAATGATCTTTTGTTACTATACGTGCAGCTTTACGTATGGAATTCGGCTCGAAATACCTGGAAACAATATTTCCTTTTTTTTTTTTTTCATATTTTTGAAATATAAATTACAACTAATACGTTGAAATATAAAAGTTTTGGCTTTCTGTACGTCGTTAAAACCATTGTGTAGATGAACACATCCGTTGGTTATTTTATTGTGTTGCATAATTAATCTTTAACCCTTGCAATTTATCTTCAAATCAGTTTTGTTGAAGATTCTACAGAGAAAAACAGTGAGACAAATAACACAGCAAGCGAGGATTGAAAGCTTCACACAAGTAGTGCATTTACTGCTAGATGGCACAAACCTTTTTTCTCCTCCCCTCCCTCAGACAAAAATCCTCCAGAAATCCATGGAAACCAAAGCATTTGCGTCAAGAGGGTATAGCTAAGGTGGCGCAGCGAACGAGGTCGTTCGTCTTCGAAGACGGGGGAGGTCTAAGTGATCTGCATAATGATCATGGGATGAGCGAAGGGAAAAGAAGTGGGGAAAAAAAAACTCCATTTGTCTCTCGGGAGCATCAAATGTGCCATTATACGCGACACCGGGTACTGAATAGGAATCTTTTTCATTCTGTCAAAAGACATTTATTTGCTTGCACTGCTTCGGCTGCCAATCATTTATTCTAAAGCACTTTTCAGCGAAGTATATTACATTCTGAAATAAATCACTTCTGATTTGCAAAACCTCCGGTGCGACACCGACTCTTTTCTCGAGGGTTTTTATCCGTAAAAGAGGACTAGTAAGCAAACATCAGGAAATACTTGCACAACACATTCTATACAATATTCTTCAAGTTCCTTTTCATAGTACAATGGAACTTCGGTTATACGTTTTCCTCTTTTATACGTAATTCTGCGCCAGTCCCGTTATTTTACTGTAGTGTCAATCGCTTTTTCAATTTGGTTATGTGTAGAGACGGATTTAGGGCTCCTAGAACTAGACAAATTTGGCGCCCCCTATTCTTCCTTAAAATAAAGAATTTGATAGCTGCAGTTTCATGTAACTCATTTGGATCCAATCCAGGAGCAAAATGAAATGATATGGGGAGGTGGGGGAGGAATGTAGCCTATCCAAAGCTAAGCATAAATAAAAAATAATAATTTAATTCTTAAATGTGGTGTAACTATAAACAGGGGTTTTCTTTTAACAATTGATAACAAAATTTCGTCTATCGCTGAATAAAAATTCCTTACTTTCGCCATCAATTCCTACCTAGTCTTACTATAAATAATGTTACTAGGTATTCAATGAAATAAAAAATAATTTTTTTTTTCGATTGGAGATTTAACGACCACCGTGAGAAACTCAGTGGGGCCGCCCTAGTGGCCTAAGCGATGGCTTCTGATCATTCGTCCGAAAGGGGCCCGGGTTCGAATCCCGGTGGGGCATGGATGTTGTGTTTGTCTTACGGCACTGGCTCTCTCCCTTCCCTGGAACCAGTGACCCTAAATTAGGGATGGGCGACTGCTTATAGCCCATTGAGTTGCTCACGGTGGTCGTTAAAATTCCGATAAAAAAAAAAAAAACCTTAGTGGGCTATAAGCAGTCGCCCGTTCTTAATTTAGGGCCACTGGTTCCAGGGAAGGGAGAGAGCCAGCGCCGTAAGACACACACATCATTCATGCCTCACCGGGATTCGAACCCTGACCCATCTCGGACGAATGATCAGAAGTCATCTCTTAGACTTCTGCGCCACCGGGGCAGCCAAAATAAACTTAAAGATATTTTAATATCTTTAAGGTTATTATCTTTAAGCTTACGGCACTGGCTCTCTCCCTTCCCTGGAACCAGTGACCCTAAATTAGGGATGGGCGACTGTTTATAGCCCATTGAGTTGCTCACGGTGGTCGTTAAAATTCCAATAAAAAAAAAAAAAAAAAAAAAAAAACCTTAGTGGGCTATAAGCAATCGCCCGTTCTTAATTTAGGGCCACTGGTTCCAGGGAAGGGAGAGAGAGCCAGCGCCGTAAGACACACACATCATTCATGCCTCACGGCGATTCGAACCCAGACCCATATAGGACGAATGATCAGAAGTCATCGCTTAGACCTCTGCGCCACCGGGGCGGCCAAAATAAACTTAAAGATATTTTAATATACCTGTGATATGATGTAAGTAGTACACTTGTGAATACATGGCACAAATCACTTTTCAAAATGGCATCCTTTTGCCTTCACGCAGTCTCTGTGGCCACTCATCAGTAGCTTCACGCAGGATCTCCACAGGGAGAGCTGCTACTGCCCGCACCAAAGACGGTCAATACTGAGATGTTTCTTTCTGAAAGAAATGTCCTTCAGTGTGGCCCACAACTTGTAATCCAATGGGTTGAGATCTGGGCTGCTTGAAGGCAAATCAGCTGGAGAAATGAAGTCTCGCAAATTCTCCTGAAGCCACTCCAGGTTGACTTGACCTTGTGGGCTGAAAGCTCCACTGCCGGTTTTGGAAGAGGGTGCGACTCACATTTTTCACCATCGGCTCCAAAACCCTGTCCCGGTAGACTTTGGTGGATATATTCACTCCTTTCTCACAGAAATGGAGCTTCGTGGTACCCTCGTGGGAGACTCCTCACCAAACCAAGACAGAAGC
Organism: Macrothele yani; assembly: GCA_039090855.1. Taxonomy (NCBI): domain Eukaryota; kingdom Metazoa; phylum Arthropoda; class Arachnida; order Araneae; family Macrothelidae; genus Macrothele; species Macrothele yani. Next base: position 133,015,983 of record CM077004.1, read on the forward strand.
AGGATGACGGCCCCTCATGTTCTTTGGAGCTTCTCGTGAGGTTGACGCATACAGCCTGTCATTTTTGCGGTTGAAAGCCTCTTCAATAGTGAAAATGTTTTCATCAGAGAGAGGGGTCGGTCTGTGAAGATTGTCGGCGTAACATTGCAGCAAAGTTTCACTTTTAGCACCCTCTGCTACTTAAGTTGTGGGCGTGGAAAAAGCTCGGAAAGCTGTTTTTCCAACTTTATGACCATTGGCCCGTGAATCCCGGTGAGGCATGGATGTTTTGTCTTACGGCACAGGTTCTCTCCCTTCCCTGGAGCCCGTGACCCTAAATTAGGGACGGGCGACTGCTTATAGCCCATTGAGTTGCTCACGGTGGTCGTTAAACCTTCAATTAAAAAAAATCCAACTTTGTGCAGCGCTATTCCAGCAACACGATTCTCAAAATCACCCAATTCCATGGCAAGTGCTTCACGAAACACGTTATCTCCTCTGTTACTGAATACGCAATGATTCAAGGAGGTTATATTACTGGAGACGCCACTCCTATCCACGCAGCATTGGCCGCCATAAGTCACCGTCCGTGCTGCAAATGACGTCATGAGCAGGCACGACGCAGCCGCAGAAAAGAAGCTGCTTGGAAACCAATGGAACAAAAGCTTCCAAGCGTATAAACAGATAAAATGAGTAATTCAATAATCTTTATCAATGATACACTAGCTTACTGTTTCATCAACGGTATAATTTAGTTCATTTTTGCCTGCTTGTGACGTCACACCACAGATTAGCTGTGACCTATGGCGGCAGAGCCGCAGAGCCAGTGGTGTCGAGCTGCTCCATGCCTCCTGGCTGGTGGGTAACGTTGCTATACCGGTTGCGCGCCATCTGTCGAACGTTTGTAACATTATTTATGCTAAGACTGGGTAAATTGATTAAATATTTATAATTAATCCGTTGCTTTGGTAAAAGTTTATATCTTCTTTTTCCCTTTTTTTTTTTTTTTTTTTTTTTTTTAACAATGTTTAATGTTTTGAGACATGGCAGCGCAAAGACTTTCAAGGAAGAACAATAAGACATACGCTGCGCCATAGTGTTTGCTCGTAACCTAAGGACAACGATTGACTGTAAATTAATTGACGCTTTATCTCTTGAACACTTATTTTGTTTACAATGTTAATACATACAATTCGCTGTTTCACGTTTCTTTTAATGCAGTGAAGTAATAAATTAATATAGCAGTTTTCATACTAAATGTTAGATTCCACTTTTATTTTTATTTTAAACTTTTCTTTAATTATTTTCATTGGTTTCTAACAAATTATTAATTTATACTACCACTAAGATTTGCCGCCCTTGGCCAGTGCCTAGTCGGCCTATTGGGAAATCCCTCTCTGGTTATACGTAATTCATTTATACACTTTTTGCGATTTTACGTTAAATTTTGAATTTCAGATTACCAAAACTATACCGCTGTTTGATTCTTTCATACGTAACACGATGTGTTACAATTTCGAAAGAATTGAGCAGTGGGGGCCGCTAAAAATGTGCGTGCTACAACTTACCGCCCCTAACGTTTCCAGAGAAGGCCTTGGAATTTGGATCAAAGGATTTAGCCTCGCCATCCGCCGTAAAAAAAAAAAAGATTAATAAAAAAAAAGGCAATTCCAGATGTTTTCCTTAATTATGTACAAATTTTTTAAGAATTGTTAATCATTTTCTTCACCTTTTTAGCGTCAGTAATTGCATTAATCGTCGATTTAGTGTTAGTACAAATTTATAACCATATATTCGATAAAATATTAAGCCTAATGTTTTACGGAACATACAGATTTATTAATCTGCGACGATCTCAGTTGCCGATAAAACATATTCAGCTGTGTATCACTTACAAAAATATTTATTTACTCTAGTTTTTTGAAAAATACGGTTTTATTTGTTTCCGTATTTTTTATAGAAAATATTTTTGAGGTGTCTTTGTTCAATGTACAATCAACCTTGTAATCTTATTATTTGTGATTTTCAATGCACTTCTGAAGAGCTTTTAAGTATGAAATAATTATGCATGAATTAACTAAATTACTCTTCGTGTTACACTATAAAGGGTTTATGAAATGCAAACGAGTTAGTAAAATCCTGCAATGCACTGATTATGATACGCTTTCCAACATACCAGAAATCGCGCGCAGACAAACCCTCCTCCCTACCCTGACTATTGATTGGTTCAGCATACCTCCGGAACAACATACTAAAGTTTTGTCACAATAGAAGCATTTTACTCAAGTTTTAAGGATAAAGGCTTCAGCTTCTCAGTCGGAACTGTACACTTAGGAAGAGACGTTTTCCGGGTAGACGCCAAACCCAGATTCAGTCTGGAGTCTGACAATTGACAAGTTCTAACCTGGAGAGTACCCGGCACATGAAATTACCCAGCTTTTGTGCAGGAAACATAAATCTTGCTCCTATGCCCTAACCATTGACCCCATTTCGATGATGTTAAACAGAATTGGTTCAGTGTATCTCCGAAACAACATGATAAAGTCTTGTCGCAATCGAAGCATTTTTACGTAAGTTATGACGCACAAGGGCGACGGAATGGATCCCGCTCCTGTGTCCTGACCTTTGATCCTATTTCGTCCATTGTCAATAGGATTCGTCCCCAGCTTGTCCTCTATACCACATACTAAAATTTCATCGAAATCGAACCATTTTTACGCGAGTTATTGTGCGGAAAGACAGACAACGGGACAAAGCTGTTGCATATACACTTCGCCGCCCCGCTGGCGCAGTGGTCTAAGGCAATGGCCTCTGATCATTCGTCCAAAAGGGGTCCGGGTTTGAATCCCGGTGGGGCATGGATGTTGTGTTTGTCTTACGGCACTGGCTCTCTCCCTTCCCTGGAACCAGTGACCCTAAATTAGGGACGGGCGACTGCTTATAGCCCATTGAGTTGCTCACGGTGGTCGTTAAACCTCCAATCAAAAAAAAAAAAAAAAAATACACTTCTTCAACCTAAGGTTGGAGCGCGTAAAAAAGTATAAATAACTGCACATGGTCGCATGGTCGAACTTCATTTTTAGGCCTTCACCAAGAATCATGTATCCAAAGGATTTTACTTAGAATTTATTTTTAATTTAACTTCGGATCCTAAGGATTTTACTTCAATTTTTCTCTCTAAAGTTCTTGAAGAAAACGAAAGAATCTACTGAATTAATTGCAATCGCCATTCGAGAAACTAAAAGATTACGAAAATTTCACTAGAAAGATAAAAAAATAGAAGCGCATAAAAAGGATTTAACTGAATTAATAGCACAAATTTCTTGAAAAAACGGTAACAATCAGGTAAGCTTTCCGTCTATTTTGGTCATCTACCGCATCCTGTAGGAGCTTTGGGTAAAACTTTGCGCAGCCTCCAGTTCCAAGAGGAGAAAAAGATTGAAGTGTGTTCAGAGAAATTCAGCACCATGCAGGCCTTTGTGGACTGCTTGAGAACAAACACCCAAGCGGGGTTGTGACATAAGCTGCCGGAGCAGCCACACTGTATCGCCATGCTAACCAACAAGTAGCACACAAGATTGGGCACTGCGACTTCAGTTCTTAATTCAATGTTTTTAAGACCGATCGGCGAACAAGACATTTCTTTAGCTACCGCCATGTTAAAAATAACATTTTGCGTTGGCAGTAAATCATTGACTAATGCATGTATTTTCCGCTAAAAATTTGTTAACTGGCATTCTTATAGTTTTAATACGAATCGCAATTCAAAATTTTTTTACCGTGCTACATACAGCACTGTAGTACGTGGGCACCAGCCGCCACTGGATTTTTTTTTTTTTTTGATTGGAGGTTTAACGACGACCGTGAGCAACTCAGTGGGCTATAAGCAGTCGCCCGTCCTTAATTTAGAGCCACTGACTCCAGGGAAGGGAGACAGCTAGTGCCAGTGCCGTAAGACAAACACAACATCCATGCCTCATCGGGATTCAAACCTGGTCACATCTCGAACGAATGATCAGAAGCCATGGCATAGACCACTGCGCTACTGGAATCCAGACAGTGTTTTTTGCAGCCATCGAAACACGCACATGGTGCAACAAAAAATTTAATAATTTTTTTTTTTTTTGACTGGAGGTTTAACGACCACCGTGAGCAACTTAATGGGCTATAAGCAGTCGCCCGTCCCTAATTTAGGGTCACTGGTTCCAGGGAAGGGAGAGAGAGCCAGTTCCGTAAGACAAACACAACATCCATGCCTGACCGGGATTCGAACCCGGACCCCTTACGGACGAATGATCAGAGGCCAGCGCCTTAGACCATTGCGCCACCATGGCGGCAAATTTATTAAATACTCGGCACTAATGCTAAATCAACGAGCGGACAAAGAGCTCTGAAAAGAGATATTCTTATAAAGTAAAGAATGATTTGTAGGGGTACTGAATGCTAAACAAAATCCTATACGGATTTACTACCTAGTATTTCAAAAGGCTTTGGTTACTTTTCTGAAATATCCACTTCTTCCGATGTTCAAAGCTCTTATGGAAACAGCAACAAAATTTGCTGGGTCTAAGAACAAGTTGCATGTAAACAAATTATCAGGAAAAACGAAAATGTTGATGCAAAAAAGAAGAGAGATGAGGACAACTAAAGAAGATGTGACTTCCAAAGTGGAATATATAGAGCTATGCAAGACAGTAAGAAAAAGTATCACTGAAGACGTAAGAAAAATTCAACTGTGAACTAGTGAGGAAAGCAATTGAAAACAACCAAAGCCTAAAGATAGCAAAGGGACATCTCAGTAAGGGAAGAAAACAGATTATGGCACTGAGAAAAGAAGATGGTTCTGTAACAAGAAATAGAGGCGAAATTTTGACAAGAGTGAAAGATTTCTACTCCAAATTATATGAAAGGGATGATACATGCACTCCAGACATCATGAAAGATACCAGTACCAGAGTTCCTCCAGTCCTTCCAGCAGAAGTTGCACATGCAATCAAGAACATGAAGCGGGGAAAAGCTCCAGGAGAAGATGGAATTACTGTAGACATCATACAAGAAGCAAGTGGAGAAATTGAAACAGTACTCGCCCAAATTTTCACTCGATGCCTTAATGAAGGAAAGATTCCTGAGGATTGGAACACCGCTACAATGATCCTGCTACATAAGAAAGGTGACATTGAGGATCTCGGAAACTACAGACCTATCAGCCTCCTATCAGTAGTTTATAAAATCTTCACTAAAAGTTCTTTCACACCGCTTGAAGGTAACACTGGACATGGCTCAACCGAGAGAACAAGCTGGATTCAGGAGTGGCTACAGCACAATAGATCATATCCACGTACTGAGAGAACTAATTGAAAGAGCGAGGGAATATGAACTTCCATTGTGCATGGCTTTTATCGATTATGAAAAAGCCTTTGATTCGGTGAAACCATCAGCAGTTACAATGGCTCTGAAAACCTGCGGTACTGAAGATGCATACATTAATATTATTAATAACATCTATGAAAATGCAAGTGCAAAGATTCGGCTGTTTGAAAATACAACACACATAAAAATTGGAAAGGAGTGAGACAAGGTGACACCATATCTCCGAAGCTCTTTAATGCCACATTGGAGGGTGTTTTTCAGTCGCTGAGCTGGGAAAACAAAGGGATAAAGATTAATGGAGATTATCTAACCCACCTTCGTTTTGCTGATGACGTAGTCATTTTTGCAACTACCCCATCAGAGCTGCAGAGTATGATCCAGGAACTTGCTGACAAGAGTAAAGAAGTGGGATTAAAAATGAACTTTCAGAAGACAAAAGTGATGTTCAATGCTTTTACAAGAAATGAAGATTTATTGATTGATGGAGAAAAGCTGGAGATAACAGACACATACGTTTATCTTGGACAGCAGATATCAAGTGAGGGTCACATTGATGAAGAAATTAATCGGCGTACAAAACTTGCCTGGAGAGCTTTTGGAAGAAACAGCATAATTTTCAAGAGCAATATGCCATTATGTCTTAAAAGAAAAGTGTTTGATCAATGCATCCTTCCAGTGCTTACGTATGGTGCAGAGACGTGGACCTTAACTAAAAGAGACATACAAAGGCTGCAGACAACTCAAAGAAGCATGGAGAGGTGCATGCTTGGTATAACCAGGAGAGATAAGAAGAGGAACTCGTGGATCCGAAAAATGACAAGAGTGGAAGACATCATGATCAGAGTTAAATCCCTGAAATGGCAATGGGCTGGACATACTGCCAGAAGGACAGATCATCGATGGACAGCCGAAATTTTAGATTGGATTCCAAGGGACAGGAAAAGACCCAGAAGAAGACCACATGGGAGATGGGTGGATGAAATTCGAAAGTATGCAGGGGTGACATGGAGGAGACTGGCACAAGACAGACTGTTGTGGAGGAAACTTGGGGAGACCTTCGTCCAGCAGTGGATTGATAATGGTTGACAATGATGATGATGATGATGATTTCAAAAGGCACGTTTTTTTTTTTTTTTTCTGTTAATGTATATTAAACATGAAACCGTATAATACTTTTTAACCTAGTTTCTATAATGAGATCAAAATAAAACAAGTAAAATCATCATTGATTATGACAGTCTTTCCAACATACCAGAAAGCATTACTCAAGTTATGACAATAATGCCTATGGAATAAATCTCGCTCCTCTGCCCTGACATTTGACCCCACTTTAACGATTTTCAACAGAATTAGTTCCGTATATCTCCGGAACAACACACTAAAGTTTTATCGCAACAGAAGCATTTTTAGTCAAGTTATGAGGAAAATGGCTGTGGAATAAATCTCGCTCCTGTGCCCTGACATTTGACCCCATTTTGATTATTTTCAACAGAACCAGTTCAGTGTACCTCCGAAACAACATTTTAAGTTTTGTTTCAATCGAAGCATTTTTACGTAAGTTATAAACCGTAAGGGCTATGGAATGGATCCCGCTCCTAATCGAACCATTTTTACGCGAGTTACCGTGCAGACAGAGATAGCTGGAGCATATACGCTTCTTCAGCGTACGGTTGGAAAGCGTAAATAAGTTAATCAAATCATACAATGCATTGATTATGATACGCTTTTCAGCATACCAGAAATCATTACTCAAGTTATTACTCAAGTTATGAGGATAATGGCTGTACAATAAATATCGCTCCTATGTCCTGACCTTTGGCCCCACTTCACCCATTTTCAATAGGGTTTGTCCCCAGGTGGTCCCCTACCACATACTAAAATTTCATCGAAATCGAACTCTATTTACGCAGGTTATGACGCAAAGGGCAATGGAATGGATCCCGCTCCTATGTCGTGTGACCCCATTTGTCCCATTTTCAATAAGGTTCGTCCCCAGGTGGTCCGTTACCACATACTAAAATAGGATCGAAATCGAGCCATTTTTACGCGAGTTATCGTGCGGACAGGCAGACGGACGGACGGACAAAGCAGGAGCATATACGCTTCTTCAACCTACGGTTGGAAAGCGTAAAAAATACAAAAATCAAAATAGACATAGGCTTAAAGTAGAAAACAAAATATGTATATATGTATATAGTCCCAAAACAATTGAAAATGTTTTTATAAAAATTGCGCAATACTGAGTTCGACCTTGGCACGAGTCTCGAGAAAACCGTAGTCGATGTAGTAATCATAGCAACCAGCCAGTCCTTTTTACCAACATGTGTCGTCGATAGTGCGAAGTTTAATAAGCGTTGTTTCGTGAACCCCTAACAAGTGTTTTCGAGCTGTGATTTTTCAAAAAATGGAATTTGATTTTTCAAAAATATGGAATTTGATTTTTCAAAAACATGGAATTTGATTTTTCAAAAATATGGAATTTGATTTTTCGAAAAAACATGAAACTTCGGCTGTCGACTTAAGAAGTCTGAGGGAGAGACTTTCCGTCTTATGCAAGAGACTTATAAAGATGAAAGTCTCCGAAAATCAACAATTTATAGATGGCATAAAGAATTTATGGATGGTCGTCAGTCAGCGGCTTTACTCGCGCGTAGAGGAGGAGCTTCAACGAGTGTTGCAGAGGTAAACTTCAATACAATAAGTGTTACTATACGGGACGACAGACACCTGTCAATCAGAGATATCGAAAATATGGTTCACATTTCAAAATCATCAATTCACAGTGTGTTAACCGAGCATTCCGGCATGAAACAAGTTTGTTCAACTTGGGTTTCCCATTTTTTTTACAAGTGTGGCACAATGCAACGCCACACATGGCCAGTCCTGTCGTTTCTTATTTGGATAAAATGAATATTAAGCTGATGTCCCAACCGTTACATAGTCCAGACTTGTCACCATGTGACTTCTGGTTGTTCCCCATTTTAAACACGTTAGTAAAATCATACAATGTATTGATTATTATACGCTTTCCAACATACGAGACATCATTATTCAAGTTATTACTCAAGTTATGAGGATAATGGCTGTGGAATAAATCTTGCTCCTGTGTCCTAACCTTTGGTCCCATTTCGATGATTCAGTACATCTCTGGAACAATATGATAAAATTTTGTCGCAATCGAAGCATTTTTACGTAAATTATGATTCATAAGAGCAATGAAATGGATCTCACTGCTAGGTCCTGACTTTTGACCCCATTTCGCCCATTTTCAATAGCTTTCGCCCCAAAGTGGTCCCCTACCACACATTAAAATTTAATCGAAATCGAACCATTTTTACGCACGTTATGACGCATAAGGGCAATGGAATGGATCCCGCTCCCATGTTCTGGCATTTGAACCCATTTCGCCCATTTTCAATAGGGTTCGTCCCTAAGTGGTCCGCTACCACATACTAAAATTTCATCGATGGAACCATTTTTACGCGAGTTATCGTGCGGACGGACAGACGGACAAAGCTGGAGCATATACGCATCTTCAACCTAAGGTTGGAAAGCATAAAAAAAAAAAAAACATTACGTGGACGACGATTTGAGACAGATCAACAACTTATCACAACTGCGTAAGTGTGCTTCGACAACATTTCAGAAGAAGAATTGGAGGAACGTTAGGGCACCTCTATTCGATGTTATGCACAGAATTTCGAAAATGATGACCACTTTCTTGATAATTAAGATATGCAAATTTTTTTTTATAAAAACATTCTCAGTTGTTTTGGAACAACATTTGAATGTATGTATGTATGTATGTATGTATGGTATGGTAATGGTATGTATTACATTATGAATTAGCGTAATCTAAAATTGCGAATTTTTTTCCTCCTCTTTTTTTTTCTTTTTTGTAGTCATTCAAAATTTTACGATAATGTTCAACATTTTGAATTTTCATTTATACGTTTTTCACATTTATACGTTTTTTAAGGACGACAACCGAGGTTCCACTGTATTATGTTGCGTAGAAAGTCTTCTCGAATTTGTTGATGGACAATAACATATCACTGCCACTTTATTTAGCAATGTCATTATTTTACAGTACATCTACCCAAACTTTTGGGACCCTAGGCGCTGAAAGATTCAGGGGGCCCCTCCCATTTCTTGTCGCTTCAGAAATTTTCAATCGTCAGATTAACAAAAAGAAAAAAAAAGGAAAGTCAGGAAAAGTTTTTACTCCTTTTACAATGCCATTCTATGTTCCTGTTATTTGACCATTTTGTTAGAAACAGTGCTAGTGTAATCATTTTGTCCAGGCACATCAAACTTTTTGTTTTTAGAGATATTTCAAAAATTATTTTAGCGGCTAATAGGAAATCAAACAAGTTGAAGTTTGACACTTTAAATATCCCGCAAACTTCATGAATTTACCGCTAAAGGCTGTCGAAGTCGAAAATTCAAAAAATAAAAGTCATGTTGTGAAGAAACTATTCAGCTTAAAGGAAAATTTATTTTTGTGCCTCTCAGAATAGCCTTAACTGTTCCTTATCAAATATTTAAATGTTCCAATTAGTTCGTTAATTTCCCACTAGAGGCGCTGAAGTCCAAAAAATTTGGTTATCACAGATTTAAAAAAATATTTTTGTGAATGATAGACATAAAAATTCAATAGAATTTTCCCATTTTAAATTTCACTACTAGTTCATAAATTTCTCGCTAGGAGTTCTAAAAGTGGAAATTTAGTAAATGTTAGTTTTACGCTACGAAAAGGCTATTTCAATTGCAGCAAAAATTACTTTTGAGTTTGATACGTTAGACAAAACTAATTACTTTAAAACTTTTTCAGTTGCAAGTTACTTGACAAATTTAACGTTAAGGGTACTGAAAATGGAATTTCGCTAAATTTATGAGTACATTGCGTGTAAATTTTCATAAAATTGGAATGCGTTTCAATTACAAAACGTGCCGTTTCAATAGCTTCAGCTTTGGAAAGTCATCTTGTTTTATACGTTATGAGCAAATTAATAAGCTCCAGCAAAAATAACATACTTGAGGACATTGGCAACCGGAAAAGTCCTCCACATTATAAAATACGGGTGAAATGTAACTTGTGTACAGTACTTCACTTGAAAAGAATCGATGACCTTTCGCGGAGGAGTTTTCCTGTGGCGACCAATTCTCGAAATCGAAGAGATTCAGCCGTCCATGGTAATTTCAGCAGTCAGTGCAGGAAAGAGTGAATGTGAAGTTTCTCGAAATCACTTTTTCTTATTATTTTCATCGAAAATTTGAGGTCTGCTTTTTTATTCTGTCAAAAAGATGCATGCGATATTTTTATGCCTGCACTGCAGTCATCAGAAGCATAAGGATTAAATGCAAAAGATCAAGTTTAAAAATGGAAAAATGAGAGCCACAGTTTTCCTAATAAGAGTATCATTGAAACTTTTATAGCTTTTTCAAAAGTTAGCTTTATATGGATTTAAGGAACAGAAAAGGTGAGAATACTTGATAATAATCAGTATTGAACCAGGGGAAAAGAAAGTAATAAGAAAATGTTGCAATACAATAGAAATTTCTTTAACACTATTAAATAAGAAAAAAAGATAAATAGTGTGACATTTTCCAATTTCTTTATTTTTTCAGACTAAATATTAGCTCTTTTGGTTTAGGCTGGTTTAGGGGAATTAGAGCTGAGAAAGAACTTGATTACCCTACCCGAATGGGAAAAGGCAATAAACAGCAAGCATCCCGATCATCAAGAGAGTTTCCAAAATCACTGCTTATCGCAATTCAGGGGTAGGAGGCTCCAACACAGATGTTTTCCTTTGGCAGGAAGTAGCATGAAAGTAATTTATATAAAAGCAGGCCAGTTAAGTACTCGCCTAAAGTGTGGGAAGTGTGAATTTTTCCTTCACTTACCACGAAACGGAAGATTAAATTATGTTAAATGATCTTTTCAAAACAAGGGCATCGACAAGAACTCGAGAATTTGGAACATACTACACCGTGCAAATTAATTGGGACAAGCTATTTTATTCTCAGAATTGTAATGATCGCCAGTTGATGTCGGAAACCCACGTAAACCGGTTTTATCAGCTGTGAGGTGGTGTGACTGTTAGAACTTGATAGTAAGAATGTGGTTTGACCGGTTTTAAACAGGAAATAGGCACTTCAGCTTCAGTTGTGAGCTTTTGTGTGTGACAGGTGGATGTTAGTTTTTGCTCTCTGCGAGTACGTGTTGCTTTCGTCTATTGAAAAATGGATATTTCCCCAAGGAAGCGTGCAAAAATAATTGCTCTGAAAGATCACACTTCTATGAGAATGAGAGATATCGCTTCTGCAGTTAGTGTAGGCAAATCAAGTGTATCAAGACTGCTTACGCGATACAATGCATCTGGATCATCGTCTCCAAAAAGGAGAGGTAAATGTGGAAGAAAACGAAAAACAACTTCACGAACCAATAAATATCTAATCAGAAATAGTAAAATGAATCCCCCCAAAAAAGCACCGACCTTCAAAGAGATTTATTGGCTAGTGGTTGTAATGTTAGTGATTCAAGTGTGCGCCAAAGGCTTCTGGAAGTTGGCCGGAAGGGAAGAAGACGAACGAAGAAACAATATTTGAATGCGAAAATGAAGATAAAACGTTTAGCATCGGCCAAAAAATATAAATCATGGACTGCTGACGACTGGAAAAAGGTAATTTTCAGTGATGAAACTCATTTATTTGTGCAGCGTTACCAAGCAAATGTCGTTAGACGAAGCAACTGTGAAACCTTAAGACCTGAGCATGTCAAACAAACTGTAAAACACCCTCTGAAACAGATGTTTTGGGTTTTTTTCACATCAAATGGCACTGGAAGCTTAGTTCCTGTTCAAGATATGCTGAATTCAGCCAAGTACGTAGGAATATTACAATGTAGGATTGTTCGATTCTTGCAAACTGTTGACGGGACATTTTCACATGACTTGGCCCCATGTCACAATTCGAAATTGGTCAAGAATCATGCTGGAAAATCAAATTCATTTGCTTGATTGGCCTGGAAATTCATCAGACTTAAATCCCATAGAAACTTGTGGAATATTTTGAAAATACGTTTAGGTAAAATGAACTGTACAACCAAAGAACGCATGATAACGAATGCTATAAAAGTGTGGTCCCACGATTATGAAGTCAAAATTATGTGCACTCAATTAGTGGAGTCAATGCCAAAACAAATTTAAGAGGTCATTTCTGCTCAAGGAGAACATACTTTATACTAATACAGGTATTTATCAGTGTATATCAAGGCACAGAATGATATAAAGGCATAGTTTTGGAAAAAAAGAGTGATTTTTTTACTTTGTCCCAATTAGTTTGCACAGTAAAGTACACAACAGCAAGAAAAAATATATGTTACTAATATAATAAAGTAAAATATCAATTGAAAATACAAATAAAGTGGTCGCTTTAACGATTGATTTGCTTCTGTCCGTGAAAACCAAAGCAAAACTGGCAACGTTTTAGGGGCCCCTCAAGCTGTGGGGACCAAGGCGCGCGCCTGGTGCGCTTAGTCGGAAATCCGTCCCTGCATCCACCCATTTATCAGGGAGCTTAAAGCCTACTCCACATTTATAAACATAGTTTGCAAAATGTTTGCGAACAATTTGCACACAATTTGAAAACATTGTTTTTCAAACACGTTTCATTGATGTGTTGCGTCCATACCTGCAAGTTGACTTCAAGATGTTTTCCGAGGAAGACGTGGCGATAGCTTCTGCTTTGTTTGTCGTGGTGGACTCGGTTTCGCGTCAGCCTGGGGGAAAACGTTGGTGGACTCGGAAACTTCTGCACGGGGAGAGGTCTCATTGTGGCCTCAATCTATCAGCTGACCTCAATCTTCAAGGTGGTGCTGGGTTCCGAAACTGTACCCGGATGAGTCCTAAAGACTTTCAGATTTTATTGCAAATGGCAGGGACAAAGATATCAAGAAAGAACACATGAGCTGCAATTCTACCTACTATACGACTTGCTGTAACTTTTTGGTATCTCGCTCTTTCTCCCAGCTGCCAGCTGTTCCGGACATATTTCTCAGCTAACCTTTTGGCACCCTTTTTCGTAGCTAGGACCTTGGCGCCTTTGACAAATTTAGAATTGTTGACATTGGAAAAATGAATCCAACCATAATGTTTAGCTTTTTTCATATGGTTGGATTTACACTGTTAAAAATTGTTTGGTAGGTTGCACCGAAAAGTGGTGCTACACCAGCTGCCCCACTTTCTGAGAAAAGTTACACCATTGTATGGTGCAAACAAAACCCAGCCGCCCCGGTGGCGCAGTTGTCCACGCGTTGGCCTCTGATCATTCGTCCGAATGGGGTCCGTGTTCGAATCCCGGTGAGGCATGGATGTTGTGTTTGTCTTACGGCATTGGCTCTCTCCCTTCCCTGGAACCAGTGACCCTAAATTAGGGATGGGCGACTGCTTATAGCCCGTTGAGTTGCTCACGGTGGTCGTTAAACCTTCAATAATAAAAAAAAGCCAACAACGTTGTCCAATTTTGCACCGCGTTATGATACAAGGTTGCAACACATGATGCTGTAAGGTTTCACCATGTTGTTGAGTTTTGTTTGCACCACACAATCCTGTATCTTTTCTGAGATAGTGGTGCAGCACCACTTTTTGGTGCAACCTACAACAGAATTTTTAACAGTGTACCTGTCATCAAGAAACACATTTCTTTGACAGGTAATTAAAAATAAACCCCGCATATGGTTATAGTGTAGATTAAAATAAATTAAAATATGCCCTTATTTATTGCTGTGTTTGCAAACAATGTTTCCTGTTTTCCATTTGAAATGGGGAACCAGAAACATAGATTCCTTCTACGAGAACAAAAGAATTTGTTTGCGAAATGTTTCCTCAATGTTCGCAAACAGTTTGCAAACCCTGCAAAAGTGATTGAAAACACTTCGGAAACAATTTGCAGACAATGTTTTCTGAAAACCTTTCCCAGCGTGGATGGCGCTTTAGGATTTTTTTCCCTGAGAGCTTTTCTGGAACAAAAACTTTTTAAAAATTATTTTTTGTAGGTCTCTGAAGAAGTGAAGTTCCTTTCGTTGAGCGATAAGTGCCGGGTCAATAGATGGAAATCTGAAGGCGACGATCGGGGATTGGTCAAATATAATAGGCCTGGTAAGGCAGCAGATCGTTGCCAGGGCCGCGAATGGCCTAGTGGTCAACGTTCGTGACTGCCACGGAGATAACATCAGGTTCGATCCCGGACATGTGCGAACGTTCGAACCACTAAATATCTGCCGTGCGTCTGATGGGCACGTTAAGCCGTCGGACCCCGCATACTGGCCCCCTGGTAATAAATAAGGGCGTCTTCCTTTCCCTTTCTATTTCGCTTCCGTGTCACTTTCCTATTGGGTACTCCAGCCCAAATCTCCTAGCTTCCCATTTCTGAGGTTTGTTTAAGACCTGGGGTCAGACACTCCCTTTCTAAAATCCTCTACATATGATCTGATCTGATCTGAGATCGATGCCAAGCTTCAAAATAGTTTTCCTAGTGATAAAAAAAGTATATCTGCACTGTAAAAAATAAGTGGTGTGAAAAATATAAAAAATATTGGGGTGTATATAAATATTCCTGAAAATAACGTGCAGCGAAGTTGCCGTTAGATTTCAGTATTTTAACGGAATTTCCGTTTTTAAAAGTGCCCGTTTTTTTTTTAAATTTCCGTATTTTGACAGGTTTTCTGTAGTCGGTAATCCCGTTTATTTCACAAACATCCGTTTAAAGTTTTTCCATATTTACACAGAAATTTCGCAAAATCGAAGACTCTGAATTTTTCAGGTGTTGTAGCAGAGATTCCTATCCCTTAATCCCTGGTGGGATTCAATCCGGGTTCGTTTAGGTTGGGTCAAGAGAAGCCGTGTTACTTACCGCTTAGCCAGAAAGACACAGAAATCCCAGTCACGTTCGAGGTATAACTCTAACTGCGGATGAATTAGTCATTTTATTTTCTGTTGAAGCTTATTATTTATTTGAATAGGTTTGTAATTATTTAATTTTTTCTGTAGGAGGACTTGCCGCAAATTAGGTATTTTTTTTCATCGTGATTTTCCGAAGCAACAGAATGCTTTCGAACTTGAGATCGTTTTAAACTGACAACGACTTTCAATGGTCTTTAAGAAAAGGTGAAATGTACTACTGTATAGTACTATTTCACAAAACTTCTAAATATAAAATTTATTTTTGATAGCTTATGATAGCTTTTGGTCCACAGACTGATAATAGGCATCACACAATCACCTGTACGATAATTTAAGTACCCGGTTTCTTACGATAACAGTACACAAAAACTAGTGTACAGAATGGGTGAGAGGAGAAGAAATATCCTGCGCCACAATAACAAAAATCTCATGCAGTATGCTACCACAGAGTCCGATCTCGCTATAGAACTTCAAAATCAGATCCTTCAACATACGATAGAAATTTAATAGTTAATCAAACCTCAAGTAATCCCGCGAATCGCACCTATTACAGGAAATTTTCCATTAATGTACGAAAGGGATTGAGGGAAGGTTTCTAAAAATTTTCTGAAGAACGGCGGTTCACCATTAATATAAAAAGAAGGTACGGAGAGGTTTTTATAAATTTAGAATTTTCCAGGAGTACGAAAAATGCGTGAAATTCAAGGTTTTGTTCCCGTCATTTTACGGAAAAGCTCGTATCAAAGATATACACTATACTGAGAAAAGTCCCTGGACACCTAGAAGAGAAACACAAAATAGCATTTATTGACACACATTACTACGCTGTCGGCATGCACGCAGTGACTCTTCGAGACATGCTTTCGTCAAAGATTTGGAACCCAGCTATAGGTATGCGCTGCCATTCAGTACATAATGCTGCCGTTAACTGTTGCTTAATAGTAGGCCTTGGATCCGGACTTCTTATGCGGCGTTCTAATTCATTTTATAGGTGCGCTATGAGATTATGATCAGGGCTTTATGCTGGGCAGTCCATACACGATACGGAATTATCGTCAAACCACGCCGTAGCAGTACTTGCTTTATGGCTCCGTGCGTTATCCTGCTGGTACCAACAAGGCTCGGTTCCATAGTATTGCCACAGAGTTGGTAGGCAATAACTGTCCAGAATATCGAGGTAGACGTGCTGGTTAGCAGGTTTGTCCACCATATGGGACGGGACCATACCACGAAAAACACCCCCACACGAGTACACCGCCAGCTCCAAACTTGACCGTAGGAACAGTACACTGTGGTATATAGCGCCCCCGGCTGCCGCCATGTCCACACACGGCCATCAGACTGATAGGTCTGATGGCTACTAATCTGATGGCCACCAGGACCCGTTTCCATTAATTTACGGTTCACGATAAATGTTCTTTACACCACGCTAAAAGACGAGTAGCATTCCGAGTGGAGATGAAAGGCTTATGAGCAGCTACACGACCACGGTAACCCATGGAATGAAGTTCTCTGCGAATGGTACGTGTACATACTGAGGTTCCAGCATTTTAACTCACCTGTACACTGATGTCTTCTGCAGTACTGCCTCGATTAGTTGTAACGACCCTCCTGAGGCTTCGACGTCCTCTATCACTGATTTTCTTTGGTCTGCCGGTACGTTCTGCTTTTTCAGTCACGCCATGTGTCTTTCACTTATTCAGTACATCCAATACAGTTGACTTGCGTATGTTTAAACGCCTCTCGATTTCTCTTATTGACAACCCACTAATATAACACCCAACAATCTTTCCTTTCTCAAAGTCAGTTCTCTCCCGCCGCGACATTTTCACTCAACATCACAGTGCGATATGATCGCGTCTAGCTGCAGGCTTGTTATTATACCGTTCGCAGCTGTATACCGCGCATCTTAACAACGTAACGGATCCGTTCATTTGCTTTTGAAGGGGTGTCCGGTGACTTTTGTCAATATAGTGTACTTTGTCAATTTACTAAAGAATTCCCGGAAAATGGCTCGCGAATTTCAGATTTTTTACAGTGTATGTTCTTATGGTATCACTATGTCTTTCCGTCAGCCAGTAGATTACACATTAGATTACATATCTCCACTGTTAGTCAGTTTTGAAAATTTATTTTCGCAGTGGAAAGTCTGAACTGCGAGAAAGAACGTTTTGGTCTTCTTTCAATGCATTATCTTTCGCAATCATATGCTATTAACTTTAAAATATATTTTACCTAATAGGATTGCTTCAAAAAAAAAAAAATTCAGTCTCCCGATACCTCTTAAAACGATTTAAGTCCATTTTAAGTACAGTTTGTGTATTTGAAATAATGCATGGTGTCATCGCTAGACGGGTCTATGATGTATCATTGTCCCGAAATCTCTGCTGCTGGAAAACGGATTTTAAAAACTTATAATGAATAAAGCACTTCTGCTACTTGGCTAATTATAGTGAATATAGCTTTCACTAATATTATAATGAATTCAATGCTTGTACTAAGCTACTAATAATGTTTCTTCTAATGGTTGTTGTTTGTTAATTAAATCATGAATAAACTTTCCTGCTAGTAGTGTAGTAACAATAATGAACAAGCTTATAACTGGTAGTAATGTTGTAGTAGTAATTAAGATGAATAAAGTATTATGCTGGTTGTTACTAATAACACTAAATGAAATAAATCTAACAGCCAGACAGAGATCTGACAAAACTATGAACTGAGAAAGACGTACTTACGAAAGCAATCTTTTATTTGGTCAACTTTTCGCCCTCACATAAACGAAGATCTCTTTACACATAAACCACAGTTCACTCCGTACAACAACAAACGCTCTCTTACACATAAACCAACGCTCTCTGACACATAAACAACAGCTCATCCTACGCTCATCAACAAAAAGCTCTTCCTTGGTATCGTTGAACGCGCCTATTTATACTGGCTACCACCACGTCATGACTTACACTCATTGCCAGATCTCATTCAGCGGGTGAAATAACATCTTGTTCAGTAAGAAGATAATTTACATAGTAAAATAAAATAACCAGAGATAGTAAAAATCAAAAGGAAAGTGAATCGAGAGTATACGTTACATCATCTCCCCCTTAATTTTTTTCCTTTTTGTTTTTCGAAAAAACTATCAACTTTGGAGTGTAAGTCTTACACTTCGTTGATTGACGTTTATCGACCTCTTTTTTGTTTTGTTGTTTGGTGGCAGCAGTATGTACAATATCAAACTTGGCATGACAAAATCAAGAAATCTGTATTCGTCTGTGAAACACTTTGTATACTTGAACAAAGCAAACCTGCATCGGCATAACTTCCTTTTATTCTGTCTAGCAGGAATCACTTTTTTAATTTCAAATTACGTTCTCATTATTCGTTGAATACACACCAACTGTATCAGCAGCGAAGATTGCCTGGAGCTGCCTAACAGTAACAATTTTATTATTTTACCCCTAAGCACATAGATATATATAAAAAAATTTGGATTAGTAGATGGACATAGAAGAAATATAAAAAAAAACACATATATACACAAAAAAGAATGCATAGGCCCACACGAAAAAAAGAAATTCTGACATGCCAACTGATCGTGCAGGAAAAACAACAAACGGAGAAAAGAACCTGTCCACGAGAACTTACTTATCTCGAGGACGCATAAAAAACTCTAGTACGATAACGTTTTCCAGGCCTAATCGGACTGGTAAATTCAGGTGGCGTAGTGCGTTTCAAGGACTTGAATGGACCTGGAACATCGGTAGTCTGTCGGTCAAGAAATCCCGGCGGCTGACAGAAACGGTCAGGAACGGCTGACGTCCGTCGGTCAGGAACGGCTGAAGTCTGTCGATCAGGAAATCCCTGCGGCTGATAGGAACGGTCAAGAACGTCTGACGTCCGTCGGTTAGGAACGGCTGAAGTCTGGCTGTCCGGAAATCCCTGCGGCTGACAGGAACGGCTGAAGTCCGTCGGTCCGGAAATCCCTGCGGCTGACAGGAACGGCTGAAGTCCGTCGATCAGGAACGGCAGAAGTCTGGCGGTCCGGAAATCCCTGCGGCTGACAGGAACGGGCTCCCCCAGGCTTTTGATATGTAGTCCCTTTGTGCTGGGGCCCGTGTTGTCCTTCCAGCATTCTTTTGGACGGACGTGGCTCTGGCCACATCGTTAGTTTTCGCTTTCGCCCTCGTGGCATGAGAGTAGCAGCAGGCATCGGCCCTGTTTGCCCTGAGCGTAGGTTCCAGGGGTGAAACCCGGGCGGATGCAAGGATCTCTGCCTTCGTCGCTGTTGCGGCGAAGCAGATTGGGGAGACAAGTTACGTTTTTGACCAGCTTTTGGTGTTACTGGACGGTTTGTAATAGTCAAATGATTGTCCATAACTGATAAATCAGAAATATCTGAAGCCTCTGAGTCGCTGCTGTAATTTAGTGGTCGTGCAGGGCGATGTTTATTTCTGCCTATAGGAATACTCTCTGACGAGGTATTCAAGGAAGTAGGAGCTTGTGTTGGTGCAGAGTTATCAGGAAACGGCGCAGCAATAGTCTTGGCAATGGTTGGAGGGAAAGGAACGATACTAGTATTTGAAGAACTTGATTCGAGCCTTAGTCTCATGGGAGAATCAGGTTGCGTGTTTGGAAACCCGTCTTGAGGAGGGAAGGGTGAAGAAAAAAATCACTGGAAATTCTTCAAAAATGTTTGTTGGTTCGTCCAAAATTTCTGGAGGTTGATCGTGAGATATAGACTCTTGAGTCTGTGGAACAGAAGGTTGAGTAGGGTTGATTATAAAATCGATATTTCGTTCATGATACTTGCGACACTGAGCAACGTGTACGTATTGAAATTGATTGTCAGGTTTTTCAAGAACAATGTTATTTTCAAACACATTTGCCACCCGATATGGACCTTCGTAGCTGGGTGCAAATTTCTTCACTAAAGTATGAGAAACAGAAGACTGAAAGTGCGTTTCCACGAGAGTGAGATCTCCAACGACAAGATCTGGTTCCCTACGCCTAGTATTATAATATCTTGCTTGAGCCGCTTGTGCTCCTAGCATTGCAACACGAGATTTTTCTGCCATGATTCGTACTGATTGCGGAGTTGGTCGCTGGTTTAGTTCGTCGATAATCCCTGTTAAAATTTCAAAAGGGGTTTTAATTTTGCGACCCAGAAAAAGTTCTGCAGGAGTAATTTTAGTAGATTCGTGGACAGACGAGCGGAGGACGAACGAAAAAAGCTCCAGATGGTCATCCCATCGCTCGTGATGATCCATGACAAATGTAGCAATCATTTTCACTAGCGTGCGGTTTACACGTTCCGCAGGATTACTCTGGGGATGATATGGGGAAATGAATTTATGCTTAATGTGTAGTCTCGCACACATTCTTTCAAAAATGTCAGAAATAAATTGGGGACCATTATCCGAAACTACTTTATTAGGTGCACCATATCTAGGGAATACTTCATTAATTAATACATTACAAATAACTTCTGCCGTAGCGGCTTTAATGGGAAAAACTTCAACCCATTTAGAAAAATTATCAGTTAGTACTAAAACGTAACGAGCTTTGTTTTTAACGGGTAAAGGATAAGGTCCCAATAAATCTATGGAAATAATGTCAAAAACATGAGAACTTGAACTAGATTTCAAGTGACCGGCCGGTCTTACATTACGGTAATTATTAATCTGACACAAGTGACATGATTGAACGTATGCGAGCACACTTTGGTATATGCCAGGCCAATAGGCAACATCCCGCAATTTACAACGGGTCTTGCGAATACCTAAATGGCCTGCGAGAGGTTTGTCATGAAATTCGTTTAAAAGGGCCATTCTAAGTGTTCGCGGAATACATGGGCGAAACTCTGCCCTAGTAGTCCTAGATTTCGTATAGTAAAGAAGACCCTCTATGACTTCAAAATGCTGTGACCTTCCAGCCAGAGAAGGATCACTTTGTAGGGGCGAACCCGCAAGCAAAAAATTATAGATATCCCCAAAATCTGGATCATTTATTAATTCTGATATTATCTGCTCTCTGGATGTTATATCAGCTATTAGAAGTAAAGGCTGACATCCAGGAGTAGTTTCTGTGGGGACCCCACTAATCGGAACGCGAGACAATGCGTCCGGTAATTGATTCTTATGACCTGGCTGATACGAAATTTTGATATTGCTCTCTTGTAACTTCAGAGCCCACTTCATAAGTCTTTAAGATAGGTGCTTAGCAGAATTCAAATACTGAAGGGCAGAATGATCCGTAATTATGTTAACCGTCAATTCGTTAAGATAACATTGAAATTTAGTCAGCGCATACACAACAGCAAGACATTCACGTTCCGTAGCTGAATAATTGCGTTCAGCTTTGGCTAAAGTACGAGACGCAAAAGCTATTGGATGCCCAGCTTGTGACAAAACGCAACCAAGACCAACTCCGGATGCGTTAGTATAAATATCAAATTCCTTAGTATGATCCGGGAAAGCCAACACAGGAGGCTGAGTCAACGCAGACTTCAGTGTTTCGAATGCAGCGTTAGCCTCAGGTGTCCAAACAAACTTCTTGTATTTACGTTTTAAAGCATACAATGGCTCACAGATTGTAGCATAAGCGGGGACGAACTGCTGATACCATCCGGTCATTCCAAGAAAGCGTGATAGTTCTTTTGCTGTTTTAGGCCGAGGAAAGTCAACAATAGGCCTAATTTTTTCATTATCCGTAAATAAGCCGTGGGGAGTGATTTTCAACCCCAGATATACAATCTCGTCCCTTGCTATCTGGCATTTACTAGGTTTTAACGTCAAGCCAGCATTGTATATGAGTTGGAACACCTGTTTGAGCAGAGAAAGGGGCTCGTCAAAAGTCTTGGATGTAATAATAATGTCATCCAAATATACATGCACATGGGGACCCAGAACAGGTCTGAGAACCGTATCCATAAGCTTTTGGAAAGTAGCAGGTGCAGAAGCTAGTCCAAAGGGCATACGTAGGTATTCATAAACCCCAAAAGGAGTCACAAAGCCTGTTTTATCGACAGAGTCCGGATGTACCGCCACCTGCCAATATCCACTCGCCAAATCCAAGGTTGACATCCATTTAGTTGATGACAGGTCATGCAAAATATGTGACATGAGAGGTAGTGTATAATTGATCGTTTTTGTGACTTGGTTGAGCTTGCGGAAATCTGTCACGAAACGAAATTCATTGGGTTGTTTTTTTGAACCAAAAAGGCAAGAGCAGCCCAGGCGCTTGTTGATTCCCTTATTATGCCCTGTTTAATCATCTCAGAAATTTGACTTTGCATTTCTTGTTTCTTATGGGGAGCACAAGGGCAAGGTTTCGTCGCAATCGGTTTCGAACCCTCTGTGTCAATGACATGATAAACTACCTGTGTGAAACCAGGTTGATCAGAAAATAAACCAGGGCTTTCCTGCAAAAGTAGAGAAAGCTGGTTTCGTTGCCTCTCATTCAATTGGTTACTCAATAACAAACGCGTTATATCCATAGGGACAGTAGGAATCATTTCGACAGGTTCCGGAAAGGAAATCACATGTTGTACGAAATTCAGAGTTATTTGAAACGTATGAATAAAGTCCATTCCCATTAGACATTTCACAGGTAGTTCGTCTATAAACAGGAAAGAATGCGCAAAACGAGCCTTTCCCAGCCCTAGAGATAATGTGACAGTTCCTGTGATACTGAAGATTTCGTTATTTGCACCTCGCAAATACTGCGTCGCAGGCTAAACGAGTATTGCAGGAAAATTGTCAGTGGAAAACTTCGTATTTAGGGCTGATATTTCAGAACCAGTGTCGAACTTTGTCTCGACAATAATATCTTCAATTGTCAAGAATACATCAGGCAACTGAATAGTTTGGACAGTCACTAATACTGTTTTAGGGTCAGAATGCTTGGTATCAGGAAGCAGGACCGACTCCTTGGTCTACTTCCTTTGGAAGTTTAAAGGATTCCTGGTTGGATTATCATGCGGTCTGAAACCTCGACCCTGCCGGGTATCGGGAAAATTTTCACGATGAGGAAAACTGCGTGAAACCTGCGTCGGGAACTTCGCGTGTCTGTTGACATTGTCATATCTATTACTTCTTCCCTCAGCACGGGCAGAAAAATCATCATTGTCCTGAGCATGAAAACGTTCCGAATGCTGCGGATTGGAAAGGGGTCGAGCATACTGTGCATTTGTACGATATCCCGAAGATTGTTCAGAAATTCGCGGTTGGTTTGCCACTCTTTTGTGTGGTGGAACGTATGAAGCTTGGGCGTGCACTTGTGTATGCTCGCGCTGAAAGTTATTATGCCTATTATGCCGCTGAGGGTTTTCGTAATAAGCCTCGCGGGGTGCCCGAGCATGGTGAGTTGAACCATGTTTGTCGTGTCGCTCTTCATACGTTCGTATGAGGCGAAGGCATTCATGAATTGTAGCAGGGTGTCGAACCTCAAGAAAATCTTGTAAAAATGGGTCGAGCTGCTGCAATAGGGTATCCAACATGTCGACATGACTGGCATGTGGATCCCATAAGTTATATAAGCGTGTTGTTTCCAACGCAAATGCAACAGGGCTATCGTTGGGTCCTTGCTGACGAGAAAAAAGTTGTTGTGCAAGGCTATCTCGACTGAGGCCGAAAGGAAAGACCTCCAAAAATTCTGCACGGAAATTCTCATAATGAGAATCCGGGTTCGACACTCTCCACTGCCGATACCAGGTCTTTGCGGTATCCTTCAAGCAAGTGCCTGCGATTTGTACTTTGCAGTCTTCAGGAATATTGTAGAGATCAAAATGATCTTCCAAATCTTCGAGGAATTTTAAGGATCCCTCCAAACCATTGAAAAGAATTGTTCCTGCATGCGGTACGAAATGGGCAAGCATTCTGCTTTGCTGAGAGGATTGAACTCCCTCAGGTACGACCCGCGACTCAGAGTAATAGGAAGCTGGTGCATTACGAAATTGTGAAGAATGCCTGGGTACATGTAGATCACTCATATCAAAGTGAGCCCCACAGGCTTTTTGCAGATGGTCGAAATTAATCCCATCACCACCCAAATTTGATTTAGGGTGAAAAATTGAAGTTGTCTCAGGTAGTGAAGACATGGGGAATAATTGTCAAGATCTCGTGTTCGAGAAAAGTTCGGGCGCCAATTATAATGAATAAAGCACTTCTGCTACTTGGCTAATTATAGTGAATATAGCTTTCACTAATATTATAGTGAATTCAATGCTTGTACTAAGCTACTAATAATGTTTCTTTTAATGGTTGTTGTTTGTTAATTAAATCATGAATAAACTTTCCTGCTAGTAGTGTAGTAACAATAATGAACAAGCTTATAACTGGTAGTAATGTTGTAGTAGTAATTAAGATGAATAAAGTATTATGCTGGTTGTTACTAATAACACTAAATGAAATAAATGTAACAGCCAGACAGAGATCTGACAAAACTATGAACTGAGAAAGACGTACTTACGAAAGCAATCTTTTATTTGGTCAACTTTTCGCTCTCACATAAACGAAGATCTCTTTACACATAAACCACAGTTCACTTCGTACAACAACAAACGCTCTCTTTCACATAAACCAACGCTCTCTGACACATAAACAACAGCTCACCCTACGCACATCAACAAAAAGCTCTTCCTTGGTATCGTTGAACGCGCCTATTTATACTGGCTACCACCACTAAATGACTTACACTCATTGCCAGATCTCATTCAGCGGGTGAAATAACATCTCGTTCAGTAAGAAGATAATTTACATAGTAAAATAAAATAACCAGAGATAGTAAAAATCAAAAGGAAAGTGAATCGAGAGTATACGTTACAAACTGTTTTTGCGCTTGATAGAGGTACCGACGATGAATAAGTTGCAAACATTTTATAATATTTTATGATAAAATGCACTAGGAGGCGTAAGTTAATATTTTTGTTTTTTACATGCTTGCAATCGTATATTCGCTCTTGAAAATCTGACATTAAAAATTATTTTTCATTCAGTCGAAATTCACAGCAGAAAACATTTATGTGTAACTTTTTTACCAAAGTAATGTTGAGTTTTTCCGCTTGGGCACCCTACCATACATCTTCGTAATGATATTATCTCTGCTTCTAAAAGTACGATTGCCGCCCCGGTGGCGCAGTGGTCTAAGGCGCTGGCCTCTGATCATACGTCCGTAAGGGGTCCGGGTTCGAATCCCGGTCAGGCATGGATGTTGCGTTTGTCTTACGGCGCTGGCTCTCTCCCTTCCCTGGAACCAGTGACCCTAAATTAGGGACGGGCGACTGCTTATAGCCCATTGAGTTGCTCACGGTGGTCGTTAAACCTCCAATAAAAAAAAAAGTACGATTAATTTTTTTTTTTTTTTTTGCTACTGATTTCGTTTCCAGCGAATAATATTTCCCATATAACTGCCAATTTTTGAACGATACAGTGTTGCCACTATGGGTGTAAATGTCAATTTCTATTTGCACCATATTTGGAATCGTATCTGTATTTCTAAAAAGTTAAAACCAGATTTGAAAAATCCCTTTGCCTTGGATGTTTTTCATTATGAGAAATGATGAAAGACAGAAAGAAATTATGACATTTATTACTTTTCGTAGCTCCCATTTCATCTGCTAGTGGCTGAAAGTAACTATTTTTATTTGTAGATGTTTCAGCAACTGCGTAGAAAGAAATCCGTTTGACATATTTCCTCTTTTTTTTTTTTTTTTTTTTTTTTTTTTCGAAACTGGTTCAACACACTATGAAGAATACAGATTACATTGCGCATTTGAAATTATGCACAGATTTTTTGTAGGAGGTGTAAATGCATTTTCTTTTTCGCAGAATTTTTTCTTTTAAAGATTTGCTTTGAAATTGTATGTGTACGCGCGCGCGCATCGGAAAGAATTCAAAGGAGGTGTTCATGACATCCGAGAACTGGGTGAAGTCATTGTTTTTAGCACGTCTTTTGTAAAAAAGATCGTGCTTATGTAATCGGTTTGTCCGTCCATTCGTCTGTGAACACCATCCACCATCTCGCTGCAACTAATAGTCCGATTTAAAAATATATTTTGCTTTGGAAAGCTTGAAATGTGTGAATAATAACCCTTGCCTTCGTCAATGCAGGTGATATCGAATTCAAAATGCATTTTATTGCATATATTTTTTCTTAAATACCCAATTGAAAAAATTCCTTCTTCAATTCGATGCCATTTGTAACGAAGACTGTTTTAGGCACAGCTTCTATTTCAAGTAATACATAGAATAATTTCTGCAAGGGTGCGTTAACATAAATGGCGTTTTCCCCGATATCTCTGCTTCTAAATATCCAATTTGAAAACTTCTTTCTACACTGGAAACAGTTCCTCATGGGAAATGTTTTGTTTTTAATTTGTAATTTTTGGTGAGGAATGGTTTGCCCACCAGGGGGGAGGGGGGCGTAAGCGCTTATTTCTGCTTATGTACAGAAAAATCTAAGGTTCTGGAAACTGGAATGAAAAATGTTTTAGTGGGCCGATACCGCTCACCTCGGAAAATCTTTTAAGGATAATTTCTTCTTGAAACAATGCCGTTTTTCCGCTAGTTGCATAGATGTATCATATTTTTGTCAATATTTCTTCTTCTAACAGTCCGATTTCAAAACTTATTTCTTTGTTGGAGAGCATTCTGCTGCGAAATGTTTTGCATATAATTTAATATTTTTTAGCGCGCAAGTATGCCGCTAGAGGACGTAACTCACGTTTCCGTATCAATATCTCTGGGACTAAAAACCCAAAATAAAAATTATTTTTCGGCCAGATCTCGCTGACTATGAAAATTCTGTGTACATTTTCTTCCCAAAATAATGCATAATTTGCCGCTAGGTGGCGCCAACGTTTAATCTGTTTTTCTCAATATCTCTGCTTCTACACGTGCTATTTAGAAATTTCTTTCAACACCGGATGCCATTTACCTTGTGGAAAACTTTAGGTTAGTATTTGCGGAGCTTTATCGTTCACAGTTCTGTCGCTAAGTAACTTTTGTGTACTTGTGTTTGCAGCTGTATCTCCGCTTCTAAAAACCCTATTGAGAAATTTCTTTTTTACTGCATGCAGGTCTTTACAATGGAGACGGTGTGTCATTATGCTCTTCAAATACTTCACAGATTTCCTGCTAGGAGGAATAAAGCTGAAAACCTTTTTCCCGCTATCTTTGCTTCCGGGAGACCGATTTAAAACGTTCATTTTCCTTAGCATAGCTTTTCCCATGAAGAATATTTTTCGCTTATTTGCAACTTCTCCATTATGCAAAATTCTTTCGCTAGAAGGCGTAGAATTATATTGTTTCCTTCCATATATTTCCTTTTAACTTTTTGATTTGAAAATCATTTTGTCTCCTATACCTTCCTTCGGCTATGAGAAGTTTTTGGGGCGCCATTTGTTCATTTTATTAACATACTCTTTAGCCGCTGTTGTAAGTAAGTAGTTGTTTCTATATCTGGATGTTTTATCGATTGTAGAGTTCCGGTGCAGCCACGGTGGCAAAGTGGCCTAAGTGATGGTCTCTGATCATTCGTCCGAATGGGGTCAGGGTTCAAATCCCGTTAGGCATGGATGTTGTGTTTGTCTTATGTAACTGGCTCTCTCCCTTCCCTGGAACCAGTGACCCTAAATTAGGGACGGGCGACTGCTTATAGCCCATTGAGTTGCTCACGGTGGTCGTTAAGCCTCCAATAAAAAAAAATCCAGCTATCTTTTTTCAAACCCGTTGAATTGACTTCGTATAATTTTGATATATTTAATTCGCGTCAGAAGGGATTCAAAAGATGTGCTCATTACAACCGAAAACTCTCTGTCATCCGTTTTGTTTTATCCTGGCATCATTTTGATTTTCCAATTGCCGCGCTTTGTATTTTGTTACTTCGAAACGCAGCACGGAGCGAAATATTGCGCACTAAATCCTGGGCATTGTGCTTCGAATAATTACGAGGGTATGTGCGATTTAAATGGAGTTAAGTAGATGTAGAAATCATTATGATTCTCACGACTACCAGCTGCCACTCTACAATTCAGGAGAGTGTAATGAACGTTTCGCTCATTCCACTGGGAGTAAGCGAAAGATCAGACATTTCATGAAAATATTGTCTGTTTAAATGAATATGTACATGTTATTTATTTTGCAACCCAAAGCAGACTGAATGCAGCTAAGACGATGGTTATAGATCGTTGTTCGGTTATTTGTTTTGTAAATATTTCATTAAAGTATGTCATTTTCGTAGACGGTATTAGAGTACATAGGAGCGGCAGCTTCGATATGTGATTTAAAATTACGCAACGGAAGCTTCAATAAATAAGGCAAAATCAAGAATTATGATCTCCAAAGATTAAATCTGTTTGAAATTACGCAATGCGAGAAGTCACAACGAAAATAAATGGAAAATGAAATATCATCTGTCGTTCGTTTAATCTTAAGTTTTAGAAGCAAAATTTGAAATCTGTATTACCATTATTTCGCTGACTGTACATTTTTCTTTTAGAAAAGAAATTCATTCGTGAAAAGAAAAAAAAATATCTTCTCAAGTGGAGGATAAAAATCTTTGCTTTCACGAAGAACTTATCAACGTGAACTTGTTAAGAGTCAAGTTTCTTTATCAGTCTTCTAATATTGACAGTTGACTTTCATGAAACCATTAATCATTTTCTGCTCTTGAAAAGTTCCTGCAAAGCTTTCTTTGCACGAATAGAGGCAAGAATTTTCTCATATTTTCTTAAGTATAATATCTCTCGAAGGGCGATACCGAAGTGTCGCGAACTTTTTTTCTTTACATTTACCCGCAGGGAAAAGAACCGGTAGCTGTTTTCAGTTGCGAAAAATGACATCGGCAAGCTACCTACGTTCCACCAGTCGCAAAGATTCGAGTGACGGTAATTTATTAAGTTTAAACTAAATTTATTATGTAAAATAAAAGTCGATTTAAAAAGGGATCTTATTCTTTGCGTAACGTAACAAAAGCTGTTGTCGTTTCACAGACGGGCTTCAATACTTTCTTGGAAATACACTCTTCAAAACAGTTAGGGGGTAATGAAGTTTGGACGTTATACTGTAAAACACGAAACGTTTCTGTAACTAAAGAGTAAACTACAGACAAGTCAAAACACGTGAATGAACAAAATGTGCTCACAGAAATTAATGAAATCAATTTTGGTGGTATTTTAACAAGTAAACGAAACTGGCCAATGACATACCGATACGCATAACAAGAAATTAAATTAAGTGGTGCTGAGGGATCTCTAGTGGGAAGCCATACTTCCAACTACAGATCCTTCATCCTTCGGCTAGCACTACGACACACCAGTTTCGCATGGACTAGATACAGTGATATATGAGTTCTTGTAGAATTATCCGCCAATGAACCATAAGAGCACTTTCCAATTGCTGACCAATCAATGGCAGGCAGATGTACTTTCTTGGCATCTTCCGAGAACACTGCTGTGCAAAATTACGGTATCACCTGCAAAAACTGTGAATTTTTAAGTTTAACTCTTTTTTAACTAACTAATTTTCATACTTATTTCATCGTTTATACGTCATTAGATGCGAAATTTAATGGGGATTTCAAAAATGTCTTAGATTTTCTTGTAGCTACTTCTGTTTTCAAGATATGATATAAAATATGGGATTTTACAAACACATTGAAATTCATGTTAGCTACGAATCAGTTATTACAGCCAATCATAGATATTCTTTTACCTGATTGGCTGCTTTTTAATGGTATCCTAATCCTACTCTAGCCTTTATAAGGGTTGAAGCAGAGCTACTAGAGCATTGAGGGCCGCTCGATCCACTAAATACCCGCCGTGAGTCGGATGGGCACGTTAAGCCGTCTGACCCGGGTACTGGCCCCCGGTAATAAATAAGGGCGTCTTCCTCCCCCTTTCTACTTCGCTTCCGTGTCACTTTTCTATCGGGCGCTCTAGCCCAAATCTCCTAGTTTCCTATTTCTAAGGGTTGTTTAAGACCTGGGGTCAGACACTCCCTTCCTAAAATCCTCTACATATGATCATGATCATACTAGAGCATTGAGGCCGCGAATGGCTGAGTGGTTAGCAGTTCAGACTACCAATGCAAAGTCCTCAGAGTCGATCCTGAGCTGATCTTGCGGAGGTGGTGTGATTTGCTAACAATCACTGAATATTCGCCGTGCATCGGACGAGCACGTTAAGTGACGGCCCTCAGGCTGGACCCACTGGTTAAATGGGCATCCTTTCCTATGCTCCCCCTGAAATTCTCTCACCCCTCTGTGTGCAACATCGTACTTGTACGGTGGCGCCATCTATTGTACTCTAATTTCACTACAAACTGTTCTGTCAAAGTCACTAGACTTGCTGTCATTGTTTCTGTGTCCTGCCCAAAAGGCGAACTCGCTGTAGGTGGCTGGGACCTAAAATCTACTCACTGTGGACGGAAGTCCTACAAGAAAATGACTCATACTTGCTACTAGAGCATAGCGGGTGGCCTAATGGTCAACGTTCGTGACTTCCACGGAGAAGACCTCAGGTTCGATCCCAGGAGGTACTAACGCTCGAACCACTAAATATCCACCGTGCGTCGAGTCGAATGGGCACGCTAAGCCGTCGGGCCCCGGGTACTGGCCTCCCGGTAATAAATAAGGGCGTCTTTCTCCCCCTTTCTATTTTGCTACCGTGTCACGTTCCTATCGGGCACTTTATTTAGCCCAAATCCCCTAGCTTCCTATTTCTAAGGGTTGTTTAAAGCCTGGAATCAGACACTCCCTTCCTGAAATCCTCTACATATGATCTGATCTGATCTCCCAGGGATAGCCTAGTGGTCAACGTTCGTAACTGCCACGGAGGAACCTCAGGTTCGATCCCGCGTGGGTACAAACGCTCGAACCACTAAATATCCGCCATGCGTAGGATGGGCACGTCAAGCCGTCGGACCCCGGGTAGTGCCCCTCCTCCCCGGTAATAAATAAGGGTGCCTTTCGCCCCCTTTCTACCTCGCGTAGTGTCACTTTCCTATCGGGCATTCTAGCCCAAATCTCTTAGCTACCTATTTCTAAGGGTTGTTTAAAACCTGGGGTCAGACACTTCCTTCCTAAAATCCTCTTCGTATGATCTGATATGATCTACTTGAGCATTGTAGTGGTCGTTTCTTGTTGTCATTTTTCTCAATAATGGTTAAAACTGCGGAATTATCCACAGGGGACAAAGTAAAAATAGCTGTTCTGTATGAAGAGGGATATTCTTCAAGGCAAATCGCAGAAAGAGTGGGCTGTAATCAATCTATAGTTAATAGGTTACTGAATAAAGTAAAAGACACTGGTGATATAAAAAATATGCGTAGCAGTGGAAGGCCCAGATCCACTACATCCAGGCAGGACAGAGTGCTCAAAAAGTTAATCTTGGCAGACAGGAAGCTCAATTCACCTGAATTGATTCAGAGGTAGTCTCAAGTGACTGATGTTACTGTTAAGAGGAAGCTGCTTCACTATGACATACGTAGCTGCAAAGGCACTCGTAAACCACTGTTAACTGCAAATCAAAGACAGCGTAAAGTTCAGTGGGCAAAACAGCATGTTTCATGGACAACCAAGCAATGGGAAAATGTTATTTTTAGTGATGAATCAGAATTTTGCTTTAATGGGAATCAGAATAGTGCCTATGTAAGGATATTCAAGCATGAAGAATTCCATCCAAGTTACTTAGTGCCTATGTAAGGAGATTCAAGCATGGAGAATTCCATCCAAGTTGCTTAGTGCCTATGTAAGGAGATTCAAGCATGAAGAATTCCATCCAAGTTGCTTAGTGCCTATGTAAGGAGATTCAAGCATGAAGAATTCCATCCCAGTTGCTTAGTGCCTATGTAAGGAGATTCAAGTATGAAGAATTCCATCCAAGTTGCTTAGTGACTATGTAAGGAGATTCAAGCATGAAGAATTCCATCCAAGTTGCTTAGTGCCTATGTAAGGAGATTTAAGCATGAAGAATGCCATCCAAGTTGCTTAGTGCCTATGTAAGGAGATTCAAGCATGAAGAATTCCATCCAAGTTGCTTAATGCCTATGTAAGGAGATTCAAGCATGAAGAATTCCATCCAAGCTGCCTAGTGCCTATGTAAGGAAATTCAAGCATGAAGAATTCCATCCAAGTTGCTTAGTGCCTATGTACGGAGATTTAAGCATGAAGAATTCCATCCAAGTTGCTTAGTGCCTATGTAAGGAGATTTAAGCATGAAGAATGCCATCCAAGTTGCTTAGTGCCTACTGTTAAACATCCGGTGGAGATGATAGTTTGGAGGTGCATGTGTGCACATGCCGTTGGGAAACTCCACATTGCCGATAGTACGGTAAATGCCGAGAAATACATGTGGATATTAGAAAAAAAGGTGCTACCCATCATTCAGAAGACTTTATGACTGCAATTTTATTTTTCAAGATGAAAATGCTCACTGCCATTGTGCTAAAGCAGTGGAAAAGTGATTTCAGGAAAAATATTTCACCACCCGATCGAAAATGTATGTTTCAAAGTGTCGTATGAACTATCAAAAAAGAAGCCGACAACCAAATTTCAACTCCTTTGAGATGAAATTCAATCATCTTGTTCAACCCAATCTTTTACAAAACATTGCACATTATGCCATCAAAGTGCAAAGCTATGATTAAAGCTAAAGACTGGACAACAAAAGATTAGGTACATTTTATAATTTCCTTCATTACATTTCTGTATTTAAATGTTATTTTGTTCCTTATGAATTACAAAAACGATTTATTGCTGTAAACCTAAATATTGGATAAATGATTCTTTTCATAATAATTTCGACTTGATCATTATTTTTGTAATGTATGTTGAGAGCAGAAGTAGCTACAGATAAAACTAAGACATTTTTGAAATCTCCATTAAATTTCGCATCTAATGACATATAAATGATGAAATACTATAAAAAATAGTTAGTTAAACAAATAGTTAAACTTAAAAATTCACGGTTTTTTGCAAGCGATGCAATCATTTTACACGCCATTGTACATTCCAACTATGCTCAATGGGATTCATATCTGGTGATCATGCAGACCACATTATACGCTGCACACCATCCTCAGAAAAGAAGCGGTTCACAAACTGTACTCAGTGAGGTAGAAAGTTATCATCCATAAGAATGAATGCATCCCCAATAGCTGCAGCGTAAGGTATAACAATGTGTCATACGATTTCATCCCTATACCTCTGGCCAGTCAGTGCACCATTCCTGATGATACACAGGTCTGTACGACCATTCATGAAAATATCTCCTCAAACCATCAAACCACCTTCACCACATCGATGCTTGTCTTGTACAAAAAGAGGACTATTCGGCGTTCCTTGTACTCTCCATATCAGCACTCGCCTGTTGTCAGGCTGCAAGGTGAATCGAGGCTTGTCAGTGAGGAGAACATTGATCCACTGTCGTCAAATCCCCAGTCACGATGTTCCACCGCCCATTCTTTACGGACAGAACAATCACGTGCTGTTAAAGGAACACAAACCAGAGGTTAGCAGGCATACAGGCCAACATGGTGAAAGCGACTGCAACCTGTTTGCATTCACACGTTTCGTACTGCAGACACACAGAGCTCGCACTGCAGTTCGATTCCATTCAGTCTCCTGTTCGTTCTCGTACTCAATGATAAATATAGGTCTTCATTTGGCGAAGTTGAAATGTGCGACCTTAGCCTCGCCGCAACGAACACTTCCAGTCTCTAGAAACAGATCTCTGTAGAAACAAGTTTGTTAAATCATGCAATGCAATGATTATGATACGCTTTCCAACATACCAGAAATTATTACTCTAGCTATGAGGAGAATGGCTGTGGAATAAATGTCACTCCTGTGTCCTGACCTTTGACCCCATTTCGATGATATTCAACAGAACCGGTTCAGTATACCTCAAGAATAACATACTAAAGTTTTGTCGCAATAGAAGCAGTTTTACGGAAGTTATAAGAATAATGGCTGTAGAATAAATCTTGCCTTTGTGCAAGGACCTTTGACCCCATTTCGTTCATATTCAACAGAACCGGTTCACTATAGCTCCGGAACAACATGATAACGTTTTGTCGCAATCGAAACATTTTTAGGTAAGTTATGATGCACAAGGGCAATGAAATGGATCCCACTCCAGTGTCCTGACCTTTGACCCCATTTCGCCCATTTTTCTATAGGGTTCGTCCCCAGTGGCTCCCTACCACATACTAAAATTTCATCGAAATCGAACCATATTTACGCATGTTATGACGCATAAAGGCAATGGAATGAATTCCACTTTTATGCCTTGACCTTTGACCCTATTTCGCCCATTTTCAATAGGGTTCGTCCCCAGGTGGTTCCTTACCAAATACTAAAATTTGATCGAAATCGAACGATTTTTACGCAAGTTATGATGCATAAAGGCAATAGAATGGATCCCGCTCTTATGTCCTGATCTTTGACCCTGTTTCGCCCATTTTCAATAGGGTTCGTCCCCAGGTGGTCCCCTACCACATACTAAAATTTCGTCGAAATCGAAACATTCTCACGTACGTGAGTTATCGTGCGGACGGACGGACAAAGCTGGAGCATATACGCTTCTTCAACCTACGGTTGGAAAGCGTAAATAACGCTTTGTGAAACTCCGTAGGCTTCGGCAACGATTTGCTGTCTGCTCGGCTTCCAAATGACCAATAATTCTCTATGCTGCGGATTTTGGTAAATCACATTGCAGAGACATCACCGATTACGCTAGCTAGCATCAACTACAAACAGTCCTGCAAGGATTTTGTGCGATAAAAAAATCACAATCCAAACGTCTGCTTTTATCCGCCGTCTTTGATAACGCGTGATTCGGAACGTCATGGGCAGTAATTTGCATATTCATATGTGTGATGACTGCGTCTACGTTCTATTAGAATCCACTTATCCAACCATGATATGCTGCCAGGTATCCGTGCTGCGATTTTGTGCCGAATCTCCGTTATGACCTAATTGTTTTGAGCCTTGTACGTTACATGTATTTGCAGATACTAATACATCTTCATTGCGAACAAAACACCTGTATGAGTTTTGCAATCACGAACGGATTAGGAAGACCAAAACACGCCAGAAATTTTAGACATGCTTCCCACTATAAAAATGCACTTATATAACTCATTAGTTCCCTCATGACAAAGATTCTGTTAGATCTTGGATGATAGAGAACTGCTGAAATTGTGCACTGTAAACCGAATTCACTCGTGAAAAATTTTTTAAAAGGAATTTAGCAGTGGAATAATTTTAGAAATCTGCTGATAATTTAATGCGCAAAGGCCAGGCCATTCCATAAAAACTGATACTATTTCTTTTTGAGTTGGCAACAGTGCGAAGAGAAAAATAACCACGTAGACGACTAACTGAATTAAGGAAGTATCGATGGCAACAGTTATTAGCCATGGCAAATGAATCTGGTTTTGTTATAGCGCAGTTGTTTAAGGTACGTCTGCATTTCGCCATACATCTATGGAGGGGTGATTCAGAGTTAAGAAGTAAATGCGGTGAGCGATACAATTGTGCTTTCATTTGGGTAAAACGGCTCCAGAAACAGTTGATTTAATGAAACAAGCTTGCAAAGATAAATGTTTGGGTGAGTAAACGATTTTTAGATGGCACCATGATTTCCAAAAAAGGGCGTTTGTCGGCAAAACTCGCTCCTAGGCCTGGTCGACCTGAAAGTGTTACGGAGCGTAACACTGGGCAATCCTGCAAGAAGATCAACTAATATTATAAAAACGTCGGCTTTTCGCACCCTACTCGACAAATTACTGCTGCATCGTGTGTGTTCCAGATGGGTACCTCATCACCTGACGAGAAAACAATTGTTAGCCAGAGCTCAGGTGTGTTATATGAGTGGAAACAAATTATTGCAAAGGATCCAGACTTTCTAAACACAGTAATAACTGCCGATGAAACATGGGTCCACTATTTCGACCTCCTCACGAAGCGCGTAATGAGCGTCTGGAAACACACATGCTTTGCCTCCTCCGAAAAAGTCCGCCAAACCAAATCAGCTGGGAAGGCAATGAGCATAATTTTCTTTGATCAAAAAGGTGTAGTCTAAGCATGCCGTTCCTCTACAAATTACTGTCAGTGCTGAGCATTACATTTCAGTCTTGAAGCATCTGTCACGACGCATATAGATTAAGCGACCGGAAATGGTGAGCAAGTGGACCCTACACCACGATAAACCCGCCCACATGTGGCTGCTTGTGTTCAACAGTTTCTTACGAAATGCAGCATTGAAATCATTCCACAGCCTGCCTACAGTCCTGACCTCGCCCCGGACGACTTCTGGTCGTTTCCAGCAATGACGGAGAACTAAAACACTTCATTCAAATGGCGTAAAACTAATATACAATTTAAGCCGAGCTTTCGCGCTCCACTGGGAGGCTCCGTCTGGGCAAAGCTTTCAAAGCCTTCTTAGAGATTACAATGTTGTTACAATTCAAAAATTTGATACTATAGAACCAAACATTTCCATTTCACGTTGAGGTCCGTGTTTAGATATACTCGCGTGTGGAGTCCGTGGTTTAAACATGATCATGTGGCATGGAGAAGAATTACCTGTTGTTCCTTTGATGATTGTTCAGGACATTCCTGCAGGCATCTGATATCTCATAAGACAATTTTCCATTGTATGGCTGTGGGTGGTCATGATCTCTAGATTTTCACGCGTGGCTGTGCCAACATAGCATGTATAGGGTGCTATTCTTTTTATCATGCTCCAAAGTGGGACTGCCCCATTTTGGATGACTTCCCTGCACAAAGTGGTTGTGCAGTTTTCCTCTTCTGAACGTCTCCTTTATGCTCCTTTGTCCTTATGTGGAGTGACCTTTTAGTTAACTCAACTTATGACTTTCTGCTGCCTGTCTGGATAACGTATGAGTTTTTGCTGCCGGTGGAGCTCGAAAGCTCGGCTTAAACTGTGTATTAAATTTTACGCCATTAAAAGAAAGTGTGTTAGTTTATAAACTGTGTAAAGGCTTTCGATAATGAAAGAGAAGTTCCGTGGCGCAACACTCAACACAAATGCTGACGTTATTCAAGCTGCAGAGGGGTCGCTAAAGCAGCTTCCACAAAATGCTTTCGCTACATGCTTTGAAATGTGGACTGAACGATGGGACTGTTACATATCATCCGAGGGAAGATACTTTGCGAAAGAAAAACATATTTTGTTGTACTTATATTTCTTCATTTTGTGTGATATTACTCTGAGTTTTTATGGGACGGAAGTTGTAGTATCAAACAATGTGTGAAAACACAGTTTTGTCTACGCCGGGCATCGAAGTCGGGTCCCCTCACTCCGGAGTAAGTCGCTCTCCCAACTGAGCTACGCGGACATGTGCTCTCGCTGCTATCTGCCTTTATCTCATGTGCGTCCTGCGGTGCAGGCACGTCACACATCCTGAAAACATGGTGGTGTATCAGATGATCAGTTTACTTCGAAAAATTTGGTTTCGGAAAAACAAAATCGCGAGTCAACTCTCTCAGTGTCTCGCAATAAGCAGCCGCATTTACTCTTGTGCCTGTAGGCAGGAATTCCACCAACAAAATTTCTTTCCTGTCGCAAAAGACAGTGTACGTGACCTTCCTCGTTCACATCGTCTATTTGAATTTTTTTGGCTGTCGGCAAGTCCGTGTGTTTTCCATTGCAGGGACTGCTGTTTCGATTTAGGTGTGATGTGAGAGACCCAAGTCTCATCTCCTGCGACTATACAGCTTAAAAAATCATCACCTCCCTTCGCGTACCGCCCCAAAAATTCCAAAGCAGATCCCATGAGCTTCATTTTGTGCTCTTCCGTCGACAGCTTTTGTACCTATCGTGCACACACACACTTTGTGGTACTGAAGCTTTTCTGTAATGATATCGAAACTTCAGCGATAAGATCTGTAAGATCAGAAATTGTGAGGTGTTGCGTCGGTTCCTTCTAAGATTTTCATTCACTCTCCACCAAATCTTTCGTGACTAGAGAGGGACTACCACTGCGCAATTCTTCTCGAAAGCTCTGGTACCATTCTTGCATTTATTGCGTGTTGTCCATAAATTTCTTAAATTTACCGATGAATTTCACTTGGCCTGACATTTCTCGTATCAGAAACCTTATCAGAGACCGGACTTTGCAGTCGACGGACCGTTCTATGACCTTTAAACATTACTGACGCACAGCATAAACCTTTAACATAAGCACAACCTCATTAAATGGCGTCAGCGCGTGGCTAATGGATAAGAAAACACAACTGCGCATGCGCGCCTGTGACGCAAGAAAATACTTGCGCCGCTGGATGGCCGTCGTATATAGTAGAAGAAAATGTATAAATGAATTGCGTATGACGGAGTTAAGAAAAATCAAAGGGGCACAGTAGTAACTGTGCCTCAACCTACAACGTAGAACTATACGTCAACTGTTACTATTTCATGGCACTATCTCACTAGTTCTACGTCCTTAAAGTATTCAGCGAAGGACAGTTGACGTAGCCCTACGTTGTAGGTTGCGGCACAGTTGCTACTTTGCCCCTTTGATTTTTTTCCAGATATAAAATTTTTAAGAAATAAAAGGAAGGAAATGTTTTACTTTATATACTTAAAAGCAACTTACAATTCATACTAAATTATGCTGATTATAAATTAATGTTAGTAGAAGTAG
Organism: Macrothele yani; assembly: GCA_039090855.1. Classification (NCBI taxonomy): domain Eukaryota; kingdom Metazoa; phylum Arthropoda; class Arachnida; order Araneae; family Macrothelidae; genus Macrothele; species Macrothele yani. Next base: position 133,054,963 of record CM077004.1, read on the forward strand.
AAGGCGTAGTATCATCGTTGTCAGTAGTTATTGCTAAAATTGTTTCTGAAGAAATTGAGAAGCAGTTTTCAAACTCCTTATTTGCCTTGTTATCAGTTTGGTGATACATCTCGGGCCTAATGTACTCTTCTTTATCTTGCTCTTGTTCTTGTCTAGATTCAGAATGCATCGGAGGTGTGATGGTTTGAGACGCAATACATTCATTATCAAGCGAAGCTGTGAAGACTGGCGATGTACATTGGCATTTCATGCTCGGTGTGAAAATTTGGATCGATGACATCAATCTCCATCTGTTCTTGCTGTTCAGGCTCAATTTGTGCAGTTGAAGTGGAAGGTTGTGGCTCTAGAGTCGAACTCAGGTGAAACGCATCCCAGCGCGCGGATTTTTGACGCTCCCTATATTCCCGTGACCTTTCGGTTGAGGACTTAGTGGGTCTTTTCGGCTAGCTCTCCTCTAGCTGTTTCTTCAACTTCCGTCAGTTCTTATAGTAATTTTCCCTGGATTTTCGCAGAATTTCTAAACTTTGTTCGTCACCAAATCGTTTTTATCTAAAAAATAAATAAATTTTAAATCCACTTTATTTCGGTTTATCACATACGACTTAGTGGCCATCAGCTACGGAATGCGGGCTGACGTCAACGCTATCATTATCTATTCACTAGTTGTCAACCTTAAAACAGCGCTTGGCAAAAAAAAAAATCACGCGAAATTTAGCTTAACTTTCTAATGCTACTGTGTCGAAGAGTTAAGGGGTTAAGGGTTGAAACTTATTTATTTATACATGGGACTCTAAAAACTATCTAATGGTGTATTATTTATTACTCTGCGATTATTAGTTCCGAAGATATAAGTGTTCAAAGTATGACATGTTTTCGTTGCACCCGTGCTCCCGATGTTACCCCCCTACTCAGCGCGGAGAAATACGTAGATCTACGTCAAAAACTAGCGATAGAAACAACAGTAAAGTATCAGAACTAACACAGGATTACGTATAACAGTGAAAAACGTATAACTGAGAAACGCATAACCGAGGTTCTACTTTATCATACTTAGAACGGTATTTCCTTTCCTGAGAATCTGATTGGAAAAATCCGGTTGCCTTGGATGTCTTTCGACATGAGAAATGCTTTGGGCACAATTTGAATTTTTTCGTAGCACACACTTTTAGCACCTAGTGGCCGAAAGTAACTATTTCTGTTTGTGAATGTTTTACAGATTGCGTAGAAATCCGGTTGAAACCAGGTTGCATTTTCTAACGGCTTCAGTACACGGTGAACTGGAACCAGGGAATCACACATCGATTGAACAGGAGTGAACTTTGGTAACCATTTTGAATGTGTTGATTCTGAAGGGTGATGGTAAACTCCCACAATGGAAAATTTCCACACCGGTAAACTTCCACGCTTTCTTCCACTGCTAATAAAACCGCTACACTGCGGAAAACTTCCACACCGGTAGATTCCTACACCTCCTCATATAAGGGGATGTACACAAACTGCGTTTCGTTTGGACTTCTGAGACGGGAGAGATAGTTTTGCAAGTGGAGCAAAACAAAATATACCAGTTTTCCTAGTGGAACAAAGCGAAAGTTCTCCTAGTCACAGAAGTGTGTCATAATGAGACAAGGTTTATGTGGAAGCTTTCCGACTCACTGAATCTTGAGTTGTGATTTTAATATTTGTTATGTGATAATATCCAATAAAAGCTAATCAAAAGAGACTCAACGAATCGTTCTTCAGTTGCTGATATGGCAACTAGGCTGCGGACCGTTTTAGAAGACCTTAAGCTACAACTTAAATATTTTATATTTAAAAACATTTTATTAACGCTAATGAAAGTCACTCAACGGATAATTTATCGGTTGTTTCCAAGGCACATAAGAATGCAAGCCTTTTTAGACGATCTTAAGTTAAAAACCTTGTGTCATTATGATTTTATATTAATATACGCATTTATATCGCTAGGAGAACTTGTACATTTCGTTTTAGTCAATTAGAAAAACTACCACTTTTTGACAAGGTGTCCGAACGAAACGCATTTTGTATGCAGCCCTTACAGTATGAGAAGATGTAGGAGTTTACCGGTGTGGAAGCTTACCTGCCCTCATTTTTCTGCAGCTCCGTTAATGGGCAGGATGCTCTTTTGCGTTTCTTAGCCCATCCGAGGAAAAGTTCAATTTTATTACTTCACTTTGCTGTGAGGGGGTGTTTGACAATGATCTTTGTGGGAGCCATCAAGAAATACTCACATCTTACGGAAGGAGTTTTCACGAAGAACAGCGGTAGGCCAGGGGCTTAACAGTAGAGAGAAGGCAATTAAAAGTTAACTCTCACGCCTTCTGCAAATAGCTGAACTGGGGTGTAAAACGCCTGGGGTACGGGCAGTGGCCGGGATGAGGATGAACAAAAGAATGGGAATTCGGATCGACGCTCGAAAAGTTAGCAGTTGGGAAGATTTTTTCTCCGAGTCGAAATGATGACGGGCGGAGGAATAAATGCTGTCGTCAAAGCAAAACGAAAAGCAAAGTCGAAAACGATAACTTAGCAGCGAGATGAGTGAATAAATGTCGCTTAATAGAGAAACAGATGAACGTGTTAATACTATTCAGAAACGCAAATCAATCAGAAATCAGCTGGAAAAATCTTCCCCATAATTTCACAGAATAAACATATTTATCACTGCAAAAAAAGGAATCTTAATTTTAGCAGATGTTTTATTTATTTGTTTCATCTTCGGTGAATAATACAGGCGAAACTTCGAAATCCTCTACCAGCAAAGGTCCAACGAGCCCTTCACATAGTGCATTGAAATGTAATTCAGTGAACGGCTCTGTAACAGAACAACGTGGTGGTGTAACGGTAAGATACCTAAACGTAAATCGGGAGATGCGGGTTCGATTCCCGCTCCAGGACAATGTAATTTTCAAATTATCTGAGGCATGCTTGTGTACTTGTATGAACACTGCTTACATTGCTCATTTTAACTTATGCGCAGATTATCTCTCTTTCGCTGATTTATTTCTCTTAAAAATCTGCTTTGAAATATTTTTTCGTGCCGAAAAAAAAAATCGAAAGACGTGCTCATTAAACCCCATATTTCTAGTTTTCTAAATGATGGGCATTCTGGTTTAGAGTTTTCGAATCCGGCGTCATTCTTGATTTTCGCTAAGAACATTTTATCTGAGTTTCAACACATGGAAGCTTAACGCTGAATCTTTGATCAAAAGTCTTTTGAAAAGGATCTTCGCTGGAACGTTACATGTTTGGAGACCGCACACATTGCTTCCTTATATATCATTGCAGATACAGACATCCAATAAACCCTTATACGCGGCCTGTGAGCATTACAGCTTCCCAATCCTGAATGCGTGTGCCTGCACTTGTCAACAATGACAGTGAACGCATGGATCCATTTGCTGAACCAATGGCAGCGACATTCTATGTTTACAGTTGGGCGATTCACGGGGAAGGATAAAATGAAGAGGAGATGGTTCCCTACTCTTCCGCCTTCTCAATGATCCCTTATGTCAACAGATGGTGAAAAGGAAGAGATTATTACGTCATGACGATTCGGGAAAATGTTCTCATCTTTCTTAGCCACTCAGAGTAACCCTCACCCAAGTCACGAAAACTGAGTTAGCAAGGAACAAATCTTTCGGCTCTCTTGTCATTCCTGTTAAAATTCAAGTGGTCAGTGATATAATGTATGTATGCATGCCTCACGGGAATGAGTGAGTACTTTCCATCTGTTTCACTGCTAAGATGAGCAACTTAAAGGACCCCTGCGTCGCCATTTTTATGGGCGTCTCGTACTGAACAGGATCAAAATATGTGTGCGCACATATTTTACAAAGCTTCTGCATAAACCACATTTTTAGTTTGGTTGCAATTTATTATTTAAGCATACAAACGCTCAAATAGTAACATAGGTACCTACTCAAAATTCACTTCAAGTTGAGACCCAAGCAATCAATCAAGATTAGGGACGGGCGACTGCTTACAGCCCATTGATTTGCTCACGGTGGCCGTTAAACCTCAAATCAAAAAAAAAAAAAAAAAAAAAAAAAAAAAATCAATCAAGAAAGCAATATCAGGGCGTACGTCTGAAATACGTGCCGGTTCTCTTAGCTGTGCCGGCGCCACCTGGTATTTTAGTGATATCGAAATGGGCGTGTCTTCCAACTCTTCCCCCCCCCCCAAAAAAAAAACTTTCACCGCGTGGCACCGGTGCGGGACGCGACGGTGTTTAATATAAATGTTTCGTGTTCAACCCCAATTTTTTATACCGAAATAAATAGGCTATGTCCAACGGGAAGAAATAAGCTTTTGAAGGGCGAAAGAATTTTCTATATCGGTTCAGTAGTTTCCGAGATTACCTATTAAAAGCATACAAACTCGCAAACTTTTTTCTTAATCATATTAGTATAAATATATCATCATCATTGTCAACCATTATCAATCCACTGCTGGACGAAGGTCTCCCCAAATTTCTTCCACAACGGTCTGTCTTGTGCCAGTCTCCTCCATGTTACTCCTCCATACTTTCGAATTTTCGAATTTCATCCACCCATATCCGATGTGGTCTTCTTCTGGGCTTTTTCCTGTACCTTGGAATCCAGTCTAAAATTTCGGCTGTCCATCAATGGTCTGTTTTTCTGGCAATGTGTCCACCCCATTGCCATTTCAGAGATTTTACTCTGATCATGATGTCTTCCACTCTTGTCATTTTTCTGATCCACGAGTCCCTCTTCTTATCTCTCCTGGTTACACATAAAAAATGATATCGGGGCCAGCGCAGAATTACGTATACGATAATTCTTTCACCGTTGGGAAGCTTTCCGGTGGACATAGGCTATTTCGTTTATTTTTTATTATCTTTTATTTTTTTTTATTATTTTTGGTTGTACTACCGAATCAGATCGCTTTCAAGTAGTTCCCGATTTCCCGTGTATCGTTCCGCTCTGTTAGCATACACACACTCAACAACACCCCATACTGATCACACGCAACGTGAAAGTAGTTCACGATAATATACGGAATTTTGCTTACAAATCTCGAAAACTGCTGAACAGATTCTTATAATTACAACTATGTAGCTGATAGCGGAGGGCTTAGTTCCCATGCCCGACCACAGCAAAAAGGCAGATGGCGCTGCAAGTACTGAAGCGAATACAAACGCCAGAATAACAAACGGCGGGCTGTACAAAGAAAATGCCATGATAACAAAAAAAAAAATTACTTAGGACAATAAAAATCAGCGATGACAAATCTGTGGGTCAGTAGCTTTCATTTAGTACAAATCATGAAAATCGCTCCAGTGGGTGGCGCTGGCGGATTGTAGAAAGAAATGGCCTTGCATTTTAAATATATAGATTATGAAAATCAATTTCTATATAACAAAGTTTTTCCAGCTAAAAATTACAATTTTTTATTTTTCTCTGTGTGTGTGTGTGTGTGTGTGTGTGTGTGTGTGTGTGTGTGTGTGTGTGTGTGTGTGTGTGTGTCTGAGCCGAATTCTTTGTAGCCAGCGGTAAAACGCATTAAAATTATTTCTTTCAGTGTTTCGTAAATTACGTTGCTATGAAACTTGCCCTAGAAAAAATTTATACTCGCTCACCCGTCGCCCACCCAGGGGCGGATCCAGAAGTTTACTCTACGGGGAGGGGGCGGTTTTTCGAGTATAAAAAAGGGGGCAGAAGCCATTATCGAAGGATTTTTTAGATATAGCGTTAGTAAATATATCATCATCATCATCATCATCATTGTCAACCATTATCAATCCACTGTTGGACGAAGGTCTCCCCAAGTTTCCTCCACAACGGTCTGTCTTGTGCCAGTCTCCTCCATGTCACTCCCGCATACTTTCGAATTTCATCCACCCATCTCCCATGTGGTCTTCTTCTGGGTCTTTTCCTGTCCCTTGGAATCCAATCTAAAATTTCGGCTGTCCATCGATGGTCTGTTCTTCTGGCAGTATGTCCAGCCCATTGCCATTTCAGGGATTTAACTCTGATCATGATGTCTTCCACTCTTGTCATTTTTCGGATACACGAGTTCCTCTTCTTATCTCTCCTGGTTACACCAAGCATGCACCTCTCCATGGTTCTTTGAGTTGTCTGCAGCCTTTGTATGTCTCTTTTAGCTAAGGTCCACGTCTCTGCACCATACGTAAGCACTGGAAGGATGCATTGATCAAACACTTTTCTTTTAAGACATAATGGCATATTGCTCTTGAAAATTATGCTGTTTCTTCCAAAAACTCTCCAGGCAAGTTTTTTACGCCGATTAATTTCTTCACCAATGTGACCCTCACTTGATATCTTCTGTCCAAGATAAACGTACGTGTCTGTTATCTCCAGCTTTTCTCCATCAATCGATAAATCTTCATTTCTTGTAAAAGCATTGTACATCACTTTTATATCATTGTCAACCATTATTAACCCACTGTTAGTTGAAGGTCTCATCAAATTTCTTCCACATTCTCTGTTACTCCCGCATACCTTCGAATTTCATCCACCCATCTCCCATGTGGTCTTATATACACTGAAGTGCCAGAAAACTGGTACACCGGTCTAATACTTGGTAGGTTCCCCACGGGAGCGCAGGACTGCAGAAATACAACGGGGCATGGACGAGCTTCTGGAAATATGCTGTAGGCAATGCACACCATACTTCCTGCAGAGCGTTCCACAATTCGGGTGTATTCCGAGGTCTCGGGTTCCTGTGTTCGATAGCGCGTTGCATGGCATCCCAAATGTGTTCTAACACGTTCGGATCTGGGAATTTGGGTGTGAATGGCAACACCCCAAACTCAGATGAATGCTCCTCAAACCATAATGAGGCGTCCCGACACCTGTGGAGGTGCATTGTCCTGTTGGCACTGGCCCAATCCATCAGCATGAATGCAGGACATGAACGGGTGTACCTCGTCAGAAAGGATGCGCACATAGCGTTGGCCGATCAGGGACGTTTGTAGACGTACCAGGGGTCCCAGTGAAGTCCAGCTAAACACACCCCATACCATTACGGACCGCCACCAGCCGGTACAGTTTCTTGTTTACAGGCGGGATCCATGGCTTCATGGGGTTTGCGCCAGACACGAATCTTTCCATCTGCTCGATACAGTTGGAAACGCGACTCGTCAGACCAGGCTACTTGTTTCCAGCCATCAAGTGTCCACTGGTGGTGTTGCCGTGCCCAAGCGAGGCGCTTAGCTCTGTGTCGTGCACCCATCAAGGGGACTCGAGTTGGGCGTCGGTTCTGAAAGTTCATATCGTGCAGGGAACGTTGCACAAACATGACGCTGACGCTTGTTGAGCCTCCAGCATTGAATCCGATGATACCTACGAGAGTGTTGCACGCCTATTGCCTGAAACGATCCCTGACAGGTAACGTTCACCCAATGACTTTTACGGCCATACTGGTATCGTAAGGTGGAGGTTTTGCCGGAATTCTTGTAGTCACGGTACACCCTTGCAATGGTCGTCCGTGAAAATCCGACCTTGGTTTCTACCTCCAAAATACCATGGCCCATCTCACGAGCGCCAACTATGACACCGCGTTGAAAATTGCTTAAATCGTTATTACTTGTCATTCTCATGCCGAAAACAGCTCTGATAGCTGGCAAGGATGTCTATCGCTTTATATACGCGCTGGCGGACGCAACCGAGTACGCGCACAGGGGACGTTGCTATGTATTTTGCATAAGCTCGTCTGTACCAGTTTTTCTGGCACTTCAGTGTATATATATACAGGGTGCATAGGAAAGTCCCTTTAGCCTGAAATAACTTGCGAACGGAGAGAGGTACAGTTATGCTAGTCAGATAACGGTATAGTAAAGCGACCTACGCCCGATCGAATGCAACCAATAGCAGCGTCCCTAGTGGCGAAATGCGGAAGTTAGCTATTGCAAATCGAAAACTAAAAGAGATAGAGAAAACTTTTCAATTACAAAGCTGTAGAGCATCAATTAATTAGTGCAAAACGCCATTTGTTTCACACGGATAAGATAAATTGTCGCCTGAATACCCTAAATGTCCGAAATCGATGCGCGACCTTTTGTGTGAACGTTTGAAGGGAACAGGCATAAACAAATACACACAATTTATTGTCAATACAGTTTGATGACGTCAGACAAAAAAAAGGCAAACTGGCGCACGGTGATAAAGAGTTAATGTCGAGAATGTTCGAAGAGTTCGCCGTTGCCCACGATACGCATTTGTATTCGTGAAAGTAACTCTGCATGCGGATTCTTCAGCATGGAAGGTGTCATACTATTGCAAGCATCTGTAACACAACGACGTAGATCCAGCAGACTTGTAGGCGCTGTTGCATACACCTGATTTTTTACGTAACCCCAGAGTAAGAAATCCAACGGATTGAGGTCCGGCGATCGTGGAGGCCATTCAACAGCACGACCCTACCCGATGATTCGTTGCCCAAAACAATCTGTAAGAAAGCGTCGCACTGCTGCTGGCTGGTGTGCAGGGGCACCGTCCTGTTGGAACCACAAGGAACGTAATGCGGACAGGGGAATGTCATATAAAAAGTCGGGTATGATATCCTGTAATAGTTGGAGGTATCTCTGTCCGTTGGCATTCGCCGTAAATAAGCACCATCTCGCAATATTGATAGTGAGTGAAGCTCGCCATTCTCACACAGCGTACGTAGACCTAAACTTCTGATCAGGGTACATCCTGCTACTGGTTTTTATATCGTATGTACGGTACAACGTCACAATCTGCATTTGCGTACAGCTACATTTGCGAAATATGAATATGCAGATTCGAATCGTCGCGCATCGATTTCGGACATTTTAGAGTATTCAGGCGACAATTTATGTTATCCGTGTAAAACAAATGTCATTTTGTACTAATTAATAGATGCTCTACAACTTTGTAATTGGAAATTTTGCTCTATCTCTTGTCGTTTTCGATTTGCAATGGCTAACTTCCGCATTTTGCCACTGGGGACGCTGTTATTGGTTACATTCGATCGGGCGTAGTCGCTTTACTATACCGTTTTCTCACTCGCATAATTTTACTTCTCTCCGTTTGCAAGTTATTTCAGGCTAAAGGGACACACTATGCACCCTGTACATATATAGAGTATATATCATCATCATCATCATCATTGTCAACCATTATCAATCCACTGCTGGACGAAGGTCTCCTCAAGTTTCCTTCACAACGGTCTGTCTTGTGCCAGTCTCCTTCATGTCACTCCCGCATACCTTCGAATTTCATCCACCCATCTCCCATGTGGTCTTCCTCTGGGTCTTTTCCTGTCTCTTGGAATCCAATCTAAAATTTCGGCTGTCCATCGATGGTCTGTTCTTCTGGCAGTATGTCCAGCCCATTGCCATTTCAGGGATTTAACTCTGATCATGATGTCTTCCACCCTTGTCATTTTTCGGATCCACGAGTTCCTCTTCTTATCTCTCCTGGTTACACCAAGTATGCACCTCTCCATGCTGCTTTGAGTTGTCTGCAGCCTTTGTATGTCTTTTTTAGTTAAGGTCCACGTCTCTGCACCATACGTAAGCACTGAAAGGATGCATTGATCAAACACTTTTCTTTTAAGACATAATGGCATATTGCTCTTGAAAATTATGCTGTTTCTTCCAAAAGCTCTCCAGGCAAGTTTTGTACGCCGATTAATTTCTTCATCAGTGTGACCCTCACTTGATATCTGCTGTCCAAGATAAATGTACGTGTCTGTTATCTCCAGCTTTTCTCCATCAATCGATAAATCTTCGTTTCTTGTAAAAGCATTGTACATCACTTTTGTTTTCTGAAAGTTCATTTTTAATCCCACTTCTTTACTCTTGTCAGCAAGTTCCTGGATCGTACTCTGCAGCTCTGATGGGGTAGTTGTATATATATATGTTAGTAGCAGGAGATGCCGAAAATAACCTCGTATTAGCCACGGTGCCTCCCTCCCAGCCCACCCCACCCAAGCGGGGATTGACTTTGGATTGGGTGGAACAATGGGAAGCTCTTGTTCAGCGTGAGGGAGCAGGAAAAATAAGAAATAAGAAAGAAGTCCTGAGAAGACCATCTGGGAGGAAGCGATGGGGACAGTTTTACGAATTTTGTTTACGACCCAATTAAGATACGAACGTGGATTGTTGTTAACAGTTTCTCCCACCTACTCTGATTTCAGTACCAGGCTCTGCCTTACCCTGTTTCGAGACATAACAGATGCTAGACAACATGACAATAGCAAAGAACTAACAAAGAACATCCCTTTGTTTTCCCCCGGCTGTCCCTGTTTTTCCCCGGCTGTCACTGTTTTCCCTTTATCTTTTGCGCGCTCTCTCTCTCTCTCGCTCGCTCTCTCTTATTATTCTATTCCCTCCTCTTACTTTTTTTAGTGAACCTAAATCAATGTACTAAATATTTTAAATCCTCCGTACGAAGTTTAATTGTTAATTTTTTTTTAGAAAAAGTTAAAACAAAATATGCAAAGTTAATCATTTACGATATTCGCTACTTTTAACGTAAAAACTTTGTTAGTGTTTGGAGGGGGGATCGCCCCAGTTGCCCCCCGCTGGATCCACGACTGCGCCCACCCTAATTTCGGAGTCTAGCGACGTCCCTGGATAAGTTCCATCCTCTTCTGCACCATGTTGATGGCTGGGTTTGCATATGGCGTAAACAGTATGGAGAATCATCCCACAGTTGGGGTTTAGCAGGCCGGTGAAGGTGGTGTTCTGGTCTGGGAAGCTTGTTCCTGGCATATCCAAGGACCTGGAACCAGTTGCTCATGCTGGTCGTAAACCTTTTCAGAGTGAAAAATTAACTGGAAAACATGTAACATGTGGTAAAAATAACAAAAATCTTTAAAATAATCAAAACGGCAGCTTCTTACATTACGGAACTGTCTGATCAGCTGATCAATCAAATCGAAATCGCTTTTTTATGTAATCAAATTTACCGAGAAAATTATATGACGACCGAAAAGCTGACTTTAGATGTGCACGAATGAATCAGGAAATGCTGACACACCTGATTCAAAAGAGAGAATATGAATAAGGTTCTCTATGAATCAAAAAATCAACAATTTCTTTTCAAGTAGGCTCCTATACCTTCTCACGGTAAGCCTCGTAGTAGTGGAGAAGGAAAAGTCATTTCGCCGTTCTGTCGGATTCTGTGGAGGATTAAGTGACGGATGGAAGGAAACTGCGGCGAATGATGCGGTAGGGGGATCGCAGAAGATGGGTGGAAGGGCGACTGATTAATTAGAAATGGATTGGGACGGATTTAGTACCACGGGAGAGTTTGACGTGCCGACTGAGAGCGACGCCTTTCATCTCTGAATCCCCTAGAATAGGTTCTATCTATATTTGAAAAGAAGAAGAAAAAAAAACCAGAGTGTGTCATTGTAACTTGCGGAGGCTTAATACTGGAACAAAAACTAGTTCTCCCCAGCAGGAAATAATAAATCCCGTAGCATTTTCAAAGAAAGTCTATATTTAAATTTTAAAGAATGAAAGAGAACGGTACTTCAGTTCCAGTAGGCTCAGTTTACTTAACGAGTTTTTAGTTTAAGCAAGTCCAGCAAACTAAAAAACATTGTAAACATTCACGTTATTTAGAACGGGTAATGAATCTCAACTTTGTTTTTAATCTGTTATTTCCTTCCAGTACAACATACGCAAATTCTATTGGGTGGGTACGAATGAAATGTCCGGCAAAGAACCAGCACATGTGGACAGCAAGAACGGAAAAGTAGGGCAGCTTACCTAAGCAAAATAAACCTCCTTGGTATCGACACATAATTGCCATCTGTCCGGCAAGGTCATGATCCCGGAACGAAAAAAGTCTTGTGGCTGGGACCAGAAGAAGTCATTCACTGCACGTTGAAAATCGTTGTCTGTCGTGAACTGTTTCCCGGACAGGAAATGATCCAGGCGACGAAACAACTGATGGTCTGTCGTAGACAAATCCGGAGAGTAGGCAGGATGAGGGACTGTTTCATAGCCCAGTGCACTTAGTGTCAGCATTGTTCGTTGTGCGACATCAGGGCGGGCGTTATCCTGGAGCAGAAGAACACCATGTCTGTTGACCAAAACCGGTTGCTTTTGCAGCAATCTCCGGTGCATCAGGTGTAATTCAGCACAATAACGTTCTGCAGTGATGGTTTGGCCTCTTTGCCAAGAAACTCCGATGAATTATCTCGGTTGTGGACCACCAGACAAGGAGCATCGTCTTCTTGGTGTGTAGGGGTGGCGTAGGATGGCGTCCACAGGCTATGCCTTGCTTAACCGTTGTGCAGATCATTTCCGATTAGCATAAAGGACCTACTTCTCGTTGCAGGTGACAGTTCGATGCAGTAGAGGTTCCTGTTTATTGCTGGCAAGCAGTGACTTGCAGGATTCCAAACGCCAAGTCTTGTTGGCAGTTTTCAACTCATCCGGCAGACAGATGTCCAGCTTTTTGACCTTTTTTTTTTTTTTGATTGGAGGTTTAACGACCACCGTGAGCAACTCAACGGGCTATGAGCAGTCGCCCGTCCGTAATTTAGGGTCACTGGTTCCAGGGAAGGGAGAGAGCCAATGCCGCAAGACAAACACACCATCCATGCCTCACCGGGATTCGAACCCGGATCCCGTTCGGACGAATGATCAGAGGCCATCGCTTAGACCACTGCGCCACCGGGGCGGCCTTTTTGACCTTACCCAGCTCAGCCAGACTCCGAACAACTGTCGTATGGTGGACAGCTGCCTCTCCGCTATCTTACGAAACGTTTTTCGGGGGTACGCTTCAACCACGCGTAACAGGACCTCGTCAGAAACAGCAACAGATCGGTGAACAGGCGCTTCGTTTTGAAGAAGGTTCGTATCTCCACTTCCAAACTTCCCAAACCAAACACCGAATGGTTCGTTCGTGGGTTGTATTCTCCCCAAACGCTTTGTTAAAGTTTCGAGCGGTAGTTCCTGCAGAATGGCCCTCAAATCCGGCGTCTGCATGTTTCCTTTGCAAGCCACGTTATGCCCAAACAAACCACGCCTGAACCTTGTTTTTCATTGCTAGCTATTTATAGTAACTCTGTGACCTATTGCCCGCAACACTTGTGGGTGGTTTTATTTCGCTGTGGTGGGGGCCTGTCACCACTGCTTATTCGACCCAATATTTTCTTAAAATAAATCCAAGTTCTCATAATGCCTTTTAAGCATAATTTATTTGCGGTTAGTTCTACATGCATCAGGGAGTTTTATCCATGACTAACTGTTATTAAGTATGCCCACTTCTTAGAACTTTAAGGACGAATTTAACCCTTCTTTTACAGAAGTTGCATGATGAGGTAACGCGTTTTTGGGTCTTGTTTGTAAAGTTTAAACCATCATTTTCTGTTGAGGCATGGTATGGGTGTGATGACGTGATAAAAGTATATGAAAAAAAAAAAAAAAAAAGGAAACCTTGGGTGGATCTAGAAATTTTTAATAAATCTTTAGTGAGTTATAATAAAGATTTTTGTACCATGCTAAGAAACAAAAAGCAGGTACAACACAGTCAGTACGAACATTGTGATCGCCATGGGTTTAAAAATTTTGTGAACTTTGATTTTGAAACCTTAGCCTGCAAATGCACAAAATAGCGGTGGTTTAGAATTCTGTTAACTGTTTTAAAAATTTATTTCGAAAACTTGACGCGACAAATTTTTAGAATGTTATTTGGGCCAGTGGAGATCCGTATACATTAGCAATACTTTAGTAAGAAAGTACAGCAGAAACTGCTTTGAAACCCGCACAACTGAATATAATAGGCTCCGATACCTGACCAGCCATGTACAGTACACACGTCAAGACTTTAATAACTACTGCAAGTATAGTACGTGCTCCTGCATTATAGAAGTACCTATTACGTGCTCCGATTCTGCAGTAACTGAGTAGAATTAAGGCTTTGAAACGTCGACAACTGAGTGCAGTAGATGCTCCAATCTAAATATTTATAATTTCTTTTGTCCGGACGTTTGTCCCATTTTCTTGGCGCCTCCTGGTGCTTGCCTATTTTAATTGTTGAATCTCTGCATCAAACAACATACTTTTTTATGGTTGCAGTGCTCATGTTCATTTTTGTACTGTTCATTATTTTACGTTTGGAACACATCTGTTTCTTTTTGACGAAACACTGTTTCGCGTATTTTTGTGACACTCCATATCAAAGTAAGATCCCTATAATAAAAAAATATAGCCAATAAACAAAGCGCACGCGTGTACCACTTTTTCTTTTTGATTGGAGGTTTAGTGACCACCGTGAGCAATTCAATGGGTTATAAGCAGCCGCCCGTCCCTAAGTGTACCACTTTGCTTTCTTGTCATAGCAACACAAACTGTTTGTTTACAGCTCCTGATGTGACATAATCTCATGCAAATAATTCTGACATGAAGTCACAGATGCGTTACGTCACACGATTAAAATCGTTTCAGCACCTCTTTAGAAACAGGAAAACGTTACGTCAGGAATTTTGGTTCTACTTTGTCTTTCATAAACAATATACGGATATTTTCATTTACAATCATATTGTATGAAATTTAATTTTAAGATTCCCCTTGCGAAATTAAAATGATTATTTTAGATTTTCAAACCAGTTTCTTTTCTCATTTAGAACTAAAAACTGAGAGTTCCAATACTGTAAGTAACAACTGAATATAATAGGCTCCGATACTTGACCGACCATGTACAGTACACACGTCAAGACTTTAAAAACTACTGCAAGTATAGTACGTGCTCCTGCATTATAGAAGTACCTATTACGTGCTCCGATTCTGCAGTAACTGAGTAGAATTAAGGCTTTGAAACGTCGACGACTGAGTGCAGTAGATGCTCCAATCTAAACATTTATAATTTCTTTTGTCCGAACGTTTGTCCGATTTTCTTGGCGCCTCCTGGTGCTTGCCTCTTTTAATTGTTGAATCTCTGCATCAAACAACATACTTTTCTTATGGTTGCAATGCTCATGCTCATTTTTCTACTGTCCATTATTTTACGTTTGGAACATATCTGTTTCTTTCTGACGAAACACTGTTTCGCGCATTTTTGTGACACTCCATATCAAAGTAAGATCCCTACAATAATAAAATATAGCCAATCAACAAAGCGCACGCGTGTACCACTTTTTTATTGGAGGTTTAGTGACCACCGTGAGCAATTCAATGGGTTATAAGCAGGCGCCCGTCCCTAAGTGTATCACTTTGCTTTCTTGTCATAGCAACACAAACCGATTTTTAACAGCTCCTGATGTGACATCATCTCATGCAAATAATTCTGACATGACGTCACCTATGCGTTACGTCACACGATTAAAATCGTTTCAGCATCTCTTTAGAAACAGGAAAACGTTACGTCAGGAATTTTTGTTCTACTTTGTCGTTCATAAACAATATAGAGAATTTTCATTTACAATCTTATTGAATGAAATTTAATTTTAAGATTCCCCTTGCGAAATTAAAATGATTACCTTAGATTTTCAAACTAGTTTGTTTTCTCATTTAGAACTAAAAACTGAGAGTACCAATACAGTCAGTAAGTAACAGTGTGTTATTATTTCTTGCGCATGCTGAAGCAATGTTATTCGGGAATTTTATTTATCCTTAAACCACGAAATTCTCAGAATATATATATATTTTTTTCGCCGAATATAACCAGGTATTACTTTATATCTCTAGAAGAAATGAAAAAGAAAGAAAAGAAAAACTAGTGTTTGTGCTTCTGCGCATGAACTACCATAGCATTTCAGCATTTGTAACTGCGGAATTCTAAGTTCACAAACAAAAAGAAGATTCCTGGTTGTTGAAAAATTACAATAATTTAATATAATTGAATACAGTTCATATTCCTAAATTCTAAAAACTAAATACAGTACGTGGTCCGATGCGTCACAATCCATACTTAAACAATTGAATCCAGGAGGTGTTTCAAAACTTGTACAAACATGAATCGATCTCAGAGAAATTTAGTCTTTAAAACTGCACATGAATACAAATGTCATGAAGCAGCGTAGAATAGCTGTACATTATAGAAGAAAAGAACAATTTATATATATTTTAAGTCAAATACATATCTGGTGATTCAGATCAAATCTAGTGTGAAAGCTAAGCCCAAAATACATCAATGCAAATACAAAATACGTGAATACAAATCCAAAATGCCGGTTGTCCAGAATTCTGCGAACGGTTTCAAAAATGTATTTCTAAAAATGTCGCAAATACCTTTTTGCCTTTAGGAAAATAATATGAAATGTAGATGACAATGTATTCCTTTTATTCAACGTGTTACCAAATTTCGATGACAGCACCTTTCTCTGTTCACATGCCATCTGGTCGATTTTTCAATTACAGCCAAATCCATCGTATCAGTAGGGCCATCATGAAGGCATCCAAGATCTACTTCATGAAGTATCTAAGGTGGGAATAGGATCCTCAGTTCTGGGGATATCCGTGCAAAACGCATCCACACAAAGAAATCTGAAACTGTGGTCTTTGGAGAACAAAGCGTCAAAGTTTTAGCTATCCCTCTGCCTTAGGACATCCCTAGCAATTTAAATCCAGTGAAATACATCTGTAGTTATCGAAATACATACCTGAAATATTTATGTACATGATACAGGAAATACATATATGTTATATCTGCCAAGCTTCTTTATACACGGGTAGTCAAAAGTTTAGCACGAAACATGATGTACTACTAAAAAGAGAAACATTAGGAGCTTTTTCGAAATTATGATCTTGTTGCTATGAAAAAAGTATCACGGTTGCAATTAACGCAGAGAGTTATATTTAAATTCCTCATAAAACAAGCTTTCCCAATCTTCGCTTTGGATGAAACCATGAATGCTGAGCTACACCTACACGTTCTAAATAGTTGTACACTACGTACTTTGGGGAAAGGTCAATACCTTTGACCTCAAGACAAGGCACTATTTGATATTGCATGAGTTGTTACAGATTGGTTTGAGGATATGGGAATCGAAAAAGTTAGACTGAACTTCCCAGAGTCCCCAGAGTCCTGACCTGAACCCCATACAGAATCTCTGGGACAGACTGAATCATCCGGTGCAGTTAATAACAGATTGCTCAACAAACAAAGCTGAACTGCTCACGGCTTTAAAGGTCAAATAGAGGAACATATGGATGGCCATTTACTGAAAACTGGTGGAGAGTATTCCTCGAAGACCAGAGCCAGCTATAACGACGAAAAGATTCATCACACAATATTAAATTTTTGGTTGATAAAATTGTTTGTAGATATGCATATTAGTGATAGGGTAGTGTACATTAAATTTGAACTAATGAAGTTTACTCTTCTTCAGTGCTTCTCGTTCACCATCACAACGAATGAATCCGAAAAGTTTGAGAACTCAGCAGACGTCACACACGCGTGAACGATGACTAGGCAGATTATTTTCGGCATATGGCGAACACGCGTTTTTAGATAACTAGGAAAATTATTTATGCAACTCTTAAACAAAGAGTAATGGACACTGAGCCGTAAGTCACAGCACGTGTGCTTCAATACGTGGCAAATACATGAGACAAAAGATACGCAAGTTCCACACGCACATGTGTAAGAGAAGGAACAGAATTTATGATGAATGATTTTGTACTAGTCAATATTTAATATCAAAATGAGTGCAATTTTTTCTTTGTTCGTAGGTAAGGAGGTACGGATGGCCAAAGTGGCAGCCATTTTCTTAAACGGGCTGTGACAGAATTCGTGTTCAAGTTAGGTGATTAGTCCTCCAAAAATTGATCAAATTAATGCCAAGACGTGGCTCTAACAGTTTCCGAAAGGTGATTTTGACATCAAGGACAAGCCAAGTACCGAAAGACCAACGTCTGCAACCGACGGTAGAAAAGAAGAACTCACTGACCAGCTCGTTCAACAAGACATGTGCATGACAATGAGACATCTAATGGATGCGTCACGAATTTTAGAAGGATAGTGTTTTGATCATCATCCAAGACTGCTATTCTCGGTAAGCACCTATGCGGCTCACACGACAAATAATGGGTACAAGGAAAGCGATATATGACGCTCTTTCGGGATGTTTGGTGCTGATGGTACGAAGTGTTTTGACGGAGTCATCACATGTGACGGAATATGGCTTTATCATTATGACCTACAAAACCAAACATGGAATTGAAGCATCTAACGTCACCAACGAAGAAAATGTCAAAATTTTCCGAACAAACTCAAGGCCACTGTTTTTCTATGATCAAAACGGAATTAGTTTTACTG
The DNA here is from genome assembly GCA_039090855.1 of Macrothele yani. Classification (NCBI taxonomy): domain Eukaryota; kingdom Metazoa; phylum Arthropoda; class Arachnida; order Araneae; family Macrothelidae; genus Macrothele; species Macrothele yani. The sequence goes on from CM077004.1 coordinate 133,073,208, forward strand.
ATACGGTTGAAAGTGGAACGACCAACATCAAAGAAAGATATTGTATCTACCTGAAAAAGCTTAATCGAGCTATGAAAATCAAAAGACTAGAACTCAGTCAACAGGATATCAAGTTCCATAAGCAAAACGTGAGACAGCTCACAGAGCAAATGACATCGGCAAGGTCGCAATGTTCGACCTTACAGCTCAGACTTCGCCAATTATAATTTATTTTCGTTTGGTTAACTAAAGACGTACTTTTTTTTTTACGACCAGCATGAGCAACTCATTATTCTATAAGCAGTCGCCCGTCCCTAATTTAAGGCCACTGGTTCCAGGAAAGGGAGAGAGCCAGTACCGTAAGACAAAACACAACATCCATGCCTCACCGGGATTCGAACCCGGACACCTTTCGGACGAATGATCAGAAGCCAGCGCTTAGACTAATGCGGTACCAGGGCGGGGGCGTACTTTCATGGTAAAGTGTTAGAAAGTGATAGGGAATTAATTTAATACATGAAACATTGGTGCACTCGTCCATGTCCTGAACTGCGTAATAAAAGCACTGGAGAAAACTCAGCGGGTGCAGTACGTCTTACATTGATCGAGATATTTACTCAGGTAAAGTATTTTATTTTACGTTTGTGTAGTATGGTTACAATATCCCAAATAATAAAGAAGTTACAGCTCATTGTGCATAACTTTTCCACACTATTTTGAAGACGGCCATTCAGTATTCTGCGATCATTTAGGGATAAGACGAAAAACACTTAAAGTGGCTGAACGGGAAGTTTCAGACACGAAACTTACTCAAAAGTACAGAAAACGGCATGGAGTCGAAAGTTTGGTTAAATCTTCAAAGATGACTTCGACTTTACGGTGCTTACCTGCTGCGCAAGCGATGTAGTTGATTAGTTCAACCGTGTTAGCATTGGAAAATCTATTTGGAACGAAGCCACACTGAGCACTAAGAACTGGATGGTATGGAGTGATTCATACAGAACGAAATACACTGGTGGCCCCCCAAAATGCAACACAAGAAAGACACGATATAGCAAAGCCAGATTTACTGGACACATAACATCAGATAAAAAGATGAATCGATTGAGCTTACAGACCCGTGCGACTTGCGGAATACGCAAAAATCAATAGTTCATGTGGCCGCCATGGCTGGCAATAACGGCCGCTACACACCACGGCATCGAACGACAGAGGCTTTGAATGCAGGCTTGGGGTATGTCGATCCATACTGCTTCTACACGTTGCCACAGTTCATCAGGCGTAGCATCAGGTGGTACTTGCCGATCCACTCGGTTGTAGATCAGCGACCAGACGTGTTCGATGGGCGACATATCGGGAGAACAGGCGGGCCACGACAGCAGTGACACCTGGTGGGCAGTGTAGAATTGTTGCACGATGCATGCCACGTGCGGGCGAGCATTGTCCTGTTGAAAAGTGGGCGCTGGCAGGTCCTGCAGGTAAGGGAGGACTACAGGTTCCATAACGTCGGAGATGTAGCGGTGGCTATTGTGTGTACCGGCGATGCGTACCAGAGGGGTGCGGGAGTCATATCCAATTGCGCCCCAAACCATAACGCCAGGCGACGGACCGGTATGGAGATGCATAATACAGACGTCATACAGTCGCTCGCCGTGGTGCCGCCAAACGCGGATCCGACCATCGTGGTGTTGCAGGCAGAAGCGGGATTCGTCGGAGAAGACAGTGTCGTGCCATTCCATAGTCTAGGTGTGGCGTTCAACGGCCCACTGCAACCGCACTAGCCGGTAGTGTAACGTTAATGGTAATCGGAGCAATGATCGCCGTGAGATAAGTCCCCGCTCCAGCAGATGACGTCCAGCGGTACGTGCTGACACAGATTGTTGCGCAACACACTCAAATTCCTGCGCTAACGTTCGTTATGTGGCGGTGCGAGCCGTCAATGCCCGCCGCACAACATGCCGGTCCTCTCGTTCAGTGGTGTGCTGCGGCTGCGGCAATCGCTCACGTCGGTCCGTCCGTCCCTCCTGCACTCACCGAATCCATTCTTGCCTCACTGTGGCTGGATGTCGTCCCACACGGGCGCCGATGTCTCGGTACGATAAACCGTTGTCGCGATAAGCCACTATTCGTCCTATGTCGAACTCCGAAACGTGCTGGAATGACTGCCGTATTCTGCGACGAGGCATCAGGAAGCTTCCCACGCACGGGTCCGGCAGCACAACACACTTCCACTACTTACATCCAGCCTTCTGTGCACCCTTTTTATAGTGCTTCTCTGTGGTGTGCGGGGCGCACATGATTTGCATATGCCCTCCAATGCTAATCGTTTGCATGTCCTCTCGCGGGCGACGTACGCTGCGAATTTCATGCCAATCGGATGCTTCCTTCTTAGTGTTGCATTTTGGGTGGCCAGCAGTGTATTACAAACCGCGCACCAATAGTGAAGTGAATGGAAGTGGTGCAAATGAAATCAAGTTAATTCGCAATACGGTATTAAGACATAACATGTATTGAGATGCACCTGTGGTCACTTCCAACATTGATATGACTTCACTTTGTGCAGCTTGAAACAAAGTATGACACTGTTCAGTGTATCACATTCTGCCCATTTTTTTTTTGATTGGAGGTTTAATGACCACCGTGAGTAACTCAATGGGCTATAAGCAGTCGCCCGTCCTTAATTTAGGGGCACTGGTTCCAGGGACGGGAGAGAGCCAGTGTCGTAAAACAAACACAACATCCATGCCTCACCGGGATTCGAACCCGGACCCCTTTCGGGCGAATGATCAGAGGCCATCGCTTAGACCACTGCGCCACCGGAGCGGCATATTCTGTCCACCTGCTCGTCATCTGCAGCCGAATATATGGGCTTTATTCTTCATAATAATTCTTCATTATATTGGCTTCATTCTTCATAATAATTCTTCATTATATTGGATTCTTTCTTCATAATAATTCTTCATTATATTGGCTTCTTTCTTCATAATACTTCTTCATTATATTGTCTTCATTCTTCATAATAATTCTTCATTATATTGGCTCCATTCTTCATAATAATTCTTCATTATATTGGCTTCATTCTTCATAATAATTCTTCATTATATTGGCTTCATTATTCATAATAATTCTTCATTATATTGGCTTTATTCTTCATAATAATTCTTCATTACATTGGCTCCATTCTTCATAATAATTCTTCATTATATTGGCTTCATTCTTCATAATAATTCTTCATTATATTGTCTTCATTCTTCATAATAATTCTTCATTATATTGGCTTCATTCTTCATAATAATTCTTCATTATATTGGCTTCATTCTTCATTATAATTCTTCATTATATTGGCTTCATTCTTCATAATAATTCTTCATTATATTGGCTTCTTTCTTCATAATAATTCTTCATTATATTGGCTTCTTTCTTCATAATAATTCTTCATTATATTGGCTTCATTCTTCATAATAATTCATCATTATATTGGCTTCTTTCTTCATAATAATTCTTCATTATATTGGCTTCATTCTTCATTATATTGGCTTCATTCTTCATAATAATTCTTCATTATATTGTCTTCATTCTTCATAATAATTCTTCATTATATTGGCTTCATTCTTCATTATAATTCTTCATTATATTGGCTTCATTCTTCATAATAATTCTTCATTATATTGGCTTCATTCTTCATAATAATTCTTCATTATATTGGCTTCTTTCTTCATAATAATTCTTCATTATATTGGCTTCATTCTTCATAATAATTCTTCATTATATTGGCTTCATTCTTCATAATAATTCTTCATTATATTGGCTTCTTTCTTCATAATAATTCTTCATTATATTGGCTTCATTCTTCATTATATTGGCTTCATTCTTGAAGAATCATCCTCGACATAGCTGATTTAAGAATTTCGTGGAAGACTATATGATTTGATATGGGAGATGCCTGCTTTTTGTTTTCTTTTTGTCACCTTCCGTCTATGTACGCACAGGAAATTTTTTTCAGAAAGCAGAAAGTTCTCCCACTGCGGCAATGGCAGAACTCTTCAGCAGTTGCCCTTGAGAACATGCCCATTTTCGTTGTCGTCTTTGTGTGTGAACAAAAGACAATGAGGTCAAAATATTGAGTGAATGAGAACTTCGTACATGACATGGTTTTAATCAGAAACTTTTTTTGTAGGGAACAAAACCATTTTCTGGGGATTGCTGGAGTAATAGCATCAGATATATTTCTTTGTTTTAGCAATTCGGTGAAAATTTTAATTGTGGGATGCTTTGTCTACAGAGCATCGTGGAAATTCAAATAACTATATGAGACACTCAATAATATGTTTGCACTATTAACACCTACTAAAAGGACTGTTTCATTACTGTTATCTATTTTCTTAATTTTATTTTCAAAGTGAAAACATGATAAATGCATTTTAATCGGTCCACTCGCTCGTCATCTGCAGCCGAATGTATGGGGTTGGTTCTTTTAGAATCACTCTCTACATAGCTGATTTAAGAATTTCTTGGAAGACTATAGGATTTGATATGGGAGATACCTGTTTTTTCTGTATTACCTTCCTTGTATGTATGCATAGGAATCTTTGAAAATTTCCTTCAGAGAGCAGGAAGTTCTCCCGTTGCGGCAATGGCACAATACTTTAGCAGTTGCCTTAAACAGCATGCACCATTTCGTTGTAGTCTTTGTGTTTGAACAAAAGACATTAAAGTCAAAATACTGAGTGAGTGAAAACTTACGTACATGTCTTTTGTCACAAACGTTTTTATAGGGAACAAAACCATTTTCTCGGGATTGCTGGAGTAATAGCATCAGATATATTTCTTTGTTTTAGCAGTTCGGTAAAATTTTTTATTGTGGGATCCTTTGTTTACGGAGCATCATGGAAATTCAAATAACTATATAAAACACTCGATAATATGTTTGCACTATCAACGCCTACCGAAAAGATTTTGAATTTTATTTTAAAAGTGAAAACATCATAAATGCATTTTAATCTCCAGAGATTTTTTTCCCTAATGCTAATAGGGTATTATTATCTTGTCATTTCCTCACTGCATCAGTTGTGTAGATTCTGGGTGTTTCGACGGTTTTGTATAATGAAAACTGTTGATCTATTGTTCAGTTTTTAAATACACTGAATCATTCTAAGTACTAAAAAACCAAAATTGCAACTTCCAGCGCATTGAATATTTCTCGTTATAGCGTTTTTTTTTCTTGTTTTGTATTCAGTTTGTATTGGCATTCCCCCAGGCTTTACCGTTTTGAAATAGTGAGCTAACAAACAACAAAATAACTCTCGAATATGAGCGGGAGCAAAGAGATACATAAATAAAATAAACGAGAGAAGTATTGCTGAAACAAAGAGCTACAACAAAAACGAAATATAATGTAAGGAAGAAATGTTTATCCGTAAATATCTGATGTTAAAAGAACGTTATTGTATCAACTTTTCAAATATGAACTTTAAAATCTTTCTTTGTATGTAAATTACATGGATGCTTGCCCTTTTACTCAGAATGATTTCATGAAAAGATTTGAAACAAAATATCCTTTCCTATACACCACTACTTGAAACCTCCGTTACACAAAACAAAAACACTTCAAGTGATTGTTAGCTTTCACGACGAGAAGAAAGACATCCCGGATGCTATTTTACGAAATGAAGGATATTTTGTGTTCCCATTGCGACTTTATCTCGATATTTCAAATTATTGCCAGTCTTCAGAATAAACACAATATTTTTGCTATTTATTCTTGAGAGGAAGGTCGTTCATTTATGTAGCGTAGTTTGTTTATATTTGATAATAATAGCATTTCGGGAAAACAGACGACAACAAACTAACAACAACAAAAAAGACCGTAAGAAATAGGAAATGGCAGCGATCCTCAGGAATTCTTTTGTCCTCATCGTGAATGACACGAGAAAAACTCTTGTGCAGATGGGTCATGACATTTTCCCAATACGTGATCTCCGTTCCCGTATCTGATGACTCGTCGATGCTCGGGCCCTCTCGGATGATATGTCACGCAGGTGGGGAGACAAAGAAAACGAGAAAAAACGACGAGAAAATGCTATTCCGAGCACGCGCTTCTTGTCCTTTGACTTAGGGAATGAATTTGATTGCGTGATGTTTCGGGGTTGGTAGGTGTTTCTCTCTTAACCCGTAAGTGGCGTCGTCGTTCATATTTAGTGCAAAAAAGCGTCGTGCGGTTCAAGGGACCGCTATCTGTACTGCACCCTAGATAAAGACCTGTTGCAGAAAGAACCATATTAATTCCTGTTTTGCACTTTAAAAACATTCCTAGACTCAAATGTGAGAAACAAAAAAATTAATATTTAAAAATTTGGTTCCTGAAAATCACGCAATTTTGTTCGAACACAGAAATTTTAATCTGAATCGTATATAATATTTTAAATTCTCTTAAAAATAATAAAATACGCACACTTCTGAGACTGCATATCTGCTGTTGATGAAATATTCTTCATAAAAACTGAGTATTAGGTCCTTCCAGCGAGTACTTCTAGCAAACTGCAAGCGTTCAACTGACAACACATTCAACTTACGGGATTGGAGTTCGCATACTCGAGGAATATTTTTGGCAACAGTCGGGCCATGTTTGTCTATTGCTGAAAGAACACAAATAGGAAGTTTTGCGCTTCTTTGCAGCTGGACTTAGAAAACATGTTTGGGTATTTTCTCTTGCTATGTGTCATTTTTTTTCCTTTCTAATCTGCAACTCTTTCCTGATTCCAAGGAAGAGTTTCCTGGACAAATGCTATTCCCATGAAAGTCTCGTATTGTCCAATCTCCCTTTTAGAAAAGGATCTATATGATCCTTAGCTAGATATTTCATGAAATCCAAATATGATAGAGGATCCGGATTACTATATAAGACTAATTCAGAATATATGCATTCACTGTACTCATATCTAATATTCGAAAAAATACAGCTATCAGATAACGTCTAGTGCGGCGACTAGTTATAAGTACTGTATTTTTCATATAATGCATCCACTCCTCCTTTTGTGCAGTTATAAAAATTAATTTAAAAACTAATTATTTCAGGGTTTCCCAGTCTCTTCATGAACTTCTCCCGAGTGATGCATTGAGGACACAAGAATGACGGCTTTATTTTGTTAGGAACGTAAGAGACAATCACAGAGTAATCTAACGATTACGTGAGGAAAAGCGACCGTGCGCCAAGCGACCCTGTGGAAAATCGCGCGCGAAGCGACCTTGTTATATTTCATCGTGGACGAAGCGACCCTGCTAAACGAGAAGAAACATACCGCTTATTGTTTAAGAAAATAAAAACTTTGTGTTCACATTAGGTTCCAAAGTTGATAAAGACCGACTACGAAGCAGCCCTTATAAAAGCAACTAAAGAAGTATTCCCTGATGCAACTGTCTATATTTGCAAATTTCACTTCAGCCAAAGTTTATGGCGGAATATTCAAACTATATAAAGCCAACGAAGAAATAAGAAGAATATGTACAAATGTGCGCTGCTTTGTAGCCCACCTACCTGTAGAAAATATTGAAGACGCATGGATGCTTATTACAGAGGGCGCCTCAAAAAATGATATGTTAAATTTTTAATGGATGGATAATCATAATATTCTAATTCAAGCGTGGAATGTACATGGTCAGTGCCATAGAACCAACAGCGCAGTCGAAGGATGAACTCAAAATCAAATAGTATTCTAGGAAACAAAACAGCCAATATACACTACTGGCCACCCAAAATGCAACACCATGAAGGAAGCATCCGATTGGACAGAAATTCGCAGCATGCGTAGCCCGCGGGAGTACATGCAAACGATTAGCATTGCAGGGCATATGCAAATCATGTGCTCCCGACACGCCACCAAGAAGCACTATAAAAAGGGTGCACAGAAGGCTGGATGTAAGTAGTGGAAGTGTGTTGTGCTGCCGGACCCGTGCGTGGGAAGCTTCCTGATGCCTCGTCGCAGAATACGGCAGTCATTCCAGCATGTTTCAGAGTTTGACATAGGACGAATAGTGGCTTGTCGCGACAGCCGTTTATCGTACCGAGACATCGGCGCCCGTGTGGGACGACATCCAGCCATAGTGAGGCGAGTATGGATTTGGTGGGTGCAGGATGGACGGACGGACCGACGTGAGCGATTGCTACAGCCGCGGCACACCACTGAACGAGAGGACCGGCATGTTTTGCAGCAGGAATTGACGGCTCGCCCTGCCACATAACGAACGTTAGCGCAGAAATTAGGGTGTGTTGCGCAACAACCCCTGTCAGCACGTACCGTTCGAAGTCGTCTGCAGGAGCGGGGACTTGTCGCACGGCGCCCATTGCTCCGATTACCATTGACATTACACCACCGGCGAGTGCGGCGGCAGTGGGCCGTTGAACGCCACACCTAGACTACGGAATGGCACAACATTGTGTTCTCCGACGAATCCCACTTCTGCTTGCAACACCACGATGGTCGGCCCAGCGTGTGGCGGCACTGCGGCGAGAGACTGTATGACGCCTACAATATGCATCGCCATACCGGTCCGTCGCCTGGTGTTATAGTTTGGGGCGCAATTGGATATGACACCCGCCTCCCTCTGGTACGCATCGCCGGTACACTCAACAGCCACCGCTACATCTCCGACGTTTTGGAGCCTGTAGTCCTCCATTTGCAGGACCTGCCAGCGGCCACGTTTCAACAGGACAATACGCGCCCGCACGTGGCGCGCATCGTGCAACAATTCTTCACGGCCCACCAGGTGTCACTGCTGCCGTGGCCTGCCTGTTCTCCCGATATGTCGCCCATCGAACACGTCTGATCACTGATCGGCAACCGAGTGGCCCGGCAAGCAACACCCGCGGCTGCGCCTGATGAACTGTGGCAACGTGTGGCAGCAGCCTGGACCGACATACCCCAAGCCCACATTCAAAGCCTCTTTCGTTCGATGCCGCGGCGTGTAGCGGCTGTTATTGCCAGCCATGGGGGACACACGAACTATTGATGTTTGCGTGTTCCGCAAGTCGCACGGGCCTGTAAGCTCAGTCGTTTCATCTTTGTATCTGTTTTTATGTGTCCAGTAAATTTGGCTTTGCTATCTCGTGTCCTTCTTGGTGTTGCATTTTGGGTAGCAAGCAGTGTATATGAACTTATTAAATGTCTAAGGAAAACAACAAAATGTATGATGCATATACAAAAATTAAAAGAATTAGGAGAATTTGGTACAAGAAGGAAGGAAATGTGTATACAAGTAGACGAACGCATTCGCAACACCATGGCGGAATTTGGAAATTCTAAATATATATCATCATCATCATCATTGTCAACCATTATCAATCCACTGCTGGACGAAGGTCTCCCCAAGTTTCCTTCACAACGGTCTGTCTTGTGCCAGTCTCCTCCATGTCACCCCCTGCATACTTTCGAATTTCATCCACCCATCTCCCATGTGGTCTTCTTCTGGGTCTTTTCCTGTTCCTTGGAATCCAATCTAAAATTTCGGCTGTCCATCGATGATCTGTCCTTCTGGCAGTATGTCCAGCCCATTGCCATTTCAGGGATTTAACTCTGATCATGATGTCTTCCATTCTTGTCATTTTTCGGATCCACGAGTTCCTCTTCTTATCTCTCCTGGTTACACCAAGTATGCACCTCTCCATGCATTCTTTGAGTTGTCTGCAGCCTTTGTATGTCTCTTTTAGTTAAGGTCCACGTCTCTGCACCATACGTAAGCACTGGAAGGATGCATTGATCAAACACTTTTCTTTTAAGACATAATGGCATATTGCTCTTGAAAATTATGCTGTTTCTTCCAAAAGCTCTCCAGGCAAGTTTTGTACGCCGATTAATTTCTTAATCAATGTGACCCTCACTTGATATCTGCTGTCCAAGATAAACGTACGTATCTGTTATCTCCAGCTTTTCTCCATCAATCGATAAATCTTCATTTCTTGTAAAAGCATTGAACATCACTTTTGTCTTCTGAAAGTTCATTTTGAATCCCACTTCTTTACTCTTGTCAGCAAGTTCCTGGATCATACTCTGCAGCTCTGATGGGCTAGTTGCAAAAATGACTACGTCATCAGCAAAACGAAGGTGGGTTAGATAATCTCCATTAATCTTTATCCCTTTGTTTTCCCAGTTCAGTGATTGAAAGACATTTTCCAATGTGGCATTAAAGAGCTTCGGAGATATGGTGTCACCTTGTCTCACTCCCTTTCCAATTTTTATGTGTGTTGTATTTTCAAACAGCCGAATCTTTGCACTTGCATTTTCATAGATGTTATTAATAATATTAATGTATGCATCTTCAATACCGCAGGATTTCAGAGCCATTGTAACCGCTGATGGTTTCACCGAATCAAAGGCTTTTTCATAATCGATAAAAGCCATGCACAATGGAAGTTCATATTCCCTCGCTCTTTCAATTAGTTCTCTCAGCACATGGATATGATCTATTGTGCTGTAGCCACTCCTGAATCCAGCTTGTTCTCTCGGTTGAGCCATGTCCAGTGTTACCTTCAAGCGGTGTGAAAGAACTTTAGTGAAGATTTTATAAACTACTGATAGGAGGCTGATAGGTCTGTAGTTTCCGAGATCCTCAATGTCACCTTTCTTATGTAGCAGGATCATTGTAGCGGTGTTCCAATCCTCAGGAATCTTTCCTTCATTAAGGCATCGAGTGAAAATTTGGGCGAGTACTGTTTCGATTTCTCCACTTGCTTCTTGTATGATGTCTACAGTAATTCCATCTTCTCCTGGAGCTTTTCCCCGCTTCATGTTCTTGATTGCATGTGCAACTTCTGCTGGAAGGACTGGAGGAACTCTGGTACTGGTATCTTTCATGATGTCTGGAGTGCATGTATCATCCCTTTCATATAATTTGGAGTAGAAATCTTTCACTCTTGTCAAAATTTCACCTCTATTTCTTGTTACAGAACCATCTTCTTTTCTCAGTGCCATAATCTGTTTTCTTTCCTTACTGAGATGTCCCTTTGCTATCTTTAGGCTTTGGTTGTTTTCAATTGCTTTCCTCACTAGTTCACAGTTGAATTTTCTTACGTCTTCAGTGATAGTTTTTCGTACTGTCTTGCATAGCTCTATATATTCCACTTTGGAAGTCACATCTTCTTTAGTTGTCCTCATCTCTCTTCTTTTTTGCATCAACATTTTCGTTTTTCCTGATAATTTATTTACATGCAACTTGTTCTTAGACCCAGCTAATTTTGTTGCTGTTTCCATAAGAGCTTTGGTTACTTTTCTGTTAACTTCAGAGATGTCCACTTCTTCCGATGTTAGGCCTTCTAAAGCAGAGAACCTGTTCTTCAGTTCCAACTTGAAGGTATTATGGTAATTTTTAAGGTTGGTTATGTCAATAGATTTTGTTTGTCTTATGAGCTTGCCACGTTCAAGTTTAGTGTTGAGGTGCATCTTACATCTCACCAATCTATGGTCACTACCTGTGTTGAACTTGTTTAGCACACTGCAGTCTTCTATGACGAATTTTTTGTTACACATAATAAAATCAATTTCACTTGTCGTCCCATTTGGATGTCTCCATGTCCATTTCCTGTGTGGCTTTTTCTTGAAGAAGGAGTTCAAGATGAAAAACCCTTCTGCCTCTGCAAACTCAACGAGAGTATTTCCACGTTGGTTTCTGTTGCCGTGACCGAATTTACCTACTGAAGTTTCATTCTGTTGCCGTTGCCCTATTTTTTGCATTGAAATCTCCCATAATTATTTTCAAGTGCTGCTTACTTTTATTATTTAGATCACGAATTTCCTCATAAAATTCTTCAATTTCTTCTTCAGCATGACTTGTGGTGGGTGCATAAGTTTGAATAATCTGAGCCTGGTATCTTCTCGATAGTTGGATAACGAGTCGTGCAGCTCTGTCAGAGGAACTTTCAACTTCTACCACTTTATCCTTCAGTTTCTTGTTTATTATAAATCCAACACCACTAGTTCTGCCAGTATCTGTCCCACGATAGTAGAAGAGATGTCCACTTTTCAGTTCGATGAGATCTTCTCCTTTTCTCCTTACCTCACTTAGCCCCACGATGTCCCACTTGATCCTTTGTAGTTCCTCTTCCAATTCAAGAAGCCTTGAATCAGAAGATAGGGAGCGTCCATTGTACGTTGCCACGGTCAGCATCAGATGGCAGCCTAGTCCGGTCCTCCGGGGATTCTTAGCACCCTCTGCCTTCATGTCGCACTGGCCGCTGCCTTGGCCAGGTACATTCCAGCTGCCGGAGACTGAGGGCCAAGATTTAAGTTGTGGAGTCATTTTGGAGGGGTTTGGCCATAACTCACCACGCTGGCCAAGCGGGTTGGTGAGTGTGGGATAGCATTTCCTCTAATCCTGATGGTATAGTTATACCGCTATTGGCGGTCGTCAGAGCCCCTTTAGTGGGAACAGGATGCACCACGAGAAGGCGGGGTTGACATTTGTCAAGGAGAGGCTGTGATGTTACGCATCACCTGACCTTACATCCCTAAAAAATATATATATATACACTAATAAAATTGATGCAAGCTGAATTAGTTATGATACAATGTACAAACCTATAATTCGCACAGAAGTGCTAAACCAGCAATCCGGAACGAATCACATCATACTATCGCTAAAAACATACCCCTACAAACCTCAAAATCAAAGAAAAACAAAAACTCTAATGGAAAAAAAAGTTATTAGTGCAAAGAGACACAAAAAGGCATTATAACCAAAAACAAACCTCTCTAACCGATCTCATCAGGGGAACAACAACTCGTGGATCATTATTTTTGGAAACTCAGCAAAAGCCGGAATAACCCAAGACTCTCTGAGGTGCTCCCGAAGTTATGGGAGACAGCAGATAAAGACCAGTCTATTAAATCACTAGAAATACAGACTTGTATACAAAGACCATTTGACAGGATGCGAAAAAACCCGATCACATGGTCCATGTCGTGAGTGGAAATCCGTAACAGTATGCAAATAGGCGTAAGCGGTGTAAGAAACCTAAAAAATAGATTAGTAAATAATTAGTAACAAGCAGCCCACCAAGTGACATTTAGCAACCTAAGTTATTAAATTTGTAGGCTTATATTAATAATGTCTGAAAAGTGTAATTGTTGACAAGTTTCGAAAAAATTCTTGGCCCTCAAATCAGCAAGATTGAGGTAGAAATATTTGAATTCCAATTAATGTAAAAATGTATGTCAAAAGAATACGTGTTCCTTTTATCAAAAACTGTAGTTAATAAGCCACCTTGCTGACTATGTATTTCTATGTCAAAAAAATCTATTTTATTATTTTTTGCCTTAGTTTTTATAAGTTTCAAATTGGGTGGATATATCTTAGATGCCAGTTCTTCAAAGTCTTCGTGTCCAAAAACTATGACATCGTCAACATAACGAAATATCCTACCATGGTCGGTGTCAAAATACAAAGCCGCCTTTCTTTCATACTGATGTAAATATAGGTTTGCCAAAACACTTGAGTACTTGGAGCCCATGGGGATACCTGATGTTTGACGGAAAATACCCTCTCCCATGCGCACGTATAATAGTTATTATCAAAACACAGTGTTTGAATAAATCGCCAGTCTTCATACTTCATATTGATTACCATGTTGAACTCCTGAAAGAGCTCTTCACATATTTTATGTAAGTCCTCAATGCCAATGCAAGTAAATAGGCTTTGGAAGTCATAGGTATCTATTATTGTTATAGAATCCTTTTGAAGTGTATGTATAAATTTTAAGACCGGCCTGTTTCTGTTAATAATCCAGGACTCTGATATATTTCGCGAGATTATTTTTAATTTATTTTGAAATAGTGCACTAACTTGGCTGCAATAACAATTCCTTGCCGAAGTTATGAAGCGAAAACCAACAGGAGATTTATGAAATTTTGGGAGTGCGTACACTAAAGGGAAGTGCAAATTATAAGTTTTGATTTTTAATCTCATGTGCAAAGCTATTAATTTTTTTCACGATCTCCATCCTGCCTTAAGCTACCTGTGAATAATTTCACTATCTGCAAGTTCAGCCAGTAATATGTTGAAGTAGAATATTTTACAAATAAAGGCTGTGTTATTCTTCGCTTTAACAATAGGTACCACAGTGAATCTCTCCCTAAGTTCTTGAATTTGTTTTGAAAAAACTTCTGTGTGGCTTGTCTTGATGTAAGTACTGGAATTTAGAGATTAGTGTTTTGATAAGCTCCAGGGTTTTACATATCCATTCAAAGAATGCAGGGTATGTAACCTGAAACCTAGATAATGCGTGCATAGCACATTTTATCAAATCTGTTCTTATGCCAACCAAAAGTTGTTCCCAAGTATGGTTTCTTGGAGTCCTGAAATCAGCACCGCGTGCTATTAGTAAACGTAATCCTTAGTCCTGCAAAATATCTATGTTACATTTACTATATGACCGTGATATTCATCAACAAAAGCTGGTAGGTCACGTTTTTCACAGTGGCAAGGTACAGTTGTTGATGATTCTGAATTTTTCTTTAAACTTGCCTTTTCCTTATAGTTGTATAGCCTTCTTCCCAGAGCATGACCATATTTATAACTCATAACAATGCGTACGTACTCCATTAACAGGAAAGCAACCCTCAACTTCTCGGAATATGCGATTAAAGCCAACTTTGTCAACATCCTGTCCATGAACTGCACTGTGCAGTACAACACCCTTTTACAATTACCATTATTCTTTAAGTTATCTCCATTCAGCTTGAACTGAGTGAAAATCCTCAGTTCAAACTATAACTTGAACTGCAATAGATTCTCATTTCTCTTATGTTTGTCAGAGTATTTGTAGTTTTCATGAAAACTTCTAAGCGCTCTTATTTTTCTTGTATTTAGTCCAAATATTTTCTTCTTGCAGTAAGGTACAATTTTGTCATTATTTCCATCTATGTCATCTAGAAACTTCTGGAAATCAACAAATCTCAGTCTTTTGCAATCCCTAACCTCTACAGCCTCTGTTCTTTCTGTTGGCCGCTGAAATAAACGGTTTAAATTTGAAGTTTTGATAAACTCGATTTTTTTAATGCTGATATCATTGGAAATATTTTTACCATTAAAAATGTAATTTAATCCGTACGGGTATATCGTCTCTAATTGAAGCATAAATAAATTTTCCAATTCAAGGCGTTGTTCAAGATATTCTTCTTGTGCCAAAATTTTGACAAAAATGTTGTCAAAGCTATATTTTTGAAAGTGTCTTAGATCTGCATCTTTCTTCTTAAAAAGTCTGATGTCGGACCTGTGCCCATTTATTCTAATATTTAGCGGTCCGGCAGTTTGTCCGATATAACGTAGCCCGCTTTTTCTGCAAATAATTTGATATATCAAATTAATAGTCTTACAGAAGTTGGTCGTAAAACTTCCTTTTTCGCCGACATCATCAGGATATATTATTTACAAGTTTTGCAACGCAAGTCAGAACAAACATCAAACTTTAATTCCCTAGTATATACTTGTATATTTAAGTCATGTTCACTACAGGCGGTTATCCTTTGAGATTTGGCGTTGTTTTTTTTTTTTTTTTATGCATTTCAGTAGTTTTATTATTTTATACGTATTTTTTGAAAATGAAGAAACAAGAACATTTGGAGAATGAAGAAACAAGAACATTTGGAGAATTTATTCTTCGTCACCTGTTTCATGATCCACGAGTCGGTGTTCCCTTGATGAGATCGGCTTGAGAGGTTTGTTTTTGGTTATAATGCTTTTTTGAGTATCTTTGCATAATAACCTTTTTATTTTATTTTTTGGTATTAGGGTTTTTTGGGTTTTTTTGAAATTGGGGTTTATAGTGGTGTATTTTTATTGATAGTATATATATACGAATTCGCAATAACATGGCGGAATTTGGAAATTCTAAATATATATATACACTGCTGGCCACCCAAAATGCAACACCAAGAAGGAAGCATCCGATTGGACTGAAATTTGTAGCATGCGTCGCCCGCGAGAGGGCATGCAAACGATTAGCATTGCAGGGCATATGCAAATCATGTGAGCCCGGCACGCCACCGAGAAGCACTATAAGAAGGGTGCACAGAAAGCGGGGTGTAAGTAATGGAAATGTGTTGTGTTGCCGGACCTGTGCATGGTAAGCTTCCTGATGCCTCGTCGCAGAATACGGCAGTCATTCCAGCACGTTTCGGAGTTCGACACAGGACGAATAGTGGCTTATCGCTACAGCGGTTTATCGTACCGAGACATCGGCCCCCTTGTGGGACGACATCCAGCCACAGTGAGGCGAATATGGATTCGGTGGGTGCAGGAGGGACGGACGGACCGACGTGAGCGATTGCCGCAGTCGCGGCACACCACCGCACCAGAGGACCGGCATGTTGTGCGGCGGGCATTGACGGCTCGCACCGCCACATCACGAACGTTAGCGCAGGAATTAGGGTGTGTTGCACAACAACCTGTGTCAGCACGTACCGTTCGACGTCGTCTGCAGGAGCGGGGACTTGTCACACGGCGCTCATTTCTCCGATTACCATTGACGTTACACCACCGGTGAGTGCGGCAGCAGTGGGCCGTTGAACGCCGCACCTGGACTACGGAATGGCACGACATTGTCTTCTCCGACGAATTCCGATTCTGCCTGCAACACCACGATGGTCGGATCCGCGTGTGGCGGCACCGCAGCGAGAAACTGTATGACGTCTGCACTATGCATCGCCATACTGGTCCGTCGCCTGGCGTTATGGTTTGGGGCGCAATTGGATATGATACCCGCACCACTCTGGTACGCATCACCGGTACACTCAACAGCCACCGGACCATCTCCGACGTTTTGGAGCCTGTAGTCCTGCCTTACCTGCAGGACCTGCCAGCGGCCACGTTTCAACAGGACAATGCGCGCCCGCACGTGGCACGCATCGTGCAACAATTCTTCACGGCCCACCAGGTGTCACTGCTGCCGTGACCCGGCTTTCCTCCCGATATGTCGCCCATCGATCACGTCTGATCGCTGATCCTCAACCGAGCTGCCCGGCAAGCACCACCAGCGGCTACGCCTGATGTACTATGGCAACGTGTGGAAGCAGCCTGGACCGACATACCCCAAGCCCACATCCAAAGCCTCTTTCGTTCCATGCCGCGACGTGCAGCGGCCGTTATTGTCAGCCATGAGGGCCACACGAACTATTGATGTCTGCGTGTTCCGCAAGTCGCACGGGCCTTTAAGCTCAATCGTTCCATCTTTGTATCTGTTGTTATGTGTCCAGTAAATCTGGCTTTGCTATCTCGTGTCCTTCTTGGTGTTACATTTTGGTTGCCAGCAGTGTATATATAAGTAAAATGATTCGATTTGCGAAACCGCTTCGTCTACGAAGAAGTATAACAAGGTTGTTTCGCGCGCACCATTTTCAGTGGGTCGCTTCGTGCACGGCACCAACCTAACAACGATCTGAAACGTCAGATGAGTTTTCCCAAACCCAAACACTAGAGCTTGGAGCAAAGCCAAGATTCTTTATACGCATCAGAGACCCCGTACCTTTTATTAAACCGCACGACGCAACTTACGGGGCAGCTTTTAGCGAAACGTTTTGCGATACGTTAAGGTGTGTCGTGCTGTCCATGAGACCGCTGCATCAGTAAAAAATATACTACCAATGAGTATACCAACAAAGCATGCCTGCAAATTGCTAAATTAATAAGATATTGGAAGGTACAAGTTATTTGGTATATTACATATGTGAATAAAACAAACATTAATAACTGATGCAGTCCGTGGGACCGCACGACGTCATTTAAGGGTTAGCAGCTTAAAACAAAAACGGGGGGGGGACTAAAAACCACACGTTTTCGCATTGGTTTGCACACGAAAACAGTGCTCATAACTACCAAGGCATAAAAATTAGATCAAGCGAGAATTTATACGGTAGTTGTTACAAGATTTGCATCACTCTCTCTCCCCGCCCACAGAAATAATCGCATCCCTTTCTGTCTGCTTATAAAGAACATAATTGATAAAACATATGAAAAAACAATGAAAAAATAGTTGTTGCTCTTATTTAGTTAGTCGTTATAGAGGTCTGCATGGGACTGACCTGACACGAACTTATATTTTCATCAGTTAAATGCAATTGCTCGAGCCGGGCCTGAACTGGAAGGTTTAGCATTTTGCCCCTGCTTTAAAAAATCATTTCGTCTCACAAAGCGACGACTGACTTCTTAAATAATCAAATGGCAGAGTACGCTTGATAAAAATCTGAAACGCGCGGTGCTGTAAACTGGAAATTCGGAACTGGACATGGCTTTCAAATTAATACCCGTGCAGATCTTTACGTCATTAACAAAAGAATACATGTTGAAAGAATCACTAAAGTCTGTCTGTTCAACCGATATTTCCAGACCGTGGTTTAAAAAATCCCTTTTGCATAAATCAGATAGCTAAGCGTTACGTACATTCGAATTTCTGTGATGTATCATTTTCCAGCTAGATGGCGTGAAAGTATTCTTATCTTTTGCACAGTATCCCACTTCTAAATTGGGGATAAAAAGAAAAATCTGTTTGCATTTAAATCTACGTGCAGAATTTCCTTGCAACTTTTGGATGTGCGAGGTATAGATATACCGCTAAGTCAAGCAAGCATACCCGTATATTACCTAGAGGTTACCCAAGTCACAAGTTTATATTTCCGTATCCGATAACTGACAAACGAATTACAATAAAAAAAGAAATCGCAAATTTCTGTATTTTTTTTTTTTCGTTCAACGACAATTCATATTGCATAATTGTAAATATTATTTCCACATTCTGTATCTTTGGTTATGATTAGCTAGTGTAATATGCACCATTTTCAGCTAGTGGGCTTCGGGTGTGTATCAGTATCTACGTACCTGCGGTTTTAAGTGAGTTTCCTTACAAAATTATAGCATGCTTGAACTGAAATCGGAAGATGAGGGTTCGATTCCTACTCAAGGGCGATGTAATTTTTAAGTTTTCTGATGTGATAATGTTACACACTGAACAGTAAAACTGGCAATTCAGGCATATCTCATTGCTAAAATTCATTTCGTTCGATTTAAAAAAAAAACAAAAAAAAAAACGTCTAGCCTAGAAGAAACAATTAACTACATAAAGGATGCTTTTGTCGAATTTCAACCAAATCGGTTGTTAATTTTTTCTTAAACGAAACTTTGGGATATTAAATTTCGAAATTTTGTCTTTATCGGTTAAACAGTTTTAAGTCATCTCATTCTAAAACTAAAAAATTCCTGAGAGTGCTTCCTTATTTGGTACCATTAAGAGCACAGTACCATCAAAAACTTTTCAACACGCCCCCCCCCATATTATACTAGTAGCCTCCCCTAGAATTTACCAATGACTACGGCCCCCTGGTAGTTGAATCGTTGAATTTGCATGTCAATCGAGCTGGAGCTTCAAGCTTTGTTATCTGCGTCCTTCTTCCACGTACGCATTCTTGTTTCTTTCATATCATATCATTACTGATATCATCTCTGACATAAAAGTGTTATTATTACTTTCGGATCGTTATTCTATAGTATAACTAGATAAATTGTCTTTCATTAAGAACTTTAACTATTTCTTTTAGTTAAATTATGCAATAATTAGGCATTTTTAAAAATAGTACACTTTGCACTTGAGTGATGACATACATATTTGTGCATCATTCTTGTATTTCCATAAATGCATGCACACATTTTGATTCAATACCTGCCCGTTATACAGAAATTTGTGGGCAGAGCTAACAATGTGGAAGATAAAGTGTCAAGTCAATGCGTAAGCGCTACAATTTCCAATGCAATTAATTAACCAGCGTTGAGAAACGACCAGCGAAAGGCTCCAGATGTTAAAATGATAAGTCACGTTCCGAAGTAAGACAGACACAACACACACAGGAACGCATAAACACACGCTCGGAAAACGGAAGATCGATTTCTTTTATTCCTGTACCCCTTTTTCACATTCTCACGGAAACGCCATGTAATGGTTTTTAATCATGGTTGTTGCTTGCTCAGGAAGGAGCCTGTTTTCATGCAGATCACACCAATCTTTTCTCCTCTCCCAGCACTCCCGGTTCACGAATAATGCCTATTAATGCCAAAGTGAGATTAAACAGGCAAAACGAACGTCATTTCTTCCGCTATCAGAAACAGCCATAGGTATTTGAATGATTCTCGCCCACAGACCCGCACGTCAAATTTTTCTTTTTTGTTATGCAGTCAAATTGAAAAAATGGTGACATTCATTTTTTTTTGTCTTACGCTGTGGTTGTTACTTCGCCTAGGTTCAGCCGTAAACGCGTAATTAAACTTCAGCGAACATCAACTTATCTCTAATATACACATTCCAGTACAAATAACATTATACATCCGAAGGATTCAGATTTGGCAAACACATATGTTTTGTGAGAATTAATTACTTCAGTATAAGATTCTGTCACGTATTCCCTCTCTCATGAATATCAATGATCTACTTACCATTACAGATCACCCAATTCGCAGCTATGCACGCGCGTTGAGGTATTTGTTCATATTCTTTAGATGTCAATACACCGTATGGTAACATTATATTTCTTCCATCATGAAGTATCGCACTCGTCATCAGGAGCGAGGATTAAATCACTTATTTTCAGTTTCCTCTGAACCGATTTTTTTTAGTTGGGTGTTTAACAGCGAAATCAATCAGTTATAAGCAGATTCTTTTTTTATTTATTTAGTTGGGTGTTTAGTGAGCAACTCGATCGGTTATAAACAGCAGTCGCCCGTCCCTAATTAGTGCCACTGGTTCCAGGGAAGGGAGAGAGCCAGTGCCGTAAGATAAACACAACATCCATGCCTCACCGGGATTCTTCAAATCCAGACCCAACTCGGAAAAATAATAAGAAGCCATATCTTAGCCCAGGGGCGCAACTAGGACCTTTGTCGCCCGGAGCAAACTAAGATTCCGGCGCTCCCCCATTCCATGAATGGGGAGGGGGCGGTGATACCGAGTTTTCAAATTCTGATTCCATTTAAAATTTTCTTAATTTAAGCCTCAAAAGATGACTTTGAGAGCCACATTTCACTTCAAATACGTTGTTTACTTTAATCGTAGTTTAAAATATTTAAATTTTTGTTTAAAATAAAATTTAGTTTAAAATAAAATTTATTTTAAACTGAAATACTTTACTTAAGGTTTTTAGAAGTAAAACACGCAAATAACGTTATATTAATTAATTTAATTTCCATCAAAGAAATACAGAAGGGACAATTGTCGGTCACACTTATGCGTCAAAATTTGGTACAACATTGTAGAATCAACCATGAGTGAAAAATATTTGGCTTCTAATGCATCGTTCAATATATCTTGCCTTACTTTTCCAGCAATTGTATCCAGGAACTCATCCTGAATTTTTAAAGAAAAATTACTTACTTTTCCTTTCTTGTTTCGTTCAATGTGTTCACGCAAAAGAGCGTGGTAGTGCGATATATGCTCAGTGGTGTTTAAAAATCTACCACTGCTAAGATCTCCAAAGTCAGAACTTTCTTGTGATCCCTTTAACGGACTTCCCTGCTTGCCCAAGAACAGGGGCATCTACAGTACAATATAGGGCTGCTTTCCAATTACCTTCTTCTTTAGCTATATGGTCTTGCAGATCTCTATCTATACCATCCACTCCTAGCGAGGACTCAAGAGTCTTCCAAGAACAAAAATAAAGTTTATGGTTTTGGGAATTTTCATGGTGTGGAATTATGTTACTGAGCTTTTTTCAATGCACAAAGCCCTCTTCTTTAGCAAAAATGACAAGTTTGACTGTGTTTCTCTTGCAAGGTGCGGAAACAGCCTACATGGTACGCAGAATAAAGCAAAACAGTCACACTATATAAACATTCACAAATATAAACATTCAAGAGAGTCGATCATAAATGAATGAAGAGCTAGCGTTAGTAATTTCACCCCACACGAACATGTCTGCTAACACGCCCCGGCACGCCATCACGGCGCCAGCGCCTTCACCTCCTTCCTGCCAACATTTCGTGCCTTTTCTCGGCACCCCCCTCAAGACGGCGCCTGGGACATGTCCCCCCCCTACTTGCGGCCCTGTCTTGGACCACTGCGCCACGGGGAGGCGAACCGATTCTTTCATTATGAGCACAAAAGTGATCACCAATATTTATCTCCTATTACACACTGGCGTGCTAAAATTAAGGACGAGACGGTTTTTCGAATGTAACGTTGTGCAGAAGTGCTCCACATCGACTCAAATCATATCATATGTTCCCCAAGATGTAAGAATATGGGACAAGTGAGCAAAACCGTCCAAACAAGGAATCCAAAGGATACAAAGGCACTTTATTTAAAAGGTAGCTTCGAGCACAACTAGACAGAAGACAGAAGCGTTCATGTGACAGGCGGCTGCCAAGAAAAACCCAGTCTTTAGGAGGGGATATGATCACCCCTGACTGCGTTGCAGGATTTACAACGTCTGTCCATGCTGAGGACGAGGTTGTCAATGAGCTGTTGAGGCATCGCGGCCCATTCTTCTTGAAGCGCCAATCGCAGCTGCGGAATCGTTGCTGGCGGCTGGTGACGTGCTGCCAAGCGTCTCGCGAGAAGGTCCCACACGTGTTCGATTGGATTTAGGTCCGGGGGCCTTGCGGGCCAATCCATGAGTTGAATATCTTCACTCTCCAACCGCTCTGCGACAGCCACTGTACGACGAGAAGTAGCGTTGTCGTCCATGAAGAGGAACTCAGGACCCACAGCACCTCTAAACAGACGCACGTGAGGCAGGAGAACCTCGGTACAATAGCGGACATCAGTGACTGAACCACCTTGGAAGATGTGTAGATCCGTACGGCTATCAAGCATGATACCGCCCCAAACGAGAATTCCGTGACCTCGAAGCCTGTCCCTTTCAATGATGTTGGAGGTGTGATTGCGTGTTCCCTGCTCTCTCCAGATGTGTATACGTCCAGAATCGCTCGTCAGACTAAAGCGGTTCTCATCCGTAAAGAGAACTCGACTCCATTGCTGATGTGTCCAGTTCTTATGTTCCTGGCACCACAGAAACCGCCGTCTCCGATGAGCAGGTGTTAATGGCACACACCGTACTGGTCGTCGTGCAAATAGATTATTTTTGTGCAGCCTCCTGGCCACGGTAAAACGCGATAACGGACGTTCAGTTGTCTGTTGTATGTGCCTTCCGATTTCTCCCCGCTGTCTGCCGTCTGTCTCCTCTCGCCTGTAGGACAATATACCGGTCGTCCGCTGCCGTGGTTGCTCGTGGACGCCCACTGCTAAACTCTCGGATAGCTGTTCCTGTCGTTTGAAATGCTCTCCCAGCTCGTGAAACGATGCTGTAAGCGATCCCGAACTCCACGGCCACATTAGTCACACTTCGATCTTCTTCCAACTTCCCAATGACGCGACCTCGGGTAAAGTCATCCAGATGTCGTCTACTGGATTGCCTGTTGGCCATATCACACGGTGGCAGCAACTCGACGTCGTTCAAACCGTTGTACACCGTGCAATGGCTTTCACCGAATTACTGAGCGTACAACGCCCGTGTGCTTTATACCCTTCCGACACCCCCTTCCCCCGTTATGCTGCATATATGCGCATGCCCTACCGTACCGGACCCTAGTCTATCTGCTGAGTGGTCTTTTGGTCCGTTCTGCCTGCTCGTTTCGCTGTTATGCTAATTTCTCCTCTTCATCCTTAATTTTTGCACGCCAGTGTAATATCAATACTTTCCAGGATAAAAAGTTCAACATTTTTAGATTAAAATTTCTTTCATCCTTTTTGCCAACTTTATGTTGGCCAAGAAGATCCAAATTTTCTTTCGGTTATATTCGTGCTTCCGCATGTGTTTGGTGTGTTCAGGTCAACAAATGCCTCACGGAAAAAATTATGTGCACAAATGAGCAAGTGACTTTCCGAAATAAATGTGTTCAACTGTCCAAGTAAGTGTCTTATAGCCAGCACAAATATGTGTCCAACTGAAGAAGTGTTATATCTTGCATGAATTTGTATTCAACTGAGGAAATGTCTCACCTAACACGAATCTATCAAAATGAGTAAATTTCTTACCCGACAAAAATTCGTGCCCAACTGAAGAAATGTCCTGTCCAACACAATTCTTTGCCCAACTGAGGAAGTGTCTTGTACAACACAATTGTGTGTCTAACTGAGGAAGTGTCTGACTTAACACAAATCTATCCAACTGAGTAAGTTTCTCAACCGTCACAAATTTGTGCCCAACTGAGAAAGTGTCTTGCTCAAAACAGATGTGTCAATTGAGCAAGTGTCTCACCTAACACAAATCTGTCTAACTAAGTTTGGGACGTATCTACTTCAGAGGCGACGTACATGTCAAAGCGGCAAGTTACAGCGATAATCCAATGTCGTTCAAGTTCAATCGGGAGAACAACTGGCTCCGGAGCGGGAAGACGTGAGTTCGAAATCCATCACCGACAAAAATTCTGGCTTTTAAGCTATATTGGTGCCCGAACGATAAATGAATCTCATGTGCGCGAGGTTCGAGAAAAAAGTGTAATTCTTCATCCACACATCGTCTGGACTTAATGAAGAAAATATCTTTCTTTAGAGCTTCAAAAAATGTGAATGCTTCTCTTACACGTTGTCTGGAATTAATCAGAACTCCTTGTTCTACAGTAAGCTCCTTCAAGCATAGTTTGCGGCAGATCCGAAACCTGCGATTTCGTGCCTCCGCATCTGGAATACCTATTTGGAATCTTGCATCAGGCATAACTTTATCTTAAAAGAACCAAACGACATGCTTCACCACACGACATGTAATGAGTATTTATTTTCAGATGCGAAATGTGTACTTTAAAAGGTAACCTCTCCAAGTTCCAATGCCCCGCTACCGACTTGGCGAGTGGTTGGTAGATGGCTCTACAAGTCCGGCAGAAGGAATAAGTCATACAATGGCGGCAAGTGGACAGCATAAGGCATTTTGTGTTCTCGATTTTCATTCAAATAAGTCAGTTGTGACTGTTCAACGGCATTTTCGGACAAAATTTGGGATAGAGTCACCCAGTGATAAATGAATTCGTAATTGGTACTCACGATTTCAAGACACGGGCTGCCTTTGCAAGGGAAAATCTACTGGACGTGCGTCGATAGGAAACGATGTAGTGAAGCGTCTTCGGGTAAGTTACATAAGAAGCCCTCAGAAATCCACTTATCGAGCAGGTCGATAACTTCGTGTCTCGCAGAAAACTGTATAGCGGGTTCTGGGGAAATTTTTGCACACGCAACCGTATCGTCTGCAATTGATTCAAAAGCTAAAGATGGATGACCGCCAGCTTCGAGCGTCTTTTTATGAAAGATTTCTCACAGTAATGGAGGATGACGGTTTCTCTGAAAACTTAGATTTTTTGTGACGAAGCAACATTCCACATTTCAAGAAAGCTGAACAGACACAACGTGATAATTTGGGGCACTAAAAATCCCCATTCAATCTTGCAACACGAGCATTTCTTCCCCAAAAGTCAATGCCATCTGTGCAATTACTCATCGAAAGGTGTATGGCCCCGTGTCTTCTTCGCTGAAGCCACTGTCGCAGGAATTACCTATCTCGACATGCTCGAACAATGGATTCTCCCGCAGCTGGAAGAAGACATTGATGACCATTTTTCAACTAGATGGTGCTCCACCGCATTTCCATAACGTGTTTCGGGGTAGAGCAGAGTTCGGGCTCAATTTTCGCAGTCCGAGCCAGAGGTATATCAGCCGGAATCCACCCGAGCCCGAATTTTATATTGAAAGATAGAGGCCGGGGCCGAACGAGCCAGAAAACTGTATAACCTGTTCAACCATTAATAAAATAACATCTCCTTTTCTACACTTGCATTATCTCCTCCTCCTCCAATTAACCACTGTATTTCTCAAATAGGGAGTGGGGAAGGGACCTCTATCTATTTTTACAGTGTAATTGTAATATTTTCTATGACCGTTCGTTTCCATCTGAGTGCTTCGGGCGGCCGGCCATCCAAACTGATTATGCGGTGCTGCAATTGTATGTTGCTCAACTAATGCTAATATTATCACGCCATAATGCGCTGCAATATGCACGTTGCTAAATAGAATTAGCAGGGAGCTGCTGCGTGGAGATAGAGGATAAATTATCGTAGGCAAGATATCAATTATCTAGTATCTATAGTTCTTGAAAAAGCTTCTTCTCTGCAGAAACCCACTAATGCGCAGCCTATGGCATTTTCTACCCAAGCCCGGAATAAATAGCCATCTCGAATGCCCGCTCCCCAACCAGAACCAGTTGCCGAAGAATTCCCTTTACCAACTATAAAGTGTCTCATTTGATGTATAAAATCCCATTTATATATAAAAAAATTCTCTCGCCCTCTCCCTCTCTAAGAGCCCGAACGGCAGTAAATACTCCACAGCCCGAGCCCGATTCGGGCCCGGGCTCTGCTTCAGGATTTCGGGCTCGTGCTCAGCCCGTCTCATCTCTAGTTTGGGGCCACCTCAATGAGAGGCTGCTAAAACGATGGATTGGCCGTTAAACTGAGGGGGATGAAGAACTGTTTGCGTTGGTCTTCACGATCCCCAGATCTCACCCCGTGTGATTTTTTTGTGGGGTTTCATAAAGGATCGTGCCTATGTACCCCCACTTGCAACGACGCTGGTTGATTTGAAAGCACGCATTACTGCAGCCATCACAGAAATCGGCACCGACATGCAACAAAGAGTTTGGCAGCAACTTGATTACCGACTTGATGTACGCCGTGTTACGCGTGGAGCGCACATTGAGCATTTATCAGTAAGTTGAACAGAACTTTATGAAATGCGCTTTTTAACAGTACTAGTTCTGTGTATCTGCATTGCATTAACATGAGTACCAAATCATTTAAACCGGGAACACCATTTTGACTTACTCTGTATTTTCCAATGATGGGGTACACACATTTCACAAAATCGGATCGAACATTTTTTTTTCTTATTTCATGGTAAATGCGAACATGAAATGTTTGATCGCATTTTATGCTTGCATTTACCCAAAAAATCGCCCTCTGAGCCTTTGTGCAAATATATACATTATATTAACAAAAGTCACCTGGCACCTAAAAAAGAAACACAACATATAGCATTTTTGTTTTCTAATTGGAGGTTTACCGACCACCGTGAGCAACTCAGTGGGCTATAAGTAGTCGCACATCCCTAATTTAGGGTCACTGGTTCCCCGTAAGACAAACACAACATCCATGCCTGACTGGAATTCGAACCCGGGGCCCCTTTCGGACGAATGACCAGAGGCCATCGCTAAGACCACTGCGCCACCGGGGCGGCCATAGCGTTTATTGACATACATTAGTAAGGTGTCGGTCCACCTTTGGCCTTAATGCATGCACTCACCCTTCGAGACAGGATTTCGACAAGGTTTTGGAACACAAAGATAGGTATGCGCTTCCATTCAGTGCATAATGCTGCCGGTAACTGTTGCTGAGTAGTAGGCCTTGGTTCCAAACTTCTTATGCGGCGCTCTAATTCATCCCATAGGTGCTCTATGGGATAAAGATCAGGGCTCTATGTTGGCCAGTCCACACACGATACTTAATTATCGTTAAAGCACGCCGTAACAGTCATTGCCTTATGGCTTATAAAGCAAGGACTGTCACTTTCAACTAATTTTCTGATGCTCGCTGTTGTAATGCATTATCCTGCTGGTACCAACAAGGCTCGGTTCCATAGTATTGCCACAGAGTTCGTAGGGCATAATTGTCCAGAATATAAAGGTAGAAGTGCTGGCCAACAGGTTTGTACACGATAAAAAATGGGCGGGGACCATACCACGAAAAATATCCCCACACGGATACACTGCCAGCTCCAAACTTAACCATAGGAACAGTACACTGTGGTAAATAGCGTTCCCCAGGGTGCCGCCATACCCACACACGGCCATCAGACTGTTGGATCCTGTATCTGGATTCACCAGTCCATAGGACCCGTTTCCATTGATCTACGGTCCGCGATAAATGTTCTTTACACCACGCTAAACGACGAGTAGCATTCCGAGTGGAGATGAAAGGGTTATGAGCAGCCGCACGACCACGGTAACCCATTGAATGAAGTTATCTAAGAATGGTACGTGTACATACCGAGGTTCCAGCAGTTTTACTCATCTGTACACTGAGGTCTTGTGCAGTACTCCGTCGATTAGCTGTAACGACTCTTCTGAAGCTTCGACGTCCTCTATCACTGATTTGCTTTGGTCTGCCGGTACGTTTCAGTGCTTCAAGCACGCCATGTGTCTTCCACTCATTCCGCACATCCAAAACAGTTGACGTGGGTATGTTTAAACGCCTGTCGGTTTCTCTTATGGACAAGCCACTAATATAACACCCAACAATCTTTCCTTTCTTAAAGGCAGTTCTCCCCCGCCTCGACACTTTCACTCAACCTCACAGTACAATATGATCGCAGTCAGCTGCAGGCTTGTTTTATATCGTTTGCAGCTGTACCGCGCATCTTAACAACGCAGCGGTTCCGTTCGTTTGCTTTTAAGGAGTGTCCGTTGACTTTTGTCAGTATATAGTGTATTTGCCAATGATGGTAATATACTGAAGTTTATGAAAAGCAAAACCAGGCTCTCACCCAAACTTTTGTCGTTGTTCAGATCCCAGTTAGCAGTTGCTCTTTTTCCTCTTTTCGATATCACCCGCGGGCTTTTATTGCCTTTTTGGAGAAAGGGAACATTAATAACGTCTTGTCCAGTGATGTTTTGCTAGAGAGACAGCAAACACATTCTTTCGTTTATTGCTCTTAATCAATTACAAAGGATCCTTTCTTGTACAATAACCAATACTCGTAACCTGTGCCGTATTAGAACAGAAAAAGTAAGCTTGAAATCAGCGTAAAATGAAACGTATCGATCTTTCGTTTCGGTGTTTCCAATACTGTTCAGATGTTTCCAATAATTAAATTTCACGGGAACTGAAATTAAGTTTAAAGCAAGTGATTGATGACTTTTCTCGAAATCGAAATTGATCGCATCTTTTCGCACTAATAGTATCTGGGAAGATACAAGAGAAATTGTGGTGAAATAGCCAAGTAAAAAAGTTACTCAGCTCACTGAACTGAGTAATTTTAAGCTGCCCTGTTACTTTAAAAAAGTTTTGGGATTTAATGATCACCAATTATAAGGGCTATCGGAAGTCAGACGTCCTTGTTATGGTCCACTTTTTCAGGGGGGGGGGATAAGAGCCAGTGACGTATGAGAAACACACCTCCCACAGATCATTCGTTTCTCGGACTCAACTCGTACGTGTAGTCAGAAACCTACTCCTCTGACCCCTAGGCCATCGATACGGCCCATTCTGTTTAAATAGAAAGGAGATTTGTTTTTTTTTTAACTTATATTCTTTCTAATTGTGCTCCATATTTTCCGTTACCATCTATTTTCCACATTTACCTTTTTCATCTAGGCAATAATTATTCGTGTATACACAATATGGTTATAGTTCAGAATTCTGTCGCTACAAAAAGGATCCCCCCCCTAAAAAAAAAAAATTAATAAACACAGCGATTAACCAAAGTTGGTCACAAAGTTAAAAAGGTTTTAGTTAAAACACATATGTACAAATTAAAATATACTTTCAAAATCTTTCGAACAATCATATTGTCCATTATCAGGAAAATTAGTTAAAAGAGTGAAACGGGGCGGACGAAGCCTTACATACAAGCCGGAGTGTTGTAGTGATGTGCGTTAGTAATTGCGCAGACTCATAGAATTAGACGAATGATAACCATTTGCAGTTTACAGGTGGTGGTGGAAGCAAAGTACAATGCTCTGACAAAGTACTCACCGGATAAGAGGTTTCCAGGCGGGTGGAATAGTCGTAGGTAGTTCGTCGTTTCAACAGCGATATCCGCGGTCCTTGGTAGATAGTTATACACTATCTACCAACAAGTAATTGGACACCACTGCAATCGACGATATCCGCGGTCCTGATACACGTCACTGCCTCCGCCGTTAAATATCGTGTGGGAAACAACAACGCAACCAGTCGCATGCAAGATGCCACGCAGTTCGGAGCTCTCTGATTTCGAGAAAGGTGTAATCGTCGAGTATCACGGAAATGGGCGATTCATACGTGACATATTCAGCGAGTTGAAGTACCCAAAATCGACAGTGGCCTACGTGATTGGCAAGTGGAAGATGAGAGGTGACTGTCGGAATGTGCCTTGACCCGGCAGACCCACAAAACTGGGAGTTAGAGACCGACGGGTGCTGGCCAGAGATATTCGGAAGAACCACACCAAATCGATGGGCCACATCCGCGAAGAGTTTCAACAGGCATCCGGGGGTGTTCTTTCGATGAATACCATCCGTAAGGAAGCCCATTTGCTCGATTATCATGGACGTGCTGCCGCCCACAAGCCTTTGATCACCAAGTCCAATAGCGCTGCTCGGCTAACGTGGTGCAAAGAACGTCGACAGTGGACCGTTGAACAGTGGAAACAGGTTCTCTGGAGCGACGAATCAAGGTTCACCCTCTACCGTTCGGATGGCAGGGTCTGGGTTTGGCGTCTGCTTGGAGAACGCCTGCTGCCGGAATGTATTGTGCCAACTGTGAAGTTCGGCGGCGGTGGAATTATGCTACGGGGTGTTTCTCCTGGTATGGCACGGGACATTTGGTTGAAATTCCTGGTAGACTCAACGCCGAAACCTACTGCACCATTTTGGATGACCATGCGCTTCCTACGTTGTGGCAGTTTTAAGGGGTGGACCCATGTTACTTTCAGGATGACAATGCCACCTGTCATGTTGCGAGGCCCACCATGGCTTGGTATGGTGACAATGGGGTTAATCGAATGGACTGGCCTGCGCAGAGCCCGGACATTAATCCTATCGTGCACCTATGGGACGAGTTGGAGCGTCGACTTAAGGGGTGTCCCCATCGTCCGAAATCGGTGAAGGAACTGACCTGTCTTCTCCAAGCCGAGTGAAAGAAAAAACCGCTAGCCGTCGTACAACGCCTGGTTGAGAGTATGCCCCGGAGGGTCGCAGCTGTAATTGCCGCTCGTGGAGGCTCCACCAACTATTGAAGGTGAATAAACTTCGTTTTCCTTTGCTATCACAGGTGTCCAATTACTTGTTGGTAAATAGTGTATATGTACAAACGTTCTGAAAATATAGCCTGTCTCTTAGTCCCAAAGTTTAAAAGGACATATGCGTCTTCCTACGTAGGGAAGTAAGTGCCATATTGAAATAATCTTGATAATGCTGTAGAGGAGCTTTCACTTCTCATGTTGTATTTACGCTCTTTCATTCTGACTTCCAGCGATCGAAGTGTCCGATATATACGAGATCTTCTTGTGCAGGATTGCGGCTTTTTGTCGGTATGCAGTAGATTCCACTCCTTTGAAAGTTATCAAGATAGTGTGGCACTTACTCCCCTACGTGGGAAGACGCATATGTCTTTTTAAACTTGGGGACTAAGAGACAGGCTATATTTTCAGAACGTTTGTACATATATAACTTTTGCGATCGCTGTTGTAACGACGAACTACCTACGACTATTCCACCCGTCTGGAAACCTCTTATCCGATGAGTACTTTGTCAGAGCATTGTACTTTGCTTCCACCACCACCTGTAAACTGCAAATATCATTCGCTTATCTCCATGAGTCTGCGCAATTACTAACGCACATCACTACAACACTCCGGTTCTTTTTTTTTTTTTTTTTTGATTGTAGGTTTAACGACCGCCGTGAGCAACTCAATGGGCTATAAGCAGTCGCCCGTCCCTAATTTAGGGTCACTGGTTCCAGGGAAGGGAGAGAGCCAGTGCCGTAAGACAAAAATACAACATCCATGCCTAACCGGAATTTGAACCCGGACCCCTTACGGACACACTCCGGTTCGTATATAAGACTTCGTCCGCCCCGTTTCACTCTTTCAACTAATTTTCTGATGATGGACAATATGATAGTTCGAAAGATCTTGAAAGTATATTTTGATTTTTACATATGTGTTTTAACTAAGACCTTTTTAACTTTGTGCCCAACTTAAGTGAATCACTGGGTTGTTGTTTTTTGTGGGTAGGGGGGGGGGTCGTGTAGCGACAGAACCCTGGACCTTAATCATTCCTTTTTCATTGCCTTGTTGAATGCAAACTTAGTTATGCTTATGCTACTAAGATTTTGAACGGAAATTTAATTCGTTAGTACTCCACTTTCTCTTCTAGAAGCACATTGTTTCGAAATTCGCGAGAGTCCATGAGAAATCTACCTGGAGATAGATCCCTTGCGCCAAAAGCACTTATACGGAATGGTAAAAAAGCACTTATACGGTATGTGCAGTCATGGCCAAAATCTTTATGGCCATCCTTGTATCCATGGGTAAACGCGTCTAACGGTACGCAGCAGTGACTTCACTGCCCAGCTCAGAATATACAATATATAATCATCATCATCATTCTTAACCATTATTAATCCGCTGCTGTCTGAAGGTCTTCCCAAGTTTCTTTCACAACTGTCTTCTTGAGCCAGTCTCATCCATCTCCCGCTGGCATGCTCTCGAATTTCATCCACTTATCTACCACGTGGTCTTTTTTTTTTCGGGAAGGGGTTCTTCTGTCCCTTGGTGCCCAGTCCAATATTTCAGCTGTCCATTGGTGGTCCTTTTGCAGA
The DNA here is from genome assembly GCA_039090855.1 of Macrothele yani. Taxonomy (NCBI): domain Eukaryota; kingdom Metazoa; phylum Arthropoda; class Arachnida; order Araneae; family Macrothelidae; genus Macrothele; species Macrothele yani. Next base: position 133,105,833 of record CM077004.1, read on the forward strand.
GCAATATGTCCAGCCCATTAGCATTTCAGAGATTTTACTTTGATCATGATGCCTTCCACATTTGTCACCTTCCTGATCCACAAATTCCTCTTATCTTTCCCGGTTACACCCAGCATGAATCTGCCGCCCCGGTGGCGCAGTTGTCTAAGCGCTGGCTTATGACCATTCGTCCGAGATGGGTCAGGGTTCGAATCCCAGTGAGGAATGGATGTTGTGCCCTGGAGACAGTGGTCTTAAATTAGGGACGGGCAACTGCTTGTAGCCCATTAAGTTGCTCACGGTGGTCGTTAAACATTCAATCAAAAAAAAAAAAAAAAAGCATGCATCTCTGCACGCTCCTTTTAGGTTTCTGCAGCCTTTGTATGTCACTTTCAGTTAAGATCCATGTCTATACTCCGAACGTAAGGACCTGAAAGACGCATTAATTAAAATCTTTTCTGTTCGGAAATCCTAATATATAATTTGCTAGAACCCTCCTCCTCCTCCTCCGTGCCACTTTTTAAGTCGTCATAGCAAGAACCGAGAAACAAATGTTTGTGACGTCACGCTTATCTTTTCGTGTAGGTGACGTCATCACCTACACGCGCACAGTCCACGCGTATATCACTTTGTTCTGTTGTCATAGCAACAAAGAACACGGCTGCTGGTGTGACGTCATCTAATCCAAATCATTCTCACATGACGTCATAGATGCTTTACGTCACACGGTCAACTCTTTAGAGACACGAAAACTTTACATCAGGAATTTTTGGTTCACTACCTGAACCGTTGTTTAGCCATATGTATGTGGCAACGTCAAGATAAAAATAGTTCACGGAAAAGAACACGGGAAATTGATACAGCGTTCACAGTTAGTGTATACGAAGAATGTAGTGTACAAGGAAGTGCTGACAAAATGGGGACTAAATGTTTTACAAAACACAAAACAAACAGACAGACAGTCCGTCGTATCAAATTCCATATCAAATTCGATAACCGACTGCTCGGGAAATTTTCAGATAGCTGTGAGCCAACGTCGACATCTATTGACGTCGAACTCAAAAACTCAATATCATAAATTTTAACTCAAAAACTTCTGTATCATAAATTTTATTTTGCCCCGTCATTATTGACGGGATTTCATCTAGTAATGGTATATTGCTCTTGAAAATCGTGCTGTTTCCCTCCAAAGTTCTGCGTAAATTTTGTATGCCGATTAATCTCTTCATCAATGTGACGCTGACTTGATAACTGTTGTCCAAGGTAAATATGGGTATCTGTTATTTTCAGATATTCCCCATCAAAAGATAAATCTTCATTTTTTGTAAAAGCATGTACATCAATTTTGTTTTCTGAAATATTCTTTTAATCCCTCTTCTTTCCTTTGCCAGCAAGCTTCTGGATCATACACTGAAACTCTGAAGGGGTAGTTGCCAAAATAACTGTCATCAGCAAAATGAAGGTGAGTTAAATAATATCTACTAATCATTATCCCCTTGTACTCCCAGTTCAATAGGAAAACAAGGGAATAAAGATTAACAAAATTTATTTAAAATATATTATATACGTATATGCAGGGTGCATAGGAAAGTCCCTTTAACCTGGAATTACTTGCGAACGGAGAGACGTACAGTTATGCAAGTAAGATAACGGTATAGTAAAGCGACTACGCCGGATTGAATGCAACCAATAGCAGCGCCCCTAGTGGCGAAATGCGGAAGTTAGACATTGCAAATCGAAATCGAAATGAGAGAGAGCAAAATTTCCAATTACAAAGTTGTAGAGCATCAATTACTGTAATTAGTACAAAACGACATTTGTTTCACACGGATAAGATACATTGCCGCCTGAATACCCTACAATGTCCGGCATCGATGCGCGACGATTCGAATCTGCATTTTCACATTTCGCAAATGTAGCCGTATGCAAATGCAGATTGTGACGTTGTACCATATCTACGATATAAAAACCAGCAGCATGATGTACCCTGATCAGAAGATTAGGTCTACGTACGCTGTGTGAGAATGGCGAGCTTGGATTTCTGGGGTTACGTAAAAAATCAGGTGTATGCAACAGCGCCTACAAGTCTGCTGGATCTACGTCGTCGTGTTACAGATGCTTGCAATAGTGTGACACCTTCCATGCTGAGGAATGTGCATGCAGAGTTACTTTCACGATTTCAAATGTGTATCGTGGGCAATGGCGAACTCTTCGAACATACTGGACATTAACTTTTTATCACTGTGCGCCAGTTTGCCTTTTTTTGTTTTTGTTTAGACTGACGTCATCGAACTGTATTGACATAAGTACGCATTTATGCAATAAATTGTGTGTATTTGCTCATACCTATGCCTGTTCCCTTCAAACGTTCACACAAAAGGTCGCTCAAGGATTTCGGACATTTTAGGATATTCAGGCGACAATTTATCTTATCCGCGTAAAACAAATGTCGTTTTGTACTAATTAATTGATGCTCTACAACTTTGTAATTGAACATTTTGCTCTATTTCTTTTGTTTTAGATTTGCAATGGCTAACGTCCGCATTTCGCCACTAAGGGCATTGGTTGCATTCGATAGGGCGTGGTCGCTTTACTATACCGTTATCTCACTTGCATAACTGTACCTCTCTCCGTTCGCAAGTTATTCCAGGATAAAGGGACTTTCCTATGCACCCTGTATAGCACCACCAGGATGCCACTGCTTGTGTCACAGTACGAAGCTCGTGCAATGGGGATAGGGAAGAACTTGTAAAAATTTGAAAGAGGAACTATACTTGGCGAAGAAGGAGAATCTCAGCAACTGCAGGCATTGCTGGCTGTTCAAGGCTCCACGTAACGAAGATGAGACTAGAATGATCCTAAGAGGTACACAGCCTCTCAACGTGCAGGAAAGGTAATCCCTGATGTACCTCCTATCTGGGACAAAAGGCGATTCACGATCCATTGGTTAAAGCAGACGACAACCAGAGTGCAAAACGAAACGATTTCGAGCAAGTAGTCTACGAATTCTATTGCAGGTAGGCCAAAAAGGTCGGCAGCTAATTCATGTGCTCCTGTTGACGGACGTAATTGGCATCTCCGCATTTAGTGGGCACGTTAGCACCATGACTTCACAAAAAATCTAGAAAACAGTCATCTTCTCGGAGGAGTCCAGGTTCCAGCTCCTACATGACAATGGGAGAGTTTGTACTAGACGCCGCGCAGGTGAATAGCCGTAACCAGACTGCACAGTTGGACGAAAATAGATTACAAGTGCTCTACCATGGAATGGGAATGGTTTTCATGGACATCGCTGGGTCACTTCTCCAATGTTGAGCCCATTTTCACCACCAGATCCTATTTAGGCATTGTTTTGTAACAAGTTGCGCTGTGTACTGACTCTATATTCGGATGGTGCTGGACTCTTTTAAAAGCACAACGCTTTGTGTCACAAGCACTCATCTGACACGAATTATTCCAGGAACATTTTCAAGCATTTCTTGTGCTCTCACGTTCACCAAAGTCCATCCATTTGACTTTCATTGAACATTTGTGGGAGGTAGCGGAACGCAGCATACGCAGCTCCACGCCGTTTCCTTTTCAGACGCGTAAGTTTAGGGATGCCATTCTGTCCAAGAGCTACTAAATACCTGAGAGCACCTTTTACGGTGTGCTGTAACGATGCTGCGCCTGGTGCAAGCGATTTTTCTGTGACGAGGAGGCCTACCAAGTTGCTAAGAGTTCCCTATCACTTTGACCGTATATTCATTTCCTCTACTGTTTACTTTGTCCACATCCTTTTCGTCCTCAGAATGGATGGAATGCCATGCGAATTTGCTGTTTTGATAGAATTTGTGTTACTACGCAGATAAAAAAAAAGGTTAGCAGACATTGCTCGCATGCGATTCTTTTTCCTGTTTAAGTTTTTTGATTAAAATACAACGGTTTTAAATGTTATTTAAAGTAAAATGAAAAACTGGACTTTGAAAAGTTGTTTTTAACTCCTTTGTGTGGTACGATGTCAATCACTACAACATAAATCAAAGTTTTACAAAAATATTTTAATGTTTGAAATACATCTTATATATCGTTAACATATAGTTTTTAGCTTTTCAGTGCATTATATTTTTTATTTTGATTATTTATTGTTTGTAATTTCCGTATTAGTAATTGTGAAAATAAAAAAGTTAAGATTGATATTTACTGTGAACTTGCGCCGAGGGAGAAGGAAAATAGAGTTTATAATAAAACAGAAAGGGGGTCTAAAATTTTCCTCTTCAATCCAACAAATTTATGGCCATTGAAATGAACATTTTGTAAATCTGATTTTGCGAATAAAATATAATATTGCTCAATTAATATTTAATACATTTTATTATTGCATTTATAAGAATAATATGCAATACGGAAATTATAAACAATTAATAATGAAAATAAAAAGTGAATATACTGAAAAGTCAAAAACTGTATGAAAACAATATATACAAGATGCATTTCAAAACATTAAAAGATTTTGCTAAAACTTTGTTTTATGTCATACTGATTGAAATCGTACCACACAAAAGAGTTAGCAAGGTTAGTAAAATCATGCAATGCATTGATTACGATACGCTTTCCAACATATCAGAAATCATTACTAAAGTTATTACTCAAGTTATGAGGATAATGGCTGTAGAATAAATCTCGCTCCTGTGCCCTGACCTTTGACCCATTTCGATGATATTCAACAGAATCGGTTCAGTGTACCTCCGGAACAACATACTAAAGTTTTGTAACGATAGAAGCATTTTTTTTCTTGATTGGAGGTTTAACGGCCACCGTGAGCAACTCAATCGGCTATAAGCAGTCGCCCGTCCCTAATTTAGAGTCACTGATTCCAGGGAAGGGAGAGAGTCAGTGCCGTAAAACAAACACAGCATCCATGTCTCACCAGGATTCGGACCCGGACCCCATTCGGACGAATGAACAGAGGCCTTCGCTTAGACCACTGCGCCAACAGGGGGGGGGCGGCAGAAGCATTTTTTCGCTTTCCAACCCTAGGTTGAAGAAGCGTATATGCTCCAGCTTTTTCCGTCCGTCTGTCCGTCCGCCTCTCGGCACGATAACTCACGTAAAAATGATTCGATTTCGATGAAATTTTAGTATGTGGTAGGGGACCAACTGGAGACGAACCCTATTGAAAATGGGACAAATGGGATTAAAGGTCACGACATAGGAACGGGATCCATTCCATTGCCTTTATGCCTCATAACGTGCGTAAATATGGTTCGATTTCGATGAAAATATAGTATGTGGTAGGGGACAACCTGGGGACAAACCCTATTGAAAATGGGCGAAATGGGTCAAAGGTCAGGACATAGGAGCGGAATCACTTCCATCGCCATTATGCGCCATAACTTACGTAAAAATGCTTCGATTTGGATGAAATGTAAGTATGTTGTAAGGGCCTGCCTGGGGAAGAATCCTATTGAAAATGGGCGAAATGGGGTGAAAGATTAGGACACAGGTGCGGGTATCTATTCCATAGCCCTTATGCATCATGACTTACGTAAAAATGCTTCAATAGCGACAAAACTTTATCATGTTATTTCGGAGGTACCCTGAACTGGTTCTGTTGAATATCATCGAAATGGGATCAAAGGTCAGCGCAAAGGCCGAGATTTATTCCACAGCCATTATCCTCATAACTTGAGTAATAACTTGAGTAATAACTTGAGTAATGATTTCTGGTATATTGGAAAGCGTATTACAATCAATACATTGCATGATTTTACTAACTTGTTAGTTAAGTTATGAGGATAATGGCTGTTGAATAAATCTAGCTCATGTGCCCCGACCTTTAACCCCATTTCAATTATATTCAACAGAACCGGTTCAGTATACTTCCGGAACAACATGGTAAAGTTTTGTCGCAATCGAAGTATTTTTACGTAAGTTTGACACGTAAGGGCGATGGAATGGATCCCGCTCCTTTGTCCTGACCGCTGACCCCATTTCGCTCATTTTCAATAGGGTTCGCCCACAAGTTGTCTCATACCACATACTAAAATTTCATCGAAATGGAACCATTTTTAAGCGAGTTATCGTGCGGACAGACAGACAGACGGACAAAGTTGGAGCATATACATGTACGCTTCTTTAACCTACGGTTGGAAGGCGTGAAAAAGCTCAATTCTTCGTTCTACTTTATAGAGCATTTAAAATAATTATATTTTAATCGAAAAACTTTAACAGAAAAAAAATCGCATGTAAGCAATGTCTGTTGGTCTTTTTCTTTGCTGCCTAATAACAAAAACTCCATCGAAGCAGAAAATTTGCCCGGTATTCCATCCATTCTGAAGACGAAATGAATGTGAACAACGTGAACGGTGGACGAAATGAAGAGTGGTCTAAATGAACAGTGGGCAAAGCGAAGAGTGGAGAAAATGAACCGTGGACGAAGCGAACACGGACGAAGTGATCCGTCGTCGCTCTTAGGAATGCGATTATGAGTTTAATGTATTGCTATTCCTCGACCAGGGGTTATTGTTTCTGCATAGGGCCCTTAATATACTGGGCGGAGGCCAAAGAGAAGATGAGTGGACTTAATTTTAGTGACTGGTCTCCATCCTGGACCCAACAGCTTGGCGTGGCTTTCTATCTACTTTTTAACTACGGTGGATGTTCAGCTTCATGATTTGCCGTCTCCTTTAAAGATACTTGCTCGCTAGCCACATGGCCACCCGCAGCCAGGCAAAAGTGAAACGTTTCGGATGTAGATGGTGGATGGCGAAAAAATGAGGAATGGTTTTTATGTTCCACCACCCTTAAAGGAGGCCATATGTAAGGAATGGAAGACCAGTATCTTATCCTTAAAGGAGACTATATGTAAGGAATGGATGACCAGCATCGTGTCCTTGAAGGAGACCATATATGTAAGGAATGGAAGAAAAGGAATGGATGACCAGCATCGTATTCTTAAAGGAAACTATATGTAAAGAATGAAAGACCATCACCGTATCCTTAAAGGAGACCAGAATCTTATCCTTAAGGGAGACCATATGTGAGAAGTGGGAAACCAGAATCGTATCCTTAAAGGAGACCACATGTAAAGAATGGAAGACCAGCATTGTATCCTTAAAGGAGACCATATGTAAGGAATGGAAGACCAGCATCGTATCCTTAAAGGAGACGATATGTAAGGAATGGATGATCAGCATCGTATCCTTGAAGGAGACTATATATGTAAGGAATGGAAGAAAAGGAATGGATGACCAGCATCGTATTCTTAAAGGAAATCATATGTAAAGAATGAAAGACCAACACCGTATCCTTAAAGGAGACCAGAATCTTATCCTTAAAGGAGACCAGAATCTTATCCTTAAAGGAGACCATATGTGAGAAATGGAAAACCAGAATTGTATCCTTAAAGGAGACCATATGTGAGAAATGGAAAACCAGAATCGTATCCTTAAAGTAGACCAGAATCGTATCCTTAAAGGAGACCAGAATCGTATCCTTAAAGGTGACCAGAATCGTATCCTTAAAGGAGACCATATGTGAGAAGTGGAAAACCAGTATCGTATGCTTAAAGGACACCATGTGTAAGAAGTGGAAAACCAGAATCGTATGCTTAAAGGACACCATGTGTAAGAAATGGAAGACCAGCATCGTATCCGTAAAGGTGGCCATATGTAAGGGATGGAAGACCAGCATCGTATCCTTAAAGGAGACCATATGTAACGAACGGAAGACCAGCATCGTGTCTTTAAAGGAGACTAAACGTAAGGAATGGATGACCAGCATCGTGTCCTTAAGGTATCCCTGCACCTTTAAAATGAGATTTTCAATCAAAATATAGATTTCCCAATTTCGTTCTAATGTTAAAGCCTGTTTTTTTTATCTTTTAAAATCCAGTGAAAATTTGTTTCTATCATTTTTAGAACATAGGTTACAGTTACTTTAATGCTACTTGACAGCAACTTTTTAGAACCGGAAGTAATGTTATGTTAACCAGAAGGGAGCTTTAATGTTTATTTGCATTGCACTTTTATTAAATATGAACTCTCAAATTTGATCATGGATATAAATCAAAACAGAAATTAAAATTTCAATTGTTTAAAATACTTAAAAATGATATGACAACACAGGTTTTGTTCAAGCATCTGGCAATAAAGTTATGATATGGGCAGAAAATACCGCAGGAGGTTTTCGTTTGCCTCAAAATTATGAAATTAAGCATACACATGTGTATATGATGCTGTCATACAATTTGATATTGCTTTCAAGGTTGTTTGAAAGTACTTAGCCAACTGAACATTGAAAATCTAATATTTTTCATATTGCAGGGTTATAGACATTTAGATAACATTTTTTTAATCCATGCCTGGAAACGGAATGCAACTCCTGTTGCCAACAAATGCAGAAAATTTTTGTGAGTCCTCAGGATGAAAAAAATAACTGTATAGCATAGTAAATATGGTGAAATTTAAAAATCAGGGGCACTTTAACGTTTAATTTTTATTTTAAAAGTGGGATTCGTGTTTAAAAGTTATGCTTAGCCTTTTCTCGAAATTATTTTTTTTATATTTTGCCTTGAGGCAAAATTTCATAACGCAAAAAATTATGCTTGAAATGCCTTGAACCTTTACACGAATAATTGCAAGAGAATATAAAGGGAATGGATTGTTCCCATGATAATTAGTTTATTTTTATTTTTATGGTATAAGTTATAAATTGCTATAAAGTTTGAATGATTTTCTTTTTGACAGTAATTCAACTTTTATAGCTCTTTAAATAACTGCGCTATGATAATGGGAATAGTCTATTCCCTAAAGAATGTTATCATCATCATAATAAAATTTACAAAATGAAAATACATTTGATTTGATTTAGAGTTATGTTTTGCGGAAGGGTTAATGTTTTTCTGTTTTTACCTAATTTTTGAGCGAAAAATGAAAATAAAAAAATTGGAACTTTATTTTTTTTATGTTAATCGATATTTTTAGCCATATTCCATTATAAAATACAGAAAAGAAAAAAATCAAATAATTTGAAAAAATCTTCTCAGAAGGTGTATTAAACTACCTTAAAGGAGACCATATGTAAGGAATGGAAGACCAGCATCGCATCCTTAAAGGAGACCACATGTAAATAATGGAGTACTAGCATCACATCCTTTTCGTTTCTGCGTCATTCACGCTTCTTTCCAAAAGCATCCAACCAATTCCTAACACATTTTAACTGCTTCATAATCTGGTAACCAATTTTCTTATTTCAACACACTGTATTTTAATATTTCTTAATCAAGAAACGGAAACACGGGCGTTTAACACTTTAAAACCTTGTTCTGATTAGCCTTGCAATTAAACTTTCATCACAAACCGTATTAGGTTTAAAACGCCGAATGTGTTTCAACGGAATTAAAACCTTGGATTCACTAGCGAGCGCGGAAAATTCATTTCTGAATGACTGCTCATGAAGATACTTCGTAGATTTCTGCAATGTCCCATTACGCAGGTATTTTCACAATTCCCCACCATCCCCCCTTTTAATTTCCTGACCATATTTACCCCCTCCCTCTCTCTCTTTCTCTCAATCCATCACAGACGCATCTCTCCATCGTAATCCCTGGAAAGAGGCATAATTAAACTACGTGCTTTACGTTTCCGTGAAAATGGCGTCTTGGAAAATTAAACTTTATTCGCTTTTAACTCCAAGTTCAGAAAGCGGTGAGGCGTGGCGCTGAAATCGGTTAGAGGAGGAAGGAAGGCATTTTAAGATGGAAGCGCTGCTTGCTTGGGAGTTTGTTCTCATCAAGGGCTGCTCTGAGCAACGGTGGATAGATGCTTTTCTTTATGTCACAGGTTTGACGCTTAAGTTAATGCGTTTTCCTGAGCACTGAACCCACATCAGGGAACGTTCAAATTAGCGTTCCCCATTCTTACGGTCCACTGCCTCATTTAGAGTTGGCTCTTTAATATGTACTGAAGTGTATTGCGTTTCCTCAAAATATAGATAATATTTTGTTACAATATATTTTGGGGCAAACAAATGTTTTGCGACAAAATTTGTCGCTCTTTATTAAAACATTAAAAACATCCACAACTGCGGTATTATACTCAAAATAAAAACACTACCTTCCTTTCCTAATTCCTTTTTTTTTTTTTTTTTTTTTTGTTAGTTCTTGGGTTTTCCTAATCTTCAGTATAATATCGGCTTCCATTTATAAACAGCACATAGGAAACACCTGATATACAGGGGTTGAAAACAATAATGTAAACAGCATGCTCAGAGACCTGACCTTTTTGGCAGTCGCAATGTCGCAATGCGCAAAGGTACCCATCACGTTTTAGCTGAATGCACAACGGAAGCACACAACGTAGACTTCCGGTGCATGAAAGCGTGCAATGTGGTTGGATGAATCCACATTTACACTATTCCCCACCCCAGAACGTGTGGAGAACACCGTCAGAAGCGTACAACCTAGACTGTCTGCTCCCAACAGTACAGCATGGTGGTGGTTCTGTCATGCTCTGGGCAGTCATATCGTGGTTTTTCCGCAGGTCCCCTGATCACGTTGAAAGGACGGATGACGGGCAGAGTGTATTAAACCATTTTGGGAGACCAAGTCCGTCCAATGGCTCAAGCATTGTTTCCACCAGGGAATGCCATCTATCAAGATGATAATGCCCCAATTTACACAGCTGGGAATGTCCAATCATGGTTTGCGGAACATGAGGACGAACTATTACATCTTCCTTGGCCTCCCCAATCACCAGACTTAAACACCATCGAGCCACTGTGGTGTGTGTTGGAAAACATAATAAGATGCCGTTATCCTCCTCCTGCATCTCCTAAGGACCTGGACCAGTTTCTGCATGAAGATTGGTGTAACATCCCCTAACCATCACCCAGGATTTGTATTCGTTTATTCCAAGGATGATTCAGGCGGTTTTGAATGCCAAAAATGGTAACACACTCTATTAGGTACGTACAACCTTATTTTCCTAGGTGTTCATATTGTTCTAACCCCTGTCTGTCGCCTTGATTTATTAAACCTTGGTGAACGATGCCCTATGAAACAAATAGTGGTATTAATACCAATTTTCATAGCATAGGAAGCCTGGCTTCCAGCAGAAATGAATCTTCAAAGGTATGTGTCACAGGAAAACCACATGACATACACTTTTCAGAAAAACCAGCGTACATCGAGTGGCCAAATTACTATAACCACCTGGTTAGTACGCTGTTGGGCTACCTTTTGCTCTTAATACTGCTTGAATTATTAAATGTCGGTAAGTGGATTGGGGTATATTATTCAAAATGCGATGAATTGCACCCTCCAGCTCTTGAGGATTTGTTGGCAGCGGATCTAGCTGTCTTGTGCTCCTTTTGACTTTATCCCGAAGTGCTTCATTGGATTGAGATCCGGTGATTGAAGAGACCAATGTAGCAGGAATAGGTCTGCATGATGTTTTTCAAACCATTCGTGTACCATGTGAGCACTATGGCATGGAGCATTCCCTACTGGATGTATACTTCTCCATTGGGATAAACCATCAAGATAACTGGGTGAACCACGATATTTAAATACGTTTGGGAGGTCAGACTTTGCTCCACAAGGAACGAAATGCTCAAACTCTCACACGAAAAAACGCTGCTGACCACCCGCCATCTTGGAGAGTAGTGACGATGCAAGGTGGGTCCACGCTGTCGTGCTACTGTTTCGATATCCTCACCCTTCCGTCTGCATGATGCAGTTGAAAACGTGATTCGTCGGGCCACGTTACACTTTTTCACCCATTTACCATCCAATTGTTGTGTTCCTAAGCAAATTGGAGGAGTTTCTTCTTGTTCGCTGCTGATAGTAATGGCCTACGGAGAAGCCGTCTGCTGGCGTAGTAAAGACTTACGGAGAAGCCGTCTGCTTGCGTAGCCCATATGATGTAATGTGCGGCGAACTGCTCGTTGAGATGCAATCGGATTTTGTCCCTGATTCAAATTATCTGTAATCTGCCGAAGTGTTGCCCGTCTGCCGGATTGAACAACCCCCGCTCAGCTCGAGCATCTACTAGCCGTTGACGACCATACTCCTAACGCTCAGACCAGATTTTTTGACTGGTGGTCGATTCTCTGAAACTCTAACGAATGCTGCATTTGAACATTTATAACGAAGTAAATTTCTCCTTCATTTTTGTCCACGCCGGGGCTCGAACACGGGTCCCCTCATTCCGGAATAAGTCGCTCCACCAATTGAGCTACGCGGACGTTCGTTATCGCTGCTATCTGCCTTTATGTCGTGTGCGTCCTGCTGGGCAGGCACGTCACATCTCCCCCCTTCGAAAGAGGGCCGGGGGCTTGGCCCATGGGTCGGCCGGTGACCATGAATCGTCGCAGGCAGCCATTCTCTGTAGAACGTGCACTTGAGAACTCCCAGTCAATCTGGTGTGTGGAATGCAACGTCACACACATTTACTTTTTGAAGCGCTGGAGAAAAGATTTTCTTATTTTTCCTCTCTCGCGGTGTGGAAATAACATCACACCATTGCGAGATTTTAAACGGTCGGGTCATCCGGAAAGTTTGAGCGCCATTATAACGAAGTAAATTTCTCCGTCATTTTTGTCCACGTCGAGGCTCGAACCCGGGTCCCCTCATTCCGGAATAAGTCGCTCTAACTGAGCTACGCGGACGTTCGTTATCGCTGCTATCTGCCTTTTATGTCGTGTGCGTCCTGCTGGGCAGGCATGTCAGACATTTCACAAGTGCAGCCGTATTGCTAATCCTAGCACCAATGCTCCGAGCACCCACGATCATTCCACTTTCAAAATCCGTTATCTCGCGTCTTTTACCCATTATTTCTTGCGTAATGCACTTTATTAGTATTTGAATGCCTTCAGCGTTTCCTTTTTATGCCGATTCAGCCATCTCGTGCTTCAGCAGGATCTGCGGAATATCTACTTTGCATAAAATGGTCAGGTCGTCATAATAAACTGCTGGCCAACCAAAATGCAACACCAAGAAGGAAGCATCCGATTGGCCTGAAATTCGCAGCATGCGTCGCCCGCGAGAGGACATGCAAACGATTAGCATTGCAGGGCATATGCAAATCATGTGCGCTCGGCACGCCACCGAGAACCACTATAAGAAGGGTGCCCAGAAGGCGGTGTGTAAGTAGTGGAAGTGGGTTGTGCTGCCGGACCTGCGCGTGGGAAACTTCCTGATGCCTCGTTGCAGAATACGGCTGTCATTCCAGCACGTTTCGGAGTTCGACAGAGGACGTATAGTTGCTTATCGCGACAGCGGTTTATCCTACCGAAACATCGACGCCCGTGTTGGACGACATCCAGCCACAGTGAGGTGAGTATGGATTCGGTGGGTGCAGGAGTGACGGACGGACCGACGTGAGCGATTGCCGCAGACGCGGTACACCACCTTTCGAGAGGACCGGCATGTTGTGCGGCGGGCATTGACGTCTCGTACCGCAACATCACGGACGTCAGCGCAGGAATAAGCGTGAGTTGCGCAATCATCTGTGTCAGCACGTACCATTCGACGTTGTCTGCCGGAGCTGAGACTTGTCGCACGGCGCCCATCGCTCCAATTACCATTGTCGTTGCAACAACCGGCGAGTGCGGCGGCAGTGGGACGTTGAACGCCGCACCTGGACTACGGAATGGCACGACATTGTCTTCTCTGACGAATCCCGCTTCTACTCAATTCAACTCAATTCCACGATGGTCGGATCCGCGTGTGGCGGCACCGCGGCGAGAGACTGTATGACGCGTGCATTATGCATCGCCATACCGGTCCGTCACCCGGCGTTATGGTTTGGGTCGCAATTGGATACGACACCCGCACCCCTCTGGTACGCATCGTCGGTTCACTCAATAGCCACCGTTACATCTCCGACGTTTTGGAGCCTGTAGTCCTCCCTTACCTGCAGGACCTGCCAGCGGCCACGTTTCAACAGAACAATTCACGCCCGCACGTGGCACGCATTGTGCAACAATTCTTCACGGCAAACCAGGTGTCACTGCTGCCGTGGCCCGCCTGTTCTTCCGATATGTCGCTAATCGAACACGTCTGGTCGTTGATCGGCAACCGAGTGGCCCGGCAAGCACCACACGCGGCTACGCCTGATGAACTGTGGCAACGTGTCGAAGCCGCCTGGACTGACATACCCCAAGCCCTCATCCAAAGCCTCTTTCGTTCGATGCCGCGGCGTGTTGCGGCCGTTATTGCCAGCCATAGGGGCCACACGAACTATTGATGTCTGCGTGTTCCGCAAGTCGCACGTGGCTGTAAGCTCAGTCGTTTCAACTTTGTATCTGTTGTTATGTGTCCAGTAATTCCGGCTTTGCTATCTCGTGTTTTTCTTGGTGTTGCATTTTGGGTAGGCAGCAGTGTAATTTGGCCACTCTGTGTATAGCGACGATGTTTCAGAGAAAAAAAACAGAGTAAGCAACATACTTGTGGTTACAACAACAAACGTAAGACTACAGTTTTCTAGAAAAACCAAACGCATGACATTTGCATTCCAAAAACGATATCACGTGACAGAGACGGTAGCTGCGTTTTGGTAAAATGAAAGTAAGGAAACCATGTTTTTTGAAAGAAAATAGTAACGCATAACGTTTTTTGTTTTTGTTTTTATTGGGAATTTGACGACCAACGTGAGGAACTCAATGGACTATAAGCAGTTGCCGGTCCCTAATTTAGGGTCACTTGTTCCAGGGAAGGGAGAGTACCAGTGCCGTAAGGCAAACACAACATCCATGCCTCACAGGGATTCGAACCCGGACCCTTCACAAACGAATGATCATAAGCCAGCGTTTAGACCACTGCACCACCGGGAAACGTTTGTTTCCACAAAACGGTATATAGGACGTGGAAATCCTCCAAATACGTTTCGTCAGTGAATAAACATATATAACGAAGTAAATTTCTCCGTCATTTCTGTCCACGCCAGGATTCGAACCCGGATCCCCTCATTCCGGAATAAGTCACTCTACCAATTGAGCTACGCGGACGTTTGTTCTGACTACTATCTGCCTTTATGTCGTGTGCGTCCTGCTGGCAGGTACGTCACACATACACATAGCTCTTTCCACGTTTTATCAACACATAGCTACGGAAAAATTGTTATCCGTTCACCGCTGGGGATCCGAATCCCAGATCTCTCGCTATCTAGTCGAGTGCGTTAGCCGGTTCGGATCCCCAGCGGTGACCGGATAACAATTTTTCGGTTGCTGTGTGTTGATAAATCATGGAAAGAGCGATGTATTTGTTTATTCTGTGTATAGGACTCCCATGTTTCTGAAAAGAAAAGAACGCAAGACATTTGTTTCTGGAAAAATTAATGTACGTAAAATCAGAATGACTTCTTCTTTTAGTTTCGAAGTAAAATGGCATTCCCCTCATGAGCATAGAAAGTTGTAAAAAATCTGCCACCGAGGTGGAGTACTTGTCTAAGCGCCGGCTTCTAACCATTCGCTCTAGATGTGTCTGGGGTCGAATCCCGGTGAGGCACTTATGTTGTGTTTATCTTACGTCAGTGGCTCTCTTTCTTTCCCGGAAGAAGTTATCCTAATTTAGGGACGGGCGACTCCCTATAGCCTATACATTTGAGTACTGTGGTCTTAAACCTCCAAATGAAAAAATAAAAAAAGAAACGGAATGTACAACGACCATTTTTTTTTTCGATTGCAGGTTTAACGACTACGGTGAGCAACTCCATGGGCAATTAACTGTCGCCCGTCGCTCATTTAGGGTCACTGGTTCCAGAGAAGGGAGAGAGCCAGATCCGCAGGACAAACACAGCATCAATGCTTCACTGGAATTCAAACCCGTACCCATCTCAGAAGAATGAACAGAAGCCAACGCTTACAGCAATGCGTCATGCAAATGTTCTAGAAAGACTAAAACATGATACCTACTATACGTTCCAGAGAAATGAATTAATTATATCTGCTTTCCGCAAAAAGGTGCACATGAAGACAAGATTCCGGGGAACTGAATATATAAATTATATTTTCCAAAGGAATAAACGTATAATATATGCATTCCGATGAAAAGAGGGTTGGGCAACTACGCTTCAGAAAAGTGATTCAGCTCTAAAATTTGCAGAAACAGTTTCCTCTTCAAATTGAAGTTTTCCATCAACGGTGTGTGACATATATCTCTAATTTAACTTTCCTTTTGAGTTTCTGTTCCTTATGTAAATTTCGTTACTTCTCTGTCAAATATTTTCCTACTGAACGACGCTTTACTTCCCCGAAGTGCCTATACGTTTTGGCAACGCTGGCAGTGAGTCAAATGTAAATGAAGAGCTACTATGAAAATCTCGAGTGGAGAGATTTTTTTTTTTTTTTTTAATTGGAGGTTTAACGACCACCGTGAGCAACTCAATGGGCTATAAGCAGTCGCCCGTCCCTAATTTAGGGTCACTGGTTCCAGGGAAGGGAGAGAGCCAGTGCCGTAAGACAAACACAACATCCATGCCTCACCGGGATTCGAACCCAGACCCCTTTCGGACGAATGATCAGAGGACATCGCCTTAGACCACTGCGCCACCGGGGCGGCGAGTGGAGAGATGAAAAGTGTATTGTAGATATATGGTGAGAATATATATGCTTAAATAAGAGTTGCTCTTAATGTCTTCTGATGAATTACGACTCGATGATTGTCATCTAAAGTGTATTGGTGACCTAAATTTCCTGCGCATTAAAAATTTAAAAACACAGTGAGTGTTAATTCTTTTCTACAAGTCTGTTTATTTCTAACTATTATAGTTTTCGGCTGATAAGTCGAATGGGTTAAATTTCTCAATTTTCTTATCATCATGACCATAAGTATAAGACGAGGCTAGAACGACTGCAGTTAGTGTTCTGAAATTCTTAACCATATTTTTAATTCTTGATCTTAAATACTAGTCTTGTGACGATTATACATATTAAGAGAATACAACGTGGTTTGTCACAAATATATATTTTTTTCAAGTCGACCACGAAATTTTACTCACGGGTACGATATGTAGACGATACTTTCGTTCTATTAAAAGGAAAAAATCTGAAATTCCGGAATTAATCAAACTTATAAATTTCACTGATCCCTACATTCAATTCAGCTTCGAAACTGGAAAAACTCGATAAAATGGATCTCTCACAACCACAATTTATCGAAAGCCTTTCGCTGTTTTCTCACCTCCACATGCCAAGTCCAATCACCCTTGACAACAAAAACTCAGCGCCTTTTAGTGTTACTTATATTGCGCGATGCCTATATGTTCAGATAAAGGCAGTTCGGAAAAAGAACTTTATATTCTTAAATGTGTTGCAGTACAGCGAGGATACAACCCTTCCATTATAGACAAGGCTCTAACAAAATTCCGGAAACCGAAGCCTATCTCCACGTTAACTCCTGTGACGCGCCCATTGCGAAAGAATTTTGCCATTATATTCCATCTTCCCGTGACAATGCCTTCAAAATTTCAAAAATTCTCAAAACCTTTAATTTTAAAGTGATTTTTAAACCCATAAACAAAATGAACTTTTTTGGATCAAAGGACTGTGTCGAAGACAAAAACTCGTGGGGAATTTATCAAATTCCATGTGAATGTGGCGCTTCGTATATAGGACAGACCCGTAGAGCCTTACGTTTTCGATTGAAGGAGCACAAGACCTACATTCGGAATTGCGACCTAAAGAAGTCATCGATGGCTAAACACTGTTACGAAAAAGACCACAAATTTCTCTTTGAAGAAGCAAACCATTTCCAAATAGGTCTTTGTGGAAGTGAGAAAATGCAGAGTTTTTGCTGGTCCTTGATAAAGCCAAGGCTCAGTATTCTCGTCACTTTCTACATTCAGTTATTCTAATGTATTTCTCTTTTTACTCACACCGCTCAATACATAACCTTTTCTATGTTGTACTTGGTATGAGTAAAAAAATTTTTTGCTTCAGTCTCTTCTTAATGGAATATATATATATATATATATATATATACTTAAGAGCAAGACTGAAGACTAAGGAAATATATATATATCATCATCATCATTGTCAACCATTATCAATCCACTGCTGGACGAAGGTCTCCCCAAGTTTCCTCCACAACGGTCTGTCTTGTGCCAGTCTCCTCCATGTCACCCCTGCATACTTTCGAATTTCATCCACCCATCTCCCATGTGGTCTTCTTCTGGGTCTTTTCCTGTCCCTTGGAATCCAATCTAAAATGTCGGCTGTCCATCGATGATCTGTCCTTCTGGCAGTATGTCCAGCCCATTGCCATTTCAGGGATTTAACTCTGATCATGATGTCTTCCACTCTTGTCATTTTTCGGATCCACGTGTTCCTCTTCTTATCTCTCCTGGTTACACCAAGCATGCACCTCTCCATGCTGCTTTGAGTTGTCTGCAGCCTTTGTATGTCTCTTTTAGCTAAGGTCCACGTCTCTGCACCATACGTAAGCACTGGAAGGATGCATTGATCAAACACTTTTCTTTTAAGACATAATGGCATATTGCTCTTGAAAATTATGCTGTTTCTTCCAAAAGCTCTCCAGGCAAGTTTTGTACGCCGATTAATTTCTTCATCAATGTGACCCTCACTTGATATCTGCTGTCCAAGATAAACGTACGTGTCTGTTATCTCCAGCTTTTCTCCATCAATCGATAAATCTTCATTTCTTGTAAAAGCATTGAACGTCACTTTTGTCTTCTGAAAGTTCATTTTTAATCCCACTTCTTTACTCTTGTCAGCAAGTTCCTGGATCATACTCTGCAGCTCTGATGGGCTAGTTGCAAAAATGACTACGTCATCAGCAAAACGAAGGTGGGTTAGATAATCTCCATTAATCTTTATCCCCTTGTTTTCCCAGCTCAGTGACTGAAAAACACCCTCCAATGGGGCATTAAAGAGCTTCGGAGATATGGTGTCACCTTGTCTCACTCCCTTTCCAATTTTTATGTGTGTTGTATTTTCAAACAGCCGAATCTTTGCACTTGCATTTTCATAGATGTTATTAATAATATTAATGTATGCATCTTCAATACCGCAGGATTTCAGAGCCATTGTAACTGCTGATGGTTTCACCGAATCAAAGGCTTTTTCATAATCGATAAAAGCCATGCACAATGGAAGTTCATATTTCCTCGCTCTTTCAATTAGTTCTCTCAGCACATGGATATGATCTATTGTGCTGTAGCCACTCCTGAATCCAGCATACACGCTTCTTCAACCTACGGTTGGAAAGCGTAAAAAAGCCATGCCTTCCAAAACCCATGTGTTTTACAGGGAGAAAAAAACATCCAATTTCTTAATTGCTGCCATGTGTTTTCTGATTTATTCACAAACATGAGAGTTGAATGAAAAACGGGAACTATTTCAAAAATGCTTAAAAAATTTTCTACTCGATAACGATTAATAATAAATATTTTTATTTATTCTTTCGTTTTTTTTTAAAGAAAATCAGCGTGAAAAGGTCATTCTTTTGTTTGTTTGTTTTGTTTTTGTTTTTAATGTCGAACATTCTCTGAGATTTACAAAACTATGCGCCTATCAGAACATTTAGAAGCTCCACTGAGACAAGAGTCCGTAAGGGAGATGTAGGCCTACTTTATTGTTATTTGTTTCGTGATTCCCCTCTGTCCTATTCTTGACCGCGGCCAGAGCCCAGTGGTCTAAGCGATAGCTTCTGATCATTCCCCCGAGATGGGTCGAGGTTCGAATCCCGGTGAGGCATGGATGTTGTGTGTGTCTAACGGCAGTGGCTCTCTCCCTTCCTATATTAGGGACGGGCGACTGCTTATAGCCCATTGAGTTGCACACGGTGGTCTTTAAACCTCCAAAGAAACAAACAAACAAAAAAAGAAATCGTGACGAATGTACATCTACAACAAAATAATTCTTCAAAATTTTGTTGTTCTACTATACCGTTTCTTTTTTTCCATTATTATAAGCCCTAACATTACAATCACTTACTAATCAGGACAGAATAAAACGAAAACACTTACAGCTGAGAAGAACACTTATTTTCTTACGCTGTGATACGCGGAACTGATATAGAAGCGAAAGAGTGGTATCGTTTCCCAACTAATTATCGGAAAGTTCCTATTATCAAGTTCCCAGTTACGACGCAGAGTGATCCCTTCGCTGAAACTTCTTACTCACCGATGGGAAGTTCTTTCATTCTAGAAAAGGACTTAATCTTTTGTTCCTTAATCACTCCAATGGGAGCAATAAGGTGCCCAATTACCTCGCACTAGTATTTTTTTTTTATATATATACAAACGACCTATCGGTACGATTTCGGTGATTTATATGCCATGTTCCTACAAAGAGAACGAGAACGCATATCTGAAATATCTGAGGATAACAAAAATACCGATACTTAGATAGCATGCCACTAATGCGTCTGAAGTTGAAAAAACAAACAAACTAAAATCGCATATCAAATGTTTTAAAAGAAAAAACAAGTAATAAATAGTAACACGTAAAAACCGTGAAAGATATATACAGAGTGTTATTAAAATATTTAGCCAACCTTTGGGAACTTGTTCTACGCTCATTATAATGGAAAATGTAATATACACGTAGGGCTGGAAACCCTTTCTTAGAGGAATATACTAGGTGTAAAGTAAAGTCGCGCTCCAACCGCTTCATAGGCAAACGAGTATAACACCACCATAATATACAACAATATGTACTACCTGCAGAAAAAATATTGCATATTCTTATTCAATAGGAGTAGGTCAGAGTATGAACTTTGTGAACACCCTTAGTTATACACATAGAGCAGTAAAAGCAAACAGAAACGAATATACATTTATATCTATAACATTTAAAATTGGTAGTGATATAAAAGAATATGTACTGCTTGCAGAAAAAATACATATTCAACAGAAGTATGTTAGAGTACGAACTCTTTGAACGCCCTTAGTTCTAAACGCAGTGCAGAAAAAAACCCAGACAAAAACGAATATACGATATCTATAACACTGAAAATTCGTAGTGATATACTAGAATATGTACTACCAGCGGAAAAAACACTACATATTCATATTCAATAGAAGTAGGCTAGAAAATGAATTTTTTGAACGCACTTAGTTCTAACTAGAGTAGAAAATAAACGATTATCTACATACATGAAATAAAATGTCTGTCTGTATGTTCTCCATGCACTCCTAAACCTTTTGACCGATGGACCAACTATTGCATAGTTACTCACTATAACCCTGCGTAAATATAGGCTACCACGAAACTTGAACACCCCACCCACTCCCTCTGATTTCATTCCCTTCACACTTGATGATAATTTATATTTAGTGCATGAAGGCACCAGGTTTTTTTAAAATAGTATATACTCATTTTCATAAAAATCCGCGCACCAAGAAAAAACCGTACGATTAACCCGAAACTCGGTGAAATAGCTATGGAAAGAGCAGACATGCAAATGATTAAAGTTTCGTACGATTCCGCATGCTCGCGCGTCCAAGATCGGCCCTGCAATCTCAATCGTTGGGGCTTATAAAGCGCCACGCATTCGTGCCGAAGTGCACGGTAAGAGCCAGATGAGATCCCTGAGTGATAGACATGCCGAGGAGCCGCCGTAGATGTGCGTACGGGCAACTGACGAAGTTTAAACGAGGCCGTATCGTCGGAATGAGAGAAGCAGGGTGGCTAGCGCGCCGAATCGGCCGCCATTTGGGCTGGTTGGACAGTACGGTCTGATTGTGTCGGCAGAAATAGACACGGGAAGGCACCCAAACACGGCGGACTGGTTCTGTACAACCCAGATACACCACCAGCAGAGAGGACCGTGGGATCGTGAGAGCGGCACGTAACGACGTCCTAGTCCAATATCCAGAGACATGTAGCGACTGTACAAGGGACTCCTGTGTCCCCCAGAACCATTTCCAGATGCCTGGCAGTAAGAATCAACACTCTCGACGGTCCTTACGTTTTCTGCCATTAATACCTGGCCATCGTCGGCGTCGATTGCAGTGGTGCCAGCAACGAAGAACGTAGAATGCTACGTACTGGCAACGCATAGGGTTCATCGACGAATCCCGCTTCTGTATGCGAACGGACGACCACCGTGTGAGAACCGCAGGTGAGCGCTACAATCCCAACCTCACTGTACAGCAGCACACGTCCCGAATTGCAGGCGTAATGGTCTGGGGAACCATCGCGTATGACAGCCGGACTTCCCTCGCAGTGATCCGAGGGATGCTGACAGCCCAGCGCTACGTTCAGGAGATCCTGCGGCCCCATGTGCTGCCTTTCCTGGCGGAGCGGCCCTGGGCCACTTTCCAACAAAATAGCGTCCGTCCGCACACGAATCGGGTTTCCCCAGGGCTGTCTACGTCATGCTTTGACGCTTACGTGGCTTCCAGATCACCTGATCTCTCGCCCACCGAGCACGTGTGGGACCAGTTGGGACGCCAGCTTTCTCCATGTCCCAGTGTTCGTGATTTAGAGCATCAGTTGGAAAACGTGTGTTCCAATCTGTCCCAGGATAACATACGGCGCCGCCCCGGTGGCGCAGTGGTCTAAGGCGCTGGCCTCTGATCATTCGTCCGTAAGGGGTCCGGGTTCGAATCCCGGTCAGGCATGGATGTTGTGTTTGTCTTACGGCACTGGCTCTCTCCCTTCCCTGGAACCAGTGACCCTAAATTAGGGACGGGCGACTGCTTATAGCCCATTGAGTTGCTCACGGTGGTCGTTAAACCTCCAATCAAAAAAAAAAAAAAAAAAAAAAAAAAGATAACATACGGCATCTCTTTAACTACATGCCGCACCGTATCACCGCATGCATCCGAGCACGAGGCGGTCCGAAGTGGTACTAAAGCTGACCGGAATGTGTACCGTATGTCCGCGGGAAATCATCCTGCTGCTGCGATATTGAAACCACTTCTGTCCTTGGTATGTACCATCTCAATACTAAAATCTCATTTCAATCCGACGCCTTCTTCTTGGTGCGCGGATTTTTATGACAACGAGTGTATTTTGATATAATTGCTGCAATAAAGGAACAAACAGGATTTGTGTAGCAGCCAAATGGATTTTATTATAAACTTCTATGCTTTTTTTTTTTTTTTTTTTTGTAATTTTTACTTAAATCGGAAAAGCGAAAATCTATTGGACAAATTAATCCAAAATCCAAGGAAGTTAAATTATTAAGAGAAGCGGAGACCCTCCTCAACACAGGCTTACTATTTTTTTTTCAAGTTTACCGTTTTTGAGGAGGTAGTGTGTGATGTGTTCCACGAATGCCGAGAGTACTTTCCTCCATGTTTATTGACCAATTCGGGGCTGCAAGCTGTTCATTTAGCATTGAAGTCACGAAGAAACAAATCTCTTCCACTCAGTGCTAATGCTCATAACTTATTCTCTCCGGTGTAGCATGGAAGTGAAGGATATTAACGACAACCAGATTAAGTTTATGTCCCTCTTCAGGGCGCATGACAACATTCCCTTGGGAAACCCAACCCTTCTGCCCAACACAACTCCAGATTCCAAATCAAAATCTGTAAATACCAATTACACGTTCGCCCTCTATGATTTAGTGAAGTGAGGTTCCATGTATAATTTGCAAAGGACACGAGAAATGTAAAAATCAATCTTCATGAATTACTGTAAATAATTTCTGTTTTACTGGTAACGGAGTTTAACAGTCACAGAACTCGCAGAAAGTTATTGGAAATAACGCTGTTCAATAATTATTTTCAACGAGAAACTTTGAAACAGAAAGAATTACGTAATCATCGAAAATGTTGAATCCTTTCCTACACGAATAAAATATTTCGAAGTCATTCATAGTCAACAGAGCCCATTAAAAAAAAACCCGATTTCTACAATCGGTAAAACATCTACAAACAGCTGCAGAGGATGTTTGGACATTTTTAGAACGATTTTCCAGCAATTGATATTTAAAACGCAAAGCCGTTTCTTTTTACAATCCGCCAGCGCCAGCCACAGGAGCGATTTTCATGGTTTTATTTTTAAATGAAAGCTACTGGCCCACAGATCTGTCATCCCTAATTTTTATTGTCGTAAGTATTTCTTTTTCATGTTACGCTGGAATTTTCTTCATACAATCCGCTGTTCGTCATTCTGGCGTTTGTTCTCGCTTCAGTACTTGCAGCATCATGTCTTTCTGAGGAGGTCGTACTTAGAACTAAGCCCTTCGCTATCAACTACGTAGTGGTAACTATCCGAATCGGTTCAGTAGTTTTCGAGATTAGTAAAAAAAAATCCGTATGTTACGGTGAACTGCTTTCTTTCACGTTGGGTGTGACCAAGTTGTATGTAAACAAAGCGGAACGATACACGGGAAATCGGGAACTACTTGAAAGCGATCTGATTCGGTAGTACAGCCAAAAATAATCAAAAACGAAATAGCATATGTCCACCAGAAAGAAATAAGCTTCCCAACGGTGAAATAATTATCCAAATCGGTCCAGTAGTTTTCGATATTACCTCAAACACATAAATTTCTGTTTATATATTAATATAGATTATATAATGATACCAAAAAAATATTAAAAACAAACTGGCAAAATAAAACACATTTGTAACCCCATTGTGTAGTTATCTAGACACGATATTTTTTCGCGTCATTAAAAGAATGCCTCAATACTGCAATGCAAGCTCGTCAACGACAGGTAAGCACATGTTTATACAATAATGAGGAACGTCATCGTTTGATTCACATACAAGTAGTTGGAAAAATTAAAAACTAATGGTAATATCAAGAAAAGTTTGTTGTTGGTGACCCATCTTATACGCTGCTCATTAATAATTCAACCGTTTATTACAGTTATGCATTTTATTACGATTCGAGTTATATGACAAGAAAAAATTCAACCGCGCATGGCACGGGTTACGGAATAATATAATTAATGTTTATAATAAAACGATTTATTTCTTAAATTTTCTATCTGGACTATCAACCTACATCAAGATTTCCAAGATAACAGGCTACTTTTTAAAATTGGTAGTGGATTTTATTCTACTCCGCTTCCACTGCTTTCCATAATCTAATCATTATTTTAGGTCTGCGTTTAGATGGCGCTCAGCAGTCCGAAGGCACAATAGTCCATTGGTGACACATCAGGGGACTTTGAAGGAACATGAGTAAAAGGTATAGACTTGGCACTGGTCTCTTTTTTCATTTTCTCAAGAAATAGAGTGGTAGATTTGGATTTATGACTGGTAACTTTATCTGATGGAGTTCTACCCTTTGAGAGCTCTGTGGATAAAGGAATAGTATTTCATCTTTAAATATGGGAGTTAAAACATTACTTTAGTGTTATGTAGAATTGATTTAAACATTATTTTCAACTTTTCTTAACTTTAATTTCCCATTGTAGGAGAAACCAGAAATAATCATGAATCCTTTACTGAAACTTTCTTTGGATTCTTGGAATCAAATTTGTTAGGTATTTTTATTGTTCTTTGGGTCAGTGAATTTTCTTTTAAGACCTTCAAATGCAGTAGAAATCCAATTATCCGGCCTCTAGATATTCGGAGCTCCTGTTATCCGGATCGTTTGTTCTTCTTTCAAAGCCAAGTAAAATTATTTTTTTTATTTATTTATTTACGCGTTCTTATTTTTTTCGTTCATTTAAATAATACAGAATGATAATGCGGTACAGTAGATATTTATTTTTTAAACTGTATAACATTTGTTATTATAAAATACGATAAACGAAAAAATTAAATATCCTCACTTCAAGTAATAAATACGCATGTGACGTACAGAAAAACAGACAACCCAATTATCGGGATTTTCTGAATATCCGGATTGGCTGTGGTCCGAGTTAATCCGGATAATTGGAGTTCTGCTGTAGTCGTAAAAGTACGTACCTCCTTCGGATATTCCTTTCGCGTTACTTTTTCTTTATTTTCCCGTTTTTCTTTTTCCTGTTAAAAGCAATGCTTGGCGATACTGCCCTTTGTTACTAATCATATTGCTTTTTTTACTTTTATAAATGTAAATTCCATGATTTTCACAGCGTTTTGTAATTACAGAATGCAAACATTTCTCTTCGTAAAGAGCAAAAACATTACCTTCTATCCACAGCTTCTTTACCTGCGCCATTTTCTTTGCAGAGGATATTTAACTGCACCGGATGTTTTGTGTTCATCTAACACGCTGTTGCCAGGTTCAATTATTTGAACTTCTTTTCTTTTCTGTAATTTCGTATCAAAGACGTTCTGAAAATACGTGAGCATCCTCTGTATTTTCTCCCAGTAGTGACTGAAAATATGTTGCGAAAATCAACAAACTGTGCGCAAACGCTTCTGGTATAGATGAAGGAAGATATCGAAGTAAAAGCGTTTTTCAAATCGAACAGTTAGAGTAAGAGATATAGAAAAAAATATGGCCGCCCAGGTGGCGCAGTGGTCTAAGTGATGGCTCATGGCCATTCGTCCGAGAGGGTCCGGATTCGACTCACGGTGAGGCATGGAAGCTGCGTTTGTCTTACGGCACTGGCCATCTCCCTTCCCTGGTACCAGTGGCCCAAAATTAGGGACGGGCGACTGCTTATAGCCTACTGAGTTGCTCCCGGTCGTCGTTAAACCTTCAATAAAAAAAAAATTGATAAAATTTTACGCCACCTAGCACAGAAATTTTGAATAACTGAAAAGTAGTAAATAAACGAAAAAGTATTCTCCATAGCAAAAGCTATTCTTTGAAGCATAGATATCAAGAAAAACGTTTTGATATTTACATCCCTTAAGAAAAACTGTGCCTTATTTAAAGATGATAAGGTGCTCCCAATCTTTATTGTACAGAATGTAATATAATAGTCCCAAAAATAAATTTTACAATAGGACTTTTAGAAGCGGATATACACAGGGGTTGGACAGAATAATGTGAACATCACGCTCAGAGACGTGATTTCTAATGCAACTGCGTTCGTCGCAATACGCAAAAGTACCCACCACATTTTTAGTTGTAATGGCTTCGTTTAGAACCTCAAGCTCCTGTTTAAGTGCATTTAAAGTGTCTTGTTGCTAAATTTCTTTCAGGGTGACGACGAAATGAGCGACCTAACAGACTTCGAAAGAGGACTAATTGTTGGTAGCCGGCTAGTTGGCACCGCCGTGAAAACAGTTGCCAAGGCAGTTGCGGTGTCGAGAGCTACTGTGTCCAGCGCCATAACTGCATACCGTGTTCGTGGCAAAACCTCGTCTGCGAAACACAAGAGCAGCCGGAAAACGACCCTGACTGATAGAGACAGGAAAGCATTAAAGTGCATTGCTACCCGTAAAAAGAACACGGCGCCGAAAATTAGTGCGGAGCTCAATATGCATCTCCAAACCCTAGTATCAACGAAAACCGTGAGCAGGGAACTGCATAACCGAGATATCCGTGGTAGAGCTGCTATTGCAAAACTTCTGGTGACCCTGGTGAATGCACGACGGGGACGGCGGTGGTGCCAGGAGCGTGCAACGTGGACTGCTGATGCATGGAAGCGTGTAATGGGGTCGGATAAATCCACATTTACACTATTCCCCACCGCAGGACGTGTGGAGAACACCGTCAGAAGCGTACAACCTAGACTGTCTGCTCCCAACAGTGCAGCACGGTGGTGGATCTGTCATGCTGTGGGCATTCATATCGTGGTTTTCAACAGGTCCCTTGATCACCTTGGAAAAAACGGATGACTGACAGGGCGTTGAAACCATTTTGGCAGACCAAAATGGTTTCCAATGGCTCAGGCATTGTTTCCAGAAGGGAGTGCCATCTATCAATATGATAACGCCCCAATTCACAGAGCTCAGAATATCCAATCATGGGTTGAGGAACATAAGGACGAACTTTCACACCTTCCTGGGCCTCCCCAATCACCGGACCTAAACATCATCGAGCCACTGTGGTCTGTGTTGGAAAACAGAGTAAGATCCCGTTATTCTCCTGCATCTGTCAAGGACCTGGAGCAGTTTCTGCATGAAGGATGGTGTAACTTCCCACTAGCCACCATCCAAGATTTATATGTGTTCATTTCAAGGATGATTCAGACGGTTTTGAATATACCAAAGCTTGTCCCACAGCCTATTAGGTGCGTAAAACCATCTTTTCCTAAGTGTTCACATTATCCTGTCAACCCCTGAACCGCGCACACTAAGATAATCTAACGCCAGAACTGTAAACTACAAAAAATCCACAGGCACTAACAGAAACAAGGTAAAAGGTATCCGGTCATATAAGAAGTTTTTTAAATGGGACTTTTAGACGAAGATATATCTAAGAAAACAGATTAAATATTTGCTTTCCCAAGCCAGGAAATTGTACACAATTTTGAGAAGAAAATGCCCACAAATATTTTTGGTATTTAGCAGTATCAGACTCAAAACGGATTTTTTCAATCGGATTTTTACACGCACAGATATTGCTGTAAATATGCTGTAAACGCAAACGCGAACTCTGCTGCCAAACTTGTGCTTTATGAAAAATGTGAAATTATACCAAAAACATTTCGCACTAGAAACAACCTCCGATTAAGAAATAATTTTTCAAATCGGACTGTCAGAAGCAGAGATATTGAGAAAAATAAAATATACATCTGCGTCCCATGGCGAAAGAACTATGCATTATTTTAAGTGGAGGAAATTTTCGAAGTATTATTCGTAGTGAGAGGTATGAGACACAAATGAATTTTTTCTGTCGAATTTTCAGAAGCGCTGATATTGCTGCAAATAAATCAGAAACCGAAATATAAACTTACGCATTCTGGTGACAGATCCTTTCTTTACAAAATTTAAAAACGATATGCAACACATTTTACATCAAGGGATCTATCCGATGCAGAAAGAATTTTTAAAATCGATCATTTAGAAACAGATATATCAGAGAAATCGCGATGTACCTTTACGCCCCCCAGCGGGAAAATAATGCATTACATGAAAGAGAAACTCTACCCAAAATAGTCTTCGTTATAAATGGTATCCAAAGGAAGAAAGAACTTTATCAGTCGGATATTCAAAAGTATATTGATATGGGATAAAATATATTTTTAATTCAACATCTTCATTCACACCATCTAGCGGCAAAGTTATGCATCGGAAAAGAGCCAGAAACCAAGGATAATCGTTCTCACATTTACACAATCTGGGATCATCGTTCTCACATTTACACCATCTAGGATCATCGTTCTCTCATTTACACCATCTAGGATCATCCTTCTCACATTTACACCATCTAGGATCATCGTTCTCACATTTACACCATCTAGGATCATCGTTCTGAGACCATTGTCGTAAGCACCTGCTTTTTAAGTATAAAGAAGGGGAAACCAGCATTGAAGAAAAATCACGCAGTATAGGAGACCATCATCTGAGACCATTGACACGAATCGTCAGCGAGTGGACGAATTAATTCGCGCGGAGAGACTATTCACAATCCGTGAGCTTGTTGCACAACTGGACTGTGGTCACAATGGCATGCAGAAGATGGTGGAAGACATAGAGCGCCGGAAAGTGTGTGCAAAGTGGGTGCCTCGGCAGTTGGCACTGGATTTGAAGGAGAGAAGGGTGGATCAGATCTGCTGGAAGCGTTTGAAGCCATGAATACACGTTTTTCTTCAATCTGATGACAAAAGATGAAACGTGGGCGTATCTTTACGATCTGGAAACGAAGAATCAATCCATGGAATGGCGTCACACCTCTTCACCAAGACCTAAGAAGTTCAACAGCCAGCGATCAGCACAGAAAGTAATAGCGACTGTTCTTGTTTTTTAGGATGACAGGGGTGTCATTCTTGATTTTCTGAAGCGTGACCAGCGATTGGTACATTGAGATACTTAAGAAGCTTAGAGAAGCCATAAGGAGGAAGAGGCCTAACAAGAATCTGAAAAGGATTCACATTCACCATGACAATGCGAGACCACACACACCTTTGTCAACAAATCAGACGAATCCAATCATTAATACAAATATCATTTCTAGATGTTTTTTGTAATATTTAAGGTTTCGGCAAAATACTTGAGAGAATCTTTGATAATAGACAAATTAGTGATTTAGATTGAAAAAGTATTTCATAATAGCTAGTATGGATTTGGAAATAAATTTATTTAGTTAACGGAATGTAAACATTTCCAGCACCGGGGCCGCGGGTCAACGTTCGTGACTGCCACGGAGAAGACCTAAGGTCGATCCCCGGCAGGTACGAACGCTCGAACCACTAAATATCCGCCGTGCGTCAGATGAGCACGTTAAGCCGTCGTGCCCCGGATACTGCCCCATCCCCCGGTTATTAATAAAAGCGTCTTCCTCTCCATTTCTACCTCGCTTCCGTGTGACTTTCCTACCGGGCACTCTAGCCCAAATCTCTCCTGCTTCCTATTTCAAAGGGTTCTGTAAGACCTGGGGTCAGACACTCTCTTCCTAAAATCCTCTACATATGATCTGATCTGATGATCTGATTTCCAGCACCGTTAGCTTTTTCTCGTCGGACACATTCGATAAAAGTAAAAATAACAAACTGTTTGAAAAATTATGTAACTTAGTATCAGAGGTGCATCACAAAAATTATTTTAGAGTTTATAAGGAAAAGCATCTCTGTAAAAATTTTTGCTATTATAGTTATAAGAAAAAGTATATCTGTCAAAAAAAATTGCTAGAAGCCAAGCACTTAGCCATAACAGTAACAAATTCAGGAGGTAACTTCAAAGCCAAGAAAAAAATAGATTTCCACGATTTACAAAAATCTAGAACTAGATCAGTAGACAAGAGTCGAAATCGGTAGAATGACAACAATGCTCTTAGGTTACATTCCTAGTACATCGGTGTCATATTTGACGTCACACATGACAGCGTTGGAAGCCGATCAGAAGCCTTGCTTTTCGCGTGACGTTACTAAAGTAGGGACCTCATCTTTAATGCTCTTCCTTCTTGACCAGTTCGAATGAATAGCTAGAAGCCCGTGCCTCTGATCTCTCGGCAAAGAAATCATTACCCGTGTCAACTGAATATATATAAAATGGCAGTACGCTATATTTAAGTTTCTTACTATATTAAGAAAAACATTATTATGCTTCGTACTAAATCAGGGGAAAAACGAGTCATTTCTTAAATTTAAAGTTCTTGTGGTTTAACAAATAACCCATTATCTATTTTAGGCAAGTTATGTAAAATGCGACTGGTCTTTAGTGCGTTATTTTCCTTTATAATTGCTTAAAATGTCATATAATTGCTAGAAATTCCATTTTTATTGCTTTAAGTCATGTAATTGCTAAAAATTTCATTCTTATTGCTTAATGTAATATAATTACTAAAAATTCCATTTTTTTTTTGCTTTATGTCATATAATTGCTAAAAATTTCATTTCTTATTGCTTTATGTCATTTAATTGATAAAAATTAAATTTCATAAACAACGTATTGGGAAGGTCCTAAAGAGGTTGACGGGTAATGTGTAAGTTTTCTGGTTCGAACAAACAGCCTCCGACGTATTTACCACGCTTTCTTATTTAACCACGTAATCATATTTTCCAGCGCTTGAATAACAACGCACATTCAAAAGTATAGCAGAGGCTTTTTTACAAACATACGTATTCTTGCATAACAGAACCTCTTGAACTAGAACGTGCAGTGCGTCGATACAGAAGCCATCTGGCGCTTTATGAAACCATTTCTTAGCAGCTGTTGTCTTCAAGGAAACACCAACGAGGCAACCTCCGCGTGAAACGCCCGGCCGAGTTTGTGAGAAGTTTCTGAGAACACACCGCAATCATATAACTTTCCTCTGATATTTAATGAAACCATTTCTTTGCAGCTGTTGTTTTTCGTCATATCACCCAATGTGCACAGAGCATTAAGGGAACAATGTCGTAAGCAGCTGTTTTTTAAGAGTCTTTGACAATCCGAGTCCCAACATATGCCCGCTTTTCAGAAGTGAGCATTTATTTCATCCAATTTAATCCAGTTCACACGTTTTTCTCAATCTACAGTATTATACAGAGGTTTCCTTGCACAAGACTAATCGTCCAGGTTAACATGGTGGAACCTCGGTTATACGTTTTTCAGTTAAACGTTTTTCACTTTTATACGTAATTCAGCGCTTCTCGATGTTTTATTGTAGTTCCTATCCCTTTTTTTCAATTCCGTTATACGTAATTCATTTATATATAATCTATGCGATTACATAGGGGATATTCACATATTTTTAGATTTTTGATAGGAAATTACTGAAAATACGTAAAAGAAGTTCAAAGAATTGAAACCGGCAACAGCATGTTGGATGAACACGAAAGAAATATCTTTTGCAGTTAAATATCATCTGCTAGGAAAATGGCGCACGTAAACAAACTGTGAATAGAAAGTTAGGTTCTTGCTCTTTACGAAGAAAAAAATTCGTATTCTGTAATTAACAAGTTAGTAAAGTCATGCAATGCATTGGTTATGATACGCTTTCCAACATACCTGAAATTGGAATAAATTTCGCTCCTGTGCCCTGACCTTTGACCCCATTTCGATGGTATTAAACAGGATTGGTTCAGTATACCTCCGGAACAACATACTAAAGTTTTGTCGCAATGGAAGCATCTTTAGTCAAGTTATGAGGATAATGGCTGTGGAATAAATCTCGCTCCTATGCCCTGACCTTTGACCCCATTTCGATGATATTAAACAGAATTGGTTCAGCATACCTCCGGAACAACATACTAAAGTTTTGTCGCAATGGAAGCATCTTTAGTCAAGTTATGAGGATAATGGCTGTGGAATAAATCTCGCTCCTATGCCCTGACCTTTGACCCCATTTCGATGATATTAAACAGAATTGGTTCAGTATACCTCCGGAACAACATACTAAAGTTTTGTCGCAATGGAAGCATCTTTAGTCAAGTTATGAGGATAATGGTTGTGGAATAAATCTCGCTCCTATGCCCTGACCTTTGACCCCATTTCGATGATATTAAACAGAATTGGTTCAGCATACCTCCGGAACAACATACTAAAGTTGTGTCGTAATGGAAGCATTTTTACGTAAGTTATGATGCATAAGGGCGATGGAATGGATCCCGCTCCTATGTCCTGACCTTTGACCCCATTTCCATGATTTTAAATAAAATTGGTTCAGCATACCTCCGGAACAACATACTAAAGTTGTGTCGCAATGGAAGCATTTTTACGTAAGTAATGATGCATAAGGGCGATGGAATGGATCCCGCTCCTATGTCCGGATCTTTGACCCCATTTCGTCCATTTTCAATAGGGTTCGTCCCCACGTTGTCCCCTACCACATACTAAAATTTCATCGAAATCGAACCATTGTTACGCGAGATATCGTGCGGACAGACAGACGGACAAAGCTGGAGCATATACGCTTCTTCAAACTACGATTGGAAAGCGCAAAAAGAAACGCTGTGAATATTATGAAATTAGCATTTCTAAATGTAAATTAAGCAATATCATTAATGATAAAGGGAAAAATCGCCAGTCATTGCGTTTAACAGGAAAAGAACACCAAACGAATATCAAAAGAAGGTACATGTGCTTTTACGACTATTTCAGAAGTAAAGTCTATGGTCTTAAAAAAAAAATCCACCGACTCAAACAGCAATCACCGGGTTGTTAAAAATTTCTGTACCCCGTGTAAACAACATAATAAACAAAGATTTGAATCTGAAGAAAACAAAAACAAAAGGAATAATGTTCACCGCCTTTTGCCTAGGCACGTGACTGAGCGCAGAACATGGTGTAGACTTCTTTATGAAAATCATTAAGCCGGAGACAGATGGAAATGTATTGTGAGCATCGATGAAGGATGAATCTACCTAAACGATTATAACGAAAAAAAAAATGGTCGATTTGCTATCACAAAAGAGCATAAAAAGACTTACAAACTTCATTCCAGGGATCCAAAGAAAGTTTCAGTAAAGGATTAATGATGATTGCTGATTTTTCGTAGAATGGAAAATTAATTTTAGAAAAAAGTTTAACAGAATGTCAAAATCAATTCTACATATTACCAACACAATATCTTAACTCCTATATTTAAAGAGGAAATACCATTCCTTTAGCCGTAAGCCTTCAATGAGTAAATCTCCATCATGATAAAGCAACCAGTCACACATCCAAATCTACCTCTTTGTTTCTTGAAAACATTTGCCAGGAGACTGGTATAAAGTCCCCTGGTGCGTCACTAGTGGACTATTGTACTTTTGGACTGCAAAAGAGAGCGCTTTCTAAATGCAGACCTACAAAAATGATCTGACTATGGAAAAAAGTGGAAAAGGAGTGGAATAAAATACCACTACCAATTTTAAGAAATGCTCTGTTATCTTGGAAAGCTAGATGTAGGTTAATAGTCCAGATAATGGGCTATCAGATAGAACATTTAAGACAGAAACAATTTTATTTTAAACATAAATTATATTGCTGGAAAATCGTTTTAAAAATGTGTGAACATCCTCTGTACGTTAAATTTTGAATTTTAGATTATTAAAAATACACGGTTCACGTATTCTTGTATACGTAACGCGGTATGTTATAACTTTGAGACAATCGAGACAGCGTGTGTTTGCAACCATGAAACAGATAATGCAACTAAAAATTTACTAAATAACGCTCACAGTTCTCCTTTTTTCTCTGAATTCAAAAAAATTGAATCAAGAAAGGATAATGCATATATAACTGTGTAATAATGCTAAATCAACTAGTGGATAAACTGTTTCGAAAAGAGCGGTGCTTATAAGTAAAGGCACAATTATAAATACTGCACAATTTCCTAATATAAATAATGAACATTTTCCAAAATAATGCACAATTTTCCCGCTAGGGTCGCAAAGGTTTAATCGGTTTTCCTCGACATCTCTGCTTCTAAATGCCCGATTTAAAAACATATTTCAACGCCGGATACTATTTGCCTTGCGAAACACTTTAGGCTTGTACAGTGATGTTCAAAAGTATTGCATCACCTGTAAAAACTGTTAATTTTTAAGTTTAACACTTTTTTTAACTAACCAATTTTATAGTAGTTTCATTATTAATATGTCATTAGATGCGAAATTTAAATGGGGATTTCAAAAATGTCTTAGTTTTTCCTGTAGCTACTTCTGGTCTTAAGATACAACACAAAAATTATGACAAAGTCTAAATTATGTATTGTGAAAAGGATTATTTATCCAATACTTAGGTTTACAATAAGAAATCGCTTTTGTAATTCATAAGGGATGAAATAACTTTTAAATACAGAAATTTGAGTATAATGAAGCAAAACTGTAAAATGTACCTAATATTTTGTTACACAGCTTTTAGCTTTAATCACAGTTTCGCATCTTTCTGGCTTACTGTGAACAAGGTTTTGTAAAAGGATGAAAAATACGATTCTCAATTTGAATCATATCTTCATTTAGGTGAATTTCGGTTGTTGGCTTCTCTTTTGATAATTCATCCGACACTTTGAATAACAAATTTTCAATCGAAGTAAAGTCCGGTGACTCTGGTGGACAATCAAGATGCTGAACATTTTCCCTCAAACAACTTTTTCACTACTTCAGCACCACAAGGAGCATGGCCATATTGAAAAATAAAATTGCCGTCATAAAGTCTTCTAGATGATGACGGCATCTTGTTTTCTTATATCCAGATGTATTTTTTGGCATTTACCGTACTATCGACAATGTGGAGGTCCACCGGATGTTTAACAGTAGGCACTAAGCGACTTGGATGGAATTCTTCATGGTTGAATTTCCTTACATAAGCACTACTGATACCCATTAAAGTAAAATTATGATTCTTCACTGAAAAGAATATTTTCCCATTGCTTGGTTGTCCATGAGACATGTTGTTTTGCTACCTGAAGTCTACGCTGTCTTTGATTTGCAGTTAACAGTGGTTTACGCCGGCCTTCACAGCCACGTAAGTAATAGTGAAGCAGCCTCCTTCTAACAGTATATATACTAACAGTAACATCAGTTACTTCAGACTACCTTTGAAGCAATTCAGGTCAATTGAGCCTCCTTTCTGCTAAGCTTAGCTTTCTAAGCACTCTTTCCGGCCTGGTTGTAGTGGATCTTTGGTTTCCACTCCGACGCATACTTTTAATATCACGAATGACCTTTACTTTCTTCAGTAGCCAAATAAATGTACATTGATTACAACTCACTCTTCCCGCGATTTGTCTTGAAGAACACACCTCTTCGTGCAGAACAAATATTTTTATTTTGTCAGCTGTGGACATTTCAGCAGTTTTAACCATTATTGAGAATCTACACAGATTATACCCTAATAACAACAAGAAGCGGCTGCTTCAGTACTCTAGTAGTATGAGTCATTTTCTTGTAGGACTTCCGTCCACATTGAGCAGATTTGAGGTCCCAGCCACCTACAGCGAGTTCGCCTTTTGGACAGGACACAGAAACGGAAGGAATGAGAGCAAGTCTAGTGACTTTGACAGAACAGTTTGTAGTGAGATTAGAGTACAGTAGATGGCGCCATCGTACAAGTACGATGTTGCTCATAGAGAGGTGAGAGAAAGTCGGGGTAGGAAAGGATACCCATTTAACCGGTGGATCCAACCAGGGGCCGTCATTTAACGTACTCGTCCGATGCACAGCGGATATTCAACGATTGTTAGTAAATCACACCATCTCTGAAAGATCAGCCCAGGATCGAACCTGAGTACCTTGCATTGACAGTCTGACACGCTAACCACTAAGCCATCCGCGGCTTTCAGTACTCTAGTAACTCTGCGTCAATCCTTATAAAGGCTGGAGTAGGATTTGGATAGCATTAGGAATCAGCCAATCAAGTAAAAGAATGTCTATGATTGGCTGTAACAAGTGATACGAAGCTAACGTGCATTTCAATGTGTTTGTCAAACCCAATATTTTATGCCATATCTTAAAAGAAAAGTAGTTACAGCAAAAACTAAGAAATTTTTGAAATCTCCATTAAATTTTGCATCTAATTAAATATAAATGATGAAATAACTATGAAAATTAGTTAGTTAACAAAAAAGGTAAACTTAAAAATTCACGGTTTTTGCAGGTCAAGTGATACTTTTGCACGGAACCGAACTTACGGAGTCTTTTGTAATTCCCAGTTCTGTCGCTAGGTGGTGCTTGCGTTTGCAGCTCTATCACCGCTTCTGAACGTTCTATTAAAAATATATTTTATTACTGTATGCCATTCGCTACAAAAATGGGGAAACGCTATAAATAATGCACAGCTTTCCGGCTACGCGGCGTGAAGGTTAAAACCTTTTTCTCGCTATCTCTGTCTTAGGGGAAACATTTTTGAAAATTCTTTTTCGTTAAATAGCTTTTGCTGCGGAGGACACTTTTCGCATATTTTCACCTTTTCCATCATGCAAAATTCTTCCGCGAGGGAGCGCAGAATTGTATCGTGTTTCCATCTATGTTTCTTCTTTCAACTGTTCGATTCGAAAATATCTGCCTCCGATACTTTTTGTGCACTATTTGTTAATTTTGGTAACACACTTTTTGGTCACTGGTGGGAACCAGAGAAGAAATCGAGTCATGGGTCGACAGTTTCTTGCGGGTCAAACGGGTCAGGTCAAGGTGTTCCTGACCCAATTTCGACCCGGTTTTATTTCAGCTATATTTTTGAAAAGTTAAAAAAATATTTGTAAGAACCCTTCAGGAGTCTTTGAAATAATACTTCAGAACTGCATATTATGATCCAGAAACTTGCTGAGAAGGGTAAAGAAATGAACTTTCAGAAGACAAAACTGAAGTAGAGTGATTTCACATGGAACGAAGATTTTTGTGATTATTGGGGGGAAAGCTCGAGGTAACAGATACGTACATATTTACCTTGGACAACAGATATCAAGCGAGGGTCACGTTGGTGTGGAAAATAATAGGGGTATAAAACTTGGTTGCAGAACATTTGGGAGAAACAATCACTCTTTTAAAGCAATGTGCCATTATGTCTTAAAAGGGAAGTGTTTAATCAATGCATACTTCCAGTGCTTACGTAAACGTTATAAATAATCCGCAGCTTTCCCGCTAGAACGTGGACCTAAACTAAAAAAAGACAAAAGAACATACACTGGCGTGCAAAAATTAAGGACGAGACGGTTTTTCGAATGTAACGTCGTGCAGAAGTGCTCCACATCAACTCAAATCATACCATAGGATCCCCAAGATGTAAGAATATGGGACAAGTGAGCTAAACCGTCCAAACAAGGAATCCAAAGGATACAAAGGCACTTTATTGAAAAGGTAGCTTCCAGCACAACTGGACAGAAGACAGAAACGTCCATGTGACAGGCGGCTGCCAAGAAAAATCCAGCCTTTAGTAGAGGATATGATCACCCCTGACTGCGTTGCAGGATTTACAACGTCTGCCCATGCTGAGGACGAGGTTGTCAAGGAACTGTTGAGGCATCGCGGCCCATTCCTTTTGTAGCGCCAATCGCAGCTGCGGAATCGTTGCTGGCGGCTGGTGACGTGCTGCCAAGCTTCTCCCGAGAAGGTCCCACAGGTGTTCGATTGGATTTAGGTCCGGGGACCTTGCGGCCCAATCCATGCGTTGAATATCTTCACTCTCCAACAGCTCTGCGACAGCCTTTGTACGATGAGATGTAGCGTTGCCGTCCATGAAGAGGAACTCAGGAACCACAGCACCTCTAAACATACGCACGTGAGGCAGGAGAACCTCGGTACAATAGCGGACACCAGTGAGTGAACCTCCTTGCAAAAATGTGGAGGTCAGTATGGCTACCAAGCATGATACCGCCCCAAACGAGAACTCCGCCACCTCCAAACTGCTCACTTTCGATGATGTTGGAGGTGTGATTGCGTGTTTCCTGCTCTCTCCTGATGTGTATACGTCCAGAATCGCTCGTCAGACTAAATCGGCTCTCATCCGTAAAGAGAACTCGACCCCATTGCTGATGTGTTCAGTTTTTGCGTTCCTGGCACCACACAAACCGCAGTCTCCGATGAGCAGGCGCTAATGGCACACACCGTACTGGTCGTCGTGCAAATAGACCACTTTTGTGCAGCTTCCTGGCCACGGTAAAACGCAAGAACGGACGTCCAGTTGTCTGTTGCATGTGCCTTCCGATTTCTCTCGCTGTCTGCCGTCTGTCTCTTCTCCCCTGTAGGACAACATACCGGTCATCCGCCGCCGTGGTTGCTCGTGGACGACCACTGCCAAACTCTCGGATAGCTGTTCCTGTCGTTTGAAATGCTCTCAAAGCTCGTGAAACGATGCTGTGAGTGATCCCGAACTCCACGGCCACATTAGTCACACTTCGACCTTCTTCCAACTTCCCAATGACGCGACCTCGGGTAAAGTCATCCAGATGTCGTCTACTGGATTGCCTGTTCGCCATATCACACGATGGCAGCAACTCGACGTCGTTCAAACCGATGTACACCGTGCAATAGCTTTCACCAATTTGATGAGCGTACACCGCCCGTGTGCTTTATACCCTTCCAACCCCCCTTTCAAGTCATGCTGCATATATGCGCATGCCCTACGGTACCGGATCCTAGTCTATCTCCTGAGTGGTCTTTCGGTCCGTTCTGCCTGCTCGTTCCGCTGTTATGCTAATTTCTCCTCTTCGTCCTTAATTTTTGCACACCAGTGTACAAAGACTGCAGACAACTGAAAGAGGCATAGAGAGATGCATAGTTGATGTTACGAAGACAGATCAGAAGAGGAACATGTGATAAGAAAAATGACAAGAGTGTAAAGGCTTCATGAACATACTCAGAAATGGGAATGTGTTGGACATATTGCCAGGAAAACGGACCATAACAATCGAAATTTTAGACTGAATTCGAAGGGACAGGAAAATACCCAGAAGAAGGCCACGTGGGAGATGGGTGCATGGAAGAGACTGGCCCAAGACAATCCGTTGTGGAAGAAACTTGGGGAGACCTTCATCCAGCAGTGGATTGATAATTCCTTAAACAACAAAAATAAACTTTTTATTTGTTACAACGACTGCATATGCCGAATCATATAGTATTTATCATGCCGATTACAAATCTACTTGCTAAATTGTGCTTTCGGGCATAGTTCTCGAGCAAGCTGTTGTTCCAGTGTACAACAAGCCTTCATTTTGTCATGTGTATTTCGCCACAAGCAATTAATTACACTTACCTTAAAAAGTTGTTATTTTAGATTTTGTTCTGTACTTTGGTTGTACTACATCCCCTTTTATAGTCCAACAGCAATCAGCTAGCTTTTTAGGGCTCCATTTTCCTTTATAGCTGTTTTCTATGGTACATATGTCCTGATGAAAAGGTTCTCCGTGCTCATCGCTTACAGCTATTACGTTCTGTAGGGAAACGTCCAGATGCGAGTGAAGGAAATGTATTTTAAGGAACATATTGCATCCCATAGCCTTATAGTTTTCTAGAAGCTAAGTAACGAATTTTTTTATAATTTTCTGCCTTCCGGTTACCTAAAAATTTCAGTACCACATCTTTAAAGGACTTCCACGCAACAGCTTCAGTCTCATACAAAGTGCCTTCAAATGCAACATCACGCATAAGTTCGTTTCCTTATTTGTGGACAAATAAAAATACTTTGTTTAATTTTGGCTTCAGATATTTTGGGGAACTTGTTCTTTAGAAAACGAAAGGCTTGTCCATCTTTATTCAACGCCTTTATAAATTGTTTTTACCAAACTCAGTTTGATGTGAAGCGGTGGTAGGTACATGTTCTGAAGACTTACTAAAAACTCAGCAACAACATCTTTATTACCTGAAATCAAGGTATTTCTTTCAGGCCAGGTCTTTTTAATGTAAGTAGAATTTCTGTCCCTACTATTCCTTTCACAGAGAAAGCAGCAGTATTTTGTGTATCCAAATTATAGACCAAGTAGTAAAGCTATCACTTTAAGATCGCCACAAGTATTCCATGAGTGTTTTTTGTATACTATACTTTTAAGCAACAGTTTCCTATTTGCATATGTTTCTTTCATGTATGCAGCAGGTACTGACGGATACATGTTTCCGTAAGGGAAAAGGACAGCTTTTAAGCATATTTTTGAGGAATCTATAAAAAGTATCCATTCTTCAGGTTTGTGCTGCTGTCCTAAGGCTTATCATTGCAGTACACAAGATCACCACTCTTCGAAAATAAGTGTTCAAATTCTTGCTGTCGTCGACGAAAACTAAATACTTTTGTACTTGGTTGTAAAAGCTTCCATGCCTTCAATCTTGAAGCCAATATTTCGGCTTGACTTTTTGCTAAATGACATGGTCACGAAGCAGATCATTTAATTATTCCTGACTTATAAGGTGAGGCACAGAATGTTCCGAAAAATCAGGGTCTTGTTGTACTTCAATATCTTCTTCGCTGTGAGGATTTATTACATCTGTATCACTATCATCTAAACACCATGACTGTGGAGGTACAGGAAGATTTGGACCATGAGGCACAGGTCTTATGGCCGAAGGAATGCTGAGATACTGAATCGTGTCTTTGGTCTCAGTTGAAATTCCAGATACCTTAGTATTGCAGAAGTAGCAGTCTGTTGAGTGGTCTTTCGGTTCTCTCCAAACCATTGGTACCGCAAATGGCATTTGACTTGATCCCTTCAATCAGCCAGTCAACAAAGTTTTACATGAATTACAACAAAT
Organism: Macrothele yani; assembly: GCA_039090855.1. Lineage (NCBI taxonomy): Eukaryota > Metazoa > Arthropoda > Arachnida > Araneae > Macrothelidae > Macrothele > Macrothele yani. Next base: position 133,147,355 of record CM077004.1, read on the forward strand.
GTGAGGCGCCAAAGATTTACCTTCATCATCCATTTTGCATTGGAAATAAAGCTCATACGAATTTCTAATCAATGGTGTGAAATGTCGCCTTTGAGACTTTAAAGTAAATTGTCCACAAATGTAGCTGAAACTGTTTGGATGGTTCACGCAAGTTCGCAGCATTATTTAACGTACATTTTGCACAATCCACACTACTTTTTTAAAACCACGGGAAACTGCACTGTCCTTCTATACCGATTAAGTGCATTCAAATGACAAAAATTCTGCTTTATTCCGCCTTCCGAGAAGGAATTGCACAACAAGAAGTAATGGCGCTAGTATGTCTACTCTCAGAGATACAGCTATCTTGACTGCAGAGAGATGTCTCCGTTGGGAAACTTAAAGAAATTCCTTTAAGTAATACAACATTTACCCCAATAGAGTGTTCTATTACAAGAAATTGGAGCCCAGTGGAACAATTGTGACTTCATATTCGGTTGTAGCACCCGTAAATACATATAAAACCATTGTTGTTCAGTGTAATGATAGACAATGATGATGATGATATATTCGAATTTATAGTTTCAAAACAGATATGTCCCGTTCAGGTCCGGGTCCGGTCTGGGTCCAAAATATTTGACCCGTTTCCAACTGTGGAAGGAGCAAATGTCTGTTTCTAGTTTCGGATCCATTGTAGAAATGTGGTTGATTTTTTTTCCTAACCGGTTCCATTGACTATGAATAACTTTGCAAAATTTTATTTGCATCGGAAAGAATTCAAAAGACGTGCTTATCCAAAACTTTGGTGTCATCTTCCTTGTCTTCCGTTACGATCAAACCTGCAAAGCGGAAGAGTCGTGACGTAACTTCCGTGTTCTAAGCAGGTGTTAACAAATCGCTCCTTTTTGCATGGCAAGATGATATAGAAGTAACCCCTGGGGAGGGTCAGGACCCCCATATTTTCAGAGTCGGGGATCCCCAATGTAAAGGGCCCCGCCCCAAAAATTTTCGGGAATATAATGATATAATGCACACTTTTTTATCATGTGAACCAACTAAATTTAATAATATAAAGATGTAATTTTTCGTAGAATGAAACACGTGCATAATGTGTACTTAATAAAACAGATATATCGATTCCTAATGAGGAAAGTCAGTTCTACAACTTTGTAATTTGCATTTCCGCCCTGTCTATTATCGTTTCACAGTTGTGTTCGCTAAGTTCCGCAATTCGCCAACAGAAGCTCCTAGGTCGTGCCCGTTAGATCGCGCCTCAGCGACTGCTTTGCTCCTGCGTGTGTGTAAAGGGGGATGGGGTCCCAAACTCTAATACAGTATGCATATAATATTGTGTGTATATATATATATATATATATACATATAATGTGTGTATGTGCGATCGTCCCCCCCCCCCCCAAGAGCTTTTGAAACATGGTTACGCCAGTGCACGATGAGATTAGTTTGAAGGTATGACGTAACGTAACCCGTACGTCATGTAATCGTATAGATAAATAGCTTGGAAACACCGTTTGCAGAGATAATTGTATTATAAGTAGCAATACTTATCAAAAATCTCCTACCAAAAAAAAAAAAACGACGAAGATGACACCGAATTTTCGGGTGTAATAAGCACGTGTTTTGAATCCGTTCTGACGCAAATTAATTTTATCAAAGCTATTCAAAGTCAATGGAACCGGTATGGAAAACAATAGTATCTGACGGAAGAAAGTAGTTTTTCAATCGGGCTTTTAATCCTTCAGATATTGCTGTAAACGAAATCGTTAGCTTACGCCCTCTTGTTCCAGACTTGTGCGTTAAGAGAAACATTTCTCATCAGAAACGCTCTCCAACACCGAAAGAATTTTTCAAATCGGATTCTTAGAAACAGAGATATCGACAAAAATAAGTTGTGACTTTACGTCCCCTGGTGGGAAAACCATGCATTATCTTAGGAAGAAAGTATATTCAAAAGGTTTTTCTATTTGAACGGTGTCGGTCCATGAAAAAAAACATTAGTCAAGTTTTCAGGAGCCCAGATTTTGCTGCAAATACATCAGAAGCAGAAATTAACCCTTATGTCCCCTGGTAGCCAAACCATTCTTTACCAAAGATTAGAAATTAGGTACAAAATATTTTCCATCAGGTCTTGTATGCGATACAGGACGAATTTCCCAAATCGGAGTTTTAGAAGCAGAAATAACACAGAAAACGCAATTTACCGTTGTGCCCGCTAGTGGAAAGTTCATGATTTACTTGAAAATTTTGAATTTATAGGAAAAACATTTCGTATCGAAAACACTGTCCAACAAAGAAGGAATTTTTCAAATCGGACTACTAGAAGTAGAGATATTGATAAAAATAAGATATACATCTACGCCCACTGGCGTAGAAACCATGCATTATTTCAAGAAGAAAATGTTGCTAAAAGGTTTGTCGACATGAGTAGTATCGGTCAATAAACGAATTTTTTTGCAATCGAGATTTTAGAAGCTCATATTACGCTAGAAATACATCAGAAGTGGAAATTAAGACTTATGCCACCTGGTGGCCAAACCATTTTTTACAAAAATTAGAAATTACGTGCAAATGATTTCACATCAGGAGCTGTATCCGGTGCAGGAATAATTTTTTAAATCAGAGATTTAGAAGGAATGATATAGGCGGAAACGCAATTTACCTCTACGCCCCCTAGCGGAAAGTCTATGAATTACTTGAAAATTCTGAAATTATGTGAAAAAAACATATCACACTGAAAACACTATCCAACAAAGAAGGAATTTTTCAAATCGGACTTCTAGGAGAAAAGATATTGACAAAAATAAGATATACATCTACGCCCTCTGGCGTAGAAACCATGCATTATTTTAAGAAGAAAATGTTTGTAAAAGGTTTTTCGACATGAGTAGTATCGGTCTACAAACGATGTTTTTTTTTAATCGAGAATTTAGAAGATCATATTTTGCTGCAAATACATCAGAAGCGGAAATTAAGATTTACGACCCCTGGTGGCCAAACAATTTTTTAAAAAAATTAGAAATTATGTGCAAACGATTTCCTATCGGGAGCTGTATCCGGTGCAGAAAGAATTTTTCAAATGGGAGATTTAGAAGCAGAGATATAGGAGGAAACGCAATTTACCTCTTCGCCCCCTAGCAGAAAGTCTATGAATTACTTAAAATTTTTGAAATTATATGAAAATGATGTCACCCTGGAAACACTATCTAACACAGAAGGAATTTTTCAAATCATACTCCTACAAGTAGAGATATTGACAAAAATAAGATATACATCTACGCCCCCTGGCGGAGAAACTGTGAAACATTTTAAGAAGAAAATACTTCGAAAAGGTTTATGGATGCGAGTGGCATCAGTCCACGAAAGTATTTTTGCAATCGATAATTTAGAAGCTCAGATTTTATGGCAAATACATCGGAAGAAAAAATTAACGCTTACGCCCCCTGGTGGCCAAAGTATTCTTTACCAAAAATTTGAAATTATATGCAAAACAGTTTCCATCAGGAGATGTATCCGCTGAATTTTTTTTTTTTTTTAAATCGGAGTTTTAATACAAGAGTTTTCTGGGAAAATGTAATTTACTTTTACGCCCCCTAGCGGAAAATCTATGCGTAATTTGAAAATGTAACTAATCTAAAATATTCTTCGACATGAGCGGAATCGAAAGATAAAAAAAAATTTCAATCGGATGTTTAGAAGCAAATGTGTGGAATAAAACCTATTTTTGAATTCGACATCATCTGCATTTACGCGCTCTAGCGGCGAAATTGTACATCGTAAAAAAAAAAATAAAAAAAATAAAGGATCGTCATTCGCATATTTCAAGCTTCCCAATGCAAAAAGAATTTTTCGAATCGGAATAATAATTGCAGAAGTAGCGTGGGTACAGACGGACAAACTGGTAACTAAGCACGATATTTTTTTACAAAAGACGTGCTAAAATGGTAAACCGGGCATCCGTATTTCAAACTTCATAAGAACATTTCAAATGAAAATGTGTGTACCCGCCTTTTACGTAACAAACAAGAAAGATGACACCGAATTTTTGGGTGTAATAAGCACGTCTTTTGAATCCGTTCTGACGCAAATTAAATTTATCAAAGCTATTCAAAGTCAATGGAGCCGGTATGGAAAACAATAGTATCTGACGGAAGAAAAAAGTTTTTCAATCGGGTCTTTAATCCCTCAGATATTGCTGTAAACGGAATCGTGAGCTTACGAACTCTTAGAAACAGAGTTATCGACAAAAATAAGATGTGACTTTACGTCCCTTGGTGGGAAAACCATGCATTATTTTAGGAACAAAGTATTCACAAAAGGTTTATCCATATGAGCGGTATCGGTCCAAGAAAAAAAAATTTAGTCGAGGAGCCCAGAGTTTGCTACAAATACATCAGGAGTAGGAATTAACACTTATGACCCCTGGTGGCCAAACAATTCTTTACCAAACATTAGAAATTACGTGAAAAATATCTTCCGTCAGGTCTTGTATGCGATACCGAAAGAATTTTTCAAATCGGAGTTTTAGGAGCAGAAAACGGAATTTACCATTGTGCGCCCTAGCGGAGAGTCTATGATTTACTTGAAAATTTTAAATTTATAGGAAAAACATTTCGCATCGGAAACATTATCCAACAAAGAAGGAATTTTTCAAATCGGACTTTTAGAAGTAGATATATTGACGAAAATAAGATATACATCTACGCCCCTGGCGTAGAAACCATGCATTATTTCAAGAAGAAAATGTTCCTAAAATGTTTGTCGACATGAGTAGTATCGGTCCACAAAAGACTTTTTTTCAATCGAGATTTTAGAAGCTCATATTTTGCTGCAAATACATCAGAAGCGGAGATTAGGACTTACGCCACCTGGTGGCGAAACAATTTTTTACAAAAATTAGAAATTACGTGCAAACGATTTTCCATCAGGAGCTGTATCCGGTGCAGAAAGAATTTTTCAGATCGGAGATTTAGAAGCAGAGATACAGGGGAAAACGCATTTTAACTTCTCGCCCCCTAGCGGAAAGTCTATGAATTACTTGAAAATTTTGAATTTATAGGAAAAACATGTCACACTAGAAACACTATCCAACAAAGAAAGAATTTTTAAAATCGGACTCTTAGAAGTCGAGATACTGACAAAAATAAGATATATATCTACGCCCCCTGGCGTAAAAACCGTGCACTATTTTAAGAAGTAAATATTTCTAAAAGGTGTGTCGACATCAGCAGTATCGGTCCACAAACGATGTTATTTTCAATCGAGAATTTAGAAGCTCATATTTTGCTGCAAATACATCAGAAGCGGAAATTAAGGTTTACGCCCCCTGGTGGTCAAACCATTTTTTTTACAAAAATTAGAAATTACGTGCAAACGATTTCCCATCAGGAGCTGTATCCGTTGCGGAAAGAATTTTTCAAATCGGAGATTTAGAAGCAGAGATATAAGGGAAAACGCAATTTACCTTTACGCCGCCTAGCGGAAAATCTATGAATTACGTGAAAATTTTGAAATTAAATGAAAAACATGCGACACGGAAAACGCTATCCAACAATGAAGGAATTTTTCAAATCGTACTCGTAGAAGTCGAGATATTGACAAAAATAAGATATACATCTACGCCCCCTGGAGGAGAAACTGTGGAATATTTTAGGAATAAAATATTCCGAAAAGGTTTATCGATGTGAGTGGCATCAGTCCACGAAAAAAATTTTCAATCCATATTTTAGAAGCTCAGATTTTATGGCAAATACATCAGAAGCAAAAATTAACACTTACGCCCCCTGATGGGCAAAGTATTCTTTACTAAAAATTCGTTATATGCAAAAGATTGTTCATTAGGAGAAGTATCCGCTGAAAAAAAAAATTCAAATCGGAGTTTTAGAAGAAGAGTTATCGGAAAAAAATGCAATTTACTTTAACGCCCCCTAGCGGAAAATCTTTGCGTAATTTGAAAAAGAAACTATATCCAAAATACTCTTCGACATAAATGGAATTGAAAGATAAAATGTTTTTTTCAATCGGATGTTTAGAAGCAAATATGTAGATTAAAACGTATTTTTGAATTCGACATCATCTGCATTTACGCCCTCTAGCGGCAAAATTGTACATCGTAAAAAAAAAAAAAAACGAAATGAAGGATCATCATTCGCATATCTCAAGCTTTCGAATGCAAAAGAATTTTTCAAATCGGACTAATAGTTGCAGAGATACCGTGGGTAAAGGCGGACGGACGGACGGACAAACCGATAACATAAGCACGATCTTTTTTTACAAAAGACGTGCTAAAAATGTTGGGGAGATATTTTTGAAAACTCCGTTACTAAAATATTCTCGTGAGTGTGAATTTCTTCTGTATTTAAGGTAAATGTCCTTTTGCAAAAGCTTTTTGTTGTGTGCTTGAGTTATAAGAATTGTTGACATCTTCCTAAATAGCCACAGTTCGGGTCTACAATTTACATGTTAGGACGGTGAGGACACTAAGTGACGTCACGATTATTCGTCTGCGGGGAAGGCGGGATGAGCAAACCTTCTTACTCTGTATCAGCCTTGGTATGACGCATATAGTTTGCGAATTTTGAAGTGGATCATCAACCCGTTTTAGACTTATTTATGATAAGTTCTGCGTTTGATTTTGCGAAAACTAGCACATTTTGAAAACTTTCAGCTTATAATTTTGCATAATAGCAGCATCGACAATCATCAGAGTAGATTTAGCTGGAATCGTGCAATTCGTTGCTAAAAAATGAGAAGGGAAATTCTGAAATTGAACATTTTTTGGGGAAACAGTGTCCTCAATTTTAAGAATTTTTAACTTTTGCCATCAAAGGTTTTAAAAACTTTACCAAGACATTTTCAGGTAGCCATGAAGGACGTCTCTATCTTATCTGTTTGCGATAAGGCGTTTTTACCCTCCCACTGCCCATTCTTGTCTTCTTCCTTAAAAAAATTATCTGTATTTCAAAACTCTCTGAAGCGTTTCAAGTGAAATTTTGTGAACTCATTAAGGCAGGGCTGGCCTTACTACTTCGACTGCCCTACGCAAAGATTTGCTTCGGCGGCCCCATTTAATAATATTTTCAACTGAAAAGCGTGCATGATGCTTAATTTTTAAAATATCAGTTTTCAATCATATTTGAGTAATGTATTTAAAAAATGCACAAACTGTTTTATTGAATATATGGACATAAAGCTTACCTGAAATTTTCTGAACTTCTCGATTCGAATGCTGCCTATTTTCGCGATGTAGGCGAAGAGTGGATATTGCAAATGGGATATTATTTAGTGGAGTGCTCCTTGACTTTGAAGCTGTTGTAAAGTTCTTGGGTGTATATTTACAAGATAATTTGAGATGGGATTCACATGTTAGTGAAATTGCGGTTGGGCTGAGATCCCGCAATGGTGTCATTTATAGGATTTCAAGTTTGTTGCCTGCCAGGGTTAAGTTGCTATTGCATTTTTCATTTATTTATCCATTTCTATCTTATTGTCTCTTGGCTTGGGGTCGCACAACTATTGGGAATATTAATAGAATTTATGTTTTACAAAAAAAAAAAAATTTACGTTTGGTGAATCCGTCTTTACAAGTACATTCTCTTTTTCTCAGTTATCAGGTAATGTCATTTGATAAATTATACAGTTTTCGATTATTAATGTTTATGCATGAACGTATATATGCTAAGAAATATTCAGATCTAATCACATTGCATTTCCGTTCCTATTATCATGACACTCGTGGAAATAATAGCTTTTTAATACCTAGAGCGCGTACTAATTTATTACTTAATAATATTATCTTGACCTGCCCTAGGTCCTGGAATGGGTTGCCGCTTCGAATCAAGACGATTACACACTTTTCGGTATTCAAAAAAACAACTGAAGACTTTCAAAATTAATGGTTGATTAACGTTTGGTTATATAATACGCATTATTACTTTAATTTACTGCATAATGGTTAAATTGTTTTTTGGCTTGACTATTTAGATTCTTTGGGGTGGGGGGGGGGACTAGGGGCCCGTCATGCTACTGTCAGCCTTTTTTACCTGGTTACCTTGCCACAATCACAGTGCACCGCACTGATTTGTTTAAGAACCTGTAGTGGTGCTTCTTTTTTTTTTTTTTTTTTTTGGTTGGAGGTTTAACAACCACCGTGAGCAACTCAATGGGCTATAAGCAGTCGCCCGTCCCTAATTTAGGGTCACTGGTTCCAGGGAAGGGAGAGAGCCAGTGCCGTAAGACAAAACACAACATCCATGCCTCACCGCCGGGATTCGAACCCGGACCCCGTTCGGACGAATGATCAGATGCCATCGCTTAGACCACTGCGCCACCGGGGCGGCGTAGTGGTGCTTCAATTTACTTTAACTAAAACTAAAAACAAATTTATTCATGTTATCATACGTGTTTTTGTATTTCCTATTACTTCAGTTATACTTTTCAATATATGTATAATATTATTGTATGATATTTGTATTTGCACGTTTTTTTGGCACAGAAGTTTTATTTGTGATTTGATTGTGTGGTGAACGGTGTAGTGTGGCAAAGAAAAATTAAAATAAAATAAAAACATATGCTTATTTGTAAATGTCATTGTAGCTTGCGGTTTCGTAATTATTCCTGCATTAGCTTTTGGGCACATAACTCAAGGTTTAATGCTAATCACACTGTTTAAAACTGTTGTAGAAAACTCAAACGAGAAAAAAATATGCTTTCCTAGAATGTAATGATTTTTATAATTTGCTAAAATTGCATTAGTCAAACGATCTACTGTAGTCAAAAGTGTGGGAATTATAATCCGTTTAAATTAACAAATTTCAGACGCTCTGGTTTTCACTCAACCCCGGACGTATTGCGTTTTGTTTACTGCCTACACATTCCTTCTTTGTTCTTATCGTTTTATATATAAAGGCTGCGGAAAAGAAACAACTTCACTGCAAAGTATAAAGAAGGGGAGGGAGGAGGGGGACAGCTGTTTCTATATATTTTCAATTACCGGCATTCCCCCCAAAAACTAGTGGGACCAGAGGAAAGGCGTACTTCGAATGTTTATCTTTTTAGTGATTTTATTTATTTATTTTTAAAAAGATAATACATATTAAAAATTGGATAAAGACAGAAAATCGATATATGATTAAAGTCCGCGGCCCCTAGAATTTGCGGCCCTAGGCAGCCGCCTTGCTCGCCTATGCCAAAGGCCGGCCCTGCATTAAGGCTTAGCAGGACACCTCGTATACAAAATTTGAAGTTTATCTACCTTTATGTTTTAGACTTCTGAAGACCGAATTTCTATGCTTAATGGATGCCACCGCAACAATTGTTTACAATGCATCATTTAATAAACACTCGCCCTCATTTTGACAGTCATTTATGCGATGCCTCCAGCTTTATCCTGCGTCGATCTTGTTGCCATATATCAAAGGAAATCAATTGGGAAAGGAATTACTGAAATTTTTGTTTCTTACCTTGAGCAGGACAGATTCACTGAGCTTATCTCTGTTAATAATTTTGACAGCCACCTTCTTGCCTGTGACGCAATGGACTCCCAGCTTCACAAGACCTGCAACCAATCAAAAGATTTCATTCAAAATGCATGATATTTCCAAAATGAATTTTCAAATATTCAGATAAGTGAGACGGTGAGAATAAATAAGTTAGAAGAACATGATTTTTCATCAGTAAAACGGCAATGTGCACACGACGGTTTTCGAACACCACTTCCAAAACTTACGATAAAATCAACAATTAAATTAATAAAACTAAAGGTGTCAACAGGAAAACGATCCTTTAAAGTTTGATTAACGGGATTAGATAACACAAATTTTCCTTATGAATGTCACTAACTTGAATAAAAATGCAAGGATTATACACGGTCAAGTCACACTATTGTGACTACCAGTTAACATCCAGAGTAACCACCGTGTCCAGCAGCTAGAAAGGCTGGGAGTGACTCAATAAGGTGCTGGAAAGTCTTCACGGGTATGCGGAGCCATGCTAACTGCAGTGCATCTGACAGTTGCAGGATAGTGCGTGGTGGAGGATCCATAGAGTGAACAACACGACCGAGGTGGTCGGATAAATGCTTAATTGGGTTCAAGTCTGGGGAATTAGGGAGCTAGGAAAGTACTCTGAAGTATTCATCGTGCTCTTCCAACCACTCCCGCACATTTCTTGCTGTCTAACACGTCTCATTTTCATGCTGGAAGATCCCATCCTCCCCAGGGAAGACAATCAGCATGTATGGATTCATAACGAATTTGGTCCATAGTTCCTTGCACAGGTATGAGTGGACCCAGAGAATACTACGAAAACATTCCCCAGACCATAACGCTGCCCCCACCAGCTTGTGTTCTTACAGCAATGGTTGAAGAGTGTTTGTTCTCCGATGTTTCTCGCCTTATGCGCCAACGTCCATCCGCTGGATGAAGCAGGAAACGTGACTCATCGTAAAAGGCAATCCTTTGCCAATCAGCGAAGTCCAATTCCGATACTGCCGGGCAAATGTAAACCTTTTCTCCCGGTGCACCTTCGTTAGCATTGGAGCAGTGACCATCCATCTGCATCAGAGCCCCATACGTAGCACGGTTTGCTGAAATTTCGTTTTAGACACACTTCCGGTAGTCCCCTAGTTCATTCGGCCAGTGAGTTGCTCCACTGTAGTGTGTCGATCGGCCCTCACGATTTTTCGAAACCAGTGTTCACCTCTCACATCAATGGCACGTGGTGCTCCGAAGTTTCCACGTCTCGTATTCGCAATGGTGCCATTTCTCCAATCACGATACACTTTAACCACAGCAGCACGCGAACAGTTCACAAACTGCGCTGTTTCAGAAATACTGCCACCATTGGCCCGAAAGCCGATAATCATCCCTTTTTGCAAATCTGATAAATCGCTCCTTTTATCATGACGGCAAGGAGTGATATATTTTCAGAATGCCTACAGCACGCCTTATATGCCCTCCAAGCCAGCTCACGACACGTGCTTTCTTTCATTGGCATTATTGTGACCACCTGCTACTTTAGAATGAAAGAACGCACGACACGTGCTTTCTTTCATTTAAAAGTAGCAGGTGGTCACAATAATGTGACTCGACTGTGTATAATCCTCCCCATAGACTTTATACAAATTTAAATAGGTGTCTCTCAAAGTTTCGCCAAGTGGTTGACAAAATCTGATGCAAATTCGTTGATCAATTTTTCCCGACATGACAAATGCGACGAACAGCTTAACAAATATAAGAACAAAGCACTATTGTACGAACCTACTGCCGCGGATGGCTTAGTGGTTAGCGAGTCAGACAATCAATGCAAGGTCCTCATGTTCGATCCTGGGCTGATCTTTCAGAGATGGTGTGATTTACTAACAATCGCTGAATATCCGCCGTGCATCGGACGAGCACGTTAAGTCGCGGCCCCCAGGCTGGACCCACTGGTTAAATGGGTATTCTTTCCTATGCACCCCCTGAAATTCTCTCACCCCTCTATGTGCAACATCGCACTTGTACGGTGGCGCCATCTACTGTACTCTAATCTCACTACAAACTGTTCTGTCAAAGTCGCTAGACTTGCTCTCATTCCTTCCGTTTCTGTGTCCTGACCAAAAGGCGATCTCGCTGTAGGTGGCTGGGACCTAAACTCTACTCACTGTGGACGGAAGTCCTAGAAGAAAATGACAAATTCAATTAGTACAAACCTACTACGCATGTGTTGTGACTCACGACACATGCGTAGTAGGATCCAAAGTCAATCTGTGCCAAACCGCTTGCTGCTGTGTCGCACGATTCGAAACTAATGCAACCAGTCTCGATACTTTTTGATCACACCCGTATATTATTCAGATGAACAAATTGTACTGAAGTGAATTTGCAGGAAAATCCTTTAAAATGCTAGCAATATCTGAATTTATTTGTATTAGACTAAATCTTTAGGCGAGAGATCCTTGGATGTGACTTTTTTCGTATTTATTTCTGTCTTTTCTTTGCATTTTCTTCAGTACTTCACAAGACTGCACGTTGATTATTTTGAATAACATCTAATGCTCTCCAGGAATAACGATAGAAATACTCAAAACGCATTACGTGTTTAACTGAAAGCAGTCTAGAAGGCAATTATTAACATTCTTTTTTTCTCATGAGAAAGCTTACTCGCGTTATTAGTCATTTTCTTAAGTCGCTGATGCTGCAGCTAAAGCGAACACACGCGTGTGGCATTAAACGAAATCCCATCTGCAATCTCAGCGTTTCGCATGCAAATAAATCGCAGCATTTTCTCCCGCTTCTTAGAGTTTGACTCATCACGAAAGTTTCAAGTGACAGCAAACAAATCCAGTGTCCAAAAAGGATAGGAAGTTTAATTGATAATTATACTAACTTCCGCTTTTCTCAAAGGAAAGGGAGAAGATAGGATGCAAGCATACACCTAGAACATAAAGAAGCAAGCATACAAGTAGAAGATGAAGCAAGCATACGCGAAACGCTATTTCATACCAAGCAGAAAGTAATTTGAGGAAGTTCTTATTGACGTAGAGTAAATCTTTGGGAAAAGTAAAGGACCACAAATGTTTAATGAGGAAAGCATCGCAAAAACAATTTTCAGTCCTTGCAAATGTTTGCCTTCTTTATTTTTAAGATCAAACTTTTCATTAAATATATCACTTTTCTGAAATTGATATCTACACATACAGAAGCATTTTAGATTAACATGAGGTGCCAGAAAGATTTCAGAAAAATACTCTTGAGAAATTTCAGTCGCGATAGGAAACAAGAAAGATGACACGGAAATTTCGGGTGTAATGAGCACGTCTTTTGAATCTGTTCTGACGCAAATTAAATTTATCAAAGCTATACAAAGTCAATGGAACCAGTCTGGAAAAAAGTAGTATCTGACCGAAGAAAGAAGTTTTTCAATCGGGGTTTTCATCTCGCAGTAAACCGAATCGTGAACTTACGCCCTCTGGTTGCAGACTTGTGGGTTAAGAAAAATTTGAACTTATATCAGAAACATTTCGCAGCGAAAACGCTCTCCAACAAAGAAATAATTTTATAAATCAGACTCTTCGAAGCAGAGATATGGACAAATATAGGATATGCATCTATGCCCCCTGGCGGGAAAACCATGCATTATTTTAGGAAGAAAATATTCTTAAGGTTTTCGATGTGAGCAGTATCGGTCCAAGAATAAAAAAACTTTAGTCGAGTTTCAGGAGCTCAGATTTTGCTGCAAGTACATCAAAAGCAGAAATTTACACTTATGTACCCTGGTGGCTTAACCATTCTTTATCAAATATTAGAAATTACATGAAAACATTTTTCATCAGGAGCTGTATGCGATACAGGTGAAATTTTTCAAATCGGAAATTTAGAAACAGAAATATCAGGGTAAACGCAATTTACCTTTGCGCTCTCTGGCGGAAATTCTATGACTTACTTCAAAATTTTGAATTTATACGAAAAACATTTCTCATCGAAAACACAATCCGACAAAGAAAGAATTTTTCAAATCGGACTCCTAGAAAGAGAGATATTGACAAAAATAAGATAATATGCATTTACGCACCCTGGCGTAAATACCATGCATTATTTTGAGAAGAAAATATTACTAAAACGTTTCTCGACGTGAGTAGTACTGGTCCACAAACGAATTTTTTCAATCTACATTTTAAAAGGTGAGATTTTGCTGCAAATTGATCAGAAGCGGAAATTAAGACTTACATGGCCAAACCATTTTTTACCAAAAATTAGAAATTATATGCAAAGGATTTTCCATCAGCAGCTGCATCCGGTGCAGAAAGAATTTTTCAAATCGGAGTTTTAGAAGCATAGAAATAGGGGGAAACGCAATTTACCTTCACGCCCCTTAGCGCAAAGTCTATGAATTACTTGAAAATTTTTAAATTATCTGAAAAACATGTCACACCGGAAACTCTATCCGATAAAGAAATAATTTTCAAAATAGGACTATTAGAAACAGAGATATTAACAAAAATAAGATATACATCTACGCTCCCTGGAGGAGAAACCATGCAATATTTTAAGAAGAAAATATTCCGAAAAATTTTAGCGATGTGAGTGGCATTGGTCCATGAACGAATTTTTTCAATCGAGATTTTAGAAGCTCAGATTTTATGGCAAATACATCAGAAGGAAAAATTAACACTTACGCCCTCTGGTGGCCAAAGTATTCTTTATCAAAAAATAGAACATTTATGCAAAGGGGTTTCCATCGGAAGCTGTATCCGCTGAAGAAAAACATTTTTCAAATCGGAGTTTTAGAAGCAGAGATATCGGGGGAAACGCTATTTACCGTTACGCCTCCTCGCGCAAAATCTATGAATTACTTGAAAATTTTGAAATTATATGAAAAACATCTCACACCGGAAACTCTATGCGATAAAGAAAGATTTTTCCTAATAGGACAATTAGGAACAGAGATATTAACAAAAATAAGTTCTACACCTACGGGAAAACGTAATTTAATTTTACCCCCCCCCCTAGCGGAAAATCTATGCGTAACTTGAAAAAGTAACTATACCTAAAACACTCTTCGACACAAATGGAATCGAAAGATAAAATAATTTTTTCAGTCGGATGTTTAGATGCAAATATATGGAATAAAATGTATTTTGAATTCGATAGCATCTGCATTTACGTCCTCTAGCGGCGAAAATGTACATCGTAAAAAAAAACAAAAATGAGATGAAGGATCTTCATTCGCATATTTCAAGCTTCCCAATGCAAAAAGATTTTTTTCAAATCAGACTGATAGTTACAGGATATGGTGTCCACAGACGGATGGACAAACCGATAACATAAGCACGATCTGTTGTTTACAAAAGACGTGCTGAAAAACGTAGTCTCGCAACAGTAATATGTAGCGTATACTCTAATTTAACTTTCCTTTTTCGGTTGTGTTTAAATGTTGGTTCATTCCTTTTTCAACAGTGCAAGATAAGTAAGTCATTTCAAAAGTTCTGCACACTGCGCAGGCGCTGCCCATAGGATAATGCAATTGCTCCAATCGTCGTTGCCCCAGTAGCGAAACAAACTTCAGTATGCAAAACTGTGTGTACGTTTGCTGGCTAATTTGTTCCTGTTCCGAAAAAGGAGAAAGAAAGTGAGTCAGGTCAGATCTAGCGTAGCGCCGAGCGATCCTATGTTAAACTTGAAACTTTGTCAGGAAAATCCCCTACCGGAATTCATAAAGCTTTGCGTGAAGTTTCTGGTGTTATAGTGTAGTGGATGGTACCACAGTGTCACGTGGGCTTCTCTTTCGGCCAATGTCGGGAAAACATCGAAAGCGACCGGCCATCAGACACAACGGACGACACTTCTGTGGTTGTCGTCCACAGCATTTTGGAAGAAGATCGATGGAAAACATGTGAAGAGATTGCATATGACGCAAACATGCCTACCACTTTTAGAATCCAAACTGAAAATTATAGAAGAGAAAAATGGTTGCAAAATGGGTTCCATGTAATTTGAGTTAAGAACAGCAAGCAGTTCGCAGAGGGATCGCAGAAGAATTCCTTAAGAGGTACGAGACAGAAGGTGATCAGCTTTTTGGCCAGAATTGTTACTATGCACTGATGAGCAATTGAATTAGAGACAGCTGGCGTTATGCAAATGTGGTGCTGTGGGCGGACGTGTAAACGGAAACGACATGACGTATGCAGCGATCCGACAATATAAGGAGTGATGCGACGGGAATCAGTAGGAGTCTGAAACAGTATGGGTACGACGAAGGATCTAAGCGCATTTGATCGTGGGAAAATTGTCGGGGCCCGACGAATGGGTCATTCCATCTCGGAAGTCGTGCAGGCACTGGGATTTTTACGAGCCACTGTGTCACGGGTGCACCGTGAGTGCATCGAATCCGGTAAAACCATCCCTGCAAGGGCCAACTGCCGTGGACAACAGCGTGTGGATGAGCGGGGTCATCGTCGGCTAGCTCGCATTGTAACAGCGGATAGACGGGCCACAGTGCAAAATATCACTCGGCAATTTAACGCTGGTGCACAAAAACGTGTAAGCAGCCACACCATCCAGAACCATCTCCTCGCTATGGGGTACAGAAGCCATCGTCCCACGAGGGTACCGCTGCTGACCGCACATCACAGGGTGCAAAGATTAGCATGGGTGCGGGAACATCGCAACTGGACCCTAGACATGTGGAAAAATGTTGCCTGGACTGATGAGTCGAGATTCACGTTGGTACATGCGAATGGCAGATACGAGTACGGCGCAAACCACATGAAGCGATGGATCCTTCTTGCCAGCAGGGTACTCTGCAAGCTGGTGGGGGTGGCATTCTCGACTGGGGACTGTTTACGTGGACTGAAATGGGACCCCTGATATGTGTGACATCGTCCCTCACAGGTCAACGTTACCTGGATATCCTGGACGACCATTTGCTCCCGTTTGTGCGTCTTCAACATCCCACTGGGGACCTCATCTTGCAACAAGACAATGCACCTTGCCATCGCTCCCGAATTGTATCCGAATGGTTGGATGAACACTCCACCGACGTGACTTCGCTTCCTTGGCCAACTAGGTCACCTGACCTCAATCCTATCGTGCACATCTGGGATGCAATCGAGAGAGATGTTCGAGGCTCTGACCCCCTCCATCAAATCTTCGTGAACTGTGGGAGCTTGTCTAGAGGTCGTGGATCCGTATGGCTTCCCAACGCTTTCGGTGTCTTGTCGAGTCCATACCGAGACGAATCGCCGCCGTCATCAGGCCGAAAGGTGGCGTTATACGTTATTAGACAGGTATCTCTAATTCAATTGCTCTTCAGTGTAGACGAAACCTGGATAAGAGATTTTTAACCAGAACTGAAATCTCAGTCCGCTCAGTGGAAATATCCAGAATCACCTCGCCAGAAAATATTCTGCCGCCAACAATCAAAGGTTAAGCTGATAATGATTATGACCTATGACAAGATTGGAGTGACAACAACAGACAGAGTACCCGATGGGACCATTATAACAGCAGAATACTACAGAAGGTCTCTGCAAAATGTATTGCCCCCAAGGATTCCCCAAAGAAGGCCCGACATGCTCAAAGATGGAGTCATCATTTTGCACGACAACGCGAGTCCGCATGTTACCCGTACAGTAAGAGACATTCGGGAAAAGTATAGATAGGAATTGCTTACCCGCGCGCATATAGTCCTGACATGAGCCCACCAGGCTGACTTGTTCCCAATACTGAAAAAGCTACTCTGTGAGAAACGATTCAGGATGTACCTAATGAGGTGACCCGAGTAATTCGACGCCTCAACAATGGCGGTGTCCTGACTGGAATACAAATCTTGGGCACACGTTGGGCCGCTGTCATAAAGAAACATGGAGATTACTTCGAAGGCCTGAAAATTTATGTTGTGAAATAAATTTGTTTTTTAAGGCTGTCTTTGAATGAGTGTGTGAAAACACAAGTTTGTCTGCGACGAGCATCGAAGCCGTGTCACCTCACACCGGAGTAAGTCGCTCTCCCAAGTGAGCTACGCGGACAGAATGTCTCGCTGCAGATTTGTCGTCTTGAATGATGTTTTCACCTCTGTAGTATGTCACAAGTGTTAGATTTCATCTTCTGCAATAGATGGCGCACAAAATTGTTCCGTGGGCGTGGCTTTTACGTCTTGAGTGGTTATCCCAAAAGTTGGCGTCAGGGAATCACTGGAGATCTCACCATATTCAGATTGGAAGGGCCTATTGTTGGCTCCACAATGAAAAAACAAAATACGCGCTTTAACCAATGACGTCTTTTGGGAGTGGAGCTCAGTAAGTAGGTGAAGCTCAGTAAGTAGGTGAAGCTTAGTAAGTGGGCGGAGTTTCTATAGCTCAAATTAAGGGGTTCCCTGCTAATGTACACATTTTCTCTTCAAAAAATGAACGTACAGTAGGATTTAAGGTGATCTGTATAAGACAAGATTCCAATCTCACTTTTTTCCCTATTAATTGCTTTCTATTTGGCTCAGATAATTAGAAAAATCAGACAGAAATAAGAGATTTCGTTGTTTAATAAGAGATTTCGTCGATTTAAGGCTGGGCTGGAAACAGCCCAGCCTTAAATCCCATGGGAAATGTTTGGGTTGTTCTGAAAGAGAGAGAGAGAGAGAGAGAGAGAGAGAGAGAGAGAGAGAGAGAGAGAGAGAGAGAGAGAGAGAGAGAGAGAGAGAGAGAAAGCCAGCCGATCAAATACGAAAGC
This sequence comes from Macrothele yani, assembly GCA_039090855.1. NCBI lineage: Eukaryota > Metazoa > Arthropoda > Arachnida > Araneae > Macrothelidae > Macrothele > Macrothele yani. The sequence goes on from CM077004.1 coordinate 133,165,552, forward strand.
TTTGATTGAAGCCGTCAAGTATGTTTCGTGTAAGGAAATAATCAGCTGGTACTCCTAATCCTCATTTTGAGTATGCCACACAGCATCTAGGCAGCGATTCACAAGAAACCCCGAGTATTAAATTTGAAAAATTTAGAACCTTTTTCTTAAAACACGTCTCCAAGTAAATATATTTCGTGTGTTAAGATATTTTCGAAATCTACCTTCCAAATGATTAAATTTCTTTAAATATACTTTTGAAAACTGAAAAGCATGTTAGGTGATCTTAAACGTTTGCAAATGAATGCATTAATAAAGGAGAAAAATCATTGTTTCCTTTGAGTCGAAAGAAATGGTAAATACAAAAAATGCGCTAATAACATTAACAAACGGAACTTATAGAAATAAAATAAATGTGCATTACTGCAGTTTATGATTATATCATTCGAATATGAGGAAACAATATCCCATGCTTACCGGTTTCTTTCGGGGTGTACAAGCCTTGTCTGTTCCTAGTGAATTCGAGTGGAGACCAAGAGAAGGTTTAAAGGGCGTTACATCTTAAAAACTTGTTGTAATATCTTATCGACATACACAGCCAAGAAGGCTAGAACGTACGTAACAATTCGTCTCAGAACTGAGCCGAAAGGGTGTGTCTTGAGTATTACCAGAAGGCGTGAATTTATGGAAAGCAGAGCACAGGAAGGAAAATAATTTAAAAAGTAGTGTGACGCAATACAGAAATGAGTAAAAAAGAAAGTCCCGCAACATTTACTTCACCTGACTGTGGAACTAAAATTAAAAATATTATGGGAGAAGATTTCTTCTGTGTAAATAACATTTAATTTGCTAGGATCTGTTAGCCCCCACCTATTGACCCTCAGATCACACATATGGCAGTCCAGTGTGCGTGTGTGTGTGTGTGCGTGCGTGCGCGCGCGCGCGTGTGTGTGTGTGTGTGTGTGTGATTGGCATATCCACTAGCTGATCGATATGAACACAGAATTTGTTGAAAGCACGTACACAGTCAGCTGAAGCCAAATTACCCGTCAGGAGCAAACAGCTCTGATCCATAAAATTTTAGATTTATAGAAGAATTTGCCCACTGTATATAGAGCTAAAGAAAATGACAAAAGTACACTACTTCCTTTCTTTTCTCTCCCTCTCTATCTCCTTCTCTCTCTCTCTCTCTCTCTCTCTCTCTCTCTCACACACACACACACACACACACACAAAACGCGCGCCCTCTTTCTCTTTTATTCTCAATAGTTTTGTCTCTCTTTGACTCTGTCCCTGTTTCACTTTTTTTCCCACCTAGTCTCTCATTCTCTCACACTTAATGTTTTACCTTTCTTCATCTTTTCCTCCCGTTTTCTCTTTCCCCCTCTCTCTTCTTATTTTACTCTTTCTTACTCTATACTGTTTTCTTGCCTTTATCTACGCCTCTTTCCTTTTCTTTTTCTGTTTTCATCACTGTTTTTGCCCATCTTCCTCTCACTCCTTCCACCACTCCTTTTGTTTTCCTCTCTTCTCTCGCTCGCCGTGTTTCCTTCTCTTTTACTCTCTCTCTCCAACTTTCTTTTTCTCTTTATGCTTATATTATTTATCTTTGTCTCCCTCCTACCTATTCCACATTGTCTTTGTCTCCCTCTAACCTCTTCATAATTATCTTTGTTTCTCTTTCTCTCGCTCTATGTGTTTTCTTCTCTCTTTCTCTCTCTCTCTCTCTCTCTCTCTCTCTCTCTCTTGCTCACTTGATTATAGCACGAATGCTAAATGAGGGCTTGCTTGCACAAGCGCAGATTTGGTGACTGTTAATTCACACTGTTTTGTTGTTTCTCTTGATCGCGCATTCATCCACTTTCCCTTTCTCTCCTCTCAATCTGTCTTCCTGCCTTTTCTTTTTGTTTTCTCTACTCCCCTTTTGTCTTTCTGTCTTGCTCACTACTATCTTTATCTTCCTGTCACTCCTTCCATCATTATTTTTGTTTTCCTCTCTTCTCTCACTAGCCGTGTTTCCTCCTCTTTTTCTCTCTCTCTAACTTTCTTTTTCTCTTTCTGCCTGTATTATTATATTTGTCTACCTCTCACCTCTTCAACATTACTTTGTTTCTCTTTCTCTCGCTCTATGTGTTTTCTCCTTTCTCTCTCTCTCTCTCTCTCTCTCCTTCTTTCCGTCTCTCTCTTTCTTTTTTTTTACATCACTCTTTCTCTCTCTTTCTCACTTGCTCACTTAATTGTAGCGCGAATGCTGAATGAGGTCATGTTAGCACATGCGCAGATTTGGTGACTGATTATTCACACTGTTTTGTTGTTTCTCTTGATAGCACGTTCACCCTATTTCTCGCTCTCTCCTCACAATCTGTCTTTCTGCCTTTCTTTTTGTTTTCTCCACTACCCTTTTCTCTTTCTGTCATGCTCACTATTATTTTTGTCATCCTCTCACTATCTCCATCATTTTCCTTGTTTCTCTCGCACTGTCGTTTATAATCTTTCAATCCTTCTCTTTATCACACTATCTATCTCACTCTTTGTCCATTGCACTACTTTCATCGTCCTTTCCCTCTCTCCTCTCGCTCTCTTTCTCTTCACTTTTTCTCTCAGTCTCTTTTTTCTCCCTGTTTTGCTGTCTTTTTATTTCTTACAGTGTCTCTCTCTGTTACTGTCACTTTAGCTGTCCCACATTACATCTTTCTCCCATACTCTCCCTCTCTTTTTCTTACTTATTTGTCTTGCTAAATGTGTGGGCATGCTTGCACATGCGCAGTTTTGGTGAATGTATAATCAGCAACATTGACCCAATATTCTATGAGCTGTATCAACGGTAGCTTAGTTTATTCTCATGCGCTTCCCAAATGCGTTTCTCTGAAGGCTATCTATATGTCACCACTGCAAATGTCATCCATATTCAGGAACCCTTTGCTTCTGCCCTGTTAGTCGGAGCGGTAGCATTCTAATTAGTCAACGCCAAGATTCGTGAATGAAGCGGGAAAATTACCCCAACAACCTCGAATGCTGACGTTTCCTCGCTGCCAATTAGTACTTTAGCTCCGTCGAAACTGTGAGGGGCCCTGCTTCTAATGAGGCATTAGAAACGCTTAGCTTCCTAACATCGTTGCAGAACAGGCCGTTAATCGGGCGCACCCGACAGCTAATAATAACAGAGAGGATCAGAAAAAAGGAAAAAAATACGTACAGAAAGAATGTAATTTCTTGACAAAAATGAAAAGCGTCAATTAGAGGACGCAATTTTGCCTGACATTCATTACAAGTCACAATTAAGGAATACTTTACACTCTTGCGTAGAAATGTCGTACGGAAAATCATAGGAATGTAAGCCGGCATCATAATCTGTATAGTTGAGCATCCCGAGTTGCTCACATTTATGTTAATTTCTTGCTACAGTTGTAAGGCATAGAAAAAAAAACCCCGAGCCCTTGAGGTTTCTGTTACGTACAGTGACGCCCATATGAGTACTTTTAGGGGGTGGGGGTTGCTAAGAAAAATCATTACCTCCTTCAAAGCTGTTAAACATTTTAGTAAATGTACAAGATATTGAAATACAACAAAAATAATTGATACAATCAATCATTTATATCTTATTTTTTAAAAATGCTTTAAAAAAGGTTTCGTCTATTTTAGTGTTTTAAATTTATCAAACATTTGGCTAATCCAACGGCTAGGGGGGGGGGGTTTCGAGCCCCCACCCCCGGTTCCTCCTTATGGACGCCCTTGGTTACGTACACTCAATTTCCATTTTTTCCGCAGACTGAATGTTCACTTTAATGCAATTACGAACACAGTTGGCGTATTTCTGCTGAGCAAATACCACTTCCACGAATACAACTAAAAAAAATTCTAGGCATTGACGCTTACTATCTCTTAGCATAGAGTTTCATGTTTTCGTTAATTTTCTTCCCAAAAGTTTTGTACGTTTTTAATTACTCCCTATTCTGGTAATTTAAATCAGAGAAAATGGTTGTAGTATGTCTTAACAGAACAGGAGCTATTAGTCGCAGACATCTTATGAGAGAAATCAAATATTCACACCTTATGGGGAAAAAATACAAGAAGTACAGCTACGCCTACGTGCGCTGAGATCATGGGCGCCCAGTGCTTAGTTTTTAGGAGGGGACAAACAGAAGTTATAAACTATGAATAATATATGCAAACACCATATGCAAATTTCCGCTGTCCCTTCATCTACAACTGGTTGTTTTCACCACATTCTTCGCAAACAAATTTAAGTGAAAATCAGAAGACCTGGATAACAAATGGTGGATAAAGGAAATTTAATGACGTATTAGGGCAATAATGAACATTCTTTGTTCTTTTGATCCCTATGTCACGCGCGTCACGGAACTTCAGAGATCACTTAATTGGTTACGAAAAATGAAAGAAACATCCTCAAGACAAATTTCTCGGAAAAGTTTCGAGAAATCTTTGTCCAGCAGTGAATGGCTGCTGCAGAGAATAGTATAATTTTCATTTCTTCGCTTTTCACACATTTTCACGCTGTACGTTTGCATGCCGTTCTTCAACATGCAATGGGAAATTTCTTCAGTATTTTCAACTGTACATTTCTACTTGTTCTACTGAACATTTCCTACTTTTGTTCGATTTTTCTGCATCCAGAAGTTCCATAGAAAAAAATTAGCAACCAGAATTAGTGTTATTGAGATAATCTCTGTAGTACCATCCAAAAACAGAAATGGCGTGTTCCCATTTCCAGGGGAGGGCAAATGCCCCTCTTGCCCTTGTGACGTGCCTGACGCACCCGACATAAAGGCAGATAGCAGCAAGAACGAACGTCTGCGTAGTTCAGTTGGTAGAGCGACTTGTTCCGGAAAAGTGGACTCAGGTTCGAGCCCCGGCGTAGACAAAAATGACGGAGAAATTTACTTCGTTATAATGGCGCCCGAACTTTCCGGATGACCCGGCCGATCAAAATCTCGCAATGGTGTGATGTTCTTTACACACCGCGAGGTAGGAAAAATAAGAGAATCCCTTCTCCAGCGCTTCAAAAAATAAATGTGTGTGACGTTGCATTCCACACGCCAGATTGACTGGGAGTTCTCAAGTGCACGTTCTACAGCGGATGGCTGCCTGCAACAATTCATGGTCACGGCTGACCCGTGGGCCATGCCGTCGGTTCTCTTTCGGGGGAGATGTGACGTGCCAGACGCACACGACATAAAGGCAGATAGCAGCAAGAACGAACGTCTGCGTAGCTCAGTTGGCAGAGCGACTTGTTCCGGAATAAGTGGACTCGGGTTCGATTCCCGGCGTGGACCCAACATGACGGAGAAATTTACTTCGTTATACCCTCCTATATGGGCACCCATGACTGAGATACTAGTTTGTAGATAACGTACCCTCGTCACATAAATGGCTGAATCTAACACGTAAGAATTCACGTGAGTGCCGTGTGCGGGATAAATCAAGCGGACCAGCTCGTCGGGTATCAGTTAGCGCTCGATTGAAGACACGAATGGGCAAAACGACTGATCTGAGCGACTTTGAACGCGGGATGGTAGTTGGCGTCAGGCATACCAGTTCCAGCACCTCCAAAATGGCCGTCGTCCTGGAATTTTCCTACACCGCCGTTGCAAGGGTTTACCCTAAATGGTGTGACAGGTGAAAAGTTTCCAGCAATCGGAGGTCCTGTGGACGAAAACCACCCTGGATCAGAGAGGTCAAAAGAGACCAGCGGGAAGCATGCAAGCGAGCACGTGGGCACTACACAGCAAATCAACGCAAAATTCAACATTGGTGTGTCGAGAGTCATCTCTGATTGCACTATGCATCGAAACACTTCGTGATGGACTACCGCTACGGAAGAGTCTAGTCTAAGGATGGGAAACCTGCGGCCTTCTGAGTGAATCCAAATTTTGCACAACAAATCCTTTTATTTTTATTAATGTCTTTGTTCGTCTTTTATTATTTTTATTTTCATTTTAAAATGACAGTGTTTAAAATACCAAAGTGTAAAACAAGATTCAACGAAATAATGTTTCCCGGACTGACGGCCATAATTAAAACATTGGTAAGTCATAAGGAGTATTTTGACACTTGCTACGCTCATGATTTCATTCTATGGCTCCTAAAGAACTACAGATTGAATTGATTGAGCTCTCAGAAGATGACAATTTAAATTCTTTATTTGACGCTAAGAAAGATCCAATTGAAATACGGAAAAATGCAATAGAAAGCCCACGCCTTCGGCAACTCGCACGAAAAATTCTTTCCTGCTTTTCAACCACTTATTTGCTGCGAATCTACATTCTCCTACCTAACCCAAATCCAGACGCTCTTAAGGTCACAAATGACGAATATCCTATCTAGAGGAACAGTGAAACTAGGGAACCTCCATGTTGCAACCAAATATTCAAATGCTGAAAATCCAAGTTGAAAATCCTCCAAATAAGTGGCGGCAGCGAATAAACAAAGCCATCACTCTTTCCAGGTTTTTTCAACACATAGCAACCGAAAAATTGTTATTCGGTCACCGTTTGCTATGTGCTGCTATTTTTCGGTTGCTATGTGTTGCTATTTTCAGTTGCTGGGTCGATAAAACGTGGAAAGAGTGATGTCTTTGTTTATTCGCTGACTCCACGTATTTGGAGGGTTTTCACCTTGGATCTCGCCCTTTGGATTTAACTGCTATAATTAATAAATAGCATGTGTCGTTACCGCCCACCAGATAGAGGCGTCTCAGTTTCTGAGCCCATCTTACAGATTTATAATGTCAGAAGCTGACAGAGAAACACACATAGCGCCGTTGATTGTTGGCCACCGTGGCTTAAGGCTAACGCGCTCGGCTAGATATCGATAGATCTGGGATTCGGATCACCAGCGGTGATCGGATAACAATTTTTCGCTTGCTATGTGTTGATAAAACGTGGAAAAAGTGATGATTTCGTTTATTCAAACGCTTTCCAAAAAATGAAAAAAAGCAGTCGTAACGAAGTCACTAAAAGATTAATTAACTTTAGAATTAAAAATCTGTTTTTAATTTTTTGAAGTTAGTTACTACATAGTAAGATTTTTAAAAATAATGAACATTTCAAAGTAAATCTGATTGACGTTTCTTGAATGAGGCCTTGTTAGATTATAATTAACTTAACGCGGTCTTCCAACATGAAGAAAAGTTTCTCATCTCTGCTCTAGTCTAATGACCACGTCCCAGTCTTTTGTCCTCTCTCATCCACGAGCTATTTCCGTCTAGAGTAAGGCCAATTACGGAAATGTTATATGGATATATTTGAATATCAGCTAATAACACGAAATAGTGATACGATTTCATTGACGCACTCTGTAGGGGTGGCCCAGACCCTCCCCATGAGGTATCACTTTGTCCTTCGTTCTCTGTTATTGGCTGCCTATTACTTTACAGATAATTGAAAACGCATTTAAATACAGTGACATCAACCCTGATTGGAAATTTTCAGTAGTAATCGCTAAAAAGATATATAGTTTTCAGCGTTTTTGAGCAGTAAAAATTACAAAAGTTCGTAGTTTTTAGCGTTTTTCAGTAGTAATGAATACAAATGTATTACACACTCTGTAACAAACAGATTTTCAGAGCAGCAAAATAACAGGGTACATCATGAATGGAATACGGGATTACACCATACAATACAAATTTTGAAGATGTAAATCCGTTTTTGGGTGTAAATATGACAAGTCAGATAATATCCGAAAACTTGAAAATTTCTTCGTCCTGGAGCGGGAATCGAACCCGGGTCTCCCAGACAGCGAACGGGTATGCTACCCACTACATCACCCAGAACGACCAAGTCTCAAGTTTCCGATTAACTTGAATACATGGGTGGTGTAGTGGTTAGCATACCCGGGCGCTATCTCGGAGAAGCGGGTTCAATTCCCGCTCCAGGATGACGAAATTTTCAAGTTTTCGGATATTATCCGACTTACCATCCTTGTCATACACCAAAAAACGGATTCTCATCTTCAACATTTGTATTGTAGGCGTAATTCGGTATTCCATTCATGATTTTTCTGCTCCTCCGGGCAATCACGGGATAGGATTCTTAATATCCAGATTCGCTAAACATGAATGCCGGTTGCTTCGATTAGCGAATCCTGGGATGGTTATTTTCAAGTTAATCGGAAATTTAAGACTTGGTCGTTCTGGGTGATGTAGTGGTTAGCATATCCGGGCGCTATCCGGGAGACACGGGTTCGATTCTCGCTCCAGAACGACGAAATTTTCAAGTTTTGGATATTATCTGACTTACCATCCTTGTCATATTTACACCAAAAAACGGATAGTCCTCTTCAAAATTCGCGTGGAATAATCTGATATGTAAATTATGGATTGTAGGCAGGGATCATTATAATATTACGACATTAAATGCTCGAAAATAGTCTAAAGGTTTTGTTTCGGCATTGTCGGGCCGCGAAAGTTTCCCAACGTTTTGCAGGACCGCGAATGCCAAAAGGTTGGAAACTACTAGTTTAGTCACATCTGAGGTCGCATAACAAATTTGTTAAAGCAGGATGGCGTACGCGACGAATTGTAGCTCATTTGACTCGTGACTCGGGTACGGTACAGCACGTCGTCACACGGGATTTGGTTGTTCTGCTTAAAACCCTCACAGCTGCTCATGGGATGGTTGTTAAGCTTCAAAATAAAACTGAATAAAAGAAAGATATCCGACGAAATCGCGAGCACACGAGTTTTCACATTGTAACCAAGACGAAAATTAAATAAGAAATCTAATCATACCCAATATTGAACGGTCACTGTCACAGGTTGAAATTTGCCCGCTTGTATTTTCTGTATCACAGGTACCTATTCTAGTAGACAAAGAGTTTTAGATTTGAAGACGATTATGCGTAATATTAAGAGAGGGAAACTGATTAAATAATTTTGATACCGTTTTGGACATTAAAATTTGGGTTTGAACATACGCTCATGGTCATAAAAATCCTCGCACCAAGAAAAAAACCGTGCGATTAACGCGAATCTCAGCAAATAATTACAGGGAGGGCAGGCATGCTACTGATTAAAGTTTCGTGCGATTCCGCATGCTCCCGCGTCCAAGACCAGCTATGCAATCGCAATGCTTGAGGCGCATAAGGCGCCGCGCAGGGAACTCCACATTCGTGCCGAAGTGCGCGGTAAGAGTCAGGCGAGATCCCTGAGCGATAGACATGCCGAGGAGCCACCGTTGATTTGCGTACCAGCAACTGACGGAGTTTGAATGAGGCCGTATCGTTGGGATGAGAGGCAGGGTGGCCGGCGCGCCGAATCGGCAGCCATTTGGGCCGGTTGGACAGTACGGTGCGATCGTGTTGAGAGCAATGGACAGGGGAAGGCACTCGGACGCGGAGGATTGGCTCGCGACGACCCAGAAACACCACCAGCAAAAAGGACCGTGGGATCGTAAGAGTGGCACGCACAGTTGCAACGACGTCCTTGTCCAATATGCAGAGACATGTGACGGCTGTACGAAGGACTCCTGTGTCCACCAGAACCATATCCAGACGCCTGGGAGAGGCGAATCTGCACTCTCGACGGACCTTACGTTTTCTTCCATTGTCGGCGTCGATTGCAGTGGTGTCAGCAGCGAGCAACGCGGAATGCCACGGACTGGCGACGTATAGTGTTAAGCGAAGAATCCCGCTTCTGTATGGGAACGGACGACCACCGTCTCAGAGTGTGGAAGACCGCAGGTGATCGCTACAATCTCAACCTCACCGTGCAGCGGCACACGTCCCGAGCGTACCACAGCCGGACTTCCCTTGCAGTGATCCGAAGAACGTTGACAGCCCAGCGCTATGTTTACAAGATCCAGCGGCCCCGTGTGCTGCTTTTTCTGGCGGAGCGGCCCGGAGCCATTTTCAAACAACATAACGCCCGTCCGTACACGGCTCGGGTTTCCCTACGTCATGCTTCGATGCTTCGACGCTTCCGTTGCCTGCCAGATCACCTAATCTCTCACCCATCGAGCCCGTGTGGGACCAGATGGGACGTCAGCTTTCTCCATGTCCCAGTGTTCGTGATTTAGAGCGTCAGTTGCAAAAAGTGTTAGCCAATCTGCCCCAGTATAACATAGGGCGCCTCTTTGACTCCATGGCGGACCGTATCACCGCATGTATTCGAGCACGAGGCGGTCCGACCAGGTACTAACGGTGCCCGAGATGTGCACCTTATGTTCTCGGGATATTGTCCTGCTGCTTTGATATTGTAATAACTTCTGTCCTTGGTATATACACCATCTTATGACTTAAATCTCATTTCAAACGGACGCCACCTTCCTGGTGCGCGGATTTTTATGACAATGAGTATATTTTAGGAAATCTAGTCCGTTGTAAATTAAATAATCATATTGATTTCTCTTCTGTTTTTTGGAAGCGCAATTTGACTCTCTTTTTAGCATAAAATAATTCTGATTGCTGAAATCGTAGTTTATATATCAAGATTTTTAGTTTTTTAATCAGTTAATGTATAATTCTGTTTTTTACGCTTTCCAACCGTAGGTTGAAGCTTTGTCCGTCCGTCCGCACGATGACGGGCGTAAAAATGGTTCGATTTCGAGGACATTTTAGTATGTGGTAGGGGACCACCTGGGGACGAACCCTATTGAAAATGGGACAAATAGGGTCAAAGGTCACGACGTAGGAGCGGAATCATTCCATTGCCCTTATGCGTCATAACTTGCGTAAATATGGTTCGATTTCAATGAAAGTTTACTATGTGGTAGGGGACCACCTGGACACGAACCCTATTCAAAATGGGTGAAGTGGGGTCAGAGATCAGGACATAATATCGGGATGCATTCCATTGCCCTTATGCGTCATAACGTGCGTAAAAATGGTTCGATTTCGATGAGATTTCAGTATGTAGTAGGGGACCACTGAGGACGAACCATATTGAAAATGGACGAAATGGGGTCATACGTCAGGACATAGGATTGCGATCCATTTCATCCCCCTTATCCCACGTTATTAAGGTGGACGTCAAGTAATTTTGCTTCCTATAATTCCAATGGAATAACTTTTGTACATATTTCCTTCACAATTAATGTGTTGTTCCCAAGGATGAAAATTTGATCATCGATTAAAATAACTTCATGTTATAACTTGGAAAACTTAATATTTTCTAAAACATAACCATAATTATATTAAAAATCAATAACTTTTCCTTTCGTGGCGTTGAAACCAGAGAAAAGATGGCGCGACCTGTACTTTGATGACGTCAGTGGACAAATAAATGTTGGATTGCATAATTACGGTTATGGTTTAGAACATATTAAGTATTCCAAGTTATGAAATGAAGCTATTTTAATCGATGTTCAAATTTTCATCCTTGGGAACGCATTAATTGTGAAGAAAATGTGTACAGAAGTTTTTCCATTGGAAGTACAGGAAGCAAAATTACTTGACGTCCACCTTAAAGTAGCAATTCTTGTATGTATGTATATATATTTTATTTTGAAAACGGCTCTAAGAATTTTGATAAAAGTCGTTAACCTACCGTTTTCTGGTACTAGAAATCGATTTAGCTTGATCTCGACTTAAGGAGAATTCGTTTAGTGGGTTAAATAACAACCCCGAATTATAACGTTTCCAGTGTCATGGCGTTGTTCCATTAATGTTACCAATGCTTAGAAATCTTATGACGTCACAATCTCGCGTTTGAGAATGTTGGCGCGCTGTCACGCCATCTGTCTCATTACGTCCGGTGTTGTGTGTGGATCCTATTAAAGTAGTTTTATGACGTCACACTCTTGCGAGCAGATGTTCGCGATTTCCATCTGCCTCATTACGTCACGCGTTGTGCGCGTATGGGGAACACCTGGTAAGGAACCCTATTTAAAGTGAATGAAATGGGGTCAAAGGTCAGTACATAGGAGCGGAATCCATTCCATTGCTGTTATGCGTCATAACTAACGGAAAAAAGGTTCGATTTCGATGAAATTTTAGTGTGTGGTATGGGACCACCTGGCGACAAACCCCATTGAAAATGGGCGAAATGGGAGTCAAAGGTCAGGACACAGGAGCGGGATCTATTCCATAGCTCTTATGCATCATAACTTACGTAAAAATGCTTCGATTTGGATGAAATGTTAATATGTTGTAGGGCTTACCTGGGGACGAATTATATTGAAAATGGGCGAAATGGGGTCAAAGGTTAGGACACAGGAGCGGGATCTATTCCATAGCCCTTATGCATCATATCTTACGCAAAAATGCTTCGATTGCGACAAAACTTTATCATGTTATTTCGGAGGTATAATGAACCGGTTCTATTGAATATCATCGAAATGGGATCAAAGGTCATGGCACAGGACTGAGATTTATTCCGCAGCCATTATTCTCATAACTTGAGTGAAAACTTGAGTAATGATTTCTGGTATGTTGGAAAGCGTATTATAATCAATGCATTGCATGATTTTACAAACTTGTTGATTTCCCTCTAAGTAAATATTTTAAAGAAAAACAAAACTCTCCAAGCTACTCATCTGTGCAAATCCATTTTACGCAGGTTTTAAGACTGGAGCTTTTGTTTTAGTCGACAGTTTTCCGAGAAGCATTGAAGCCACAGACTGTATTGTAGTGTAGCTTATGCCGGCAGACATGGGAAAAATCTATAACCTTTATTGATCTAGTGCTAAAATAGAATATCGCTGCGCAAGATTTCCACGTCTCTTGCTGGCTTTGGTATTAAATTACAATTACAGGAAATCGAATTCATTTTAGGAGAGTTAGTTCCCTTTGGTTTTGATGAAATGCTTTTTTCCCTTAACAGAATTAGAGCGACGCTGTCGGCGAGCGAAGTTTTTATTCGCAGAAGATCTTCTGGGACACTTCAAAAATCAATAGTATAAACATAGCTACATTTCAAAGTTGAAATTATATTCACCTTATAAATGTTGAAAAACATCAGAACAAACCAATTTTATGAAACAAAATCAGGGTTAGGAAGAAAAAGCAACTCATCCGTGTACACAGTGAGCAACGAACAGCAAATACTGAAAGTCCTTTCCGAAATTAAACTCTGTAAAAAGTAGTTTAACGTCATTATTTAAAATTACATCGCGCTGGATTTTAACAAATAGCATCGCTCTGGAGCGGGAATCGAACTCACATTTCCCGATTTCCATTCGAGATGCTATTCGTTACATCAGCCAGTACAATGAAAATTCCAAATTTTCTGATGTTAAGTTACATGTTGAAAAGTAAAGAAAGCAAAAGCAATTCTGTTTGCAGCCTTAAAACCCCTGCAGTTTTTCCATGTAGGCCTATTTGTGAATAATGTTTTCTTTCACAATCGCCTAGTGTATGTACATTTCTAAACAATGATGTCCTGAATCTCAGATAGTTGCAATTTCCAGATAAAACCTTTATCTGGAAATTACAACTGCCTGAGATTCAATACTTTTGATTTCATTAACTGATTAATTTGAATCCTGGGCTTTATCAGGACTCAGAATAATTGTTTACAAAGTGTTGTTTAGCCGTTACTGCAGTATATATTGCTCGTGTCACATCATGAAACTTTGAAGCCCAATTTTTGTGCATGATGTGATTCGAACGTGGTCGAAGAATAAATGTGAAAAAAATTTAAAATAATATAATTTCCTTTGAACGTCTGAACGTTTGTCCCACTGTTGTGGTGCAGGGGAAAGTTGTCACCATAGCAACAACCGAGAAAGAAATATTTGAGGAGACGTCACACTCAGCTTTTCCTGGCTTAGTGCACGTGACGTCATCACCAACACGTGCACAGCACACGCGTGTACTACTTTGTTTTGTCGTCATAGCAACAAAGACTGATTTTTCACATCTGATGATGTGACGTCATCTCATTCAAATCATTCTGACATGACGTCAGAGATGCGATACGTCACACAAACATTTCTTTAAAATTCTTGCGAATCTAAAATTATTATTTTTAAGATTCCCCTTGCGAAACTAAAATAATTATTTCAGATTGTCAAACCAGTTTCTTTTCTCATTTAAGTCAAAAAATTAAGAGCTCCAATACAGTAGGTAACCGATTATTATTATTATTATTATTATTATTATTATTATTATTATTTCATGCTTAAGCTGAAAAAATATGACTTGGGAATTTTTTTATTCCTTAAAGCATGAAATTCTAAGAATGTAACTTAATTGTTTTGCGCAGAATGTAATCAAGCACCATTTTATTTATATTTGTAGAAGAAGTGAAAAAGAAAGAAGAAAAGGAACGAAAAAAATACTCTTTGTGCGTCTGCGCATGAACTACCATAAAATGTTTACATTTGCAACTGCGGAATTCTAAGTTTCCGAAAATGTTTTTAATATTTTAAAACTTTTTTGCTATTTGGCAACAGCAGGAACAAGCGAACGTAGGTGCTTGCCATTTCCGCATTTTTTTTAACCTTAAATGAAACAATATACTTTTAGGGCCACTATGCATTTTTTGTGGGGTTTTGTAAGGAAGAGAACCACTGGCAAAGGCTTGCTTTCTAACGATTTCATTAAAAGAAAAACAATCCCAGAAATGCTGCGACTGGATGCTGTTATTTGTTTTTGATATTTCATCAGCTGCCTATAGAAACATCTGATGTGCGGCGAACCTCTGATGTGCGACGTTTGCCTGTTTTAATTATCGAAATCCTGACTCAAACAGTAGATACACAGTCGAGTCACATTATTGTGACCACCCCCTGCTTTTGACGTCAACAACGCGTAGCCAATGAAAGAAGGCACGTGTCGTTAGCTGGCTTAGAGGGTACCACTCGTTGCTGTCATGGATAAAAGGAGTGATTTATCTGGTTTGTAAAAAGGGAAGATTATCGGCTTTCGCGCCAAGAGTAGCAGTATTTCTGAAACAGCGCAGTTTGTGAACTGTTCGCGTGCTGGTGTGGTTAAAGTGTATCGTGATTGGAGAAATGGCACCATTGCGAATAAGCGATGTTAAAACTGCGGAGCACGACGTGCCATTGATGTGAGAGGTGAACGTTGGCTTCAAAGGTGCGTGAGGGCCGATCGCCACGCTACAGCGGAGTAACTCACTGGCCGAATAAACCAGGGGGCTACCTGAAGTGTGTCTGAAACGACAGTTCAGCGAACCCTGCTACGTATGGGGCTCCGATGCAGACGGATGGTCACTGCACCTAGGCTAACGAAGGTGCTTCGTCAGAAAAGGCTTATATTTGCACGGCAGTATCGGAATTGGACCTCCGCTAATTGGCAAAGGATTGCTTTCTCCGATGAGTCACGTTTTCTGCTTCATCGAACGAATGGACGTTGGCGTATAAAGCGAGAAACATCGGAGAACAAACACTCTTTAACCATTGTTGGCAAAACATAAGCTGGTGGGGTCAGCGTTATGGCCTGGGGAATGTTTTCGTGGCATTCTCTGGGTCCACTCATACCTGTGGAAGGCACTATGGACCGAAATCGTTATGAATCCATTCTTGCAAACCACGTGTACCCATACATGCTGATTGTCTTCCCTGAGGCGGATGGGATCATCCAGCACGACGATGCGACGTTTTACGCAGCTAGAAATGTCCCCGAGTGGTTGAAAATGCACGATGAAGACTTCAAAGTACTTCCCTGGCCCTCTACTTCCCCAGACGTAAACCCAATTGAGCATCTGTGGGACCACTTCGATCGTGTTGTCCGCTCTACGGATCCTCCACCGCGCACCCTCTAGCAGCTGTCAGATGCACTGCAGTCAGCATGGCCTCATATACTTGTGAACACCTTCCAACACCTTATTGAGTCACTCCCAGCCCGCCTAGCTGCTGTCCGCGCTGCACACGGCGGTTAATGTGCATATCAGCTGGTGGTCAAAATAATGTGACTCGACCGTGTATATTTTTTTATTGTTGTAATGTTCATGAAACATACTTTCACATTTGGACATCACAAGCAAAAAGAAGACATGGTTATTAAAACATTATCTTATTTTCACCCGTCATTATTGACGGGCTTTCACCTAGTGATGTAAAGTAGAAGGACAAACAAACGCTTAGCGAAGCTGTGGAATTTACACACAAGCCCTTGTTTCTGAAGAACATTGCAGCTAATAGAAAGGTATTTGTTAAGAGCAGAACATTTTTTCTATCACTTGATTGAGCACATAAACGGTTTTCTTGAACAAATATCGGCCATGGTTCTCTTCTTTCAGCTTGCTCTTGGAACAAATAATTCAATCCTTCTTTGTCCTGTTTTTTTCCCTGTACAAATCTTGTTTCTAACTGGGTCGATCTCTAGTGTTTGCCGTATTACGGGCATTCTTATTGGCTTGTAGACATTATTAATTTGATGACATGCCTTTTCCAGGCATTTCCAGTTTTATGCTCCAACGTAAGTTCAACGGATGAAGATTATTAACAGAAGTGTCAGGACTGAATCATTTGGTGTGATTTTTTTCCCTTGCTGATGATTACAATAGAAGGAAAGTACTGTATATCAGTACGTAGATAAGAACTTGCAATTTCTATTTTTCTTGGGATTATGCCTGAACTGGGCACAGAATGGCAGAGACAAAGACTTGATGAAATATCTTTCATTACTTTTGATGCCTTTCATATCAGCTTGAGAAACATTTCCTTATTTGATATTAGCTGAAAAAGAGAGTGTGATCATTTTAAAAGTTAACACCGTTTTTAACTTGTCTGTATTTTCACTGTAATTTGATACTTATGTCTTTTTTTTTCTTTTTTTGATTGGGGTTTAACGACCACTGTGCGCAACTCAGTGGACTATAAGTAGTCGCCCGTCCCTAATTTAGTGTGATTCGTTCCAGGGAAGGGAGAGAACCAATGCCGTAAGATAAACACAACATTCATACTTCATGCAATAAAATGCAACACAACATTCATACTCCTTACTTTCGATGCCTTCCTTATCATCTTGAGAAAAATTTCCTTCTATCAGCTGAAAAAATGTGTGTGATTTTGAGTGTGATGCCTCACCGTGATTCAAACCCGGACCTAACTCGGACGAATGATCAGACGCCACCGCTTAGACCGTTCAATCACCAGGCGGCTTTTATGTCTTGCACGACGTTTTGCATTGTCAGGTGTAAACACAAGCATATCGGCTGAAGAAATATTAGTCGAATCCGTACATAACGAAGTTGAAGGGAGAGTTAAACACATTTGATGTATGCGAACTTCATTATAACCCGTCAGATTAAAAAAGATCAATTTCTGGCATATTCCTTCACCGATTTCGGGCGGTGGGGGCACCCCTTAAGTCGACGCTCCAACTCGTCCCAGAGGTGCTCGCTAGGGTTAAGGTCCGGGCTATGCGCAGGCCAGTCCATTCGATTAACCCCATTGTCACCATACCAAGCCATGGTGGACCTCGCAACATGACAGGTGGCATTGTCATCCGGAAAGTAACATGGGTCTATCCCGTAAAACTGCCACAACGTAGGAAGCGCATGGTCATACAAAATGGTGCAGTAGGTCTCGGCGTTGAGTATACCAAGAATTGCGACCAAGGGTACCGTGCCATACCAGGAGAAACACTCCCATAGCATAATCCCACCGCCGCCGAACTTCACAGTTGGCACAAAACATTCCGGCAGGAGGCGTTCCCCAGGCAGTCGCCAAACCCAGACCCTGCCATCTGAACGGTAGAGTGGCTCCAGAGAACCTGTTTCCACTGTTCAACGGTCCACTGTCGACATTCTTGGCACCACGTTAGCCGAGCAGCACCATTGAATTTGGTGATCAAAGGCTTGTGGGCGGCAGCACGTTCATGATAACCGAGCAGATGGGCTTCCTTACGGATGGTATTCATCAAAAGAACACTCCCGGATGCCTGTTGAAACTCCTCGCGGATGTGGTCCATCGATTTGGGGCGGTTCTTCCGAATTTCTCTGGCCAGCACCCGTCGGTCTCTAACTCCCAGTTTTGTGGGTCTGCCGGGTCGGGGCACATTCCGACAGTCACCTCTCATCTTCCACTTGCCAATCACGTAGGCCACTGTCGATTTTGGGTACTTCAACTCGCTGCGTATGTCACGTATGGATCGGCCATTTCTGTGATACCCGACGATTACACCTTTCTCGAAATCAGAGAGCTCCGAACTGCGACTGGTTGCGTTGTTGTTTCCCACTAGATATTTAACGGCGTCGGCCGTGACGTGTATCAGGACCGCAGATATCGTCGATTGCATGGGTTTGCAATTACTTGTTGGTAGATAGTGTATAACAACATGCCAGTTGTCTCTTTTCAAATGGTTTTGCACATGTCCCCCATACGTACTATTCGCGGACGTTAACGCTGCACATGTTCACTGCAGGTAAGCTGACATGCGTTCAAAATTTCAAGTATCGATATCTCAGCAAAATATTACTCTAAAGCGTCCGGGTAAATTTCTTTCTAATTCGCCGAGGAGCGTTTTTTACTAATTTACTTTGGTTTCCGTTGAGGGCCGTATGAATATTTAATTTTGGTATTTATCGGAAATCATAGCTCAATTGAGGAGCTTGCAGCAAAAGGGGGCAGCTCCTTTTTCGACATTTTGTGGGAAATAAAAAAAATTAACTGTTTATAAAAAATGAGGTTTACCTGAGGTTGGGAAAAATTCCCCACTGGAAAGATAACATCATCTCTAATAAATACATGTATTTTTTGAATGTTTTGTCCCTAAAATGAATATAGGATAAATGTAAAACAATTAGAGCTGCCCCCTTTTGGTACGAAATGTCATACATCTCAATAAATTTCGCATTTAGTAAAGGATAGAAAAACTAAATAATGTTAATAAAATGTGTTTAATGACCATTAAGCAACATTAGAAATCTCTTTTAATAAACAAATAAAATATTACAATTTTATTCACCGGCCTGAATTGCACGTGCACCCAAGGTGATGCGGACAGCTCCAAAATATTAATATCTCACCCATTTATTATCGGATCTGCCTGGTTCTTGCACCAATCGATCCGACATATGTTTCTTAGATTAGTGAACATGCTAAGTAAATATCGACCAAAAATAGAGCTGCCGTTTTTTTGCCGCAAAACTCCACAATTGTCCTCTGTTTGCCGCGTATTTTGCATTTTTCACTTTACTGCTACGACCAACCGTTACTTTCCTATTCTTTTCGCACACTCTTCCCGAAACACGATGTGTAATACTATTAAATACATGGATGAGCAACATACCATAGCCTCTCCTTGACCAGTGTCAAACCCGCCTTCTTGTGGTGCATCATGTTCCCACTAAACGGGCTCTGACGACCGCCAATAGCGGTATAACTATACCATCGAGATTAAAGGAAATTCTATCCCACACTCTCCAACTCGCTCGGCAGGTGTGGTGAGTTATGACCAAACCCCTCGAAAATGACTCCACAACTTGAATCTTGGCCTTCAATCTCCAGTAAATACCCCATCAGAGCTGCAGAGTATGATCCAGGAGGTAAGAATAAAGAAGAGGGTTTAAAAATGAACTTTCAGAAGACTAAAGTGATGTACAATGTTTTTACAAGAAATAAAGATTTATCGATTGATGGAGAAAAGCTGGAGATAACAGACACGTACGTTTATCTTGGACAGCAGATATCAAGTGAGGGTCACATTGATGAAGAATCTAATCGCCGTATAAAACTTGCCTGGAGAGCTTTTGGAAGAAACAGTATAACTTTCAAGAGCAATGTGACATTATGTCTTAAAAGAAAAGTGTTTGATGAATGCATCCTTCCAGTGCTTACGTATGGTGCACAGACGTGGACCTTAACTAAAAAGAGACATACAAAGGCTGCAGACAACTCAAAGTAGCATGGAGAGGTGCATGCTTGGTGTAACCAGGAGAGATAAGAAGCGAAACTCGTGGATCAGAAAAATGACAAAAGTGGAAGACATCATAATCAGAGTAAAATCCCTGAAATGGCAATGGGCTGGACATATTGCCAGAAGGACAGACCATCGATGGACAGCTGAAAGTTTAGACTGGATTCCAAGGGACAGGAAAATACCCAGAAGAAGACCACATGGGAGATTGGTGAATGAAATTCGAAAGTATGCGGGAGTAACAGGAAGGAGACTGGCACAAGACAGACCGTTGTGGAAGAAATTTGGGGAGACCTTCGTCCAGCAGTAGGTTGGTAATGGTTGATGATGACATGGCTTCACAGGACACATCTTTGTAATATCTCAGATACTCGTGCAACTAAAAAGACGCGATCGTTTTCTTTAGACTAAATTGCAAGCCACACAGTTTTTTTATAAATGGATATTGTTCGCTACTGGGGGCCATATAAAAATTTAGATTTCCTCTTTTTATGCAAATACCACCCATGACAGAATTTCATGCTTCATTACTATACCCATTTGGAAGTACTTGGGAGAATCGAAAAGTAGCGCAGAGCATTTTTTTTTCTTTGCAGGTTGGCAGACAAAGAGTTTGAATATTACACTACGGACCGGTTTGGCTGGATCAGGTATCGCCGTAGTGGAAGACAGTGTAAACGACGGCACAAACACGTCGCATTTGTTAGCGTCGTCTACGAATGAAGAGCAAGACGGTCCGAACCTGGCTTCTTCGGCCTTTCATCTGTTTGGCCCCTTGAAAAGATTCCTGGGTGGCCAACGCTTCGATTCGACTGACGAATTCAAATCGGTTGTCCGCACATGGCTGTACAGCGTACACCCAGAAAAGAGACTTTTATGAACAAGGTATACTAAAAGTGGTACCACTCTGGGATAAATCTCTCGAGCGTCTCGGTTGTTATGTTGAAAAATAGCTACAAAATGTAGTTTCACTGTGTATATCTTTTGCTTTGCCTATCTATTAAACTGTTTTAGGAGATTCAAATTCGTGCAGAAACAGTCAAAAGTAGTCAAAGTAGTTGCCTTCGATGCACGATCTTGATAAGAAGAATCACACATAATACAAATTCAAATTCATTGACTGAATTTAAAGATTCTATTGTATATAATTTGAGGTATAAGAACTTTCAGGTTTCCCTAGAACCCATCGCCAGATACATAAACAGAAGAAGAAAGGGAATACCTTTAAATAGAATATTCAGGTATAAGAACTTATGTATACATACACTATCTACCAACAAGTAATTGGACACCTGTGATATCAAAGGAAAACGAAGTTTATTCACCTTCACTAGTTGGTGGAGCCTCCACGAGAGGCGATTACAGCTGCGACCCTCCGGGGCATACCCTCAACCAGGTGTTGTACGACGGCTAGCAGTATTTTCTTCCACTCGGCTTGGAGAAGACAGGTCAGTTCTTTCACCGATTTCGGACGGTGGAGGCACCCCTTAAGTCGACGCTCCAACTCGTCCCAGAGGTGCTCGATAGGGTTAATTTCCGGGCTCTGCGCAGGCCAGTCCATTCGATTAACCTCATTGTCACCATACCAAGCCATGGTGGACCTCGCAACATGACAGGTGGCATTGTCATCCTGAAAGTAACATGGGTCCACCCCGTAAAACTGCCACAACGTAGGAAGCGCATGGTCATCCAAAATGGTGCAGTAGGTCTCGGCGTTGAGCCTACCAGGAATTGCGACCAAGGGTCCCGTGCCATACCAGGATCAACACCCCCATAGCATAATCCCACCGCCGCCGAACTTCACAGTTGGCACAATACATTCCGGCAGGAGGCGTACTCCAGGCAGACACCAAACCCAAACCCTGCCATCCGAACGGTAGAGTGTGAACCTTTATTCATCGCTCCAGAGAACCTGTTTCCACTGTTCAACGGTCCACTGTCAACGTTCTTTGCACCGCGTTAGCCGAGCAGCGCTATTGGACTTGGTGATCAAAGGCTTGTGGGCGGCAGCACGTCCATGATAACCGAGCAGATGGGCTTCCTTACGGATGGTATTCATCGAAAGAACACTCCCGGATGCCTATTGGAACTCCTCGCGGATGTGGCCGATCGATTTGGTGCGGTTCTTCCGAATTTCTCTGGCCAGCACCCGTCGGTCTCTAACTCCCAGTTTTGTGGGTCTGCCGGTTCGGGGCACATTCCGACAGTCACCTCTCATCTTCCACTTGCCAATCACGTAGGCTACTGTCGATTTTGGGTACTTCAACTCGCTGGATACGTCACGTATGGATCGGCCATTTCTGCGATACCCGACGATTACACCTTTCTCGAAATCAGAGAGCTCCGAACTGCGTGGCATCTTGCATTCGACTGTTTGCGTTGTTGTTTCTCACACGATATTTAACGGCGGCGGCAGTGACGTGTATCAACACCGCAGATATCGTCGATCGCAGGGGTGTCCAATTACTTGTTGGTAGATAGTGTATATATTTCAGGGATTTTCAGGGATTTTACTCCGATCTCTGAAATGGCAATGGGCTGGACATACTGCCAAAAGGACGGGCCATCGATGGAGAGCCTAAATTTTAGATTGGATTCCAAGGGACAGGAAAAGACCCAGAAGAAGACTACATGGGAGACGAGTAGATGAAATTCGAAAGTATGCGGGAGTTACATGGAGGAGACTGGCACAATACAGACCGTTGTGGAAGAGGCTTGGAGAGACGTTCGTCCAGCAGTGGATTGATAATGGTTGACGGTGATGATGATGAAGATGATATATATATTTAAACGAATGTATATAGAGTAGGGCAACGCGGTTTGCGTAGAAATGATCAGAATGACATCGGGGTTTTTATGAAATCACATACATTTTTACTCATTTCACTTACATTTTAATCGTTATAGGGTGCCATAGGCGAACAGGTCTAGGATAGTGGGTATAAAATCAGCAGCTGGGAAGCAACCACAAGTCACAGTGGTCCGTGTCAATATGCTACCGGACAAAGCGCTCTTGGTGAAATTGTTCTATTGCAACGCTGAATGCGCGAGTGCTGCATTGAGAGCCTACCGGTCACTGAAAGGTGATCGCAGTGTAGGAAAGGACCAATGGAAAGTGCTGCGCTGCAGCAAATGGTGAACACATTCGAGGAAACGGGATCTTTGGCAGCACGCCCACGAAGCGGTAGACCACGAACACGTGCTGCTGCAGCAGAGACGATTACGCAGGAAATGGATGTGATTGCAATGTCATCCACACATGGCGACTCCAGTGCTCGCCATGTTTCTCGGCAAACAAGCATTCCATACGGGACTGTGTAGCGAACACTACGACGGATTCTGCACAGATACCCGTAGAAACTGCAACGGCATCACGAACTGCAAGCTGGCGATTACGTGCAGCGTCAGGAGTTCGCAGCATGGTTTTTTCGACAAATGGATGTTGAAAGACCTGGCTGATGAACGTTTTATGGACTGATGAGGCACACTTTTCCCTAAACGGAACGGTAAACACGCACAACTGCCGCATCTGGCCCTCGGAACATCCCCGAGCATTCGTTGAAGCGCCACTTTATCAGCTGAAAGTGGCAATGTTGTGTCGATTCACGGCCTCCTTCATTATCGGTCTTTTTTTTTTTTAAGAGGTCCGCGGCACCTCCTTCGAAACCGTTTCAGTGACAGGTGCAGGTTATGCGAACATGTTACGAACGTATGTTATCCCTAGCTTGCAAGAACGGGATGCAGTGAATCTGTGCACATTTATGCAGGATGGAGCACCACCCCACATCGCACGTTCCGTTAAGCAACTGCTGCAAGAGACATGTAGCGCAAATCGTGTGTTAAGCCGACACTTTCTGAAGACCTGACCTCCTTGGTCACCAGATCTAACACCCTACGATTTCTGGCTCTGGGATTACCTAAAATCACAAGTGTACAGATGTCGCCACACTTCATGTGGCAGCTATACCACCGGACATGCTCTTCGATGCCATCCATGGTGTTTTCTCTCGTCTGCAGGCAGTGCTGGAACAGGACGGCCATCACATTGAACACCTGTTACAATGAGGTGTCTAACCTGGTACAATCAGATGTCTATTTTTCTCGACACTTCCAATCTGTGGTTGCTGCGCCATCTGGCGATGAAAAATGTAAGTAAAATGAGTAAAACTTTATGTGATTTCATAAAAAAACCCGATGTCATTCTGATCATTTCTACGCAAACCGCATTGCCCTACTCTCGAAACTCCGCGAGTTATTAAGTTTTCAAAATGTTCAAGACTTTTGGATCACCCGGTATATATATATATATATATATATATATATATTTAAACGGAATATTCTATTTAAACGTTTTTATATCTGACGCTGGGTTCTAAGGAAACCTGAGTGTTCTTATTTTAAATAGAATATTCTATTTAAACGTATTTCCTTTCTTCTTCTGTTTATGTATCTGACGATGGATTCTAGGGAAACTTGAAAGTTCTTATACCTCAAATTATATACAATAAAATCTTTAAATTCAGTCAATGAATTTGAATTTGTATTGTGTGTGATTCTTCTTATCAAGATCGTGTACCGAAGGCAACTACCTCGATTATTAAACTGTTGCCAAAAAAAAAGAAAAATATATAGTGCGCGGTTTTTTTTTTGCGATCCACACTCGCATATGTGTACGACAAAACTCTAAGGAAATAAACCCCGATTACAATGTTTATAAAACTTCCGGTACATTAATATTTCCATAGTTTCAGAAAATCGTATTTTCGTATGTGCCGGGATAATCTTAAAGAAAACAGATCCCTAAAAAATCTTGAGAGCCTAATATAAATGGAGAAACCTTTTCATACCTTATGAAATATTTGGATGTAGCTCATATGCATATAGAAGCAAAACACATCAAACATAAACATCGTGAACGTTTACAATAATTGTTATGTATCCATGCACATTATCAAAAATGGTTGTTATTTCTAATCCGCCATTGGCTGCGAGGTGGGGAGATCATGGCGTCTACAACACAGTCTCGTTTTCTTGAACGTTTTCAAGAACCAGGCTGTTTTTTTTCTTTCTTGTAACATAGAAAATGCGGGGCTCGTGTTGATGGAAAAGCCTACCTTCATCTCCACGCTTTTGTACAAAGTTCTCCCCAGGGAGTCATTGATTGAATTCTCCCTTCTTCAACATTCTCCTCCACATCCTCCATCTTCTCATCCTTCTTAAGATGCCTGCTGCCTCCTCGTTAGATCATAGAGTATACAGTTAAGGGATCGTTCACAAATTACGGTAAAAGAACATGATACGGAGTACTCATTCTTTTTCAACGAAAGAACCATATATTACTAAGAGTAGAAAGATGACTCACTTCAATTTAATTCAATTTTGGCGAACCGATAACGCATTCTAGCACTGCTGTTTCATTGGATATATTTCTCACAATAAATTCTTCCTATAGTTTTTCACAGGAGTTTTAGGAGTTAACAAATATTTACATTGAAGTACGCGTACATTTTGTTTGGCGTAAATGATGTAATAAAGAAAAAAAAAGGAAAGTTCAATCAGACATCTTTGATAAATTGCTGGAATTATAAAATTATTCTCATTTTTTTATTTTTAGGAGGAAATATTGAAAAAAATCTGAAAACCATCTTACGAAAAAGGAGCGATTATCATGTTTCTATGAGGTAAAAATAACAAAAATAAGCGATTTTTGTTGTTGTTTAATCGAGGCTGGCTTTCCAAAACGAACACAGGACTCTAGAGGGGCGATGCCTTAATTTGCCGTGTTTCTAGATTAAGTTTGTAAACGGATACAGGAAAGTATTTATGTCAGTTAGTTTGCGTCTACCCTTCTTTCACAAACATAAACACCGAACCCCATCCTTACACATGCGCATAAAGCAAAAACTCTACTGTGCTCACCCATGTCCATCCCAATTTTGTTACTTATAGTCTGCACCGATGTGGACATACAGCTGAAGCTGGAAGCTATATCAGATTTCGGACAGCGACTTGCACAGTTGCAGCAAAAATTAAGCTAAATGCTGCGAATTCGGTCGAAATAGGTTAATTACTAGGCGAGGATTTATAGGAAAGCTCATGAAGGCCAGGTGCAGCGCCATGCTCTGTGATGCTAGAGGGAACAAAAAACAAAAAAACATTTCTTTATTCGCTTTTAAAAAAAATAAATTTATAAAATACATAGGGCGAGGGATGAATTCTCTGTTCTGAGGGCATGGTTCCGTCCGAACTCGAAATATGACGAATATATTTCAAATACGTGGAGATAACGTAAATAGACGATGCACGTTATTTTATGAACAACGCATAGCAATTGAAAAATTGTTGTTCCGACACCGCTGGGATCAAACCCCAGATCTATCGATAACTAGCCGAATGCGTTCGCTTTACGCTACGGTGCCAACAATTCACACCTCTGTGCTTGGTTTGTCAGTCAGTATTTGACAACACAAGTCCGTATTGATGGGCTCTAAATAACGTGGACAAAGCCCTGACATCGTCTATTTATATTATCTCCACGTACTTGAAATATATTCGACATTTCTATCGCCCTTTGGATTTACCAGACATAATTAAATTGCTTGTCCTGTTAAATGTCACCAGATGGCGACATCAGTTGCTGAGCCCATCAACACGAACTTGTGTAGTCAAATGCTGACTGATAAACCACGCATAGCGCTGTGAAATTGTTGACACCGTAGCGTAAAGCGAACGCACTCGGCTAGTTATCGAGATATCTGGGGTTCGATCTGAGCGGTGTCTTTAGAACAATTTTCCAGTTGCGATGCGTTGTTTATAAAATAACGTGGACAAAACTATGACATCTGCAATTTCACTACAGTGGAGTCTCTATTTAACTACAGTGGAGTCTCTTTCCACTTAAATACTTCGTTAAAAAGAAAATTCGTTAAATAGAAATGAACTTAAATTGCAGAAACTTAATTAAATGAAATGAGAAATACCGTAAAATATAGTTGAATTTTGATAGTAATTTGAACTTTTGAGTAGAAACTGTTCGTAAATGAGTTTAAATCTTATTTTAAACATATATTCGTAGAAGTAGATTACATTGTCTGAATAAACAAATTAATGAATAGAAGGAAGCGAACAATAAAGCTTACCTCTTCTTTACATTATCCTAACAGTATGTGTACTTATTTTAAACTGTAAAAAAAAATCCGTAATTCAGCTCTGTAGAAATTTCCTATGTATAAAAAGTGGTGTTTTCTTCATAAAAAGTTTCATACAAAAACATCGGAATATAAAAATGTTTCATTTCGATGTTTACAACATTTTCTTGAAACTGTAATCCTCGTCGATTCGTATTGAACGCTTTAAGCATTTCTTCATGTGAAGGTCTGCTGATATCCCTTTCGTGATCATCTTCATCGTTCACTGCAGTTTCTTCACTACATGTTATAACGCTTTCCAAGATGTCATTCCCTTTTGGGAACGACTTTTACATAAAAATGCAATCATATCATAACATTTTCATCAACATTAAAATCAGAGAGCTCTGCACTTTCTTCAACACTTTCTTTGGCTTTCAGCTGCTGCCGCCATTTTCAATACTTTATAGCCACAGCTTTTTTCTTTATCCTTCATCAACATCATCTAAAAGTTTCACTTTATCTACAAGAGACAGGCATTTTACTTTTGACATTTGGAGCGAACAATACAGGCGAGTCAAGCGTATACTCACTGAATGAAAATGAACACGTAACTTCTACAGTCAGGCCCAAACCAGTTATAACCGGTTTTTCTCAGTGAAATGCATTTCTACAATGGATTTTCTATCCAGATTTGGAAAAACAACTACTTCATAAAGTCTACGTGAATACTACTCACCGCGTGGACCTCTTACAACAAGATTCCGTGCGCCCCACAGAACCAAAAGTTTCAAGATATGGAATTAAGAACACTTTGCTCCCATGCATGCTAAAATATTGTAAAGTAAAATTTATGAAACACAAAATGGCAATTTTTGGTCGAAAAAATTTCGCTATATAGAAATTGATTTTCGTTATATGGAGACTAATTTTTATGTAAAAGTCGTTCAAAGTCAAAGTTCTGCGGACATGTTCGTTAAATAGAAGATTTCGTTAATTGGAAGTTCGTTATACAGAGACTCTACTGTACTTTACTAGCTAAAATGCAGGCTTACTAAAAATAAACAAAGACATCGCTCTTTCCACGTTTAGCAACGCCACAGCAACCGAAAAATTGTTATTCGGCCGCCGCCGGGGAATTGAATCCCGGATCTCTCAATATCTAGCCGAGCGCGGAGCTCAGGGATTGGAATTATTTCTAGCAAATTTAGTTAGAATGCAATGATAGTTTTGCTCCTTAGTTCAGTATTTAATGGGGGCCGCTCATTTTTTCCCTTAACATTTCTTCCTCCTCATTCGGTCCAGCCTAACAACGATCACAAAACTGTTACCATACGAGTAAAGCCACATCCCAGGCAGCACAGCCTTGAAATTTAACGTAGGCACAGCGCTAAACCACCGTCTTTTAGAAATAGAAAACGGTGGCTCAGTGTTGGGCCTACATTAAATTGCAAGACTGTGCTACCTGGGATTGGAAAAACTGTCTCTACGACCCACACAGTACTCGATTTCATCCATGTTAAGGCTCTTTAGGGGAACTGTCATTGCAACAGCGGATCCGACAACGCATGTTACGTAAATTGTAATTAACCCTTTAAGCGTCGATGCATCTGAACCAAGTGATACCAAAGTTTTTCTGCGCTCCCCAACAGAAATGTTCACATGTAGCGGCCCGTTTTTACGAAAGCTGCTGTAAAATAATTATTTCCCAAACTCATCGCAGCACTACCGACCATAAACCTGTCACGGGTGATAAATGCTCCATTTTAGTTCTTTTTTTTTCTACACCATGACTCAAGGCATGAGGGAAAGTGCTACTTTTCCTGACACTGACATCATGCCGCTGGATAGAATGAGACGTACCTGCCTCAGAGGTGACACACACATCAAGACGGCCAAGTTGCAGCGACAAACATAATCGGTGCAGCTTCATTGGGAAAGCATTTGGCTCCGGAGCCGAAGGATGCTGGTTGGGTACAGCCACTTGCAAATGGCATTTATGCCATGTTAGCGCTCGAACGCAAAATGAATCTCCTGGACGTTGGGTTCTTCGAAAACTGTGGTGTTCGTTCCACACATCGTTTGGAATTAGTCAGAATTCCTTTTTCTACAGTGAGGTCTCCTTCAAGCGTGGTTTGCCGGCTAACCCGGAAACTTATGATTCCGTGCCGACCATTTCTCAAGGGGAGGTGAGGGGGGATATCTGAGGCCAAAGAACAATATAAGGAATGGAGACACAGTTGTTCCCCGTATCCAAAGTAGTTCAAGATACAGAAATCGTCAAAGAAGGCTATAACGAAGTAAATTTCTCCGTCATTTTTATCCGCGCCGGGGTTCGAACCCGGGTCCACTCATTCCGGAATAAGTTGCTCTACCAATTAAGCTACGCGGACATTGATTCTAATTGCTATCTGCCTTTATGTCGTGTGCGTCCTTCTGGCAGGTACGTCACATCTCCTGGTACGTTACATCATCTCCCCCTTATTTTTTTTTTTTTTTTCGAAGTGCTGGAGAAGGGATTCTCTTATTTTTCCTATCTCGCGGTGTGGAAATAACATCACACCAATGCGAGATTTTGAACGGTCTGGTCATCCGGATAGTTCGGGCGCCATTATAACGAAGTAAATTTCTCCGTCATTTTTATCCGCGCCGGGGTTCGAACCCGGGTCCACTCATTCCGGAATAAGTTGCTCTACCAATTAAGCTACGCGGACATAGATTCTAATTGCTATCTGCCTTTATGTCGTGTGCGTCCTTCTGGCAGGTACGTCACATCTCCTGGTACGTTACAAGGTGTTGGCGTTTGTCTTCAGGTACGAAGGCGGAACTTTGCTTGTAGATTATCTGGAAAAGGGTGCAACCATCAGGGCAAAGCAGTGAGTCACACTTAGCGAAAAACTGAAACAGAAACTGGTCACCAAACGTCGAGGCAACTTTCGAAAGGGATTTTTTTCTTCAAGACAATGTCTCCTCGCAAAACGGCCATTACGGAGCAGAAATTGGATGATCTTTACTGTGAAGTTCTGAAACACCCGGCCTACTCACCTGATTTCGCACCTTCGGATTACTACCTCTTTCCGAACCCGAAAAACACTTCAAGAGAAAAATATTTCAAGCATTGAGGAGGATACAGCAGCTGCGGACGAGTGGTTTGCAGCACGACCGAAATATTCTTTTTTTTTTTTTTTTTTTTTTTTTGATGGGTTAAAAAAGTTAGAACAATGAAGCCATAAGTGTGTGCAGTTCAGGGGGAAATATGTGGAGTAAATAATAATTACACAGTTAACGTGGATTAGGAACATCAAACAGAAGTCATCGCTTTTTCCACATTTATAAGTGAGTCACGGAAACATTACCATCGGCCACCACCGGGAATAGAACCCAGAGTCTTCCAGTTACGCGCCGGATATGAATTTCGAGGCCGCTGCACCACAGTGGCCTCGAAATTCTCCAGACTCACATGCGACAAACTGCCAAACCACCTGGCAGGTTGCTTCTTTGAAGCCCATCACAATGCTGGGGATTCACGAATGACGAACAGCAGCACTTGAACAAATAACTAGAAGGCGAATGAATAATAAATACCTACTAGTTATTTGTTCAGTTGCTGCTGTTCATCTTTAGGAATCCCCAGCATTGTGCGGGGCTCCAAGCAACCTGCCAGGTGGTTTGGCTGTTTGTCGAAGAATTTCGAGGCCACTGTGGTGCAGTGGAAGCATGTCTGGCGCGTAACTGGAAGATCCTGGGTTCGATTTCCGGTGGCGGCCGATGAGAATGTTTCCGTGACTCACTTATAAATGTGGAAAGGGCAAAGACTTCTATTTGATAGAGTAAATAACTTTTTCGATGCTGTAACTTGTTGTTTTCTTTACAAAGCCAAAGACTTATCAGCACCACCTCACGTTTTTGCTGCTTCCAATGTCCACTCTAAATCAATTTACTGAATGAGAGAAACAGGAAGTGAACAAACATAAATTAGCAAAATTACTTACAGCTGCTTTTTTTTTCTCTCGATTTCTTCGCGGCAAAATCTTCCATTATATCATCAAAAGTCAATGTTTGTACAATGCCAGAATTAAGTGACAAAATTGCAAATGCGCTTGTTCTTTCATGAGAACTAGATGTCCTCAAATAAGTATGAATGGTTTTCTAAATAGAAAAACTTCGTTCAACAGAGGCAGGGACGGATTAAGGTCTTAGTGGGCCCCTAGGCTAAGACATTTAAGTGGGCCCCAAGGCTGAAACATTTTAGGGGGCCCTCAAATAATTATGACGGGGAATCATTATGAAATCAGTTAAAACACGAAACTGTCGCAATCTGCATGTGACAGTTAATACTTAGTGCGTTCTTCAAAGTAATAAGTTATCTGCAGAATTTTCGTAATAAATCACTATATTTTCTATAGTTCTCACAAGAACATGAGTTAAAAACTAAAGAATTCTCGATTTTGTCTTGAATTCTTTTAATGGTTTACCACTGTATACTTTTCTTGGTGCATCTTTCTTTGTTATGCAATATGAAGCCACAGGGGACATCGATCGTTAACGGTTCCAAATGCCATTGAGAGGTGTGGGTGCATGGTAGTGAAAAAGCTGAAGCTAGACATATTTCATCTGTTTTCATCGCCGACACCATTGTACACAGCGTCATGAAT
Source organism: Macrothele yani (assembly GCA_039090855.1). Classification (NCBI taxonomy): domain Eukaryota; kingdom Metazoa; phylum Arthropoda; class Arachnida; order Araneae; family Macrothelidae; genus Macrothele; species Macrothele yani. The sequence continues at coordinate 133,197,095 of CM077004.1, forward strand.
CCTTGACCCTTTGTAAGCCATTGCCTTCAAATCTGTTCATCTTCCAGCCTCTGTTTCTGACCACGTCGAAGTCATACGAGGCAAAAGTAAAACTATTTTACAAACCTCTCTCTCTCTCACGGCCTATCTGTCTGTTACACGGAACAACAATGGTTTTGTTACAAAGAAAACTTTAACGGGTTTGTATCTACTTACGTGTGCTGAAACCAAATAGGAAGTCACAATTGCTCCACTGGGCTCCAATTTCTTGTAATGGAACACTCTATTGGGGTGAATGTTGTGTTACTAAAAGGAAATTCTCTATGTTTCCCAACGGAGACATCTGCCTGCAGTCAGTATAGCTGTGTCTCTGAGAGTATGCATACTGGCGCCATTACTTCCTGTTGTGCAATTCCTACTGGGAAGGAGGAACAAAGCAGAATTTTTGTCATTCGAATGCACTTAATCAGTATAGAAGTACGTGCGGTTTCCCGTGGTTGTAAAAAGTAATGTGGATTGTGCGAAATGTACGTTAAATAATGCTGCGAACTTGCGTGAACCATCCAAACAGTTTCAGCTACATTTGTGGACAGTTTACTTTAAAGTCTCAAAGGCGAGATTTCACAGCATTGATTAGAAATTCGTATGAGCTTTATTTCCAGTGCAAAATGGATGATGAAGGTAAATCTTTGGCGCCTCACATTTGTTGGAATTCATGTTAACTTTGTTGACTGACTGATTGGTTGGTTGATTGATTTTAATGGCGCAAGGGCCATGGTTGGCCAAAGAGCGCCGACTGACTGATTGAAGGAATCACGTCAAATGCCATTTGCGGTACCTATGGTTTGGAGAGAACCGAAAGGCCACTCAACATACTGTTTGTTAAAGGACGTGGTCATAACTACCGAGACTTTTGTTAAAGGACGTGGTCATAACTACTGAGAATTTTGTTAAAGGACGTGGTCATAACTACCGAGAATTTTGTTAACGGACGTGGTCATAACTACCGAGAATTCGATGTTTTCCTTTTTTGTTTAACCGTACTGAAGAATAACTTATATATACCGAAAGCAACAATTCTCATAAAAACATCAATGTAGATAAAAAATATTGCAATATATACTGTCGTTAATAGAAATTGCAACACCATGAAGAAATGCTCGGACTTGCACGAAATTTGCAGGGTAGATAGGGCACCATGGTAGATGCAAATAATTACAATTTCAGCGCACATTCAAATGTGAGGTGCGCACAACGCCATCGGAAACGTCACACCAAGGGGTATAAAAGAAGGTGTACAGAGAGCCGGTTTTTAAACTTGATATCGCTAAACTAGACAGTACGTAGTTGTTAACATGTAAAGATGCCGCGCAGGAGGACGAGACAAACATACGAAAACTTGACGGAGTTCGAATGAGGTAGAATCGCTGGACACAGAGAAGGTGTTTTATCATACCGTGATATTGCTGCACACGTTAGGCGTAATGCAACTACCGTTATGCGTATGCGGCGTCAATGGGCAGCAGAAGGTTATACGCAACGTCGTACAGTGTCTGCAGCTCGAAATCGCACGACCGAACGGGAAGACAGGCACTTGCACCGGATAGCAGTGAGGTCGCGCAAATCACCGTCCACGACACTTGAGCAGCAATGGAGGATGGTCACACATCGTCCGATGTCTGCAAGAACTGTTCGTCGGTGATTGCTGCAGAGAGGCCTCGTTGCTCGCCGTCCATTGCTGCGACTTTCCTAGACTCTGAACCATAGGCGCCAGCGATTGCAGTGGTGCAGCGATTGTTGAAACTGCAATGCTGAATGAGGAGCATATTGTGCTTTCGGACGAGTTCAAATTCAATCTAATGCATCACGACGGGAGAATTCTTGTTCGCAGATACCGTGGTGAACAGCATGTGGAAGGCTGCACTGTGTAGTGCATACCGGTCTCACGCCCAGCGTGATGGTCTAGAGCGCTATTGCGTTTCATTCACGCACTCGCCTACTGCGCATCACTGGCACATTAAACAGCCAACGCTACATCACGGAAGTGTGGAAGCCGAACTTTTACCCTTCCTTCAGACGATCCCGGGAGCAGTCTTCCAAGAAGACAATGCCCGATCCCATGTTGCTCATACTGTCCAAGGCGTACTCTTACGTCTTTCCTGGTCTGCTCGCTCGCTTGATTTGTAAGTCGCTCGTGTTTCCTGGCCTGCACGCTCGCCTGATTTGTAAGTCGCTCGTGTTTTCTGGCCTGCACGCTCGCCAGATTTGTCGCCTATACGTCTGTGGTGTAATCGCGCGACGACTGGCTCGCATGGCCTCGCCGTCTATCACACCCAACGAATTGTGGATGCATGTAGATGTAGAATGGAATGCAATACCGCACACGACCATCCAAACTCTGTTTAATTCGATCCCATGGCGTGTGGGGTCCGTTAATACCGCCAATGGTGTATTTAATCTTTAGTAATATTTTGGCCTTCCTCATCTCGAAGCATTTTGTAAAAGTGATTGTTTGCGGCTTGTACCAAACCTAATCACTCCCATAAATTTCACTGTAATTGCTTGTTTCCTTCTTGGTGTTGCAATTTCTATTGACAGCAGTGTATCTTCCGATTATTGTTTTTTTTTTCTTTGTGACAGAACAATGGCGAGGTAGACGAAGAGGGTGAGAAAACAAATGGGACTCTTGAAAGGAAAAACAAAATAAGCAGTGATTCCTTTAAGGACTTCAGAAGTATGGAATTAATAAAATAACACGCAATTACGGATCTCCCAGTGAAGTTATTCCATACAGAGTCGTGAAATAATGAAATCATAACATTAAGCGCAGAATAATTCAGCTGCCGTAGGCAAGGGACTCAATGAGCAACGACGACGCCAGTTTGTCTCGTCATGCGAAATAACGCGGTACACCAAGGGGGGGGGGAATCTTCACAGAATAATAACATTCAAGCAGATGTTTATTTTTAGAGCACAGAATGGTTGTCTAGGTAGCGTCCCGGGTTACTGTACTGTGTGCTAAAAATAAACATTAATTTGCGTTTAATAAGAAAAATAAAACCGGAAAATAATTTGCTCATGAAACAACAAATGACCCCGTTTTTAACAACTAACGGGAAATTACTGTTTCCCGCTAGACCTTCTTGTTGCGCTGATGGAACATTAGTTTCACTAACCGAGGAAATCATCAGCTCTTCTGAAGTCATAAATTTAGGAAGCATACTGAGTTCGCAATATATTAATTTTAAAATGACAAGAATGGAATTTCTCGCCTTGGAAGCTAATGAAGGGCACACACTGTGTTTCAATGATACTTTCTAAAATTTTCGAAGATAAAAAATCGTACTTGAGGTATTAATTTCTCCTGCGATTAAAACCTCTCGCTTCTTTTTTTTTCCGTTTTAATTAGAGGTTTAAAAAAATATTTATTTGACTTGGTTGACAGATACGCTATATTGACAAAATTCACTGGAGACCCTTTCAAAAGCAAATAAACGGATCCGCTGCGTTGTTATGATGCGTGGTACATCTGCAAGTGGTATAAAAACAAGCCTGCAGCTGACCGCGATTATATCACACTGTGAGGTTCAGTGAAAATATCGAGGCGGGAGAGAACTGACTTTCAGAAAGGAAAGATTGTTGGGTGTTATATTAGTGGGCTGTTCATAAGAAAACCCGAGAGGTGTTTAAACATATCCACGTCAACTGTTTTCCATGTACTGAGTAAGTGGAAGACATATGGTGTGCCTGAAGCAGCAAAATGTACCGGCAGACCAAAGAAAATCAGTGAGAGGGGACGTCGAAGCCTCAGGAGAGTCATAACAGCTAATCGACGGGGTACCGCACAGGACCTGATTGCCAGGTGAGCAAAAATGCTAGAACCTCGGTATGCACCCGTACCTTTCGCAGAGAACTTCATTCCATATGGTTACGGTGGTCGTGCCACTGCTCATAAGCCTTTCATCTCCACTCGGAATGTTACTCGTCGTTTGGCATGGTGTAAAGAACATTTATCGTGGACCGTAGATCAATGGAAACGTTTCCTATGGATTGATGAATACTGATACACGATCCATCTGTCTGATGGCCGTGTGTGGGTACGGCGGCAGCCGGGGAACGCTATTTACCACAGTGTACTATTGCTACGGTCAAGTTTGGAGCTGGCAGTGTACTCATGTGGGGGTGTTTTTCGTGGTATTGTCCCGGCCCATTCGTTATCGTGGACAAACCTGTTAACAGGTATGTCTAACTCGATATTCTGGACAATTATGCCTTACCAACTCTGCGGCAATACTATGGAACCGAGCCTCGTTGGTACCAGCACGATAATGCACCGAGCCATAAAGCAGGGACTGTTACGGCGTGGTTTGACGATAATTCCCGTAACGTGTGTGGACTGGCTAAGGCAGAGCCCTGATCTTAATCCCATAGAACTCCTATGGGATGAATTACAGCGCCGTATAAGAAGTTTGGAACCAAGGCCTACTACTAAGCAACAGTTAGCTGCAGCATTGTGTACTGAGTGGAAGAGCATACCTATCGCTGTGTTTCAAAACCTTGTCGAAAGCATGTCTCGAAGGGTCAGTGCATGCATTAAGGCCAAAGTTGGACCGACACCGTACTAATGTATGTCAATAAATGCTATGTTGTGTTTCTTTTCTAGGTGTCAGGTGACTTTTGTCAATATAGTGAATATACAGAATAGACATTTTGTGATTCAACGTCAGCAATGTATGCAAGTGAACAAGGAATTCATCGAATAAACCCCCGAAAGACATACACAACCAACCATGCCTTATCCGGGATTTGAATCCCGATCCCTCCGTTGGGCGAATAATCATAAGCCATTGCTTAGACCACTGAGCCACCGGGGTGGCAACCTCTGGTTTCAGCTAGTCACATCTGATATTCGTCTTGTCATAAAGGTACTAATAGTCCGTCTGCCTACCAATTACAACAAAAGCGGCTGCAAATCAGAAAAGTTCCAGGACTGGTGCAATAAAGAGTGTAAATATATATATATATATATATATATATATATATATATATATATATATATATATATATATATATATATATATATATAACAGTACCATACTCATAATTAATGTTGGTCACCTTCAAAATACCGCCCTTCCAAAGTTTCCAGCGTTTCTGAAGAAACCAGTTCTGGAAAGAACTTTCCGGGATGTCCGCAAGTTGTTGTTTTGTCACGGCTTCTCGGATAGATGTGATGTCTGCATGGTACTGTCCGTTTAGTGACCTCTTTATTCCGAGGAACAAAAAGAAGTCACAGGGTGATAAATCAGGGGAATATGGCGTATGTGGTAACACAGTGATTTGACGGTGAACCAGGAACTGCTGGACTGACAACACGTTAGGTGTGCTTGAGTTACCATGCAGCAAGAACTAATTTTCGGATTCCAATAACCGGAGACGACGGGGGCGAACACCGCTGCGTAAAGGTCGTAAGAATTGCTTGTAGAATTCTCGATTTATCGTTTGACTCTCTGGTACGAATTCCTAACTGACAGCACTTTTCGAATCGAAAAAGTCTATGCGCATCGTCTTTGTCTTTGATTGTTGCATGAGCGGCCCCGTTGGCGAAGTGGCTTAAGCGATGGTTTATGAACATTCGTCCGAGACGGTGTCCGGGTTCGAATCCCGGTGAGGAATTGACGTTATGTTTGTCTTACAGCACTGTTTCTCTCCCTTCTCTGGAGACAGTGGCCGTAAATTAGGGATCGGAGACAGGTTATAGCCCATTAAGTTGCTCAGGTGGTCGTTAAATCCCCAAATAAAAAAAATAAAAAAATCTCAGGTAGTTGTAATTTCCAGGTAAAGATCAGGGCTCTGTGTTGGCCAGTCCACACACGATATGGAATTATCGTCAAACCACGCCGTAACAGTCCTTGCTTTATGGCTCGGTGCATTATCCTGCTGGTACCAACAAGGCTCGGTTCCATAGTATTGTCACAGAGCTCGTAGGGCATAATTGTAGAGAATATCGAGGTAGACGCGCTGGTTAACAGGTTTGTCCACGATAACCAATGGGCCTGGACGATACCACGAAAAACACCCCCACACGAGTACACTGCCAGCTCCAAACTTGACCGTAGGAACATTACACTGTGTTAAAGAGCGTTCCCCGGCTGCCGCCATGCCCACACACGGCCATCAGACTGATGGATCGTGTATCTGGATTCATCAGTCCATAGGATCCGTTTCCATTGATTTATGGCCCACGATAAATGTTCTTTACAAAATGCCAAACGACGAGTAGCATTCCGAGTGGAGATAAAAGGTTTATGATCAGCCGCACGACCACAGTAACCCATGGAATGAAGTTCTCTGCGAATGGTACGTGTAGATACCGAGGTTCTAGCATTTTTACTCGCCTGTACACTTAGGTCTTGTGCAATACTCCGTCGAATAGCTATAGAGACTCTCCTGATGCTTCGACGTTCCCTATGATTGATTTTCTTTGGTCTGCCGGTACGTTTTGCTGTCTCAGGCACGCCATGTGTCTTCCATTTATCCGGTACATTAAAAACAGTTGACTTTGGTATGTTTAAACTCCTCTTGGTTTTTCTTATGGACAACCCACTAATATACAACCCAAGAATCCTTCCTTTCTCAAAGTCAGTTCTCTCCCGCCACGACATTTTCACTCAACCTCACAGTGCGATAAGATCGCGGTCAGCTGCAGGCTTGTTTTTATACCGTTTGCAGCTGCACCGCGCATCTTAACAACGTAGCGCATCCGTTCATTTGCTTTTGAAGGGGTGTCTGGTGACTCTGTTCAACAGTAATTCAATCAGAAAAAGAAGCTTTCATGCTCCTACACCCAATGCCGGAGACAAGCCAGATTGACGTGTAGTGTTGTGTGAAGCAGGTACCACCTTATCTAACTACAGTTATGATGGGTTAACTTTGGTAGTGTGCTGCATATAAATTTAATTCACTAATGGCTTTAGCTTTTCGATTTGCTCTCGTATTTGTAATTCATGTAGATTGACAGGTAGAAGTCCGCACGTGCCTGAATTTGAAAAACTGGGTCCGGCTCATACTTTGAGTATACGGCCCGACCCGTTCAAGACTTTCATCCAGAGTTCTCAGCCACGTTTTGCAAATAACGCAAGGTTTCCTCTGGATAAACGCAATTGCTCTACTGAACTACCTTAATAGTAGATAGAATGTAGCGCAGAGGGACATGCCATTTATCGTACGAATTCCTCCCACAGTTGAGTTTCAAACCTGACTACTTAGTTCTGTTACAAATCTAAACGCATTTCTTCTTCTACACTTAAGCAAAAGCAAGGTGGCAGCAACTCCCAAATAGGTAAACAAATGCAGTAAAACCTTGTGACGTACTATACTGTGCAAATTAATTAAGTAAAAAATCACTCTTTTTTTCCAAAACTATGCCTTTATATCATTCTATGCCTTGATATACACTGATAAATACCTGTATTAGTATGAAGTATGTCCTCCTTTAGCAGAAATGACTTCTTGAATTCGTTTGGGCATTGACTCCACTAATTGAGTGCACATATTTTTGACTTCATAATCGTGGAACCACACTTTTATAGCATTCGTTATCATGCGTTCTTTGGTTGTACAGTCCATTTTACCTAAACGTCTCTTCAAAATATTCCACAAGTTTTTTATGGGATTTAAGTCTGGTGAATTTCCAGGCCAATCAAGCAAATGAATTTGATTTTCCAGCATGAAATTCTTTACCAATTTCGAATTGTGACATGGGGCCAAGTCATGTTGAAATGTCCCGTCAAAAGTTTGCAAGAATGGAACAATCCTACGTTGTAATATTTTCACATACTTGGCTGAATTCATCATACCTTGAACAGGAACTAAGCTTCCAGTGTCATTTGATGTGAGAAAAAACCAAAACATCTGTTTCAGAGGGTGTTTTACAGTTTGTTTGACATGCTCAGGTCTTAAGGGTGCACAGTTGCTTCGTCTAACGGCATTTTCTTGGTAACCCTGCACAAATAAATCAGTTTCATCACTAAAAATTACCTTTTTCCAGTCGTCAGCAGTCCATGATTTATATTTTTTGGCCCATGCTAAACGTTTTATCTTCATTTTCACATTCAAATATTGCTTTTTCGTTGGTCTTCTTGCCTTCCGACCAATTTCCAGAAGCCTACGGCGTACAGTTGAATCACTAACATCACAACCACTAGCCACTAAATCTCTTTGAAAGTCGGTGCTTGTTTTTTTTTTGGATTCATTTTACTATTTCTGATTAGATATTTATCGGTTCGTGAAGTTGTTTTTCGTTTTTTTCCACATTTACCTCTCCTTTTGGAGACGATGATCCAGATGCATTGTATCGCGTAAGCAGTCTTGATACACTTGATTTGCCTACACCAACTGCAGAAACGATATCTCTCACTGTCATAGAAGTGTGATCCTTCAGAGCAATTACTTTTTTACACGCTTCTTTGGGGAAATATCCATTTTTCAATACACGAAAGCAACACGTACTCACAGAGAGCTGAAACTAACATCCACCTGTCACACACGAAAGCTCACAACTGAAGCTGAAGTACCAATTTCCTCTTTAAAACCGGTCAAACCCCATTCTTACTATCAAGTTCTAACAGTCACACCACCTCACAGCTGATAAAACCGGTTTACGTGGGTTTCCGTCATTAACTGGCAATCACATTACAATTCTGAGAATAAAATAGCTTGTCCCAATTAATTTGCACGGTATAGTATATTCTAAATTAACTTTCCTTTTTAGTTTCTTTCCCTATGTAAATCTTGAGTTTATTCTGTTATTCTTCACTCTCAACGTAATATCTTTTCTCTCAAACGAATACGTTTAGCAACACGATTGAGGTTGAATGCACGTGACGTATACCTGATATTGATAAGGACAAGAGATAAAAGCGACGACTAAATTGTTGCTTAGAGAGCGTTGGGTTGTAAACTGATTATTGAAAAGAGCGTTGTGTGGTGTGTGGAAAGTTTAGTGCAATATGCTATGCTACGATGTGATTGCTACATCCTGAATAAAGCCTCTTTTCCGTAAGTGTGACTTCTGTTGTTTACATGTTTCGTCTGGCCGTTAAGGTTTAATTTTAGGAACTATTTCTTCATATGTTGATGTTTTAAATTAACGTAGAAGTAAGACAAGACTTCTTCGTCATAACCTTGAAAATCCGCCATCGACGGGACCGGACAACTGCCGGGTTTCATAAGCTATCCCAAAATTGCATAGCACGTAACAAGTCACTTTAACGAAAATTTGCACGTCTACACCTTATAAATATGCAGAGGTAGCACTGCCGATCGCATTCTTCGCAATTTGCGAACAAAAAAAGTCGTTTTGGCGATGGAAAAAAGTTTTGGCGAAAATACTTATCATAAAACTCAGTCTAAAAAAATCGAATCAACCGCTAAGGCTGGGCGATGCATCGATACATCGCGAAAATCCGATATAAATTTTACATCGATGTTACGATTCTTAATTGAAGGTTTAACGACCACCGTGAACAACTCAATGGGCTATAAGCAGTCGCCCGTCCCTAATTTAGGTCACTGATTCCAGGGAAGGGAGAGAGCCAGTGCTGTAAGACAAACACAACAACCATGCCTCACCGGGATTCGAACCCTGACCCCTTACGGACGAATGATCAGAGGCCAACGCCTTAGACCACTGCGCCACCGCCCCGGTGGCGCAGTGGTCTAAGGCGTTGGCCTCTGATCATTCGTCCGTAAGGGGTCAGGGTTAGAATCCCGGTGAGGCATGGTTGTTGTGTTTGTCTTACAGCACTGGCTCTCTCCCTTCCCTGGAATCAGTGACCCTAAATTAGGGACGGGCGACTGCTTATAGCCCATTTGAGTTGCTCACGGTGGTCGTTAAACCTCCAATCAAAAAAAAAAAAAAAAAAAAAAAAAAAAGACCACTGCGCCACCAGAGCGGCTACGGTTTTTCGATTGACATAAACTACGATACTTCGCGTAGGCGATTTCTGCGAAGCATCATGAAGGCTGATATAGATATCATTACACAATCGAATCCACATACTGCCACTACCGAGCACAGATCCTCATCACACGTTCGACATGCATTTAAAATGTCCACGCCGATTCGTCGCCTCATTGGTCCGGGTCACTTCAACGCGGCCCATTGAGATGACGAATTTGACAAACCTCCCGATGTTACACGTAGGCGGCTATCGGCAATTCGCACGCTGGGATCGGATGAACTCGCGATGTATTGTTGAGACGGTACATCGGGAGATTCCCATGGTTATTGGTGAAACATTGGATGTTCTCACGAAAACGAAATCGGAAAATTGCCGGATCCTGAAGTTACCGGTTTTCTGGATGCCGGATTTTTGATGCTTTACTGTACTTCGAACTCCTTCATCGCCGTTGTAGCAATTCATCGAGCCAGAAGTTCGGTCATCTGGTTTCGTGAATCTGAGAAATCTATTTATGGAAACATTTCTTGGAAACATCAAACAGAAGCCAACGCTCTTTCCACGTTTTATAAGTGAGTCACGGAAACATTCTTACCGGCCGCCACCGGGAATCGAACCCAGGGTCTTCCAGTTACGCGCCGGACATGCTATCCCTGCACCACAGCGGCGTCGAATTCTCCAGACTCACAAACGACTAACTGTCAAATCACATGACAGATTGCTTCTTGGAGCCTCGCACAATGTTGGGGATTGTGTTTGTGAGTCTGGAGAATTCCATGCCGCTATGGTGCAGTGGTAGCATGTCCGGCGCGTAATTGGAAGATCCTGAGTTCGATTCCCAATGGCGGCTGATGAGAATTTTTCCGTGACTCTCATATAAAACGTGAGAAGAGCGATGCCTTCTCTTTGATGTTCTTAATCCACGTGAATTGTGTGTATTAATTTCTTGGAAAAGTAAAATAGCAGCGTGTATTGGTCGCTAATTGTACGTGCGTAAAACATCGCTCGGAAACGACATTCAGCTCTTTTACGGCATCGAAATATAATGACTGATGTGAAGTCTAACCAGTAATTACCTCATTTTACATGGAATCTCCATAACAGTTAAGCTGACTGCTAACGCTGTTCTACGTGTAAGTGGTCATGAATAAGTTTCCTTTCCAAATATGAATTCAAAAAGATCCCATAAGTCCTGAAGTAACTGCATCGCGCCTAAAAATTGTGCGTAGGGTGGTTACTCAAATTTCGGCCGCTGCCGTGATCATAGAGTTAACCCTTTAACGACCATGAACCTAAAATGTTGTATCACTCTAAATACCACAACGCCTAAAATTGTGTGTTGGTTCACTACTTTGCTTAGTAACAATAATGATGACTGAATGTGACCCTTGATGATTCCTTATAGGTCGTGCAAATTTAAAGAACAGGTAAAGGTAGGAAATCTGACTCACTTTAGACAGGCGGTTCGGGTGGCTATGGTCATTTATATGTACGGGCGTTTTGGGCTTTATGATCGTTAAAGAAAATTTAAAAACCAACGCAGTGAAAACGAATTTGATTTCAACATTTAAAGAAACAAACCAGTCCACTTCACATTTTCATCTTATAGCCCGGGGCTTGCCGATTTCAACTGAAACTAATGAACGTCCCCGAAAGCGAATTCACTTTCATGAATCCTTTTACTCAGTGATCTACGCCATCTGATTATTTAGCAAGTCAGTCTTCGTTTTGTGATCGAAACGTTTTTCTTCAACACAGGAGCAAAATGCTAAACTTTCCATCACAGGTCCGGCCTGACCCGGCCAGAGTGCATGGTCAGGTTCGGATTCTTATTAACTGTTGATGTACTTGACTTTTGACGTGGAACTACGCCTTACTATGCGAATAAGATCGGGCGACTTAGGGCCGACCGACTGTGACAAAAATAGGTCCCGATTGAATACATTATAGCGTTAAAAATGCGTGTCGCACACTAATCATGTTAGCATATTCGTAAACAGCATGGAGTCCAATTCGCGTACTGCGCATTACATCGTGCGCGCGCCGCTCCCCTCGCTCCCTGTGCGTGGGGGAGATAAAGCAATACTTCTGCGGGTGCCGCAGCGTTTAACTCAGTCTATCTCGGCAACCGTGCGGGCAACACGACTGTGCGTGGTATCGTTTTAAAGCTCTCGACGAGATCTATTCAAATATATGAAGAACATTTCGCAGTGGATTGAACTGAACATTTTAAAATTTGTTTCCTTGTGAATCGGTGAATACTTTGGACAATATCGCAGTTTATCTGGACAACCGTGAGTGCAAAACGACTATGCGTGGTATAGTTTTAAAGCTCTCGACGAGATCTATTCAAATATAGGAAGAACATTTCGCAGTGGTTTGAACTGAACATTTTAAAAATTGTTTCCGTTTCCTTTTGAATCGGTGAATACTTTGGACAATATCGCTGTTTATCTGGACAACCGTGAGTGCAAAACAACTATGCGTGGTATCGTTTTAAAGCTCGCGACGAGATCTATTCAAATATAAGAAGAACATATCGCAGTGGTTTAAAATAATTTTTTTACAAATTGTTTTCGTGTGAAGGGGTTAACATTTTCGACAATGCCGAGGAATTTGCTTAATGAACGCAAGCAAACGTGGAGAAAATCAAAACGAGAGGCAAGACTAAGTGACGAGGAGTGTAAGAAGCCCAAGAAGACCGCAGGCCTACGAACTGGAGAGTATCAAGAACACCTGAAAGCATCCACCGCCAAACAAAAATTTAACGCACCGATCGAACCCGTACCCGGCCCATGTCGAACACCGCTTTGTATTCGCAATGTATCCAGCATTATTTGTAAAAAATATGTAAGCTACTTTTCATATCATAGACCTGTGTTGGCAATAACAAAATAAATAAACGCTTTGAAACCATACTCGACTAGCTCATTTCAACTCCCCGAACTGCAAGTCGTAGTCCTACGTTCCAAACTGACGGCTCAATCAGAACTGAGCGTACCTGATTCCCCCCCCCCTTCTTTTTCAATTAATGCTTCAACTTCACGAAACAAGATGAACGAGGTTCAGGCGCGATGCGTTGCTATAACAACGGTGAGAGAGTTACCTATTCGGGGATCGAGGGCTACCTGGCTTATATGTACTTCAGTGTTGAAAACGAAATGACAAAAAAACGTTTAGCCAGAATCGAAAAAACGAATCAACAACAAATGTATTTTGCCAGAACTTGAAAGACAGAAATTGCAGCCCTCACAATATTCCAGTGTCTACGCGTATTTGTTCATTTAAATCTCAAGGTGCACCACGAGTTACAAATAGATTAATTACACCATTCGAATTCTGCAACTATTTTAACTTAACTATAACTTTGAAATCACCTAGCAAGCGAGTGATTCGGATACAGTGTAGTTGCAAGTGGCGCTGGAATGATATATCTAGTTAACCCTTCTTCTCTGCTCCATGACCCAAGGTGTGATGGAGAAAAGGTAGTCCTCCTGACACAAGCATCATAACACTGGGTAGAAAAAAGTGATTCAAACATCTTCTTCCTTCTTTCTTAGATTCGTCGACGTTGTTCTGGCCTTTTTAGCAGGTAGTGAGTCAGAAAAGATTAATGTCAAAAATCCCCCTAAATAACCACTAAGAATAACAACGCCAAGGGGAAAGCAACGCATTATGTTGCACAGGTTCATTCGTTTCATCCCACTTCAAAGACAGCGAATATATTCTTAAGACAGCGAATATATTAGTTTAGCGAATATATTCTTAAGGCAGCGAATATATTCCTTCTGTCACTCCATTTTTGTAAGTTAATCCATTTCAGCCGGTTAAAGCGTTAAACGTGCCATCAACTATTCTTAATCCCCTGCTCACTGTACATCTCCCCAAATCTCTTCCACAAATCTTTGCCATCTGCAATATTCTTCCATGTCACTCAGACATGCTTTCAGATTTTATCCACCCATTTTGATCGTGGTTTTCTTAATTCACTGCACACTAAAGGTATCTCAAAGTCTTTTCCACAAATCTCTGTCATCAGCAATTCTCTTCCAAGTCACACCGACATGCTTTCAAATTTTATCCACCCATCTTCATGGTGGTTTTCTTCTGGGCCTTTTGGTGCTCCTTGATATCCAGTCTAGCATTTCAATTATCTAACGAAGGTCATTTTTTCCGGCACCATTTTCACTTGAGTGCCATAATTTGATCGTGATGTCATTAAGTCTTTTCATTTTACTGATAAGTTCCTTTGCCTATCTTTCTTGATTACATGAATCATACATTTATCCACACTTCTTTGTGATGCCCTTTGTCTATGGACTTCTTAACCAACTATAAAAAAAATACACCGAGAGGTTGAAAACAATTCAAAGAAGCACGGAGAGGCACACCTGCTATTCGTAATGAATTAAATAAAAAATATTTCGTAATTCTTGGGATACCTACATCAACTCCTATTGGAAAATCGCCCACAGAGAGATCTATAGCATTTCATTTCAGCAAAATGCACCACGTTTTGCATGGGCGCAGTCGAACCCACATATAACGACCTCGCATAACATGAAGTTGCATAAACCACCGAAGTTTTTAGAGATCCCTTGAACTTTGTAATGTTCTCCATTGACATTTTAACCGCATATTACGAACAATTAGTTTTGAAGAAACCGCATATGTCGAAGTTCAGCTTGGTTTACCACACACACACACACACACACACACACACACACACACACACACAAAATAGGTGACATTCAACCAGTTTTTTTAACTGGAAAACAAGGAACTACCGGCTGTTTACAACACCCCCTGGTTCTCCTTGCAGATTAGGTATTTTTTTATTGAGGTGTAACGACCATTGTAAGCAACTCAGTGGGCTATAAGCAGTCGCCTGTCTTTAATTTAGGGCCACTGGTTCCAGGCAAAGGAGACAGCTATTGCCTTAAGAAAAACACACCATTTATGCCTCACCAGGATTCGCAAACGGACCTCATCGCGAACGAACGGTCAGAAGCCATTGTGAAAACACAGTCTTGTCCACGACGGATATCGAATTCGGGTTCCCTCACGCCGATGTAAGTCGCTCTCCCAACTGAGCTACGCGGACATGTGCTCTCATTGCCATCTGCCTTTATCTCATGTGCGTCCTGCGGTGCAGGCACGTCACATCTCTCCCCTCCCCCCCCGAAAGAGGGCCGGAACATGGTCCACGGGTCAGCCATGACCATGTGTGACTGTAGGCAGTCATCCCCTGAAGAACGTGCATTTGAGAACTCCCAGACAAGTTGGTGTGTGGTACGTAACATCACAGACATTTTATTTTTCGAAGCACTGAAGGAGGAATTCTCATTTTTCCTGTCTTGCGGTGTGGAAATAACATCACACCATTGCGAGAAACTTAACAGCCGGGTCATCCTGAAAGTTCTGGCGCCAATGTGAACGCACAGTCTTGTCCACGCCGGGAATCGAACCCGGGTCCCCCTCACTCCGGAGTAAGTCGCTCTCCCAACTGAGCTACACGGATATGTGCTCTCACTGCTATCTGACTTTATCTCATGTGCGTCCTGCGGTGCAGGCACGTCACACCATCGCTTAGACCACTGCGCCACCAGTACGGCATCGGTCAGTTCGCATAAAGACAAGAATACGGTGAGGCATGGATGTTGTTTTTGTCTTACAGCACTGGTTTTTCCCCTTCGCTGGAACCAGTGGCACTGAATTAGGGACGGGCGACTGCTTATAGCCCACTGAGTTGCTCATGTTGGTCTTCAAACCTCCAGCCCCCCCCCCCCCAAGCGAAAAACGTGTTTCAGATGTTTATTTTTGCTCCCCCCTCCCCACGTATGTTAAACATGCATCTCATGGGCACACGTTGTTTTTCCCCACTCCGCTAGTCATCTTCCAATCACTGTGAATCTCTGTTCAGAAAACATTAGTTTTTTTCGCATCTAGAAACAACTTATTTACGGCGTCGAAAAAAGTTGAAAAACATTTAAAAACAGCGGCCATGACAAGAACAAAACAAGCAAGAATTAATTCAGATATCAGACGTATGTAGCAGGCGAGATATTATATTTTTGGCCGTTACTTCAATTTTTACATTCGTTAAATGTTTTGCTTACGGCAGATCTCATTCATATTATTTTGCTAGCTGTAGTTTTTAATTAACAAGTATTATTTACCTTCGATTAATTGACAAAAAGTTTATGATTGATTAATTTTAACTTGACATCATGTAATATGCCAAAAATAGCCCATTTTTTATCTTTCCGGTTTTAACGAAGTTCGCATGCATCAAATGTTTTTGACTGTCTCTTTCAACTTCGTTATATGCGGGTTCGACTGTATAAAGGTGTTCTTCATCAACTTCGTTATATGCGAGTTCGACTGTATAAAGGTGTTCTTCATCAACTTCGTTATATGCGGGTTTGACGGCATTTTCAAAATGGGTTGATGTTATTTTAATTCATCTGCGGGTTTGATTTCGAAAATAAAATCCTCTTTGGTTATTGGCAGCATTTCGTATTTATTAAGCTCGTTGAGCTGAGCATTAATCGGAAGTTACTTAATGATAAAAATGTAGACGTAAGATTGACAGGACATACAACTGTAATCGAAAATTCATGAGATTCGTGTGCTTCTGCAAGTAATGGTTTCTCACACTGGTTATGAATAATTCCTCCCATTCGTGGCCGTAACTGTTACCAAGTAAAGTGAGTAGATGTTCATCATGTCATATTGAACTTATCGGAAATTCCGGAAACTGAATATAGCTGTCCAACATACTTTCCAAGGAGTGACATCTCATCATATGGAAAAGGGAAATCAAAAAATCGATACTATGTAATGCGTTATAAGTGATGCAGCACGTCTGACTTACCATCAGTATGTCTCTCAAACTGTTTGTAACGTCAGTTATTTTTAAATTCAACAATTTCTGTTTAAATGTTGAAAACGCGTCTGAACGATAATGGTTGCTTTCAGGAAAAAACAATATACACGAAAATAATCAACAGACCGAGCCTGATAAATCGTTTCACCTTTAGTACGTCGATGCTTACGTGCGGCGTTTAGTGATACGGTAGATATATTGATATTACATTGAAAAACGAATGGCACGTGCTTGAGACTGAATATCAATTCTCATGGGCGGCACGATGTAGGAAGGTTCCATTGGGTTTTCTATAAACTACAATTTGAATACTAGTTAGTAAAAACTTCCATACCTTTTCTCACATTTTCTACGCGATATAGAATAGCAGATCCACGATATCCAATCACTGGCAGGTGGGTGTTTTATAGGGTTGTTTAAAATGTCTGTGTAGTAAATTTTGTTTTAAGGTGGACGTCAAGTAATTTTGCTTCTTATACTTCCATTGGGCAAACGTCTGCACACATTTTCCTCACAATTAATGCGTTCCCAAGGACGACAATTTGAACAACAATTAACATAACTTCATATTATAACTTCGAATACTTAATATTTTCTAAAACAACCATAATTATATTAAAAATCAATAACTTTTCCTTTGGTGGTGTTGAGACCAGAAAAAAGATGGCGCGACCTGTACATTGATGACGTCAGTAGACAAACAAATGGCGTATTGCTTAATTATGGTTATATTTTAGAAAATATTAAGTATTCCAAGTTATAATATGAAGTTATTTTAAATCGATGTTCAAATTTTCATGAAGAAAATGTGTACAGAACAGAAGTTTGCCCATCGGAAGTATAGGAAGCAAAATCATTGGACGTCCACCTTAATTTCGTCAATGTAGAAACTGCGACGTAAAATGTAATGGAAATTAAAGCAAATCAAGTGAGTTTCGGTTTTGGTAATAATTTAATTCGGTTTTGGTAATAATTTAGCTCACATGTGTCTTGTGTTCCGTTGCCCTAAGTTCTGAGAAAAATAAAAGTAGACATTTTTCCTGCCCATGCTCAGTACATCCAAAACGAAACAAGATGCTTTTGGCTTACTTAATGTTTTGGGACAACAGAGAACGCAAGGGTAGATATGGAGATTTATTATCGTTTTGTTTTGGGGTTTAATGACTGCCGTGAGAAGCTCAACGGGCTACAAGCAATACCCATTCCGAATTGGGGGATAGTGGTCCCAGGGAGGTAGGAGATGCTGCAACACAGGCACACTATCCAAGTCTGACACGAAACTCGAACCCCGACCAATCTCTAACGATTGTTTGGAAGCCAGCTTCGGACCACTTAGCCGCCGGGGAAGGAGAAGAAAATAATTAGTTTCCTGTGGAAGTATTCCAACACAGATTCAGTGCTCGGAAAAGAGAAGGTCGGTAAAAACACACGATGTCGACTTCAAATTTAGATTCTGAGAGGGAAAAAAGTCAAATATTGCACTGGGTAAAATCTCAGAGTAGAAAGGGTTTGTCTACCACGCAATGCATACCAAACAGATTGTTTGAATTGATAAGTTAGAAGCATTTACAATCTCGAACAAATTCACTGCTGTCTGCATTAAGATACCACAACGTGGTTTGTCACAAATATATATATATATATTTCATGTCGACCACGGTTTCGCTGGGTATTGACCTAACTTCGTCAGAAAGAATGGCACGTAAATATTCAAATTGTACATAATATCATAAATGGTGTATACAGTCACGTGTTTTGGTTAGTTGCTTCCACGCGCTTGATAGAAATGGTGTGGATGCCATGTCATTAACAAGTCACAAAGACTTCTGTTATACACTATATTGACAAAAGACGCCTGATACCCTTTCAAAAGCAAATGCGCGGTACAGCTGCAAACGGTATAAAAACAAGCCTGCAGCTGACCGCGATCATATCGCACTGTGAGGTTCAGTGAAAATGTCGCGTAGGGAGAGAACTCACTTTGAGAAAGGAAATATTTTTGGCTGTTACATTAGTAAGTTGTCCATAAGAGAAACAGAGAGGCGTTTAACACATACCCAAGTCAACTGTTTGCGATGTACTGAATAAGTGGAAGACACATGGCGTGCCTGAAGCAGCAAAATCTACCGGCAGAACAAAAAATATCAGTGATAGAGGACGTCGAAGCCTCAGGAGAGTCGTAACAGCTAATCGACGGAGGTCTGCACAAGACCTCAGTGTACAGGCGAGTAAAAATGCTGGAACCTCGGTATGTACACGTACCTTTCGCAGAGAACTTCATTCCATGGGTAACCGTGGTCATGTGGCTGCTCATAAGCCTTTCATCTCCACTCGGAATGCTACTCGTTCTTTGGCATGGTGTAAAGAACATTTATCGTGGACCGTAGATCAATGGAAACGGGTCCTATGGACTGATGAATCCAGATACACGATCCATCAGTCTGATGGCCGTGTGTGAGCATGACAGCAGCCGGGTGAACGCCATTTACCACAGTGTACTTACTGTTCCTACGGTCAAGTTTGGAGCTGGCAGTGTACTCGTGTGGGGGTGGTTTTAGTGGTATGGTTCCGGCCCACTGGTTATCGTTGACAAACCTGTTAACAAGCATGTCTAACTCGATATTCTGGACAATTATGCCCTACCAACTCTGTGGCAATACAATGGAACCGAGTCTTGTTGGTTCCAGAAAGATAATGCACAGAGCCATAAAGCAACGACTGTTGCGGCGTGGTCTGACGATCATTCCGTATAGCGTGTGGGCTGGCCAGCACAGAGTCCTGATCATAATCCCATAGAGTACCTATGGGATGAATTAAAGCGCCGCATAAGAAGTTTGTAACAAAGGCCTACTACTAAGCAACAGTAGCATTTTGTTCTGAATGGAATCGCATAGCTACCGCTGTGTTCCAAAACCTTGTCGAAAGCATGTCTCGAAGGGTCAGTTCATACATTAAAGGCAAAGGTGGACCGACACCGGTCAATAAATCCTACGTTGTGTTTCTCTTCTACGTGTACGGTGACTTTTGTCAATATAGTGTATATGGAAAGCTTCCAAAACATCAAGTTTGGTGGTTGAATCGGGCTTGTCAATTACTTTTGCTTTTTTAAAGAGAAATGCATGGTCCTTTTCGCAACTGTGTTTAGCCATCGATGACTTCTTTAGGTCACAGTTTCGAATGCAGGTCTTGTGCACCTTCAATAAAAACTAACCAAAACCGTGACTGTAAACACCATTTATGATATCATATACAATTTGAACATTTACTTATCTTAATATATACAGTATAATCGTCACAAGACTTTAGTCTTTGAATTCAAGACACTGCTGTCTGTTGAAAATGCAACACGAAGAAAAACCTGAGATACTGAAGGGAGATTTTTATAGGATGCATAAAACTTATGATACAAGATGTAAGTCAATCAGAAGTACAGACCTGTTGGAGCTGTGGGTGTAACATGCAATATTCCGTTCCTTCTGTACCTACCACGAGCGATGATAACGGCTCATATACGACGTGGCATCCACTGGAAGGGATTCCGGATGTCGCACTACGGAACGTCATTTCATGCTGTCTCGATTCGTAAACTAACAGTGGAGACGGGACAGGAATCGAGCGACCACATCCCACACTTCTTCAATAGGCGACCAAATCAGGCGAACGAGCTCGCCAAGGAAAACGAGGCACATGTCGAGTATCCAGGAGTAGTAAAAACATTCCGCTGCGCATGTGGTCGCGCATCGTCCCATTGAAAGATGACACTAGGAACCGTCTGTAGATATGGCAGTACTTCAGCCTTCACAAGTTCAGCGGTGTATCGCTGGCTGGTCATAGTTCCTGCAATGCGTAGGTGGCGCGAACGTGAATGGAACCCAACACTACCGCACACCAGAACGTGAATGGAACCAACAGCACCCCACACCAGAACGCCCGGTGTAACGCCCGTATGACGCTGCATAATACATACCTGCAGCACTTTGTCGCCAAAGATACGTCCATCATGGGTCATTAGGTTAAACCGCGACTCGTCGGAAAACACTATGCACTGCCATTCATCACATCAGTGACTGCGTTCTTGACCCCACTTCAGTCGCTGACGTCTGTGGTTTAAGGTCAAGGGAAGTCGTTATAACAAACGGCGAGCCACGCGTCTTCTCTAAAGCAAACAGTTTCGGACAGAGCTTACAGCCAACCCTTGATGAAATACAGACCTCCACTGTGGTAATAACCCTCAGTCCGTCGTAGAGTTACACGCCCCTCGAGTTAGCGCGTCAAACCTTCTTCCCACTGACGCCATATTGGCATCTCTAAGTACGCGTTTCGTCCAACACGAGCGTAGATGCCATGGAAGAAAGGTTCGCCTTCCCAGTAAGCCTTGCTAAAGTCTGTCAGCTGTATGTGCGAGTTCCGTCTGCAGAATCTGGCTTTACTACCACTACCTTACTGCCACAATTCTCGCAAATCGACTACGGCAACTTATATTACCCATCTATGCTCGACATGCCGTGAATGCGGTACCCTGCCCACGGCATTTGAGCACCATCACTGACCCTGCTATCCATTTTCATGTAGGACTAACGTCCACAGAGGAGGTTTAGACCCCAGCAACCTTCAACTGTTGCAGCCTATCGGGAGGCGTTACGGAAACGGAAGGAAGGGAGAGCAAGTCTAACGACTTCGATTAGAACAGGTCAGAATGACGACAGTAGATGGCGCCACCGTACAAGCCGACGGTGCGCATTGAAGAGAGAGAGAATAATCAGGGGAGTTAGGAATTTACACCTTTATATGTAAGCGTGGTGTCAGTACCCGAGAGCCGTCAGCTTAACGGGCTCGTCCGAAACACGGTGGATATTCAGCGATTATTAACAAATGTCACCACTCCGGATCAAACCTAGGTCCTCTCCGTGAGAGTCACATTCGTTAACCACTAAGCCATCCGCGGCTCAATAAGTTGCGCTGTGCGGAGAACTACGAGGGGTCGCCCAGGTGGCGTAGTGGTCTAAGCAATGGCTTCTGATCATTCGTCCGAAAGGGGTCTGGGTCCGAATCCCGATGACGCATGGATGTTGTGTTTGTCTTACGGCACTGGCTCTCTCTCTCTCTTCCCTGGAACCATTGGCCCTAAATTAAGGACGAGCGACTGCTCATAGCCCATTGAGTTGCTCACGGTAATCGTCAAACCTCCAATCAAAAATAAAAAAACATAAAACTACGAGGGCATGGTTGTAAACATTTGCACCTCCTCACATGACCTGAATATCCTGTGAGTTTCAGTCTTAACGAAAACAATTTTCGCGGTGTTGGATTTTCAATAAGCAGAAGTGTATTTAACGCTGATCATAGGCGCCGACTGTAGGGGCAAGACAAATATTTCCCCTCCAATAATTTTAGTGGGGGCACTGCCCCTCAATATTTTTCGTCCTGTTTAATGAACATAATTGCTTTGGCCTCATAAGGTGGGACTAGCTCCTCCTTATGAGGCCAAAACGATTTATTTCCAAAAAAATTAGTAAATAACAAAATAAATAAAAACTTTCTCCCATATTCTGCATTGCTCATTTGATAAGAAATTGGATTGCCATCCCCATATTGTGTTGGACATGTTCTCGCGATGTAGTAAATGTGTAAAACAATTATCAAAAATAAAATAAATAAAAATACAGATATGTATAATCTCTAACGCCGCTATTTATTTATGTATTTCTTGTTCTTTGTTTGAGCAACCGCTCTATTTTCTCTAATTTTATCAACGTTCGGAAATAAAATCTTTCTGGATATTTTTATGAAATCACAGGCTGAATTTTATTTTTTTAAATGTTAATATTCAGCAATATAATATTTCTCTTAACCTTGTTCATTTGCTGATGAGCAATTACAATTGCGTTTTAAAATATACATCGAAACTCGTAGTTTAGCGTTTTGCCCATTTTTTTTATTTTCCTCCTGACAATGGAAGAGGAGTGCCCCTCCGACGTCTGATCTATTCACGCCTACTATCAAATAATTTGGTAAAGTCGGCGTACCTGACGCTCATGAAACAGCTTTATTATGCATTTTCGAATAATTTGGTTAAGTCGGCGTACCTGACGCTGATGAAACAGCTTTATTATGCATTTTCGAATAATTTGGTAAAGTCGGCGTACCTGACGCTGATGAAACAGCTTTATTATGCATTTTCGAATAATTTGGTAAAGTCGGCGTACCTGACGCTGATGAAACGGCTTTATTATGCATTTTCGAATAATTTGGTTAAGTCGGCGTACCTGACGCTGATGGAACAGCTTTATTATGCATTTTCGAATAATTTGGTTAAGTCGGCGTACCTGACGCTGATGAAACAGCTTTATTATGCATTTTCGAATAATTTGGTTAAGTCGGCGTACCTGAAGCTGATGAAACAGCTTTATTATGCATTTTCGAATAATTTGGTTAAGTCGGCGTACCTGACGCTGATGAAACAGCTTTATTATGCATTTTCGAATAATTTGGTTAAGTCGGCGTACCTGACGCTGATGAAACGGCTTTATTATGCATTTTCGAATAATTTGGTTAAGTCGGCGTACCTGACGCTGATGAAACAGCTTTATTATGCATTTTCGAATAATTTGGTAAAGTCGGCGTACCTGACGCTGATGAAACAGCTTTATTATGCATTTTCGAATAATTTGGTTAAGTCGGCGTACCTGACGCTGATGAAACAGCTTTATTATGCATTTTCGAATAATTTGGTAAAGTCGGCGTACCTGACGCTGATGAAACAGCTTTATTATGCATTTTCGAAGCAGAATCGCTGACTTGCTGAAACCTTATTGTAGCAAGCAACGCTAGCTTCCTAGCACGTCTTTTGTAAAAAAAGATCGTGCTTCTGTTATCGGGTTGTCCGCCCGTCTGTACCCACGATATTTCTGCAACTATTAGTCCGATTTGAAAAATTCTTTTTGTAATCGAAACTTGAAATATGCAAATGATGATCCTTCATTTCGTTTTTTTACGATGTACAATTTCGCCGGTAGAGGGCGTAAATGCAGATGATGTCGAATTCAAAAACACGTTTTATTCCACATATTTGCTTCTACACATCCGATTGAAATTTTTTTTATCTTTCGATTCCATTTATGTCGACGGGTATTTTAGATATAGTTACTTTTTCAAATTACGCACAGATTTTCCGCTAGGGGGCGTAAAAGTAAATTACATTTTTCCCGATAACTCTTCTTCTAAAACTCAGATTTGAAAATTTTTTCTTCAGCGGATACATCTCCTGATGGAAACTATTTTGCATAAAATTTTTAATTTTTGGTAAAGAATATTTTGGCCACCAGGGGGCGTAAGTGTTAATTTTTGTTTCTGATGTATTTGCCATAAAATCGGAGGTTCTAAAATATCGATTATAAAAATTCTTTCGTGGACTCATGCCACTCACATCGATAAACCTTTTTGGAATATTTTCTTCTTAAAATATTGCACAGTTTCTCCGCCAGGGGGCGTAGATGCACATCTTATTTTTGTCAATATCTCTACTTCTAAGGAGCCCGATTTGAAAAATTCCTTCTTTGTTATATAGTGTTTTCCGTGTGACACGTTTTTCAAAAAAATTTAAAATTTTCAAATAATTCATAGACTTTCCGCTAGGGGGCGTAGCGAAAAATTGCGTTTCCCCCTATATCCCTGCTTCTAAATCTCCGACTTAAAAAATTCTTTCTGCACCGGATACAGCTCCTGGTGGGAAATCGTTTTCACGTAATTTCTAATTTTTGTAAAAAAAATAGTTTGGCCACCAGGGGGTGTAAATCTTAATTTCCGCTTCTGTTGTATTTGCAGCAAAATATGAGCTTCTAAATTCTCGATTGAAAAAAACGTCGTTTGTTGACCGATACTAGTCATGTCGACAAACCTTTCAGAAACATTTTCTTCTTAAAATAGTGCATAATTTCTACGCCAGGGAGCATAGATGTATATCTTATTTTTGTCAATATATCTACTTCTATGAATCCAATTTGAAAAATTCCTTCTTTGTTGGATGGTGTTTCTAGTGCGACATGCGGTTGATATAATTTCAAAATTTTCAAGCAATTCATAGACTTTCCGCTAGGTGGCGTAAATGTAAATTGCGTTTCCCCCTATATCTCTGCTTCTAAATCTCCGATTTGAAAAATTCTTTCTGCACCGCATACAGCTCCTGATGGGAAATCCTTTGCGCATATTTTTAATTTTTGTAAGAAGTTGTTTGGCCACCAGGTGGCGTAAGTCTTAATTTCCGCTTCTGTTGTATTTGCAGCAAAATATGAGCTTCTAAAATCTCGATTGAAAAAAAAGTCGTTTTATGACCAATATACTCATGTCGACAAACCTTTTAGGAAAATGTTCTTCTTGAAAAAATGCATGGTTTATACGCCAGGGGGCGTAGATGTATATCTTATTTTTGTCAATATCTCTACTTCTAAGAGTACGATTTGAAAAATTCCTTCTTTGTTGGATAGTGTTTCCGATGCGAAATGTTTTTCCTATAAATTCAAAATTTTCAAGTAAATCATAGACTTTCCGCTAGGGGGCACAAAGGTAAATTGCGTTTTCTGCGTTATTTCTGCTCCTGAAGCTCTGATTTGAAAAATTCTTCCTGTGTCGCATACAAGACCTGATGGAAAATATTTTTCACATAATTTCTAATGTTTGGTAAACAATGGTTTAGCCACCAGGGGTCATAAGTGTTAATTTCTGCTTCTGAAGTATTTGTTGCAAAATCTGGGCTCCTGAAAACTCGACTAATTTTTTTTTCCTGGACCGATACCGTCTATATGGATAAACCTTTTGAGAATAATTTCTTCCTAAAATAATGCATGGTTTTCCGACCAGGGAACGTAAAGACACATCTTATTTTTGTCGATAACTCTGTTTCTAAGAGTTCGTAAGCTCACGATTCCATTTACAGCAATATATGAAGGATTAAAAACCCGATTGAAATCTTCTTTCTTTCGTCAGATCTATTGTTTTGCATACCGGTTCCATTGACTTTGAATAGCTTTAATAAATTTAATTTGCGTCAGAACGGATTCAAAAGTCGTGCTTACTACACCCGAAAATTCGGTGTCATCTTTCTTGTTTTTAGGGGTGAATGATGTATAGTGAAGCAGAGTTCCATAACGGTTCGCCATCACCGGTACGCCTGTAAAAGAACCATGAACAGGAAATATGACAATGGAATCTATTCAATATTTATAGTAATCGCAGAAAGCAGCACTTTTAGTACCTTATGCTTTAAATTTAAACAACCCATATGGAGTAGTTCATTGGCAGTTTAATGCATTTCTCCTTTGTTCTTTTCTGATTAAGTTAATTATCTCATTGCAACAAACGGTACACTCCCCAAAAATGGCTCGTTAATGATATATCTGTAAACAACAGCGTGTATACTCGCTACTTTACCGAAGTTTTCATTAATAACATCGTGAAAAATTACAGTAATTGAATGATAATACAGGGTGTCCGAGACTTATTGGACACATTACAAAATTATATAAAACAAAACGTTAAACAGATAAAAAGAAACTGACTGTACTAACTTACAATGTAACTACACAAGTTAATAAATTTCGATGTGAGATCCCTTGGTTGCTCGTAGTACGTCCAAGCAATACTGGATTTCATGCCATGTATTGGCAAGCATCCGAGGAGTTATGGAATTAATAGCAGCTGTGATACGCTGCTTCAGGTCCTGCAAATCAGTACAAGGCGTCTGATAGACACGATCCTTCACATAATCCCACATGAAATAATTCAATGGAGTTAGATCTGGAGAGCGAGGAGGCCACGGAATCAGACCACCACGCCCAAACCATCTGTTGGGGAAATACTCATTCAGGCACTTACCTACACACGTTGATCAATGCGGAGTCGTCGTCTTGTTGGAAAACGACGATGTCATATCTTTTGATCTAGGTTATAGCGAAATTTTCTAGCATATCCAAGTAAATGTCACCATTTATGGCTTTTTTCGCAGAAGAAGAAAGGGCCAATCACTTCTCTTTTTGATAGGGCGCACCACAAATTAACTTTTGGAGAATCACATTCCAGTTCAATAGCAGCATGAGGAGGTTCACTGCCCCATATCCTACAGTTGTGACGATTCACAATACCGGATACATGAAATGTGGATTCATCACTAAAAATTACAGTACTGAGAAAGTTTTCGTCGTTTTCCACTCGATTCAGCATATCCGCAGCGAAATCGTATTGCAGAGTGTGACCATTTACATGCATCTTTTGCACTATTTGAATTTTATAAGCATGAAATTTTAATTTCTTGTGCAAGATATCGTGAACTGTCGATTTCGGAATGCACAGTTCTCTGCTTGCTTTACGAACGGATTTCCTGGGGCTTCGTCGGAAACTTTCATTAACTTGGTCAACCGTCTCACCGCTGACGCTAGGCCTACCGGGTCCTCCACGATGTTCCACATTGCCAGCTTCTTTAAACTGTTTCACCCACCACTTAATTGAATTCGTTGACGGAGGATTACAACCATGCTCTAAACGGTACCGTCTTTTAACTTTAATGACAGACTTTAATTCCGCAAGCCGTAACACACACATCGCCTTCTGCTGCACAGATGACATGACTACTGATTGCGTATTTCTTATACATTCCTCATCAGGCCACACTTAGCGCCATCTATCGGATTCTGGGAATAACAATTCTGCAAAACAAAAATATAGAAACCGTGTTAGTAATATGTGGCATAGAAAAACAGACAACACTCATAGATTTTTTTTTTATAAATTTTTTTGTAATGTGTCCAATAATTATCGGACAGCCTGTATATATAAATAACACTTGCCGTTTCTACACGATATGATAAAAGTCGATGATGGTGACATTAAAAACTTTAATTAAAAGGTTAAAAGTTAAAATACATAAGCACTTTCGCGTCTACTATAGACCCATCATCAGATGTGAATTAAACCGTATTCAGAGATTACATAGGGTTATATATCAGGAATGATGCCATATTACAACTTAAAATTTGAGAAACAAAGACACATAGGTGACATAGTCAATCACAAAACCTGTACACGAGAGTCCACGGCTTGTGGGAGGGGGTACTGTTTGTTCAAAATAAGGGTCTTCCAAACCTCAGGAATGTTATTAGGGAAATCATCATTGTTGTATTTCCCTAATAACATTCCGGAGGTTTGGGAGACCCTTATTTGAACAACAGTACCTGTAAATAATAAACATTCTGTAAATTACAAAGTTGAATTACATGACGGACATGCCAGTATTGTCATATTGTCCCAATCTGGAAAAACCTTACCACTGCCAACTGCTCTTGCAAAGGCAGTCGTTTGTGACGCGTTCCAAAAATTGTATTTGTGTTCCATAAGTCTGGTATGTAACTTCCTAGATGTTGAGCCATTATATACGCAATCGTGAGTTCCTGGATCATTCGATCGCAACGGTATACTGTAAGCACCCCATTTATCGAGACTTGGCACAGGATCACGGTCGCTACGGATCGATGACAAGATATTCGTGGTTTTGTTGAAAGTAAAAATTGAATGATATTTGGTAAGAACATACCTTCATCCATGAAAAACAGAACCATGTTATAAGAGTTGTTGAAAGTGTCAGCCTTGTGCATCGATACAGGCTTGAACACGAGACTCTATATTTCGAAAGGTTCGCGCCAGTTGCTTCTGTATAACCGCTGTCACTGCCTCGCAGATATTGTTCTTCAATGCTTCAAGGGTTGTCGGCTTGTTTTGAAGCACCACTGATTTGAAATACCCACAGAGAAAGAAATCAAGGGGTGTTAGGTCAAGAGATCAAGGTGGCCATATTCCTTTAGAAATCACCTGATCTCCAAAGAATGATTCAATTTCAGCCATACTCACATGTGATGTATGGCAAGTTGCCCCATCTTGTTGAAAAATATCCAGTGGTCAGCTCTTCAGGGTGCAGTTGGTTAACGAATGCCTGGAAAATTCCCATGTAGAAGGCTGTTGTTACCGTATCCTAAAATAAGATGGGGTCCAATGATCCGCCAACATGATAGTGCGCACCACACTCCAATATTTATGTGCGTGAAGTGGTTTCTCAATAAATGCAGGCATTGCATCTGCCCACATATGCGTGTTTTGTGCGTTTATGTATCCCGATAAGTGAATCCACGTTCCTTCGGATAAAAGGGTGTAGTCCAAGAGGTCCGGTTGTTTCGCAACAAATGCCTGAAATCACTGGCAGTACTTCATTCTTTTCTCTTGGTCTGGGGCTTTCAGTTCGTGAACAGCAGACTAACGATCCAGATAAATTGCAGCCTCCTTCACTGATCTATGACACGTGCTCTTTGACCTACCGGTTTTCCTGGCACGTCTACGCAAAGATTTCCATGGCGAAACAGAAATCTTTACTGGATGTTCTGCACTATTGTTTCTAATATTTCGTCCATGCAAATTATGTAATATTCCATGGGTCTCCAGCTTCTTAACCAGTTGCAGAATACACGATTTACTTGCTGCTGTACGACACCCGAATTTCTTACGAAATTCACACTGACACTCGTTTATCGACTTAATCTCCCGATAAATACGGACAAGAAACACACGCTCGGGCATGGTTGAACAGGAAGACATCGTTGACGCATACGATCAACCTCGCGACAAACAAACAAATAAACTAACCCCGGGATATCACGAATCTAACAAGCGGGACGTCCAAGTTCACAACGTGTGCGCCAACAGGCATTGAAAAACAACATCTGCGAGGCAGTAACATTGATTAAGCGGCAGCAACTGCCGCGAACTTTCGGAAATGTGGAGTCTCGTGTTCAAGCCTATCACTCTTAACATCTCATATGATATGGTTCTTTTTTTCATGGATGAAGATATCTTCTTACCACATATTATTCAATTACTGTAATTATTCACGATGTTATTAATAAAAACTTGAATAAAGTAGCGAGTGGGACACCCTATATACAGTAGTGGCCAAAATTGTGGAAACCTTTTGGAAAAAGTGTATTTTTGAGGTTTGATGGCTCATAAAACAACTTTTTTGCAGTAATAATACCATAAAATTATATATCAATGGAAAGATAATTTCATCAAGAATATAATGCAAAAAAGTTTGTTTAATTATCTGTATTCTATAAAAAGTTATATCCAAATAACCAGAAAAAGGAAGCAAAACTTGCTTAGGTTGATATGAAGAAGCTTTCCTTCATTTGAATGTAGCCAATGAGCATGAGTGTTTAGGGAGCCAATCAGGTGTCATCTTGTTTTGGCAATGAACCAATCATGTCACAATAGGATTCAGCTGTTGATGTCATGTATTGCAGCTGAGAGGAGGACATTTGTCAGTGTGTTATGTGATAGCTATCAAGTTGGTTTTTTTTTTTTTTTTGTGTGTGTGTTCTTTCATTTAGTGAGCTTATAAAAAGGAATAAAATTAAAATGCATGACACAAAGAGTTGACTGGTCACCCAGAAAGCGATGTAAAATAGTACTATTAATTGAACAAGGCTTCAGTTATGAAGAAATTAGAAGAAAAATTGGTGGAAACTTAACCAAAGGTGGCATTTTTAAATTTTTGAAGAGGTATAAAGATACTCAGTCACTACAAAACCAGACTGGTAAAGGCAGGAAAAGTGCACAACAGCAAGTAATGATAGAAGAATTAAGAGACTTGCCTAGGTGACAGAAGAAAATCATCTGGGTGTATACAAGAAGAAATGACGCAACTCAATGTGAAGTTGAGTGCAAGGACTGTTCGGCGCAGACTGCAGGAATTTAGTCTAAAAGCTAGAATTCCACGAAAAAAGCCATTTTTATCTCTCAAACAAAGGTTGAAAAGATTTAAACTGGGCTAAAACCCATGTTAACTGGACAGCGGCACAATGGGATGTTCAGTGTTATTTGGAGTGATGAGAACAAAATGTCCCTGTTTGGTAGTGATGGCATAAAATACGTAAGGAGAAGAATCGGAGAAGATTTGCATCCTGATTGCATTACATGTACGTGAAACACCCAGTTAGTATTATGATCTGGGGTTGTATGACTTCAAAAGGTGTGGGCAGAATTTGCGTGATAAATGGGAACATAAATGGCCAAAAATACGTTAATGAAATACTTAAGCTCAAACTGAAGACTCCCGCACGTGATGTTTTCGCAGATAATGAAGCATTTCTATTTCAACAGGATTCAGCTCCATATCATGTTGCTGCTGTGTGCAAAAAGTGGTTTCAAGATAATCATATTCAACTGCTGGAATGGCCTGGGAGTAGCCCACACCTTAACACCATCGAAAATCTATGGAGCCGTCTAAAGAAAGTTGATAGTCAGAAGCAACCCAGTAATAAATCCCAATTAATAGAAGCAATAATTCAACCTTGGTTTCATATTATAACAACTGCAGAACTAAAAAACTTGGTTCGTTGTAAAGCTGTAATTAACGCTAAAGGCTACCCAACTAAGTATTAACTCACATGGTGAAAATTTTTGTATATCTCATTTTTTCTATATGTTTCACTTTTCTTCTGTATAACTGCTGTTCTGATACAAACTCCTTCATAAAAGTTATTGCATTACATTCCTGAGGAAATTATCTTCCCATTGATATACACTGCTGGACAATTGCTAAGGACGGATCATAAACGGCTATATAGCGCATAAAAAAGTAAGTGTGGTTGGATGCCAAGTGAAATAAAATAATGTAGGAATGCCAGGACATTACAAGAAAGACAATTTATTTTGCTCTGAAATCCAGAAGGCTTTGGAACGTGTTCAAGGGACAAACAGGCCATTTTGTGCAGAATACGTAAACGTGAAAAAAATGCAATTACCGTCCGCAGGCGTTCCGGCGTAAGATGTCAATACGGGATATGGCCACCATGGAGGGCGATGCAAGATTCCACACGTCGTGTCATGCTTTGCACAACATTATCAAGCAGCTGTTGGGGTAATTTATCCCATTCCTCTGTCAGTGGACGGGTGAGGGTGTCCTTGTTTATTGGAGGGCATTGGCGACCAGCAAGACTCCTTCCCAAAGCATCCCACACATTTTCAATGGGATTCAGATCTGGAGAACGTGCTGGACATACGAGGCGTTGAATATCCTCGCTCTCAAGACACTCCTGGACAGCGACTGTTCGGTGACATGTTGCGTTGTCGTCCATGAAAATGAATCTATCACCGACAGCACCACGGAACATGCGAACATGAGGTAGCAGAACATCATTAATGTATCGTTGGCCAGTCATAGTCCCAGTTGGAAGCACATAGAGGGACGTACGGCCATTGATCATGATGCCAGCCCATACCATGACACTACATGTCGGATATCGGTCCCTTTCCTGTATGTTTGCTGGACAATATGCAGTACCACTATCACGCCAGATTTGTCGTCGACAATCAGACGATAGACTGTATCTACTCTCATTTGAGAAGAGGGCAGCAGACCAGTCGTTATCAGTCCAATTGCGATGTTGATGGCACCATTGCAAACGGGCGGTACGGTGACGTCTGGACAATGGGATGCACACAACAAGACTGCGGGCGTATAGTCCTCCTTCATGCAAACGTCTGGCGACAGTTTTTCGGGAGATCTGCTTGCCAGTAGCAGCCATAAACTGATTTGCTCCCTCACTAGCTGTGCTGCGCCGGTGTCTTTTTGTTGATAGCACTATGTATCGATCTTCTGCAGGTGTCGTACTGCGAACACGACCTCCCCCGTGACGTTTGCTACACTCTCCTATTGTTTGAAATGATTTCCAAAGCCTTGAAACAACACTGTGGCTGACGTCGAACTCCCTGGCAACATCTGTTATTTTTCGCCCTTCTTCAATCTTGCCAATAATACGGCCACGCGTAAAATCATCTAGGTGATGTCGGGAAGACATACTGAAAATTGCAAGTTCGTCAATTGATTCTTTCCCTTTCAACTTTTCGTTTGAACAATAACGGTCAATACGCGTTATATCTGTTATCAGCGCTATGACGTCACGAACAAGTTCGGCAATCCAAAATTTGCATATGCACAACACGTCTTACTGTATCCCGCACTTATGCTAATTTCCACATTTTCCTGCCTTCCATTTTATGGTTGCTATCGTTGCTATTGTCATCCGTCCTTAGCAATTGTCCGGCAGTGTATAATTTTATGGTATCACTTCAAAACACAATGGTGTCATGAGCTATCAAACCTCAAAAACACACTATTTCCAAAAGGGTTCTACAGTTTTGGCCACTACTGTATCATTACTTTTATCTTTAACGCACAAAAAAGTAATTTTTATTTGATATATGAACAGACAGAGACAGAGACTAGCCATTAGACTTTTGTTATTTAGGAGTTTCTTCAAATAGGTTTTCTAATCTAATAACATTGTATCATTTTTCTCATCTCTATGATACTCGAGGACACACTAAGTTTGTGATCCCTAAATCACATACAAATTGGCTGTTCAGTAATATTTCCGCAACCCGCCTTCGTTTGTGGAACGGGTTGCCGTTACATATTAGATCTAGTAGGCGTATGAAAAAGTTTCCGCCGTTTTAAGGAGAAAGGAGACAGGAACAATTAAGAAACTAGTAAACATTTATTCAACGAAATATTGCCCGTTAGCATCAATGACTTTTTGTCCTTTTTCAGGGAATAAATGAATGCCTCTGTGATAGAAGGACTCTGGTTTTAGAGCTGAAGAACGCAGTGACGAAATTTTTTTTTTTTTTTTTTTTTTTTTTTTTGATTGGAGGTTTAACGACCGCCGTGAGCAACTCAATGGGCTATAAGCAGTCGCCCGTCCCTAATTTAGGGTCACTGGTTCCAGGGAAGGGAGAGAGCCAGCGCCGTAAGACAAACACAACATCCATGCCTGACCGGGATTCGAACCCGGACCCCTTACGGACGAATGATCAGAGGCCAACGCCTTAGACCACTGCGCCACCGGGGCGGCAACGAAATTTTCCACCTCTGGAACTGTGGTGAACCGATGTTAGGCAAGGGCATGTTGCATAGAGCGAAACAGATGAAAGTCTAATTGTGCAATATCCGGGAAGTAAGGGAGTAAGCCTGGTGCGGTAAAACTTCCCACTGTAATTGTTTAAGGGTTGATTTCGTGGTGGCACCGGCATGTGGTCTGGCATTATCCTGTAACATGATGACTGGGCGGCGCCCTTTACCTGTTAAAACGAAGTAAATTTCTCCGTCATTTTTATACACGCCGAGGCTGGAACCCGGGTTCCCTCATTCCGGAATAAGTCACTCTACCAATTGAGCTACGCGGACGTTCGTTCTGACTGCTATCTGTCTTTATGTCGTGTGCGTCCTGCTGGCAGGTACGTCACACTGTCCATGGGCGTTTTTGCTGGATTGTGGGTATCAGTTTCATCAACTGATCGCTATATCGTGATAGAAGGACTCTGGTTTTAGAGCTGAAGAACGCAGTGACGAAATTTTCCACCTCTGGAACTGTGGTGAACCGATGTTAGGCAAGGGCATGTTGCATAGAGCGAAACAGATGAAAGTCTAATTGTGCAATATCCGGGAAGTAAGGGAGTAAGCCTGGTGCGGTAAAACTTCCCACTGTAATTGTTTAAGGGTTGATTTCGTGGTGGCACCGGCATGTGGTCTGGCATTATCCTGTAACATGATGACTGGGCGGCGCCCTTTACCTGTTAAAACGAAGTAAATTTCTCCGTCATTTTTATACACGCCGAGGCTGGAACCCGGGTTCCCTCATTCCGGAATAAGTCACTCTACCAATTGAGCTACGCGGACGTTCGTTCTGACTGCTATCTGTCTTTATGTCGTGTGCGTCCTGCTGGCAGGTACGTCACACTGTCCATGGGCGTTTTTGCTGGATTGTGGGTATCAGTTTCATCAACTGATCGCTATATCGTTGTGCAGTGATTGTTTTGCCCGGTTTCAACAGTTGGAAGTACAGCACTCTATGCATATCCCACCGCACACACAACAGCAGCTTTTTCCCGCGGATATCCTGTTTTGCAGTCGATGTTCATCGCTGGCCTGGGTCGACCCAGTATCGCTTGCGTATGGGGTTGTCGTAATAGACCCATTTTTCATCCCCGATGACAGCCTTCCACAAGAAATTGTTCTCTTGAAACCTCTTCAGCAACGACATGCAGGTGCCCAATATTACGCTCCGTTAAAGTATGCGTAACCCACTTACCAATCTTCTGCACCTTCCCAAGGTCTGCAGACGTCGTGCCATCGTCGATTGAGCCACTTTTAAATGTTTCGCCTGTTGCGTGGTCGATTGTGTCACATCCTTTTGCAATAGCGATTCCAGCTCCTCGTCTACGCGTTCCTGAGGTCTACCTGCACGTGGTTTGTCTTCCAAGCTTAGAACACCTTTCTTAAACCTGGCAAACGACTCTTGACACCAGCACTCACCCATAACAGTTTCGCCATACGCCTGACATATTGGAAACATGCTTTATTCGCACTTTTCCCTAAATTAAACATGAATAACAAACAGTGCCGCAAATGAACTTTATCGACCGCCATGCTTGGCTTCATGTACGAACTGACAGCACGGGTTTCTGGCCGGTTAGACGCTACAGCGCCCGCTAGCGGGGGCGGCGGAAACTTTTTCACATCCCTAATATAATAAACTACACTGCTTTTAAAAGACTGTTGAGGGGATTCTTGTTGTTTGGGTAAATATCGTATTTGATACTACAGAAATGTTTATTTTACACGGTTGGCAAATAAACTGAACTTGAGGATGTCTTGAGTTAGCATATTATTCGTAGGAGTTCGGGGGCTCGTCAGGCTGAATAATTTAGCCTTTTTCACTGACCCTTTGCTATACTGTATTATATGCTTTTGTATTACATATAATTGTGTTTCTGATTGTAGCTGTATTGATATTATTTGTGAGTATTTGTTGTCTTTAATAGATTCTTTCCCTTTATTATGATTGTGGTACAAACTATCTTTATTGTATTTTACTTATAGCTAAATCGTATTATCTTTTATTTTTTGTAGTTTCTTCACTAATAAGTGACGTAAATGACCTGGATGTCTTGATGTATTCACATCATTATTTGGACACTTTCTAGTTTGTATTGTTATGGTGTTTGATGTATTTAATGCTGTTTGGTGTGGTGTAGCAAAAAATTACAATAAATTCAATTCAATTCAGTAGTACATCATCTACGTCAATCGCGTACAGCGTTATAGTCTCGTTGATGTAATCAGGCATAAGCTTTCGATTGTGCGTCGAAATGGTCGAAGCGAGTGATCTGAGCGACTTTGAATAGGGAATGATACTTGCCGCCAGAAATGATGGTTCGAGCATCTCACAAACGGCCATCCTCCTGAACGTTTCATGCACAACCGTAGCAAAGGGTTCAGCGTGATTGGCAAGACACTCAGGAAAGACTACAGGAATGGGCACAACCGTAGCAAAGGGTTCAGCGTGATTGGCAAGACACTCAGGAAAGACTACAGGAATGGGCACAACCGTAGCAAAGGGTTCAGCGTGATTGGCAAGACACTCAGGAAAGACTACAGGAATGGGCACAACCGTAGCAAAGGGTTCAGCGTGATTGGCAAGACACTCAGGAAAGACTACAAGAATGGGCGATCCTGTGGGAAAAACAACAAGTGGGTCGGCGGGGTCAACGAAGTCTGGCGAGAATCATACAAGCAAACAAACGGGCTATCAGCTAACATATTACCTTAGAATTCAACAACGATGTGGTCATTTCGGTTGTAGCCCATTCGCAATATGGTCAAATATTCACGTATTTGACCATATCAGCTTAATTGCCGAGGATTATGTCGCCAGTGTCCTTTGACCCCTTCTGATTGATCAGATGTTTTTTCTCCACAGGATTGTATATAACTGGAATTTTTTTGCTTGTTGCACCATCCCGCCATCCACGGCAAACCTTTGTTACGGTTGTGTGTAAAATGTCTCGCACGACGACTGTCAGGGAATTATTAGCCAACATCATGCGTGCCAGTTCTATCATTCCACGTTCAAAGTCGGTCGGATCCCTCGTTTCGCCCATTCCGACCCTCTAACGAGCTGGTCTGCATTATCTATGTCGCATACCGCGCTCAAGTGCCGTATTTAATGTTGGAGTGAGCTATTTATGTGATGAGGGCAGGTGTACCTAATAAACTGGCAACTCAAATGTATTTGCTGAAGATTAAATAAATATTTTTTGTTAAAAAAAATACGTATTTCCGTTGGTAAAGATATCCAAAACTACTGGTTATATACAAAACGTTTCTCCATCGTTTCCTATTTTTGTAATCATTTCTGGTATACAGTTAACCATTTTAGCGCCCTATGTACTTCAACCAAGCAATGCCCAAAGTCTTCTACGCTTTCCAAGCAGAAGGTTTTATGAAAGAAACAGCAAAGCAATTCCTTCTCCTACTCATCTCAGCAGTACAAACCTTAAACTTGTCAGTGGGGATAAGCTCTCTTTCTAGTCCTTCATTTTCTGCTGGGTGACCGAAGTTATGACGGGTAAGGGGTAGTTTTCTTGACACGAACACCATCCCACTAGGTAGAAACAAGCGTCGGAAATATCTCGTCTCTCATTTTATAAGCTTTCCAACCGTAGGTCGAAGAAGCGTATATGCTGCAGCTTTGTCCTTCTGTCCACATGATAACTCGCGTAAAAATGGTTCGATTTCGATGAAATTTTAG
Organism: Macrothele yani; assembly: GCA_039090855.1. Lineage (NCBI taxonomy): Eukaryota > Metazoa > Arthropoda > Arachnida > Araneae > Macrothelidae > Macrothele > Macrothele yani. Next base: position 133,234,615 of record CM077004.1, read on the forward strand.
TATGTGGTAGGGGACCATCTGGGGACGAACCCTATTGAAAATGGGTGAAGTGGGATCAAAGGTCAGGGCATAGGAGCGTGATGCATCCATTGCCCTTATAGGTCATAACTTGCGTAAATATGGTTCGATTTCTATGAACCTTTAGTGTAATGCAGGGGACTACGAGGGCACGAATCCTATTGAAAATGGATAAAGTGGGGTCAAAGGTCAGGACATAGGAGCGGAATGCATTCCATTGCCCTTATGCGTCATAACTTGCGTAAATATCGTTCGATTTCGATGAAATTTTAGTATGTGGTAGGGGACCACCAGAGCACAAATCCTGTTGAAAATGGATGAAGTGGTGTCAAACGTCAGGACATAGGAGCGGAATGCATTCCATTGCCCTTATGCAACATAACTTGCGTAAATATGGTTCGATTTCTATGAACCTTTAGTATAATGTAGGGGACTACAAGGGCACGAATCCTATTGAAAATGGATGAAGTGGGATCAAAGGTCAGGAAATAGGAGCGGAATGCATTCCATTGCCCTTATGCGTCATAACTTGCGTAAATATGGTTCGATTTCGATGAAATTTTAGTATGTGGCAGGGGACCACCTGGAGACGGACCCCATTGAAAATGGGTGAAATGGGGTCAAAGGTCAGGACATAGGATCGGGATCCATTCCTTTGCCCTTATGCGTTATAACTTACGTAAAAATGCTTCCATTGAGACAAAACTTTTCATGTTGTTCCGGAAGTATACGTTACCGGTTCTGTTGAATATCATCAAAATGGGGTCAAAGATCGGGTCATAGGAGCGAGATTTGTTCTACAGCCATTATCCTCATAACTTGAGTAATGATTTCTGTTATGTTGGAAAGCGTATCATAATCAACGCATTGCATGATTTTACTAACTTGTTTAATTTCGCCGGAATTATTACTGGCCATCAGCCAATCGTGTTAGCCCTGAATTAATTCGTGCCAGCCAACTAAAGTGATAAAATATGTGAATACTGCGATGAGCACGATTTATTTTTGTAATCATTAGCATTTTATGCAACAACTCTGTAGTTAAATATTCTTATACCTATTATTCATGAATGATGGCGCCGCCCCGGTGGCGCAATGGCCTAAGCGCTGACGTCTGACCATTCGTTCAGGTTCGAATCCCGGTGAGGGATGGATGTTGTGCTTATCTAACGGCATTGGCTTCCTCCCTTCCCTGGAGTTAGTGGCCCTAAATTAGGGGCCTGCGACTACTAATAGCCCACTGAGTTGCTCACGGTGGTTGCTCAACCCTAAAACAAATAAAAAAACGACACCGATTTGCCTATCCTTAATTTTCTGTCAAAGGTAATCGGAAGTTACTTATCGATCAGTTCTTGTAGATAAGTGGTAAATAATCACAACGGTGTGTAGATAATCCACCTCAGTGTCCCGGTGGTCTATAAGCACTGGCTTCTGATCATTCGTCCAAGATGGGTCTGGGTTCGAATCCCGGTTAGGCATGGATGTTGTGTTTGTCTTATGACTCTGGCTCTCTCCTTTCCATGGAACCAGTGGCCATAAATTAGGGACGGGAGACTGCTTATAGCCCAATTAGTTGCTCACGGTGGCCGTTAAACACAACAAATAAAACGATGGTGGATTATTGTTATGAACTCACTTTTAAACTTATCAGGTGGACACGTTTAGCAAGCAGTTTCGGTGTGAGACTGATACTGATATCGAAAACTTGATTCAAAGAGACAAATGGGGAAAGTGACAGAGAAAGCGAAAAAGATAAGGGGTAGTAAATAATCCACTAAATAGAAAAAAAAAAGGTTTTCTAGTTTCCTGTAACATTTTTAGGCATTTCTTGCTTTTCTCGAATCATTGTTTTTATGATGTCCGCTTGTGAGATGCTTCTCATTTTTCATTTTGCCTTTCTATTAAATGAAGGAGGGTTAAGGTGCTTAAAATATGTTTCAAAGAATCAGTAAAAATAAAAACTTGCCGTGCTTGCAGTTAACGAAAAAGAAAAATATACAGTATAATCACAAAAAGAAATTACCCTACAAGTTTTATCTATTCTGCATTGTTCCTGTCCTTTTTGTCTTCGTGAAGAGTTCTTATCCTAGGAGGAAAAACTCCATTTATTTACTAGAAAGAAAAACACCTGAGAAGTCCCTCTCCTGGATTAAATAATTGCCTAAGGTATTATTAGCCGTCTCACATTCCTTCTTTTTTTTCTCTTTTCTACCTGCGTCTCATTAGAATCGAAGTCAGCGCATGCGCAGTAACATAGCAGATTATTGATTGCACGCTGCGTGCATTTCACAGCTTCATGTTGAAAGCTTTGTTGGACTTGTTGCCTTCTTGTACGTGTGCTTTTATGGCGTTCTTCTCAGAACCTTTTTTTTTTTTTCTTTCTTTTCTTTTCTTTCTGAGTCTCGGTTACATCCAAATAGCACTGAGTTAATCTCTTCTGCTTCTTCCTAAGCTCATTACAAAAACCACTAAGGATCAGTTCCGATAAAGTGGAACACACAGGGAAATAAGAGAGATGGCCCACTTATGGTAAAAACATGCAGTCGTTAGACATTCAGGTTCTGTCATTTGAGAATACCTAGCAGTTAGGTAACGCCTTTCTTCCCCACTTATTCACATCCGCTGCTTGCGAACAAAGTTGATACAGTCTCTACGTCAGTTTGGCAGATCCTGGTGTTTTACTCTGTTTACAAATGAGAAGCCGGTAATCTTAGTGGGTTTAAATCATCAGAGACTCAAATTTGTTCTGCAAACACATAAAGGGGCCACTTTATCGTACAAGTATCACCTGTTTTTTTTTGTTGTTTTTTTGCGTGTTTGTGTTTTTTAAGCAGATAAGATGAAGAGAACCGAGGTACATAATAGATAGAAATTGCTTCGTCGTTTTGCATGTATTTTTCAAACGATGCGTCGAATCAGACGAGAAGAACGCCAATTTAATTTGCGTTCTCCTCGTCTAATTAAACAAGCACATCTTTCTGTGATGTAGGGCTTTTTTGCAACGTATTTTGTAAAAACAAGAACAAAAAAAAAAAAACCCCAAGGAAGATGATTACTCAATTTTCGTTTGTAAAGAGCAGATTGAATCCTTACCGATGCGAATAAAATTATTCAAATTTATTCATAGTTAATGGAACAGATTAGGGAAAAAATCAACTATATTTATATAATCGATAAAACATCCAGAACTATAGGCAGCTACTTAGCCCCACTCGTGGATGTTAGACATTCAGGTTACGAAAATTAACTGCGCAAAACATTTCTCATAGCGAAAGGAAGATATCTGAGACAAAGTGATTTTCAAATCCAACAGAAGAAGAAATGTGGGGAGAAACATAAAATAACTTTACGCCTCCTAACGGGAGAATGTTGCATAACGGAAAAGGTGAAAATAGGCGAAAAGTATTCATACTAAAAGCTATGCTAAGGAAAAATAATTTTGTAATTAAGTCTATTGGAAACAGAGTTAGCGAGAAAAAGGTTTTGACATTTACTCCCACCTCTACCAGGGGGAAGCTGCGCATTATTTAAAGAGAATAACGTTCCCCATCTTTATTGTAGCGAATAGCATGTAGTAAAAAAAGAAAATTTTCAATAGGGTTTTAAAAGCGGTAATACAGCTGCAAGCAAAAGTACAAAAACACCGCCTGGCGAGAGAACTGAAATACAAAAAACTCTAGAAGTACGAGCAAAGTGTTCCACAAGGTATAATGGTATCTGATGATAAAATAATTTTTTAAATCAGACTTTTAGAAGCAGATATATCAAGAAAAACAGATGCAACATTTGCACCCCCAAACGGGGAAACTGTGCATTACTTTGGGAAGGAAATATATAGAAAATGTTTTCATGGTTAGTAGCATCTGATCGAAAAACAATGTTTTTAGTCGGGTTTTTAATCCCGCAAATATAGCTGCAAACGGAAACGTAAACCTATGCCTTTTAAAGTCACACTTATTCATTGAGAAAAAAACAAAATTACATCATGAAAAACATTTCCCTTTTTAATCGGACTGTTAAGAAAAGACATGAAAAACATTTCCATTTTTAATCGGACTGTTAAGAAAAGACATATCGACAAAATGATTATATAATAAAGAAAGAAGTTTTTTAATCGGACTGTTATTTAAACGATCCTTTTTTGAAGCGATTGATAACTGGTGACAAAAAGTGGATTGTGTACAACAATGTGCTGCGCAAACGGTCTTGGTCCCGACGTGCTGCTTCGCCTCAAACGACATTCAAAGCAAACATTCATCAGCGGAAGGTTCTGGTCTCAGTGTGGTGTTATTTGAGAGGTGTCGTGTTTTTCGAGCTCCTACCACGGAACCAAACAATCAATTCGAATGTGTACTGTCGGCAATTGGACAGTTTGAACGAATCCATCATCCAGAAACGTCCAGAGCTCGTTCATCGTAAAGGTGTTGTGTTCCATCACGACAACGCGAGACCACACACAAGTTTGATCACCCGCCAAAAATCATTGGAGCTTGGGTGGGATGTGTTGCCACACCCAGCATACTCGCCTGACCTTGCGCCGTCAGACTTCCAATTGTTTTGCTCTCTTTAACAGTCCTTGCGTGGTATAACGTTCAATTCAGATGAGGCTGTAAATCAGCACCTTGTACATGTTTTCGCCACGAAAGACAGGTCCTGCTATGAACGAGGCATTCTGCAACTCACTGAAAGATGGCAAGAGGTTATCGAACAAAACAGGCATTATATCATTGATTGATCTTTGTATCAATAAATGAAATTTGCAAAACATGGCTAAAATACGTCATGACTTTTCCGACAACCCAATATATAAGCATGTACATTTTTTGTAAAAACCGGGCAACTCTATCACGTATTTAAACATGCTTGTGGTATCACTTTCTCTGTCCCTCTGTGGATACCGCATCTCTGCAACTATAAGATCGACTTTTTTTTTTATTATTATGAAGCTTGAAATTTCAGAACGATGATTCTTGCTTTTCGGGTTTTCATTGTCGATGCATATTTTCACTGCTAGAGGGCGTAAATGCAGGTGCTATGGAATTCAAAGTGCATTTTATTCCATATCATTTCTTCTAAATATCTGAATTTCCCTTTCATTCATAACGAAACTTATTTGCGATGTAGTTTCTTTTTCAAGTAGTGTTCAGTTTTCTCTCTAGGGGGCTTAAATTTGAATATCAGTAAGGGGATACGCTGCTGGTTCCAGGAACACAACAGCGATGTGTGTGTGTTGTTGTTTTTTTATTGGAGTTTTAACGACCACCGTGAGCAACTCAATGGGCTATAAGCAGTCGCCCGGTTCAAATTTAGGGTCACTGGTTCCAGGGACGGGAGAGAGCCAGTGCCGTAAGATAAAACACAATATCCATGCCTCACAGGGATTCGAACCTGGACTCCTTTCGGACGAATGATTAAAAGCCATCGCTTAGACCACTGTGCCACCGAGGCGCGGCGAATTGCAATTTCCTCGATATCTCTGTTTCTAAAAGTCCGTTTCGAAAAAATTCTTTTCGAGTCAGATACAGCTCCTCGTGGGAAATGTTCTGCTTAAAATTTCAATTTTTTTGTAAAGAACTGTTTTGCCACTAACAGCGTAAGTGGATATTATTATTTCTGAGGTATTTGCTGAAGTATCTGCGTTTGTAAAAACAGCATTGCAAAAAAAATCTTTAGCGATCAGATACCGCTCACCACGTAATGTCTTTTCAGAATACCTTCTGTTTAAAATAATACAATTACGATTTCTGGCGGAAAAGCTATGCATGGGTTATTTTTCTCGACATCTCTCTTTCTAACAATCCGATTTGAAAAATTATTTTTCGCAGAGCGTTCACGATGCGAAATGTTTTGCATATAATTTCAAATTTTTCTTAACGCACATGTTACTCATTAGAGCGCATAAGTTCGCATTTCTGTTTTCAGCATACTTACGACAACATCTGAGTATTAAACATTAGATTTAGAAACTCCTTTCTCGGTTATACGAAAATATTTTGTCTGCATTTCCTATCCAAAATAATGCAGAATTTTCCCGTCGTTTTGTCGATATCTCTGCTAAATGATGTCGGAAATGCAGACAAATGTATAATACGTTTTCGTCGATATCTTTGCTTCTAAAAGTCAGATATAAAATATTCATTTAGCACCGGACACTATTCACCATGTTGGACACTTTGCATGCCCTCGGGTGTTTTTGTAATTCACAGTTCTGCCGCTAGGTGGTGTTAGTGTGTATGTTGGCAGCCATATCGCTGCATCTAAAAATCTTATTGATATTTTTTTTTTCAATGTATGCCATTCGCTTCAGTAAAGATGGAGAATTTTATCCTCTTTAAATAATCCAAAGTTTTTTTCCACAAGGGGGCGTTATGTCCAAACTTTTTATTTTTATCTCTGTATCCAAGAGGGGTATTTAAAAAAATCATTTCCCTTAGCACAGCTTTTGCTATGTAGAATAACGTTAGCATACTCTCCCATTATTCGGAATTCTTGCGCAAGTGGGCGTCAGTATATATTTCGATTTGAAATAGTTAATTCAATTCTAAAAAATCCTTAAAGAAATCCTTTTCTGGAATGATGTGCTTCATTATGAACAGTATTTCGAACCCATTTGCTTCTTTAAGTAACAAACACTTTCCGCTATTGGCGTGAGAATATATTAATATAATTTTTCTGTGTAACTCTTCTTCTAACGCTTTGATTAGGAAACCCTGTTGCCTCTGTCATTTTCCTTCCGCGATATGACATCTTTTTTTGTGCAGGATTCGGGAGTTTTCACAACATACTTTTCAATCGCTACAGATTGTAGTGTAGCCGCTATTTCTATTTCTGGATGTTTTACAAATTGTAGAAATACGGTTAATGTTCTTTTTACCGGTTGCATTGTCAACAAATAACCCTGCACACTTTAAGTTATGAACAGTTTCTCCCAAGGTGGTGTAACATTTTTTTTTTTTTTCGTTTTCGTTTTTAGATTTTTTAAAAATCTGGTTTGAAATATATTTTTCATGTCGGAAAAAATTCCAAAGACGTGCTTATTCCAACCGAAAATTCGGCTTTACCTTTCCTGTTTTAGTTGGAAGTGTCTCAATCACTGGGAACAACTCTAAAGCTTTAAGTGGTCACTCGAATCTGGAGCAAGAAGTTCCGGAGAAAGGAAGCGTGATAGCGTCGTAAATACTTTCACCGCCTATGCCTCACTGGGATCCGAACCCGGGACTTTATCAGAAGGCAAACCAGAAACTTACTCCACGTTTTTTGAACCCAAAAGAGAATGACAAAACGTTTACTTCCGCCCCGGTGGCGCAGTGGTCTAAGCGATGGCTTCTGACCATTCGTCCGTAAGGGGTACAGGTTGGAATCCCGGTGAGGCATGGATGTTGTGCTTGTCTTACGGCACTAGCTCTTTCCCATCCCTGGGAATAGTTGCCCTCAATTTAGGGACGGGCAACTGCTTATAGCCCATTGAGTTGCTCACGGTGGTCGTTAAACCTCCAACCAAAAAAAAAAAAAAAAAAAAAAAAAAACGTTTACTGGCAAAGGAAACCTTAGAGTTAAAGGATTTTTGTTTCTACGAGATTTAACGCGCACCCCATAGACACCGCGAAAACTGTAATTAGTCGTCTATCCCTAACATAGGGTTTCTTCATTCAGGGAAGAAACAAGACCTAAGCTGCCGGATATGGGCACGACCCCGTACTTCATGTGGAACCGAAGCCCAGATCGGACGGTTGTCCACATTCCCGCGCCTTCCACTTGACCAGTGAAGAGGTAAACAAAGATTTTGTGATTAGAATTAAAATTTTCGTCCCAGAAAATGATTTCCGATGCAAAAAGAATTTTTCGAAAAAGAGATATGGTCCCAAACAGAAATATACATTTTGTCCCCTACAGGAAAACTGAGCGTAACTGCATCAAAACACACGCAAACATTTCGACATAAATAAAGTCATCGAACACAAAATGAATTTTTCAAAACGAAACGTTCAGAAGCAGGTATACAGTTACTAAAACAGATATACAATTTCATCACCTGGCCAAAAAGTTGCGCACCATTACAATTAGAAAATATTTGCAACATTTTCTGGTATAATGGCAATCGTTGACAAAAAAAAAAAAAAAAAAAAAATTAGCAAACCCTTTTCCAAACGGTATTTTAGAGGCGCAAACAGGGCTTCAAATAAAAGTTTGCACTGACGTTTTTCTGCGGCAGAACCGTTCGCTATAAAAATATGAGGAGATATGTGTGCGAAATGTCTTTTGTGTTGTGAATGCTTTCGACACAAAAGATAATTTCCTAAATGGGACTCTCAGAAGATGAGACAATCAGAGAAAATGGAATATTAATCTACGCCTTCTAAGAAAAAAACTGGGTGTTATTTGCCACAGAGAATGCATATCAATCGCGAAATGTATCGGACAGAAAAATATAATTTATAAATCGGAAATTTAGCAGCAATGATATGACATAAAACAGATATAGTAATAAACAAAAATGCCATGCTCCAACTCTCACACTAGCAAGATTCAGAATCGTAAAAAGAAGGAAAACATGTGAGCCATTATTTTCGTAAATCAAGCCACTTAGAGAAAATATAATTTTTTGAATCCCACAAATGGATATGGAGATATTGAGTCCATAGAAGGAGAAACATGCAACCAGACAAAATTTCACTAACAGCACAGGTGTACTAAACGTTACACATCAAAAGTTGTTTGCGTTATTTGGCAAATGCTGAATATACACAGTCGAGTCACATTATTGTCTCCACCTCCTACTTTTAACGTCAACAGCGCGTAGCCAATGAAAGAAGGCACGTGTCGTGAACTGGCTCGTAAAGTATATAAGGTGTGCTGTAGGCATTCATTCTTAAAAAGGGCGGCGGGTTGCCTAGTGGGCAACGTTCGTGACTGCCACGGAAAGGGCCTCATGTTCGATCCCAGGCAGGTACGAACGCTCGATCCACTAAATATCCGCCGTGCATCGAATGGGCACGTTAAGCCGTCGGACCGCGGGTACTGGCCTCCCAGTAATAAATAAGGGCGTCTTCCTCCCCCTTTCTACTTCACTTCCGTGTCACTTTCCTATCGGGCGTTCTAGCCCAAAGCTCCTAGTTTCCTATTTCTAAGGGTTGTTTAAGACCTGGGGTCTGACACTTTCTTCCTAAAATCCTCTACATATGATCATTTGATCATTCTTAAAACATATCACTCGTTGCTGTCATGCATAAAAGGAGCAAATTTATCAGATTTGCAAAAAGGGATGATTATCGGCTTTTGGGACAAGGGTGGCAGTATTTCTGAAACAGTGCAGTTTGTGAACTGTTGGCAGGCTGCTGTGGTTAAAGTGAATCGTGATTGAAGAAATGGCATCATTGCGAATAAGCGTTGTGGAAACTGCGGAGCACCACGTGCCATTGATGTGAGAGGTAAACTTCGGCTTCGAAGTTGCGTGAGGGCTGATCGACACGCCACAGTGGAGCAACTCACTGGCCGAATGAACCAGGGGGCTACCGGAAGTGTATATAAAACGACAGTTCAGTGAACCCTGCTGCGTATGGGGCTCCGATGCAGGCGGATGGTCACTGCATCTATGCTAACGAAGGTGAAACGGCAGAAACAGCTTACATCTGCACGGAAGTATGGGAATTGGACCTCCGCTGATTGGCAAGGGTTACTTCTCCGATGAGTCACGTTTTCTGCTTCATCGAACGGATGGACTTTGGCGTGTGAGGCGAGAAACATCGGAGAAGAAACACGCTTCAACCATTGCTGGAAGAACACAAGCTGGTGGGGGCAGCGTTATGGTCTGGGGAATGTTTTCGTGGCATCCCGATTTCGTTATGAATCCATCCTTGCAGACCAAGTACAACCATACATGCTGATTGTCTTTCCTGGGGCGGATGGGATCTTTCAGTACGATAATGCAACGTGTCACACGGCTAGAAATGTCCGAGATTAGTTCGAAGAGCACGATGAAGACTTCAAAGTACTTCCCTGGCCCCCTAATTCCCCAGACTTAAACCCATCTCAGCATCTGTGGAACCACCTCGATCGTGTTGTTCGCTCTATGGGTCCTCCACCAGGCACTCTCTAGCAGCTGTGAGATGCACTGTATAGTCAGTATGGCTCTACATACCTGTGAACACCTTCCAGCACCTTATTGAGTCACTCCCAGCTAGTCTAGCTGCTACCCGTGCTGCACACGGCGGTTACTCTGGATATTAGCTGATGGTCACAATAATGTAAGGTGTATATTTGAAGTACTAGTTGAAGGAGCATTACAATGAGTTCGCACTGTAATGCTCCTCCAATACGACGTACTTGTGTTCTGGAAAGAGCAGTGGCAGGCCTAGTGTTACTATTGATAATGTGGAACAAGTGAAAGAGACATTCACAATAAGCCCCAATAAAACAGTGCGGTGTGTAACACGTTAGCTGCAAATGTCCGCCACGACAGTGTGGAAGGTTCTTAGTGAAAAACTTTCTATGAAGCCTAACAAATTGCATTAGGTGCACATGTTAAAGAAAAGAGTTCGCAGTTTTGTTATGAATTGCAAGGACTGACAGAAGAACATGACGTGTTTAATTGCGTAGTGTTTAGCGATGTGGCCACATTTCACACCAATGTAATGGTCAACCAACAAAACTGTCGAATCTGGTACAACCAGAAACCTGCAGAGATAATTGAACATGAGCGTGATTCGCCGAAGGTGAATGTTTTCTGCGCCTTGTCACGCCGAAAACTGTACTGACGTTTCTTCTTTGCCAAAGGAACTGTAACTGGGCCCCCTCAATATTCTGCAGCAATGGCTGATGCTACAGGAAGGGCGGGGCTCTCTCAGCATTTCCGTAATGACGTTCAGGTGGACCTTAACATGGAGCTACACAAGTGCTGAATCGGACGTACCGGAAAAAGGAAGAAATGTTTCTTGAACTGACAGTAGAAATCGCCGAACTCACTCCGTGTGTGATTTCCACTTGTGGGGCTACATAAAGTAGTATTTTTTTTTTTTTTTTTTTTTGTACTTTTGAGGTTTAACGACCACCGTGAGCAACTCAGTGGGCTGTAAGCAGTCGCCTGTCCCTAATTTACGGCCACTTGTTCCAGGGAAAGGAGGGAGCCAGAGCCGTAAGACAAACACAACATCCATGCCTCACCGGGATTCGAACATGGATCCATCTCGGACAAATGATCAGAAGCCATCATTTAGACCACGGCGACACCGGGGCGGGCAAAGGAGTGTGTTTATGTACCACCCTTGACCTGTGAAGTCCAGGAATTAAATCAAAGAATTGAAGAAGCTAACACTACGGTCACACACATATGCTGGACAAGGTACAAACAACTGTAAAACGTTTTCTGAAATTTACGAGACGCTTTCCCGTCATTTTTTTTCGTGAATTAACGAAGCATATTTCTGATACAACCTTTTCCATGAAATGACAGAAAGAAACATGAATTTCACGGATTTTTCTGAATTCTGAATTTTCAGAAACCTTTTCACAGTTTCTTTCTTGTATTGACGGTAAATCACCATTTTAGAGTTGTGTCAACGGAAAATTTTGAATTTTTAGAAACCCTACCAGTATTCCTTTCGTGTATTAACGGTAAATCTCCGTTCTCACTTTTTTCCGTATCCGTATGACGAGAAAATACCAGTAATAGAAGCGATTCGTGAGAATACTTGAGGTTTGGTTAACTTTTAAATTTCAATCGTCTGTCGAAGTTTGAAGTTCCGTAGCGAGATCGGATATTGTTTCGCATGAATTTTGTTTATTGTGGCACAGGATATTTCTTCTCCTCTCCCCTATTTTGTACACCAGCTATTTATTATATACCATCGTGGTCAAAAGTCCTGTACCAGTAGACCGAAAGTAAAAGTTTTGATGTTTGAAGTCAACTTATACAGCGTAATGGTAAAGTCAGGAATACATACACATCATTTAAAAGAAATTTGATGGTGAATTCAAATAATTTTGCAAAATGTTATTACCGGTTATAGAAGTGAAGTTACAAGCAAAAGTACAGCGTCTAGTCATAAAAAGCAACAAATAGTGGAATTTGTGAAATTAGTGTACAATGCATTTAACACAAAATTACTTTACAGTACACTATTGACACTTGCAGGACACTTGAAAAAACTTACCAGCAAGCAAAACACGCTTTAATATTTAATTGGATAATCACGCTTTCTTAGTAACAAAGTGCACCTTCTTAGCATGGAACTAATGAGCTTCTGTAATTGTCCATTGGTGATAACACGGGGCCATACGGCCCTTACAGACTCAATTAAATACTTTGAGTCTGTAAGGGCCGTATGGCCCCGTGTTATCAACGGACAACTACAGAAGCTCATTAGTTCCATGCTAAGAAGGTGCACTTTGTTACTCTGGTTATCCAATTAAATATTAAAGCGTATTTTGCTTGTTGGTCAGTTATTTTAAGTGTCCTCCAAGTATCAATAATGTACGGTACAGTAATTTTACGTTAAAATGTATTATACACTAATCTCACCAATTCCACTATTTTTCCTTTTTTGACTAAACGCTGTACTTTTGCTTGTAACTTCACTTCTATTACTGGTAATAACATTGTGTAAAAATATTTGAATTCAACATAAACTTTCCTTTAAAATGATGTACGACACGTATTCCTCACTTTGCCATTATTCTGTATAAGTTGACTTCAAACATCAAAACTTTGACTTTCGGTCTATTGGTGCAGGATTTTTGGCCACGATTGTATATTGTGTTACTGTAAGAAACCAGATAATTAGATAATTAACTTATTGTACAGTTGGTTCTTCGATGTCTATGTACATATCTTCCCCAAGTACATAGACATCAAAGAACCAACTCTCTGGAGAACTTAAGACAATAGCTATTATAGTTATCAAGAGTAAATTTTATATTTAGAGGTTTTTCTGTAAAATAATTCTATAAAAAAAGTACATTTCAAATTTTTCAGACATAACTGAAAGTCATTGTCAGTTAAAAAAATTAAGTTGGAAAGCATTTTGTTGCTTCGAAAAATCAGAATGAAAAATGCTTATTTTGTGAGAAGTCCTGCTACAGGGGAAAAAAGTATTACAAACCTATTCAGAAAAATTAATAAGCTCCAAAAAAATCTAAATCATTCGTATTATTGACAAAAAAATGTCATTGCCGCGCAATTCGTTTTACGATGTATGTGATTCGAATTTCCGAGTGCCTGTGGCTCAGTGGTTAAAGGCGTGCGTTACCCGTTCAACAAACCCAAACGGCACGGGTTCGGTCCTGACTGGAGCGGAAGGTTTACCTGGGGAAAAGGCTTGATAAATGCAGGGTCATCGGTTCTGCGAAATTTCAGTTTAAATAGGGTGAAACCTGAAATCGGTTTTTCTGAAATAAACGGAATTTCTGACTACGAAAAATCTGTGAAAATACATAAATTAAAATAAACGGGTACTTTTAGAAACGAAAATATTTGAAAAACACGGAGGCCTGCTGGTAAGTTTGCTGCACGTTATTTTCATAAATTTTTCGTGAATTCACACCGCTTATTTTTTACAGCGTATGGCAAGTGTTCAATTACCGTGTGAATATTTGCCATGTCGCACGTGGTTGCAACATTGAATGGTTGTGAAGTGATATGATGCAAAAAATAACTTGAACATTTTCTCTCTCGCAAGGTATGTATATGACACTAATATCTCTCCAGGTCTTTGTGCAATAAATCACTTAAAGTGTTCCACCCAGTATTTCCAGAAAAAAGAACGAAATCCCAGATTGTTTCTATGCGGACCGCAAAATAAGCACACGCGTTGCTGTTGTTGCGGAGGTTTGGTTATAAATTTTCATATTCCTAGAAACAGAACAAAAATGAAATGTTCCAGCTGTTTCAATAAATTTAATTAATCCTGACAAGCAACTGTCATGTATTTTAGTGCTCATAAACTGATGAATGCCTGTTTACACGCTGTCTGGTCATTGCACAGAGACTTTACTCTGTTTATTAGAGCAGAATAAAACTTAGACGCCAGGAACTTGCCATAAACTGCACGTGATAGTAAACTGAGTGATCCTTCAGAAGGTGGCTGATGTACATGGATCACAAAAGAGTTAAGCTAAAAGCTGATTTATCAAAAACCGGACGATGACGCTGACCATTAACAGAACAAGCAATGTATTATTGTATGATTTATAGATGTGACAGTACTGCATTCACTAAGAGAAATGAGATTAAAAACAATCTGTTATTGGCGACGTGCTCTTCAGTATGGAGAATATTTTACACCCGTTTCCTTTTTCAAATGACGTATTTACATATAAATGTTCGGCGATTATTGCGTTTTATTTTACCACACATTTTTCCGAATAAAATGGTACACTCATTATAGTCCATTGTTTGGTGTAATATCTATTTCTTTATCCTCCTCTATAGGTAGCAGCTAAGAAATCAATATAAGTGATTTCTTGTACCCGAAGTCTTTTAGATAGAGAGAGAAGGGATATTAATGAAAGAAGAATCCACTTCCAAGATCATCATTAACGTATTCCATTGCTGTCAATCAAAAATTGCTACGTACGCATATTTTCTACACCGCAACTGCATATGTTATGCAGCGTCCAATAACTTTCGAGATTAAATGGAAATAAATAAATTTGATACCTTGAAAAGTTCAACTCTAACGTTAAAAAAATGTACGAACTCTAAAACATAAACACACTAGAACATGATGTAAAATGTATGTAATAAACATAGCTATTGTCTGAGTGATTTTACAGCGTAAAAGGGCAAATGGGTTATCGTTTGTTTGTTTATTTGATTTTTGTTTTATTTAATTCAAAGGAGAATCCATTCATAAAATTCTAGATCTTAGAAATAAAGTTGTATAACTTTCGTGTATCATTTCTTTTAACCAGAGAAGTTGATGATGTTTAATTTCAGTCTCTGAAACATTTTGCGAATTTCTGTCTATTCTGATAGTACATTATCCCCCCCCCTTCCCTGTCCCCCACACGCATATAAAATCGGGATTTCAAAAGTAACTAAACGTACAACTGACACAACATGAGGTTTATTCCTAACTCGCCGTAGTGAATTTATCTGAAGTTTGATGCATTTACCATTTGTTATTCAGTAACCTAACCGAAGCACAGGTATTTTATTAACATTAATATATATTTATATATAATCAAAGGAGAAATTAATCGGCGTACAAAACTTGCCTGGAGAGCTTTTGGAAGAAACAGCATAATTTTCAAGAGCAATATGCCATTATGTCTTAAAAGAAAAGTGTTTGATCAATGCATCCTTCCAGTGCTTACGTATGGTGCAGAGACGTGGACCTTAACTAAAAGAGACATACAAAGGCTGCAGACAACTCAAAGAATGCATGGAGAGGTTCATACTTGGTGTAACCAGGAGAGATAAGAAGAGGAACTCGTGGATCCGAAAAATGACAAGAGTGGAAGACATCATGATCAGAGTTAAATCCCTGAAATGGCAATGGGCTGGACATACTGCCAGAAGGACAGATCATCGATGGACAGCCGAAATTTTAGATTGGATTCCAAGGGACAGGAAAAGACCCAGAAGAAGACCACATGGGAGATGGGTGGATGAAATTCGAAAGTATGCAGGGGTGACATGGAGGAGACTGGCACAAGACAGACTGTTGTGGAGGAAACTTGGGGAGACCTTCGTCCAGCAGTGGATTGATAATGGTTGACAATGATGATGATGATGATGATAATCAAAGGAAAAGCTAACTATTCGTAAATAACGTAAATCTCATGTACAGAACGATCGGGGATGTAACAAAAACACTACTAAAGTGGAATTATTTATTATTTCGCAGGAAAACTTATCCGTAGAAGGCCGACTTAGTTGCGAGCAATAATTTTTCGCAAAGAGAAGCAGCAGGCACTTGACAAAGTTGTTACGCTCTTTAAAAAGTTCACCTGCTCAGTCTTCGCAGGGACACCTGCTTACGTGAAACGAATCTGCCGTTTTGTTGCTACATGCGCTATTGTAAATAGTTCCAGTTTCATTGGGGTTTTTTTTTCCCGCCGTAACGGCTTATCTCGTTCGGTCGCATATCTACACTCTTAATAAGCAGTTAATAAGACTGTTGTTTAAATATTCTTTTTAACCATAGGAAATAACAAGAAACATTTTACACTGTTTATTTTCAGGTACACATTACTTTCTCATCGAATCTAAAAATCGTCAATCTGTTGCCGTCCTCCTTCTTTGGGCAGAAACCTTCGTCGCTTCGACGTTTGTGTACTTTCACCTCAATGTCCAACACAACTTCACATTTACTTTCGTCTGTTTACCTGTCGTTTCTTACGAGAATAAAAGAATAAACCTTATTGAGAAATTTATTAACGACACACAGTAAAGAAAGAAGATGGGGAGCCTTATTCTCTTTAAATAACGCATCCTTTTTCTCGTTCTCTTCTTCCGGGAGACGTATTTGAAAAATTATTTTCTCCTAACATTGCTTTTGCTATGAAGAATACCTTTTCGCATATTTGTAACTTTTTCATAGTGCAGAATTCTTCCATTGTGAGGCGTTGAGTTACGTTATGTTTCCGTTTGTACTTTTTCTTTTAACTGTTGGATTTGAAAATCCCTGATATCTTCCTTCTGCTATGAGAAATTTAATTTGTTTATTTTCGTAACATACTTTTCAGCCTTCTTTTTTTCTTTTTTTTTTTTTTTTTGATTGAAGGTTTAACGACCACCGTGAGCAACTGAATGGTCTATAAGCAGTAGCGTGTCCCTAATTTAGGGTCACTGGCTCCAGGGAAGGGAGAGAGCCTGTGCCGTAAGGCAAACGCAACATGTGCTTCACCGGGATTCGAACCCGAAGCCTTCACGGACGAATGGCCAGAAGCCATCGCTTAGTTTCAATATTCGCTTTTATTCACTTAAAAGAATTACAACAGAACATCCCCAACCTCACACGCAGTGTGAGAGAAGGGGAGAAATAAAACAAAATGTAGATATTTACAATGAAATGATAATTATACAAATGAGCAATGACAGGCATTGCATTATTTGCTGTAAACAGCAGTAGCTCTGGGATAATTGTTCATTGAAGTCTTGAAACATCACTGGAGCGAAACAATTTACAGAAAAAATTCGCGCAGTTCTAGTGACATGGGAATCACTGGTGGCAGAGAGTCACTGTGCGGATGAAAAGAACTGTGTACAAAAGGTAACATCAGCAGGAAGCAAACACAATCCAGTTCCATGAGAAAACATGGTGAGGGAACAGTAAAAATTAAAAGTTCCGACGTAGGTTTATTAAAACAGCAGATGAACAGTCTGGGCACTAGAAAACTGAAACCAGGGACGACACGGCGACCATGTTGTGAAGAAGGCAGGTAACCGTGCCGTATCTTTCGCCAAGGAATATTCCTGGGTGAGTCTGGCTTTAACCCTGTTGCGGTAATGTGCAACCAAGGAGGTAGAGAATGTGATAGGATCTGGATCATGTAACTGTAGTAGGTGAGAGAAAAAATTATATTTAGCTAGAATAAATAAATACGAACAAACTGGTAAAATAGAGGAGAAACTTGTAGAACTGTGGCCAAGGAAACGATAATCTTCTAGGGTGAGATCACTGGTTCAAGAAGGATGTGCAAGTTGGAACATACTGTGAAATAGTGAGAGCAGCGTCGGACAGTAAACAAACATGTGTAAGACGTCTCCAACGACGTTACAAAAAGGACAGAGATCTGATGCTACTATATTTCTCCGGAACAAAGTCGAAGGGACAGGCAGTCGATTGTGCAAAAACCTCCAGTGCACATTAAGTTCTGAGGAGAGGGCCGGTGAATGTTGGGCAGTAGACCAGACTGAGGTTAGTGCAAAAGAAGGAACAGAGGGAATAGGGCAAGGTACCGCAGAAGAAGAACGGAGAAAACGGTACAGGGTGCGGGTGGAAAGACTGTGGAGAGGGAGGAGATCACCGGAAAAGGGAAGGAAGAACGGAAAAGGGAGAGAGGCAGAGGAAACGGAAAGGAGGCCAGAGGAATCGACTAGGGAAGGAAAAAGTGATTGAAGAGCATGTTTAAGTTGGAGGAAGTTATCAGAGAGTTCGGGCGAGGGTGATAGGGTGGGAAAAATTTCGGAAACGGGTTTCCATGAAAAATTGGGGAGAACCAGTTGGGAAACGGAGACTACACCAGCGTGTAGCCATGCGGGGAAAAAGAAAAAGTTGGCAGTAGGGGGGTGGAGGACGGAGGAGAAAAAAAGAGGCTCGGAAAGAAGATCAAGAGTGGAAGAGGGGGGTTGACGAATGAGCGGTAAAGAACGAAGGAACTGAACAGCTTCATGGTAGACTAGAGGAAAACGGGGGGGGGTGACAGTGTGAATATCCATCTTGAGAAGAAGATGGACAGTGAGGCAGGGATTAAGGGGGGAAGTCAGAACATTACGCAGAAGAATGGAAGCGGAAGAGTCTGGTTGAACTGTCAAACGGAGGAAATTGAAAATTCTTACAGCTTTATAACGTATGATAATTTCTGGCATATTGAGGCCACCACAAGTCGAAGGTAGAGACAATACTGAGGAAGATAACAAATGAGTAGATGACCAAACAATGCTGAGCATTGCTGATGTTGTTGCAGTTTGAACGTAGGCTGGTGGCGGTTGTGCAATCCAGGAATGATAAACTAACGATAGGATGTGGGTGCCAGAAAGCCGTACACGACTGTGGTAGGTCAAACAGCACTTGAGTTTGGACCAGTAAGCAGCGGTGTGACGTAGTTTCCTGACGAGACCCGGCTGCCAATGTGCACCCCAAGTATCTTTTGACTGGTGGAAGTCCAATGACCGCCCCACGGTGTATCGGGGTGATGTCTCCAGGAGCCACACCACAAGCCTGTACACTTTGAAAGGTTTAACGAAGCGCCGGAAGCCGCAGCATACACTTGATAACATGCAAGAACAATTGTGAATTGCCATTCTTCTCGGATGAGAACTGTGAGATCATCGGCGTAGGCAGTAAGAACGATAGAATGGTGCCTGGTGCTATGCTGAATGGTGGAGGGGGAGGTTGTAGAAGAGAACGGATAGAGCAAAGAAAAATGGTGGAGGGGGGAGGTTGTAGAAGAGAACAGATAGAGCAAAGAAAAGGCTCAAAGACTAGAGAGAAAAGTTGTCCGGAAAGAGGACATCCTTGACGGATGCCCTTACAAAACGGAATGGGGGCTGTAAGGAAGCAGGCCGTCCGGATATGGACAACTGAGTCCTGCTACAGGGCAAGGAGGGCTGTGATGAAGACAGATGGGAAATCAAAGGCAGATAGCACAGAGGCAAGCCACTGATGACTCACGTTATCAAAGGCCTGCCTCTGAACACGATTGAGGAAGGCTAAAGGTTCGGAGGAAAGGTGGGCAAGGCAATATGAGTCACGGAGGAGATTAATATTAGTAAGAATGCTTCGGCCAGGGATGGTGTACGTTTAGTCGGGATGTATGACGGTGGGAAGGACAGGGTTCAATCGAAGAGAGAGTATTTTAGTATAAATCTTGTAGTCAACATTAAGGATGGATATAGGACGCCAGTTATCCAACTCCAGCAGACACCCCTTCTTTGGAAGAAGAATGATGTGAGCTAGAGTAAAAGCGGGGGAAGAACAGATAACGAAAAAGCAGCTGTAGAGCAAGGCAATAGGAGAGGGTGTAAGAAAGAGGAAAACGTACGAAAGAAATTAACTGTCAACCCGTCAGGACCAAGTGACGAGTGACAGTTAAGTAAGGCAAGTGACTGTACTACTTCTGCTGGGGTGATAGGCATAGAAAGAGATGTAACAAGATGCGATGGAATATGTGGTAAGGCACGAGGAATCGAACCAGCATGCGGAGAACTTGACTGGAACTGAGCAAAACGTGACTGGAAATATGTTCTAACACCGGGGCAAATGAGAGTGGGGTCATTAGTAACAGTTCCATCGGGTAACTTCAGATTACGGACGTGATGAGCAGAACGTTTGTGGAATTCCAGTTGTTGAACCTGTTCACATAGATAGTCATTTGGCTGGAGATAAAGGAGCTTGAGGCGGTGAAGAGCTTGTTGGGAGACAGGAAGTAGTAAGGCACGAAGTTCAGCTTGGTAATGAGAAAACAGCGGAGAATCAAGATCTAGGGTGGAAAAAATCGAGCGTGCAGCATCAATCTTCATAGAGGCGGTGGTACGTTTTTCGTGGGAATATTGTTTGGTATAAAGAAGAATTCGGGAATTGACATTTAACCAGTGTTGCAAGGGACAAGAAGCAAAAGGGAGCGTATATAAGGCTTGTTGGAGCTGCGATTGGATGGAATTTACGTAAGTTGAATCAAGTAAAAGATCATCATCAAGGGTTCAAGTACGGTAGTATTGCCGAGGAAATGGACCGGTGTGAAGACACGTTACGACACAGCTGTGGTCGGAAGAAACAGTCGGTGTGTGAGAAAGGGAGATAACTGAAGGAAGAAGAATTGAAGAAACATAAAACCGGTCAAGTCGGGCAGTTGTAGGGGAGGAAGTGGAGTAAGAGCGCCAGGTGTACGAACGAAGAAATGGGTGCAGGTGTCGAAAAGAATCTTGGAGTTGTAGCTGGTTGATGGCTGTAGAAAGTGCTCTGGTAAGAAAATACCTGGTATCCGTGGAACCGTCCGATCTGTCGAGGGGTGGGTCAAGGGTGCAGTTAAAATCACCACCTAAGATGACAATATCAGTGGCCGGAAGACCTTGAACACAGGAAACAAAATGCTCAAAAAGACAGTCTGCATACTGTTGATTGCCGGAAACATAGATGTTGAAGATATGGTATCGGAAGTTGTGAAGTCGGAAAGACAAAAGCTGCAGGAGGTCACGATAAATCGGTTTGACCGTGATATCAGTAATGAAGGATCGAAGACGAAAATGGATGGCCACCGCAAGTCCTGCGTGAAGACTAAGTCGATGGGCATGGTAGAATTGAAATGGCCAGGTTCGCCGCCGGTGGTATGGGGTGTTGGGATGGCAGTTAGTCTCCTGTAGCAATAATATATCCGCATCATGCGGTGTAATGTCTTCAAACACTAACGCATTGGTAGGAGGGACGGAGCATCCTTTACAGTTGAAAGAAAGTAATTTTAACTTAAAAGAGGTTGTAGTGGTTGAATATTACTATCAGCACTTTTGTGAAGACTGGTTACACGTTTCTTTAAGTTAGATGTCTGCGCATTAGTGACTGTGTCAATTGTTGGCAAAAGAGCAAGTAGATTCTGAAGTTGGGTGATAATAGTAGGAAGCTGAGCATTACGTGATTGAACGCAGTCTAGCTGCTTGAGAGGACGTGACGGTTGATTGAGTATGATGAGAGCAAGATCAGAGGGCGCCAGCGGCCCGTCTAATGCAGGGAAAGTTTCCAGATATTCAGCGAAAGCTTTTTGATCCAACAATTTTGGAACAGCTGGGGACTTAAGAGATGTAGGAACTGCTGTTGGAGAGAAAGACTGTCGAATTGGCGAACGGGAACGAGAGCAGCGTGGAGAAGACGTCACTGGCGAGATGGAACTCTGTCTGGTACGTTTCAACGTGGGAACGCCGGGAGAAGCTGGTGGGTGTAGGACAGTTAGATCTGACTCCACATTAGGGGATCCAAGGGAAAAAGATGAAGCAACACGACGGAGGGGTTGCCATTCCTTTTCTGAGATAATACCCTCCGAAGAACGTAGAGGTACCACAGCAGCAAGTGGGTCCAACGATGGAGAGGTGGCCAAAGTTCCTTTAGTAGATATCGAAGACTTGGAGACTGATGATGAATCATCATTTGCTGGGGGAGAAGCATCTGGAACAACAGTAGAAGGGATCAAGAACGTCTGTGGAGCCGAACTTGGTGTGGCCAGAGAAACTGGTGTTGAGGCTGGGGTGTTGACTTTGGGTGGTATGGAAATAGGTGGCTTGGCAGATACATGTGGACAACGTGATTGGATGTGGCCATATGCCTTGCATTTAAAACAATGCAAGGCAGTAACGATATCGATCCGGAAAATCTTCTTCCCTACAACCACAGTGAGGTCAGTAGGGCAATCAGCAATGGCATCTTCAGTAGGAAACAGGATCCTTGCTGGGCAACGCAGACCTAAGATGTTCCTGTCATCTGGGTCTGTTGGTGCGGAAGACAGAGTGGAAATGGAACCAACTACTTTTCCACAACGGGAAAGGGCCGCCATTAAGTAATGGTCCTTGATTTCTGGTGGTACGGGGTAGCACGTAACAAGTACGGGGCGCTGCGTGAGCGGGACTCCCAGTAAGGTATGATCCCCAACATGCAGTCCTTCAGATAAGACGCGCTCCACAAACTCTGGCTTCGCAAAATAGATGAGAACAGTCCTAGGCTCCCTCGCCATATGGGGGATCGCTCCCTTAGGGAGGCTTTGGCGGACGGCTAAGGAGTATTTCTTAAGGCTGGTGTCCGGGAGGGCATCAAAACATATGCCAAGTTTCTGTGTGCGTAAAACCTCCTGCCCAGCAGCTGAAGTTTCCGGAATTTCGATGCGTAATTTCTTGTTGTCTCTAGTGACAATCATATCAAGAGGCGTTGTACATGGATTCTTCGCTGTAGAGGAAGATGAACTGGTACCCTTCACAACGGAAGCATAAGGTAGAGTTGCCGTAGGAATGGGCGGAGATGGGGAAGGTCGAGACGCAGTGCTCGCAGGAGCAGATGAAGCCAGAGGCAACGGATACTGAAGAAGTTAATGACGTCACGGTGGTGCAAAATGTTGGGAATCAACATCCATAAAGTTGGAAGAAGAGGTGGTAACATCAGATAACGCGGCTTGGAAACCAGCTGCGCGTGGTAGTGACGATGACCGAACGTGTCCAGGTGGGGGCGGAGCTTTGCTATCAAGCTTTTTTTTTTTTTTTTTTTTTTGATTGAAGGTTTAACGACCACCGTGAGCAACTCAATGGGCTATAAGCAGTCGCCCGTCCCTAATTTAGGGTCACTGGTTCCAGGGAAGGGAGAGAGCCAGTGCCGTAAGGCAAACACAACATCCATGCCTCACCGGGATTCGAACCCGGACCCCTTTCGGACGAATGATCAGAGGCCATCGCTTAGACAACTGCGCCACCGGAGCGGCCGCTATCAAGCTTCAGACCTGGCCTATCAGATGCGGTCGCCGCCATTTGCAATGGCTGGCATGCTAAACCCGACCCTGGTCAAAGCCAGGACGGAAAAAGAGTTAGTACAAGTAAAGTTTTACTTACAGGATGTCAAAGTCGGACTCAATCGACACAGGAGACGTTCACAACACAGGAGATACACAAAATGACGGCACACACACAAAAGAACACCAATAAACGCAGGTCAAACACAGAGCACAGGTCAACACAACCTTTACAAAGCCATCGCTTAGACCACTGCGCCACCGGGTCGGCCTTTTCAGCCTCTATGGAAAGTAAGTAGCTGTTTCTGTTTCTGGATGTTTTATCGATGGTAGAAATCCGGTAGATTTTTTTTTCTCACTGGTTAAATTGACTATGAATGATTTTGAAAATTTTTATTCGCGTCGGAAAGGATTTAAAGGTCTGCACATCACAACAGAAAATTCGCTGTCATCTTTCTTTTTATTTATTAACACTGATTTAATTACCAGTGTTCATTTAAAGTTATAACATGCTTATATCAGTATAATTACTCATGGAACATCCTTTTTTAGGAGGGAGCATTTCACCTTACGACCACAGGGTTCGCAACGCACGCCAATGAAGGGTTTCTGATTGTTGCAAGGAAAATAATGACATTTATATTTACTTGCTGGTTCATCAGCAGGAATTCTCTTCGAAGAAAATTCGAAAAACTCATAAAAAGAGGATGTGGGCACAGACATCTTTGTCTGCGGTGAGGAAGAAAGAGAGAGCGTCTCTCATTAAAGGGAGGCAGTGAGACGTAGTCTTACAAAAGAAACCATTTAAGATGAAGACGAGTCGTCTAGGAAGCTACGAATTCTACAGTGCTGTAATTAAGAAGCGAATTTAAGTTGAATATAAAATCTTCAAATGTAAAAACTCGAAGAGAATTTTTTCTGGCGTAAACGCTGGTAACACCGGCATTAACAACAAGAAACCACAATGCCACTAAAGGTTTCGGTTTCTTTTTCTTTTTTTTTTAAGCATAGTGTTGTACTGTATAGAAAAAATTTACTACGTGCAGCATACACTTTTATTCAAAATTTTTCTAATTAAATGCAGAAGAAATGTTTTTCCGTCAACCCAGTTTCTATTATTAAACGCAATGAAGTGTGCTTTGTAAATAGACACTGAATGAATTGCGGGCCTTTAAAGGAAAATTTAAATGGAAAGTGGGATAGTACAAAACAGTCTTTTTTCAAAATGCATGTTTTAAAATTAACTCGGAAGAAGCTTCTATGGTTTCATTTCTCTTTTTTCTTTTTCTGCATGATCCTAAAAGGAGAAATTTAAATGAGAAACTAAATAGGGATTATATTCTTTTAGAAATGATCTGTGTATATTGTTTCTGACTCTCATCTCATTCACGCACCCATACATATATACATACATGTATCCGTTCTTCTTAACACCGCTCAGAATTGTTAGTTTCCTTTGTTCTAAATAAAAACACTGACGCGCGTTTGTCTGATTTGCCAGGTAATACATTACACTGAGTTAAGCTTCTATCGAATTCAGACTGTACCACAAAGGAACGAAAGGTGTACTAAAACTTTAGCATCTTTAAGATATTCCCAACGGAACTGCTACGAATTATTTTTTAACCTTTGTGAAAACACATTTGCCAGTGACGGGGATCGAACCCACATTCATTCTTTGGAGCCGAATGCTTTTCCAACTAAGCTACACCACCGGAATTTATCGCTGCTATTTTGCCGTCTTGACATCTGCGTCACCTCTGTAATACGTCACATACGATGGGGGGGGGGGGGGAGGGGCTAACAAAAGTTCTGCACACTGTCCATTTTCAAGAAAAGTGTGAAGTAACGGAGAAAACGTACCTTATTGCTGTTCAATGTACTCCTCTCCGCTGCTAATGACAGCTTGACAGCGGTGAGGTAGGTCCTGGATGCCCCGTAGTACACCATCTTTGTTCAGCTGTCGTACTACTCGGGTCACGTCCAATGACAGAGCCTATTTTTCAACTGTGGGAGATCAAAGTCGGGTGGACTGAGATCAGGGCTGTATGGTGGGTGAGATAAAGTTTCCCAGCCATATTTCGACAAAAGTCTCCGTACCGACGCTGCACCATGCCACGATACGTTGTCATGCAGCAAGATTGCTCCCGCTTTCTACAAGTTGGGACGATTTTAACGAATATACGTCCTGAACTTTGTCTTCACAACGTTACGATAATACTTTACTGTGCAAACTAAATGGGACAAAGTAAAAAATCACTCTTTTTTTCCAAAACTATGCCTTTATATCATTCTATGCCTTGATATACACTGATAAATACCTGTATTAGTATGAAGTATGTCCTCCTTTAGCAGAAATGACCTCTTGAATTCGTTTTGGCATTGACTCCACTAATTGAGTGCACATATTTTTGACTTCATAATCGTGGAACCACACTTTTAGAGCATTCGTTATCATGCGTTCTTTGATTGTACAGTCCATTTTACCTAAACGTCTCTTCAAAATATTCCACAAGTTTTCTATGGGATTTAAGTCTGGTGAATTTCCAGGCCAATCAAGCAAATGAAATTGATTTTCCAGCATGAAATTCTTGACCAATTTCGAATTGGGACATGGGGCCAAGTCATGTTTGAAATGTCCCGTCAAAAGTTTGCAAGAATGGAACAATCCTACGTTGTAGTATTTCTACGTACTTGGCTGAATTCATCATACCTTGAACAGGAACTAAGCTTCCAGTGCCATTTGATGTGAAAAAAACCCAAAACCCAAAACATCTGTTTCAGAGGGTGCTTTGCAGTTTGTTTGACATGCTCAGGTCTTAAGGGTTCAGAGTTGCTTCGTCTAACGACATTTGCTTGGTAATCCTGCACAAATAAATGAGTTTCATCACTGAAAATTACCTTTTTCTAGTCGTCAGCAGTCCATAATTTATACTTTTTGGCACATGCTAAACGTTTTATCTTCATTTTCGCATTCAAATATTGTTTTTTCGTTGGTCTTCTTGCCTTCCGACCAGCTTCCAGAAGCCTACGGCGTACAGTTGAATCACTAACATCACAACCACTAGCCAATAAATCTCTTTGAAGGTCGGTGCTTGTTTCTTTTTTGGATTCATTGTACTATTTCTGATTAGATATTTATCGGTTCGTGGAGTTGTTTTTCGTTTTTTTTCCACATTTACCTCTCCTTTTGGAGACGATGATCCAGATGCATTGTATCGCGTAAGCAGTCTTGATACACTTAATTTGCCTACACCAACTGCAGAGGCGATATATCTCACTGTCATAGAAGTGTTATCCTTTAGAGCAATTATTTTTGCACGCTTCCTTGGGGAAATATCCATTTTTCAATACACGAAAGCAACACGTACTCACAGAGAGCTGAAACTAACATCCACCTGTCACACACGAAAGCTCACAACTGAAGCTGAAGTACCAATTTCCTCTTTAAAACCGGTCAAACCCCATTCTTACTATCAAGTTCTAACAGTCACACCACCTCACAGCTGATAAAGTTGGTTTACGTGGGTTTCCGACATCAACTGGCGATCACATTACAATTCTGAGAATAAAATAGCTTGTCCCAATTAATTTGCACGGTATAGTATTGTGCGTTGACATTTTGCCCTACCGGCATTAGATCAGAGACCACAACATCCTAGGCATCGTACGCAAAAATCATCCCTTGCTTCACTTTGGATTGTTGCCGACTACACTTTGAGGGACGTGGTGACCTTGGATGCCTCCATTCCGCTCATTGTGACGTCAGTTCCGGCTCGAAATCGCGGGTCCAAGTCTCAAGTGCGACAATTCTGTTGAGGAAGGTCTCGCCCTTGCTTTCGAACCTGTGGAGGGGATCCTGTGCGATGCTCACTCTGGCTGCCTTCTCTCGGGGGTGAATTGATGGGACAACCAAGGGGCGGCAATTTTTTCTTTTTCCCAGTGAGTCGGTCAAAATCCGGTAAACAGACATGGTGGACAAATTTGCCTGATGAGCAATCCCCTCGACGGTGAGATGGCTCTTCGAGAAGCGTTGCAACAATGGTGATAGATGTTTTGTCTGTCGCCGTTTGAGGTCGGGCTGAGCGGTGATCATCTTCGATGCTGCTTCGGCCCTCCCGAAAACACGATTCCCAGCGAGAAATTGTGCTTCGATCAAGAGTTCCTTCCCTATAAACTTCTTGCAAGGCATCATTCATTTTTTCAAATCTGATAAATCTCTCCTTTTTGTCCACGACAGCAACGAGTAATATGTTTTCAGAATGCCTACAGCACACCTTATATCCCCTCCAAGCCAGTTCACGACACGTGCCTTCATTCATTGGCTACGCGCTGTTGACGTCAAAAGTAGGAGGTGGTCACAATGTGATTTGGCTGTGCAGTTCTGTATACTTGAGACATTTAATTAGCTGTAGTGCTAATGCAGTTAATTAATTATATCTTTCAAGAATACCCAGTTGTTATGAATATGAACGTATATAAGTATTATCACGTATGCCATATTTTTACATGGTGGAAGTTTTCACCCAAAAACGGATTTAGGGAACGCCTGGACTTAGCAAAGGTTTCCGTCGATATTCTGAGTTCCGTAGGAATCATCGAGCTCTATATTAAAAGCAGCTTCTACTGAATATTGATTCTTTTTTTTTCTTTTGATTAGGGGTTTAATGACCACCGTGAGCAATTCAATGAGCTATAAGCAGTCGCCCGTCCCTAATTTAGAGTCACTGGTTCCAGGGAAGGGTCAGCGCCGTAAGACAAACACAACATCTGTGCCACACCGGGATTCGAACCCGGACCCCTCTCAGACGAATGATCAGAAGCCATCTCTTAGATCACTGCGGAATATTGATTTAGTTGCTCACAGTACTTTATTTGATTTATCTGTTTTATCTGTAATTTCAAGTGCACAAACTTGGATTTGGCAAGAACTATAAAGAAGGTACTGTAAATTCTAATTAGCCTATTTATCCCCTTTTGCTTTATATAACGCAAAATGCGACATTAGCGGGTAATCATGCCCATGAGGGGCTTCAAGGATTCGTCGAAACATTTCTATATGCCATTTCCGATTAATTTTTTTTTATATTTATTACACTTTTGTGCTATTTTACGTCCATTACGAATTTCAAAGGAGAAGCACTGTGATTCAGAAGTTTGTGTTTATCGCGGAAACTCTCCATAAAACTCATTTCTTAAACCATGCTCTCTCGGGTTGCTTGTATTGGTACATACTCTGGTCACCAAATTAGGAATATTCCATGAAATGAAGAATGTATGTAGTATATGACTCAAGTAAGACGCATTGAAATAAGATCAGTGAGGCTACATAATACAAACGACAAAGAGTGCGTTTATAAAATCAACTATTTTTGCATACATCAAATTACCACTGCAATGTAGACAAAATGGTAAATTCGGAGAATGTCCACACTTCTCAATTTCTGGAGTAGCTGCTCTCATATTACAGGCAACGCATTACGGGTGTCTACCAGTGTGCTGGGATATGGAACGTGGTTAACCAGACATCGCTTCACAGCGTCACAAATGTTCTCAACAGGATTAAGGTCGGGAGACCTCGGAAGCAGCTGTAATGATTCAATCCCATCATTTTGCAGCTCCTGAGGTTCGCTCAAGGAATGGTGCCTGTTTGCATTGTCATCGAGAAAACGGAATGCATGGCCAATAGCAGCATGAAACAGTATCACAATGGGAACAATGCTCTCATTTAGGTACACGGAGGTATTCACGTTGTCTTGACAAACATACAAGGAAGTACGGCCATTAACCTGCTCTTGCCCAGACCAGAACTGACTGCCGTTGGTAAAGGTGGACGGACTGCACATATTCGTGTGCGGGATCTCCTTCACACATGTTCTCGTCCATTATCAAGATAAAGAGCGAAACGGGATTTGTCTGTGATAAGTACAACTGTGTTCCATGGCATGTACTGTTGGACCCACGTACATCTCTGACGACGGTGAGCTGACATTAATGCTACACTTCTCAGCGGCCTCTTTGCTCCGAGTCCGTACTCGTGATGACGGTTTCGTACAGTTTGCATAGATACTGACACACCAGAAACAGCCGCCCCGGTGGCGCAGTGGTCTAAGGCGTTGCCTCTGATCATTCGTCGGAAGGGGTCCGGGTTCGAATCCCGGTGAGGCATGGATGTTGTGTTTGTCTTACGGCACTGGCTCTCTCCCTTCCCTGGAACCAGTGACTCTAAATTAGGGACGGGCGACTGCTTATAGCCCATTGAGTTGCTTCCATCCTTCATCCCCCTAATGCTCCCTACTTTACTGACCTTTCCTGGCTCCCCGCCGGAATAGTATCTGTTCAGGATCTAATTTCTCCAGATCTTTCTTGGAAACCCTTCTCTGATCTGTCCCCCCACATCTCCCCTACCTCTTCCTCTCTTTCGCTGTATGATTCCTTCCGTTCTTCAATCATTACCCTCTTCCCTAACCTTGCCTCTCAAGCTGGGTTAACTCTTGTTCCCTCTGCCTCTCTTCTTCTTCCCTTTTTCCTTTCCGTTCGGGGCTCATCACTTCCTCTCTCCAGTTTTTCTGTCTCGTCTCTTTACCGTTGTCTCATTGATCCACTGCATGCTACACCATTGATGATTCCAGATGTTCCGAATGTCGCCCTTTCACAAGTGTGGTCCATGTCTAATTCGCCACTATCTATTCCAGCAGAAAGAAACATCCAATGGTTGTTTCTTCATCGGCGGTTACCAGTTCCTACCAAATTATTCAGGATGACGCTTGTTGATTCGCCTAACTGCATGTTTTGCTCTACGATTGCGGATGTAGATCATGTGTATCAACATTGCACAGTGCTTCTTCCCTTGCTACATCTGACCTTCACTACTGCACAGTGCCTTAGTACTAATGATCTCTCCTTTTCAGCCTATAGCACGCTACTCAGTTCAAGTACTCCGCCTATTCCTATATCAGAGTCATGTGCTTATGTATTCATATTAGCAAAACATGTGATTTTTTGCTACTATCAACAGCTACGTTCTACCCCTATACAGCCTATCATCTTTCAGGCGGGAGCTGCGATGTGCAGTCAGTTCCGGAACAGAATGATTTCACGCTTGAGGCTTGCTTTCACTGTTGCTAAGGCTGCGAATCGAATCCCACACTTTATGTCAGTGTGGTCACCTTTTCGTCAATGGTTTTCTGGTCCATCAGAAGACCTTAGACTTTTGTTCTGACGTCTGTGAAGTTGTTTGGACTAATTGAAGTATAGTTTTGTGATTATCGTGTTCTTAGGTGCCCTTGTCATAATCGCTTCTTAATGTTACTGCACGTTTGCATGTTTCTCACCAACAAGGTCCTGTAGGTGAGTTTCTTGTTATACCACAGGCACTTAAAATAAGTTCAAAGTTTTTTTTTCGGCGCTTTCCTTATGTCTGCCGGGCTTTATAATATATGGTTTTTGCTCACGGTGCTAAGCAACTGTTTGATAGTGTTTAAATTGTATTATTGATTTTGCACAGTGTGGTTTTTGATCATGTTACATGTACATAAAGGGATATGATCAGTCGATTGCACCATGTTCTGCAAGGTTTAGCACTTTTGTAGTGCAGGGGGTAATTGTTCATCATTCGGTTATTTGTACTGTACCTGAAGTATAGTTGCTATGCCAAAAGCTCAGTTTTGTATATACTAATGTACTTTCCTAATTGCACTGTAAAATTTATGTTTGGCACATTTCGCATGTTGGGTCACGATTACATGTCTTAAGTTTTATGCTCATGGTGCGGAGCAAACGCTTTGATAGTATTTCAATTATATGTTAATGTTACACAGTGTGGTTTTTCTCATGTCACATGTGCCTAATAGGAAATAATCAGTCTATTAGATAATGTTCTGCGCTGTATTGCATATTTGCTGTACAAAGAGTCAGTTTCATATTTTCATTATTTGTATTGTTCTCGAAGTATAAATTTTCTGTAAAACGCAAGTTCTGTTTGTACTAATATACTTTACTCTTTGCACTGTGAAATTTCCAGTTGTACCATGGAATTGTTATTCCTTATTAGTGTCTTCCCTATGCCGTTGCATCTTGTGTACATATGTTGTTGTTCATTACAAGTTAATCTATAGCACTGTGATTGAGGCACTTGTGTAAGCCTAAGTAATAGTTCTTTTTGTAATTTGACAGCGTTTCACAAGAGAGATATTGCATTCAGTTTGTATAGAGTTCACACCATCATTGTGGATAGATCATTTATTCGCTTATCTTTCAGATACTGAAAAGTATAAACCTTCTGCTCTTTTCTTCTCTTTTCTTCAAGATTGCTCAAAATATACATGTTTGTTTTTGCACTGTAAAATTTATAGTTATACCTTGTACTGGTGTTCACCTATTAGAGATGGCACTCTGCTGATGCACATTGCGAACATATGTTGTACATAGAGTAAGTCAACCCATCAGTCCAGTATTGTCAGTGTTATGAATTTGCTTACATTGTATATAGTGCATTCACATAATGTAAATATCTCATTGTCATTGTAAATAGGTCATCCACTTGTTTATCGTTTGGTAACTGTTAAGCACAGGCCATCTGTATCTTCCTGTCCATGTTTGCTCCAAATAAAATATTGTTGAAGCTCACGGTGGTCGTTAAACCTCAAAAAAAAAAAAAAAAAAAAAACACCAGAAACAGCTCGAAGATGATGCTAGGCCTTCTCCTAGCACTTACCGTTAACTAGCGATCTTGTCTCTTGTAGTTGTCTTCAGACGACAGCTCTTGGGATGATCTGCAACATTTCCATGCCTGGAACACAAGCGTAAAGGAAAATGCAGAAGAAATCTTGTGTGTTATGACTTACTACAATTTGCGAAACTCCTAAAGTAGCAGCCACCCCAATCTGCAATACACCTGCCTGTAACACTCTAACAGACCTATCTCTGTTGTCAATGCTTAAACGTCGCCTGAACATCATTTCAGGTTAATCCCACGCCGAAAACGATACATCCAGCAAACTTCTAGACCAAGCGACTAACCGACCCGTTTTTCACTTCAGTATAAATACTCTCTCATAAAGCCGTAGTCCTTCTACATTAGGCAACAAACTTATTGCTGCACTCTCGTACAGCATTTACCGTGTTTATTCTAACGGAAAAATTGGATAGGTATACACCAGTAAATACTAACAAAATGCTGAAAACAGTTTTTATTTACGCTTTCCAATCGTAGGTTGAAGAAGCGTATATGCTCCAGCTTTGTCGGTGTCTGTCTGTCCGTCCGCACGATAACTCGCGTAAAAATGGTTCGATTTCGATGAAAGTTTATTATGTGGTAAGGTACCACCTGGGGACGAACCCTATTAAAAATGGACGACATGGGGTCAAAGGTGAGGACATAGGATCGAGATCCATTACATTGCTCTTATGCGTTATAACTTACATAAAAATGCTTCGATTTCGATTAAATTTTAGTATGCGGTAGGAAATACCTGGAGACGAACCCTATTGAAAATGAACGAAATGGGGTCAAAGGTCAGGATATAGGAGTGGGATCTATTTCATCGTATGCGTCATAACTTACGCAAAAATGCTTCAATTGAGACAAAACTTTATCATGTTGTTTCGGAAATATACGTGACCGGTTTTGTTGAATATAATCGAAATGGGGTCAAAGCTCAGGGCATAGGAGCGATATTTATTCTACAGCCATTATCCTCATAACTTGAGTAATAATTTCTGGTATCTTGGAAAGCGTATCATATAATCAATGCATTGCATGATGTTACTAACTTGTTGGTGTAATCTTACAAAAAGGACTTCTTACAAAAGAGGACTTCTCACTACGGCACTAGCGCGTGAAGTAGCCAACAACTCTGCAACACCTTTGTGGG
The DNA here is from genome assembly GCA_039090855.1 of Macrothele yani. Lineage (NCBI taxonomy): Eukaryota > Metazoa > Arthropoda > Arachnida > Araneae > Macrothelidae > Macrothele > Macrothele yani. Next base: position 133,267,650 of record CM077004.1, read on the forward strand.
GGCATATAAAGAAAATCACACAACACACGACAGCCAAAGCCACCCTCCTCTGAGAGACTATAGAAATCCTATCCGGCCACGGGATATGCAACGAGGAAACATCAATGGACCTCCCACATGTATGAAGCACGCTCCTGAATACGCGCGCACTTGATCACACATCTTTAATATGACGCGTACGTTCTCCAACATCTAGAGCTAACGTATATTTTTCAATACATAACTGGAACCCTATTTTTGTTTTAGCCTTTGAATAATATTTCTTTCTGAAGAAGCCACCCGTGGAGGCGCAAGCTACCGTTTTGTTCTAGTTTTTGTAAGATTACACCAATAATAACGGATTTCAACATTTTGTTCGTCTTTATTCTATTTATGCCGGGTCTAGGGCTGGATTAAAGACGGTGGGGAGCTTTGGAGGCTGAAGCTCTGGGCCTCAATCACAGTACATTTCAAAATTATGTGGTAGGTTGCACCAAAAGGTGGTGCTACTCCAGCTGCACCACTTTGTGAGGAAAGATACACCACTGTGTAGGGCAAACAAAACGCAACAACATGGTGCAATTTTGCACCACGTTAAGGTACAATGTTGCTCCACATTATGGTGCAAGGCTGCACCACATTGTTGCGTTTTATTTGCCCCACAGATTGGTGTATCTTTTCTCAGATTCTCAGAAAGTGGTGCAGCTGGAGTAGCACCACTTTTTAATGCAACCTACCGTAAAATATTTAAGAGTCTACAGGCCTCCAGTGATATTCTTCAAAATAAATTTCGCAAGAAAACTTTATTTAAAATATTCTTAAATCGCCAGCATTTCTGTCACTTAAAGGTAAATACGAATACTTTATAATAAAGTATTCCTATTTAATTATTTATTTCTACTAGACGTACAACAATTGCATTATTAGATGTTTTCTAAATATAGCCCATGATTTCTGTACATGGTTTTATCAAATAATTTTATGACACAGGGGCAGGAAAAAAAAAACCTAATTAGCCTATTGTATTGCTGTCCTACCTGGTTCTCTTCAAAGTAAGCATTTCTGACACTAAACACTTGCTCCAACTCTCTGTACATTGATCACAAAATCTTTTCTTCACGTTTAGGGATCGTTAATAGGCGCTGCATCGCATTCTTCGTGATCTCTGTCATTCTTCGCGATCAGTAATAAAGGACGTCGAAGCTTCAGGAGAGTCGTTACAGCTAATCGACGGAGCACTTACTGCACAAGACCTCAGTATACAGGTGAGTAACAATGCTGGAACCTCGGCATGTGCACATACCATTCGCAGAGAACTTCATTCCTTGGGTTACTGTGGTCGAGAAACTGCTCATAAGCCTTTCATATCCACTCGGAATGCTACTTGTCGTACTGCATGGTGTAAAAAACATTTGTCGTGGACCGTAGATCAATGAAAACGGGCCCTATGAACTGATGAATCCAGATGTGCGATCCATCAATCTGATGGCTGCGTGTGAGTATGGCGACAGCCGGGGGAACGCTATTTACCACAATGTACTGTTCTTACGGTCACGTTTGGTGTACTCGTATGGGGGTGATTTTCGTGGCATGGTACCGGGAGATTGGTTATCGTGGACAAACCTGTTAACCAGCACGTCTACCTCGATATTCTGGAAAATTATGCCCTACCAACTCTGTGACAATACTATGTAACCGAGCCTTGTTGGTACCTACAGGATAACGCACCGAACCATAAAGCAAGGTTTCAAAATCGCTTTATTCTAATTTATCATAAGAAAACATAAGAGGGAGACGTACAGTATTGGGCGTCTCACTGGGAAATAATACAAAACTGTTAAAACATGATGGTATATACACTGCAATGACAATGGGGATGAATAACAAATGCTGCAAGCAAAGCTTATTGAATAAAAATTGCAGAAGTGACAGAGAGAAACACATCGTGTCACATGACATTGGCTGGGCATGTTTTACAGGATAACACAGGCGAAACAATAGTACACAATTAGAAAAAGAACAGCACAAACACCGCCGTGAAGGTAAAACATTACATACATGAGATAAAAACACAGCGTGCACAATTGTGTAAGTTATTTAACGAGGGCACCAAAGCAACATAATACAGGCGGGGTGAAAGTAAGTAATGTACACGAGTAAGCATGAAAATACACTGAGATGGCATTAGCATTCACAATTCAACGGTTGTGTGGATTGCACGAGTCGTAGAGTGGAGGAGGGGCACACCAGGGTGCCACGGAACTCAGCAAAGGAGGTGTAGAATGTCCTAGGGTACTGATAGGTGTAGCAGTCCAGAATCAACCGCAAACCATGGAGCGGCCGGAGCCCAAGTAGCATAGAAGTTGGCTTCTCGACGACTGGAAGAAGCCGACTGGTACTCCAGGCGGAGTCGAGAAAGCAATCGATCTTGAAAATGGCACAACAGTGCTGCGCTGGCCTGGTGTAAAGAGACCGGCGAGGAAACGCTGCGGAGTTGTTGAAGGTATACGTAAATAACGTGTTTAACCAGCACGAAAAGATAGGCACATACTGACGGAAGAGGCGTAGGTGGATGAGCCCGCAGAAGAAGATGTCTGTAGGCAGTGAACGGAAGATCTTGAGAACAAGAGCGACTGGCAATCCGGAAAGCCTGGTGGAGGAGAGGCATCAGGATGGGACAGTAAAGGTAGACGTGAGAAACGTCTGCTTCCTGTGCGCAGAAGGAGCAGAGAGGGGAGGAGAGAAGAGACATGCGAAAGAGAAAATACGGAACAAAGAGGCGATTATGCAAAAAGAGCCAGTGGGTATTAATTTCAAGAGGGGCAGATAAGGGTGAGCGGGCAGCGGCCCAGACAAGAGGAAGAGAAGCAGGGGGAACCTCCAGAATAGAAAGCGGTGAAGGGGTGGCAAGGTGCACTAGAAAACGATAAAGAGATTTAGAGGAGAGAGAGGAGAGAGGAAGAACCGAGTTTGTGAGTCGGAGGAAAAACGGCAGCGGAAGAGGGGCAGAAAAGACAGAGACGAGACCGGTGGGGGAGACAAGATCAGGGAAAAGCGAAAGAAGTGCAGTTAGCAGAGAGTCATAGACCAAATGGGCGGATAGGGACGAGAGAATAGCAGGGGGCAGGCCAGAGAAAGGGCGCCAGGATAGATCCGAGTTAGTGAGGTCTTGTACAGTTACTACACCTGCTCGGAGCCAAGAGGGGAATGAAAAACAGGGGAGATGGGGGGATGAACAAGGGAGTTGAAGAAGAGGGGTTCAGAAAGAAGCTCTAGAGTTGAAGAGGGAGGGGAGCGAATGAGGGGGAGAGAGCGAAGGTGAGTGAGGGCTTCAGAATATGTAGGTGGGAGTTTGGAGGGGGAAAGGACAGCAATCCATGAGAACTAAAGAAAGAAAGGAAAAATGTGGGTTACGCAAGGAGGCAAGAACGTCACGTACCTGAACTGCGGAAGCCACTGGAGCCGTGAAAAGGTGAATGAAGTTGATCACTCGGCTTGCTTTGTAGCACAGCGGGACATCAGGTAGGCCAGCACCACCATAGGAGGGAGGAGCACAGAGCTTGTGGACGTTAATCCAGTGATGACCCGCCCACATTACTCGAGTAAGGCAGCGTGTAACCTCCTGGAGGCAGAAAAGCGGGGTCGTAGATGCAATCCAAGAATGCTTTCAGATGGACAGAAGGTATGTCCTGGTGAGATTTGCACGCTGGTAGTAGGACGTACATAACTGCGCACGACACCAGAATGCAGCTGTGCGGAGGAGGCGAGGATGGAGTTCGGAGCGAGTTGCACTGGATGTAGCTTGTGGTGCGCCTAAGTGCACACCCAGGAAGCGTTGGGTAGTGGATGACCATGTGGCCCTCCATGGAGCATCCAAGTGATTGGACCACGACCCGCACCACAATCCAGTGCTCTTAGACTATTCAGTTCAGCTGCAGAACATGAAGCATATGCGGAGAACAAACGACGAAGCAGTTGGAACTGTGAGTCGCTACGAATGCAGACGGTGATGTCATCTGCATAAGCAGAGTAAATGACTGAGTGATGCCGTGAGCTGGCAACTGGTGGTGGAAGTTGTGCTAGGAGAGATGTTTGCAGAGAGCGTAGAAAAGGCTCGACGGCAATCGCAAACAGCTGACCAGAAAGCGGGCAGCCCTGACGAACTCCCCGCTTGAAGGGAACATGTGCTGTGAGAAAAGATGCCGTCTTGACATGGAAAACGGCTTCCCGATAGAGGGAGAGAAGAACGGAGACAAATTGTGGAGGAAAGCCAAAGTGTAGCAGGGTTTGTGTTAAATAGGCGTGTGAGATATTATCGAAAGCGGAACGGAGGTCTAAGGAAAGGAGAGCAAGAGGTTCAGAATGAGTCTTGGCAAGATGAATGAGATCGCGAAGAAGTTGAACATTGGAGGAAAGAGAACGGCCAGGAACAGTATAGGTTTGAGAGTCAGCAAGGATGTGAGGGAGTATAGAGTTTAGTCGACGGGAAAGAAGCTTAGTATAGAGTTTATAATCTTGATTGAGAAGAGAAATGGGGCGCCAATTTCCCAAGTCAAGAGGGTCACCCTTTTTGGGAAATAGGACCACATGTGCGTCCGTGAAACTCCTTGGGAGGGGGAGCAGTTAAATGCAGCAGAAAAAGCGGAGAGGAGAAAAGGCAACAAAAGAGGCAAGAACGCACGGTAAAAAGGAAAAGAGAGGCCATCCGGACCCGGAGCGGCATGGGGGTTAAGGGAAGAGAAGGTGTCGGACACCTCCGTGGATGTGGGTGAAAGAGACAGGGTGTGAGCAAGATGAGACGGAACTTGAGGCAGGTTATTGAGAAGATGGGGGAGAGCAGAGGGAGAAGGGGGAGGAGTTTCACTGAACTTGGTGGTATAGAACTGACGAACGTGAGAGCAAATCGCTGCCGAATCGGATGTGATTTCTCCAGAGGGGAGGCGAAGATGACGAAGCGAGGTAGAAGACTTACGTGCAGATTCTATTGATGTTAGAAAATCATAGGTGCATTCCTCCGGATTGAGATGTTTAATGCGCAGACGAAAAAGTGCTTGCTGCGCGAGAGGTTTCAGCAAAGCCTGGACCTCCGCCTGATATGCTGGAAAAAGCGGATCTGATAACCAAATCAGTGTGAGCATCTGCCTGGCGTGATCGAGGCGCATCTGACTAGAAGTCTTCATGGTGAAGGAAAGTTGCTTGATATGTAAGAGGAGCTGATGCTTGACACGAAGCCAATACGTCAAGGTACAGGGTGCGGAATGCAACCCTGCGCGACGAGCAGCGAGGAAAGAACGGACAGAGGCACAAAATTCAGGATCAGTGAGGAGATTGGAGTCAAATGTCCACGGACGTACAGTCCGAGGGAGTGACGCCGCAACAAACACTGTGAGGGTGACCGTGCAGTGGTCTGAGGAAGCAGTAGGTTGATGTTGCAACTCGGTAATAGACGCAAGAAGCGGTGTGGAAACGTAAACCCGATCCAAGCGTGCAGTTGATGGAAGCTGACTCCCAGACGAGCGCCACGTGTGTGAGGTCTCTTGTGGATGAAGGCGCCTATAAGCATCGGTGAAGGAGAAATCAGCAACAAGGTCATGGAGAAGTGCGACGAGATCCGTTCGACGCTCTCGTGACGAAGGAGAGCGATCCAGAGCCGGGTCAAGGGTGCAATTGAAGTCTCCACCCAAGAGCACACGATCCGAAGGTGAGACTTTCGAGACAGCTTTACGGAGTTTGGTGAACAAGATGGATAAATGAATAGAGGTGCATGGAATATACACATTAAAGATGTGAAATCGAGCTCCGCCAACTGTGAAGGAGACTTGCTGGAGTAAATCTCGGCATAAGTTCTGCACTGAGAGTGCAGTGAGGGTGGATCGGAAATGTTGATGTATTCCGATAGCAAGTCCACCATGAGATGAGTAGCGGAAAGCATGATGGAACACATAATCGCTAGCACGCCAGCGAGTAAACAGAGTGGAGGAATGGCAGTTTGTTTCTTGTAGTAGTAACAGATCGGCCCCGAGGGGCGAGAGGTCTTCCATTACAAGAGCATTCGCTAGGGGGCTAGCGAACCCTCTGCAATTAAGGGTCGTGACCTTGAATGGATTGGTCAGTCGTTGGTTGGAGGAGTTGCGGAGCAACTTTCAGGAGTTGTTGTAATCGGTTTACGCAGCCAAGGGTCCATGAGTGGTGCAGGGGGTCATAAACAAACCCACGAAGGTACTTAGCAATGCATCCGGCTTGCAGGAGCAGCGCGGGAAGAATGTCTTCGCGCTCTCGGAGGTAGTCATACGTCGACTCCAGGTTCGTGGTGTGGGTGCAAAACTGATAGTAATGTCCAAGATTGAGAGGTTCTGAAGGAGCACCACATTTGGAGAGTACACTTGAAAAGACCTCAAACGAAGGCGGAGACCCATCATCATCAGTGTCCCTTTCAATTTCTGTTGGCGCAGGAGAGGGAGAAATATCTCCTGAAGATTTGGTAGTACAGAACGGTTGTCCCTTCCGCAGAGGAAGATTTCTTCTTCTTCTTCCTCTTACGTAGGGTACCTGTACGAGTGCCAGAAATTCGTTTTCCAGGGAGCGACGATGCTCGGGAAGCTGACGCAGGGTCAGAGGAGTTATCGGCACCGCCGTCACACTCGGAGACACCAATAGTGAAGACTGGTGGGAAACCAGCGGCGAAGTCTCCCGATGTTGCCACGGGATGAGGAGTAATAGGTGAGATGAGCACTGGAAATTGAAGGTGGGAGGTGAGATCAGCATCAAAAGACGCTCGTGGACGAGAGGCTGTAGATATACTTTTTGTGTAACTCGGCCCTTGGGCAGTTGGCACATTTGAAGACGGTGCAGGTCGAGAGCGAGATGTAGCAGGAGGCTGCTTAGAGGCGGTAGGCACTGTAGAAGCCGTGGGAGCTGGATACTCGTTGTTGGGGCATCGAGCACGCTGATGCCCAAGTTCTTTACAATTAGCACAGTGTTCTGATGTTAGCATGTCAATTCTGTAGGAGAGCTGCCCACATCGGACGTTTAGGATCCGTGGGAACTTACGGAGATGCTCCTCTGATGGAAAGATGAGTCGAACACTCCGGCGAAAACTACGAACATTCTTATTTGCAGGATCCTTGGGTGCAGCTGAATGTGTGATAACAGGACTAACAATCTTACCACACTTACTAAGTGCAGTACAGATCATCGCATCTGAGATTTCGGGGGGCACCGGATGCAAGGAGACCTGAACAGGGCGCCTGGCAATCGGTTCAGCTTCCAGGTGGTGGTCTCCCAGGTCAAGACCAAAGTTTAGAAGCGTGTCTGCATGCTCTTTGGATGTGAAATAAACAATCACCGTCCGCGGCCGGCGGGTGAGGTGAGTAATGGCTCCGGCTGGAAGAAAAGCAAGGAGCGTATCACAATAGACTTTCAGCGGTGTATTCGGAAGAGCATCTAGGCACACTCCCAACTCGCCGGTGGAGTGAAGTTCCTGCGCAGCGGGTGAGAAGTGCGGAACGTCCAATTGAAGTGAGTCACCATGTATCTGGACATGGGCATCTGCAAGGGGAAGGCGAGTCGATTGCGTCGGTAGGGACGCACCTGAGGTAACGCTAGAATAAGAGCGGGAAGGTAATCCTCCATTGGAAAGCAGAGGTGCAGCGCTGGATGAAGGAGCTGACAACGCTGGGCAAGACTACCGAGGGCAGAGAAGCAACGCCCTCAGAGATATCCATTACGTCATCGGCAGCATCAGGAACGAACGTCATAGCCTCACCACCAGGAGGGGTGGTGGAGTCAGAGAGTTGAAGCGTAGAAGAAGAAGAGCAATAGGCATCAGGAGGAGGACGATATTCCCTATCATCAAGGACGGACGCTGATTGGTTTGCTCCGTCAGAGATAAGGATCGACGTAGTAGGAGAAGCTGTGACGAGAGCGGGAATGCTGCTCTTATCAGCAGTCGCCATCGCCGATGGCGAGGCCTAATTTAGTAAAAACGACCAACTGGTTGAGAAAATAAAGTGCTGATAGCTAATTGAAAAAAGTACTCACCGACTCGGGAGATGTCTTAAATGAAAGATACAACCTTCGTCTTGAAGGCACGCACAAAAGTTAAACGACAGAGCACACAAAACACACTCAGTAGACGGCGAAACACGGAGCTCAAAAACAGACACTACTTACGTCCCATAAAGCAAGGACTGTTACGGCGTGGTTGGACAATAATTCCGTATCGTCTGTGAACTGACCAGCACAGAGTCCTGATCTTAATCCCATAAAGCACCTATGGGATTAATTAGAGCGCCGCATAAGAAGTTTGGAACCAATGCGTACTACTAAGCAACAGTTAGCGGCAACATTATGTACTTAATAGAAGCACATACCTATCGCTGTGTTCCAAAACCTTGTCGAAAGCATGTCTCGAAAGGTCAGTGCATGCATTAATGCCAAAGGTGGTTTCGGAATCGCTTGAGGAGACGAGCAACATGGAATCGCCTCAAAGAAAAAAAGAGCAGGAAAGGTACAAACTGATAAAAGCGATGATATGTACATTGAATGAGTAATGATAAATTTACAACGTGATGCAAACAGAGCAATGATTGAAGAAGAACAAAATGATCACAGGCGGGGCACCGCAGTGCGAAAGAACAGCAAAAAGTTAATGCAGGGTCTTAACTCACCGTGAGATGTAACGTCATTCGTGTAACAGCGAACGAAGGGGTCACTGGTGACCACGTAGAATAGAAGGCGCTTTCACGGCATGCGGAGATGGCAGACTGAAACTCCTGCTGTACCACCGTGCACAGAGTAATGGAAAGCATGGTGAAAGGTGAAGTCCCAAGTTCGGCATCTATGAAAATGTGTCGAGGAGTGGCAGTTCGTATCTTTCAGAAGGAGTAAGTCGGCCCAAAGAGGCGAGAGATCTTCCAGAACGAGAGCGTTAGCGAGGGGGTTAGCAAACTCCCTACAGTTCAGAGTGGCGACCTTGAATGGGTAAGTCCGACATCAGATGAAGGGCAGTTATGGCAGCTTTCTGGAATGTGTCGAGGCGATTGATGACACCACGACACCACAAGACGTAGTCGGGTTGATTGGTATTATGCCGGAGGAATTTGAGGATGGAGGTTGCTTGGTCGAAGACTTCGGGAAGAACTGCTTCAAACTGCTGTACAAAGATGAGAGAAGCCTCCCGCTTTGTTTTATGAGTGAGAAACTCGTAAAGAACTTCAAAGGAGACAGTTTCTGAAGGAAGAGAGGCATTGGTAAGCAGAGTAGAGAAATCTTCAAACGTCGGCAGAGGACCCTTGGACTTTGACGAGGAAGACTAGAACGTGACAGGGGAGACTTGGATCTTGCTAGACGGGTAGAACGATGTGGGCGGACAGTCGGAGAAGGTGACTTCTTCTTTTTCTCCGGTCCTCGGCACTGGTAGTAGTGCAACGTTTGCCGTGGATTGATGGCACAGGAGATGTGGAGTCAGAAGAAAGGTCCACCTCATCGCCGGGAGCAAAGGTGCCGACGGTGAATGAAGCTTGAAGATCAGCCGTGATGTTCTCTGATGGAGAGAGAATACGGGAAGGCAAGGAGGAGTCAAGCGGAGGACAATTCGACAGAGTGGAGAAAGCAACATTGGAAGACGCGTGTTGATCGAAGGCTTTAATCAGTTTTTCGGCAGAACTGGGACCAGGAGGTGTAGACGCAGGAGAAGGCATGGCAGCATAAACGGAGGAAGAGGTAGAATGCTGCTTTGGACCTGCAGGAGTCAGTGGTTCTGAATGGGGAGAATGAGCCTGCTGATGGCCGTAAGCCTTGCAGCGTTAGCAATGAGCAGAGGGGAGGAGCTCAATCTGGCGGCGCTCGTTACTGCAAAGAACATCGAGAGACCGTGGAAACTTTATGAGATGCTCTTCTGACGGAAAGATGATGCGAGCAGTTCTACGGAAGCCACAGATATGTTTATCATCGGGGTCAGAGGGGAAGAGGAGAGAGTCTTCACTGGGCCGACTACTCTGCCACATCGACTAAGTGCAGCGCACAGAATATCATCAGAGATCTCCGGGGGTACCGGATGTAGAGAGACCAGAACAGGACGCTGAGCGATGGATTCGGCTAAAAGGTGACGATCGCCAATTGATAGACCCCGAGACAAGAACAGCTCGGCATATTATTTCTTCGAAAAATAAACAATCACAGTTCGTGGCTTTCGGGTGAGGTGGGTGATGGCACCAGAAGGAAGCATCTTCTTGAGAGCGGAACTGTACTGTTTCAAAGGATTGTTGGGCAGCGCATCAAAACAAACCCCTAACTCGAGGGTCGAATGAAGACGTTGACCAGCAGGAGAGTTCTCGGGAATGTCTAATAAGATGGTGTCACCGTTGAGAGTAACGTAAGAATCCATAGGGGGCAGACGAGACGAGGAGGAAACCGATGGAATACCAGAGGCAGCTGCAGAATACGTGCGTGAAGAAGCGCCTCCTCTGGAAGGCATTGACGCAGCATGAGACAATATACTGGAAGCAGAGGCAGTAGAAACTGTAGAGGGCAGGTTAGCAACGCCATCAGAGACGTCCATGAATTCATCATCGTCAGCAGAGGCCAGAGACGTCACATCCACGTTCTCAATGGCAGAGTCGGAGACCTGAGCAGGAGAAGACGTGAAAATGACAGGGGGGAAATTAAGAGGCTCTCCATTAGCAAGCGAAGATGATTGATCGGCTGCGTGTGTCGTTGAAGAAGCAACGCGAGGAGCTGCAGCGATGCGGGCGGGAACAGCGCCCTCATAGGCAGATGCCATAATCAATGGCAAGGGTTAACGAAGAAAAACGACCAGCTCGGTGTATAAATTAAAACGCTGATAATGAAAAAAATCAGCACTCACCCACATGTAAGGGATCTTAAACGAAAGCCCAGACCTTTAACTTCGGCACACACACAGAAGAACAATGATGGAACACACAAAACACGTACGTGAAGCACTCAAACACGGAGCTCGTGAAGACACGTGTAGGCCAAAGGTGGACCGACACCGTAATAATGTATGTCAATAAATGCTGTGTTGTGTTTCTCTTCTAGGTGTCCGGTTACTTTTCTTTTGTAAACCATTCATATCATTTTCTCAAATACATAGTTTTACTATTTTGTTCTAAGGTTCCGCGCAAACGTTTTTGGGTCAGATGTGATGAATAGCTGGGGGAGGGTGGAGGGGGAAGGAATGGTCTACCTCTCAAACATCTGTGAAGTACTACGGAGGTAAAGCACGTGTCAAGATGCCAAATCTGCAGTCACAAATTCCAGCTTAGTTGAGAGAACATCTCACTCTTAGCGAGGGGGCGTGGGTTCAATCCCCGTCACGGACAAATTTGTGATTTCGCACATTCTGTTTCTCCCAAGTGTTGGCATGAGGAAGATTCAGCCCCCTGTGAAAGACACACCAATAAGAAATGGCACCAAGTAAAGTTCTGTATCTCCCAAGTGTTGGCATGGGGAAGATTTAGCCCCTGTGAAAGACACGCCAATAAGAAATGGAACCAAGTAAAATTCTGCTTACCCCATTAATTTTTAAAGCCCTCAATGTATCTGAACCAATGGTGTCCAAAATGTTTTGCGATTCCCGAAGAGAAATGTTGACGTAGAGGCCGGGTTCTACGAAAGCTACGGAAAAACAGTTCCTTTTCCCTCCGTCACACCAGTGCCGACCGTGAACAAGTCACTAGTGATAAGAGCTCACATCTATAGTATTCTCCGCTCCATGACCTAAGGCAGATGAGAAAAGACTAGTTCCCCTGACGCAGACATCGTGCCACTGTATAGGAACAAATTACTCAAACAGCCTTTTTCTCCTTTCTTAGGTTCGTCGCCATTATTATGGCCCTTTTACCAAGTAATCAGTCAGAAAATATTTATTTCAATCATCTCCCCAAATGACAGCTCTGAATAACAAAGTTAAAAGCATCACTTCCTGATGCGCAGGTTCACTCATTCCCGCTGCGTTCTGCCCACTTCTTAGACAGCGAATGTATTCGCTGGAGCTGATCTCAGCCCATTTTACTAACACACGGTTAATTTGTTCAAGTCGGTTAAAGGTTTAAGGAATGAAAAAAAAAAGGGGGGGGGGGGAGCTTACCCTCTAACAAAACCAAAGCATGGCAAAGAGTTATGCGAAGAATGAAAGAAAAAGTATTGCATGCGCATACTTTGAAAAGAATTTGATAGTTAATAAAATAAGTTTATCGTTTATAATGCTTGCTTCACGTTTCCATAATAATGCACAGCCAGAGACTGTTTTCCTTATTTTTCCAGACCATAAATTCGGTCAATATTATTAACTGAAACACATTTGAAGTACCATTAAAAAAAAATACTGATACCTTTTTCCTCCACACGAAAATGGCAGTCATGATGATGACTTTTTACTCGTTAATATCCGTAGAATCGGTACACGAAAATGGCAATCATGATTACGACTTTTTACTCGTCAATATCCCTGAAATCAATGCATCTTAATTACAACGCGATTTTTCTATAATGCGGTGTCCCTCAGAATGCATTGATCGCATTACAGCAGAACTGCCTGCAACTTGCGGAGAGCACGCATGGTATGACACGGAAAGGTTATTTGACATTAACTAAGGTCAGCGATTGGAGTATGAGATAACTGATTGCGATGCCTGCAGCAGAACGAAGTCCTTTTATGCCTGCGCGGTCTATCAATAATCATATAGCAGCGGGTAAACACCCGAATAGCGGAAAACTGGATGGATGTGCTTGAATAAATGTTAAATGTGTTTGTAAGAGTCGTAGTTGCATAGAGATAGGTACCTCAGGTTTCTGTCGTCATATGCGTAATTTTTGTTTTAGAGTCACTATAATAAGTGGTTTATATCTTCCGCGCGTCCAAAGAAATATATGCGTTCATCGTTTCCCATTTGATGTTTGTGATCAACACTGAGTTAGCTTTGCATTAGGAACATCTCTCTTTTTACGTATTCGGAGCGATAACGAAGTATATACCACGTGATATCAACGTCGCGTGCGGCTACTATAAGATGTAGGTCATCCTTACATGGCCGCCCCCGGTGGCGCAGTGGTCTAAGGCGTTGGCCTCTGATCATTCGTCCGAAAGGGGTCCGGGTTCGAATCCCGCTGAGGCATGGATGTTGTGTTTGTCTTACGGCACTGGCTCTCTACCTTCCCTGGAACCACCAGTGACCCTAAATTAGGGACGGGAGACTGCTTATAGCCCATTGAGTTGCTCACGGTGGTCGTTAAACCTCCAACCAAAAAAAAAAAAAAAAAAAAAATCCTTACATGTTTGCCAGTAATGCAGAAACATGGCGACTTAGCCAATTTGCTCGCGGCCAGATATTTGGGCCCGGAGGGTAGGTACCAGTATTTTGGAAATAGTCGCACTCGTTGCCTGCTCCCGTACTACTGTATCAAGAACGTACCAGGACTGGATTAACCACGCACAAACATCCAGCAGAAGAGTTCGCATTGGTCAGGTACGCACAATTGATCCTAAACACCAAACCTAAACCTCATGATCAATGTTCCCTGTAAGCTGCGACTTAACTTCCTCTGCGCAGCTGAAATATATTCCAGTTTTGGAAGAGTCACAACAGCAGAAGACATCAGCCGACAACTTCCTCATAAATGGTAAACAATATTTTCCGAGTACTCTCAAAGATGGTAGAGTCCTAAATTCTCATGGGCGAGTCTTCGATAGGAAGGGGGGGGGGGGGACTTTTGAGATGCGATTTATTCCTTGAAAAGACCGTCAGATCAGAATGAATTTGAAGTTGTTCTATTTGAATTAATTATTTTGCATTTAGTTGTTATTGTGTTTGTTATTTTCCTAAGTATTTTGATATGTAAAGAAACTCTGCATTATGCGTAAACATGCTTTTCCTAATTTCCAAGGCCGCCCCGGTGGCGCAGTGGTCTAAGGCGTTGGCCTCTGATCATTCGTCCGAAAGGGGTCTGGGTTCGAATCCCGGTGAAGCATGGATGTTGTGTTTGTCTTACGGCACTGGCTCTCTCCCTTCCCTGGAACCAGTGACCCTAAATTAGGGACGGGCGACTGCTTATAGCCCATTGAGTTGCTCACGGTGGTCGTTAAACCTCCAATAAAAAAAAAAAAAAAATTCCCAAGTGCTTTTATTATAGAAGTAAGTTTGAGCTCCTCACTTTTTAGAAAATAAAAATTTCAATTAATGTCTTTAACATTTTTTTAAATTTAAAATCAGTTCCGGAAAGAGCGTTGATAAAAACGGGGGGATTAGAATTATAAGGGTTCCAATCCAAGTTGTTTTGCATTAGTAAGAGAAGCTGAGAAAATAAAAATTCTTGCCCAAGTGGTTCTGATTCCTGCCCAGGTCACTGGGTTAGGCGCGCATTGCCCATGGCCGGTTAGAGGGAATATTGCTGCTGACGATTATACGTAACACATTTTATCAGAAACAGTGTCCTATATTCAAAGCTAGCTGATATGCTCAGGGAATTCAAATAAAAACACTAACAACAAGCATCTGCAAATTCTCATTTTCTTTACCAGGAGAATCGAATTTCGCTATCAAAATGTTACCAACAAAATCGCTAGATCGATCATTTTGTACGCGTTGTCTTTTTTTTTTTTTTTTTTGGTTGGAGTTTTAACGACCACCGTGAGCAACTCAATGGGCTATAAGCAGTCGGCCGTCCCTAATTTAGGGTCACTGGTTCCAGGGAAGAGCCAGTGCCGTAAGACAAACACAACATCCATGTCTCACGGGATTCGAACCCGGACCCTGCCGCCCCGGTGGCGCAGTGGTCTAAGGCGCTGGTCTCTGATCATTTGTCCGTAAGGGGTCCGGGTTCGAATCCCGGTCAGGCATGGATGTTGTGTTTGTCTTATGACACTGGCTCTCTCCCTTCCCTGGACCCAGTGACCCTAAATTAAGGACGGGCGACTGCTTATAGCCCATTAGTTGCTCACGGTGGTCGTTAAACCTCCAATCAAAAAAAAAAAAAAGAACCTGGACCCCGTTCGGACGAATGATCAGAGGCCATCGCTTAGACCACTGCGCCACCGGGGCGGCGCGTTGTCTTTTCAAGCTGACTGAGAAGACTTCTCTGTAGATAACACAGTAAAGAAGATACTTCATGGCTAACGGCTTCTTTTTTTTTATGGGCTATAAGCAGTCGCCCGTCCCTAATTTAAGGCCACTGGTTTCAGGGAAGGGATAAAGCCAGTGCTGTAAGACAAACACAACATCCGTGCCTCACCGGGATTCGAACCGATACCCCTCCTGGACGAATGATCAGAAGCCATCGCTTAGAACACTGCGCCACCGGAGCGGCGATTAACAGTTTGGCTAACGTTCACAATGTAAGTCAAGTCAGGTACGCGACTGCAGGAAGGGCACACTTACGCCCCCTGGGTCAGCTAATAATTTTCCAGAAAATACTAAAATTTCAGTGGATTTGAGGATTGCTCCCCCCCCCTCCCTAACTATTTTGTTTGTTTTGACTGGGGGTTTAACGATCACCGTGAGCAACTCAATGGACTATAAGCAGTCGCCGGTCCCTAATTTAGGACTACTGGTTCCAGGGAAGGGAGAGAGAGAGACAGTGCCGTAAGGCAAATATAACATTCATGCCTCACCAGGTTCGAACCCAAACTCTTCGCGGACGAATAATCATAAGCCCGTGTTTAGAACAGTACCCCACCGGAGAGGCACAATTGTTTTAAAATAATATTATTTGTTTATTTTGTAGCGTGCTATTGCTAGAATTACATTTTCTATTTGTTTTTTGTATTGAAGGTTTAACAATCACCGTGAGCAACTTAATAGCTATAAGCCGTCGCCCGTCCCTAATTTAGAGCCCCTGATTCCAGGGAAGGGAGAGAGCCAGTGCCGTAAGACAAACACAACATCTATGCCTCATCGGGATTCGAACCCGGGCCCATTCCGGACGAATGGTCGTAAGCCATCGCTTAAACCACTGCGCCACCGGGTCGTCCTTTTTTTATTTGTAGCGATACTACATCACATGCTACTGTAAATGTAGCGTGATACAGTAGTAGTGCTACATCCGATCACTGGTCTTTTGCTTTAGTTTAACACGTTGTTTATACATGTAGTAAAAATACAAATCTCATTTATTGCTGAGGGACGAAGGCTACCATTTAAGTTGTGGTGGATAAAATATACTAACTATATACACTGGTCACAAACATTTGGTAATATTGAATGACATGAAGTATCTGACAAGTAACACACATTGAAATAACATTAGTGAGGCTACGTAAAACAAACTAGACTCATCGTCAAAAAAATAGTTGCACCCAGAAGGAAGCAACCGACAGGAATGAAACCCTTGGTGGGTATAATTGACATCGTGAGAAATGCAAATGAGTCAACTATCACGCTCAGTCGCGCATGTGACGTCAGCAAGGAGGAATCATAGCTCTGTGCCTGACCGTCTATATAAGTTAGTCCCGTTCCGCGTGCTTGCCAAGAGCCGCGGTTGGCTTAGTGGGTCAGACTATCGATGCTGGGTCCCCAGGTTCAAGCCTGGGCTGATCTTTCAGAGATGGTGTGATTTACTAACAATCGCTGAATATCCGCCGTGCATCGGACGAGCACGTTAAGTGACGGCCCCCAGGCTGGACCCACTGGTTAAATGGGTATCCTTTCCTATACCCCACCTGAAATTCTCTCACCCCTCTATGTGCAATATCGTACTTGTACGGTGGCGCCATCTACTGTGCTCTAATCTCACTACAAACTGTTCTGTCAAAGTCGCTAGACTTGCTCTCATTCCTTCCGTTTCTGTGTCCTGCCCAAAAGGCGATCTCGCTGTAGGTGGCTGGGACCTAAACTCTCCTCCCTGTGGACGTAAGTCCTACAAGAAAATGACGCTGAGCGTGCTTGCCAATCTGACACGCGTTGTTGTGTAGGTAGCATCCTTTGCAAGTGAAGTATGCCTCGGAGAAAAGTTCGGAAGCGATTCGAGCAGTTTGAGGAGTTAGTGAGGGGCCGCGTCGTCGGGAAGCGGGATGCTCTTATCGCCGTATTGCGCGCCATACCGGTCGTACGAATATCACCAAAGCACGCTATTGCCTGAAGTGAACAGAATAGGGCACACAGTAGCGATATGAAGGGTCTGGGAGATCTAGACGAAACACGGAGAGAGAGAGAGAGGACCGACAGGTTGTCTGGCATGCGTGGAGTGACCCAACAGCTACGACTGCGGATATTCAGCGAGCAGTGGTGCCCTCCATGCAACGTACGATTAGTGCCGGCACCATTGGCAAACGGCTGCACGTCGTAGGACTACACGCACGCAGACCGTTACGATGACTGCCCTTAAACACCACTGCATCGTCGCCAAAGACTGCAATGGTGTCGTGCCAGACTGTCAAGGAGCCACTCAATCTTCAGTCCCGATTTTGTCTTGAAGGAGGCGAGCAACGAATCCATGTTTGAAGGCATCGTGGTTAGCGCCAAGATGAACGGTTTGTTGTCAAGCGTTATATTTTCTCATTTAGGCTCATTATTTACTATTATTTTACTCATTTAGGCTCGTCCAGAAGGTCTGGTGGACCGAAGGCAGCAGTATTTCTGAAACAGCGCAGTTTGTGAACTGTTCGCGTGCTGCTGTGGTTAAAGTGTATCGTGATTGAAGAAATGGCACCATTGCGAATAAACTACGTGAAACTGCGGAGCACCACGTCTCATTGATGTGAGAGGTGAACTTCGGTTTCGAAGGTGCGTAAGGGCCGATCGACACGCTACTATGGAGCAACTCACTGACCGAATGAACCAGGGGGCTACCGGAAGTGTGTCTAAAGCGACAGGTCATTGATCCCTGCTGCGTGTGGGGTTCCGATGTAGACGGAGTGTCACTGCACCTATGCTAACGAAGGTGCATCGACAGAAGAGGCTTACGAAATTGGAACTCAGATGATTGGCAAAGGATTGCCTTATCCGATGAGTCACGTTTTCTACTTCATCGAACGGATGGACGTTGGCGTATAAGGCGAGAGACATCGGAGAACAAACACTCTTCAACCATTGCTGGAAGAACACAAGCTGGTGGGGGCAGCGTTGTGGTCGGAAATGTTTTCGTTGCATTCTCTGGGTGCATTCCTACCTGTAGAACGCACTATGGACCGAATTCATTATGAATCCATCCTTGCAGACCACGAACACTCATACATGCCGATTGTCTTCCCTCGGGCGGATGGGAAGACAATGCGACGTGTCACACAGCTAGAAATGTCCGAGAGTAGTTGGAAGATTACGAAGACTTCAAAGTACTTCCTTGGCCCCCTAATTACCCAAACTTAAACCCAATTCAGCATCTCTGGGACCATCTCGATCGTGTTGTTCGCTCTATAGATCCTCCACCACGCACCGTCCAGCAATAGTCAGATGCACTGCAGTCAGCATGGCTCCGCATACCTGTGAACACTTTCCAACACCTTATTGAGTCACTCCCAGCCAGTCTAGCTGCTGTCCGCGCTGCACATGGCGTTGACTCTGAATATTAGCTGTTGGTCACAATAGTGTGACTCGACCGCGTACACGCGTAAATAATAAAATTGCTGTGATGTTTGTATGCGGGCTAGCACTGCAATTATAGTAGAAAAATAACAAAAAAATTTCCAAGTTAGTTTTCATGTGAAATAAATCAGATGAAACTGGCGGGGGGAAAAATAAGGGAAGCTTCTGGCTTTTCCCAGCAGCTAGTCTAAAGTGCATTTTTGAACAAAGGCAAGGACAGAAAACAAAAATAAAATACATTTGCAAGACACTACTCCAACACACAAAAACAAAAGGAATTACACCACCAGTTTTCGTAAACCACAACCCTGAGCAACACCAGTTTTAGATCTTTTCAAGATTCATTGAAAAACGCTAGGCCCCATTGAAATTCTTTCTGAAGGCTGTTGATTTTTGCTGGTCCTGGTTCACATCAACAACATTAAACTTAAAAAAGGAATGAATATTTTCATACTGAAAGCTTAATGAAACTACTATCACTATTCACGAAGTAAATATTCAATACTAACATTAGTTATATGCTGAATATCAAAATAAAAAATGGAAGTCTATCTCATTGCTAAAATTATTTACGCTGGTTTTCTTTTTTCTTCCTCCTCTCTTCTGATGTGCACAATGCTAGGGAAACAAAACTAAAACACCACAAAATATTACGGTCGGATTTTACCCAAGTTATTTACGAAAATTGAACGCTTTACAAAAACACCAAAAGAAACAAAAACACTGTGGAAAGAAAGAGAAAAGAAAAAAACAATTGCTTGACTTTTTGGCCCCACCTCACTCTCGGAGGGAGTATAAGGAGTTTTTGAAAAATCAAGCTAAATAAGGAAAGTTTTAATCGTGCCTTGAATATTTTTATTTTTGAAAATGCTGCAAAAAATGCGTGTAGCTGGCGATTAATTTGTGGCAGTGATCAGGTGCCACAAAATTAAGCAAAAGATAACAATTCAAGTTAAAAACAAAATGTTTACATGTTTCAGCAGAAATCCTATTAATGCTAAAAGAATTGAGCATTGGAAATGTAAATTTCTAGAAGCTGAGAGTGTGTTGGACAAGACGAGAAGCGGACGACCCAGTGTTTCGGAAGACGTCGTGAAATGAGTAAAGAAAGCATTTTCCCGGAGCCCGAGGAATCCAACCCGACTAGCTGCTGCACAATTCAAATTTGCACGCACAACAATGATGCGAATTTTGAAAAAAGACTGCTGTTATACACATTCTCCTTTTCTTTATTAAAGCCCAGATTGTTCAACATTTAGAGAACAGTAAACCTCTCGGTTTCGAATTTGCCTGTGACTTACCGGATCACCTAGATAATGAAGATCACTTCCTTCAACGTGTGCTTTTCAGTGACGTCTCGACCTTTTACGTATCATGAACAGCTAATAGACAAAACGTGAGCATATAAGGTCTCGAAAAGACGCATGCCTCGCAAATTCGCATTCGTGATAACCTCATAGTTGATGTTTGGTGTGGGCTTATGCACAACCGCATTGTTGTTCTTCTTTCTTCGTGAAAAAATGTAATCAACACAAAAATCTCTACTTAGATATACTGCAAAAATTTTCTGTGTCATAAGTTGAAGACCTTCAACCAGATGCCATCTTCCAACAAGACGGAGTTTCTCCACTAGACAACACCTGTTCGGGATTGCTTGCCTGATGTATTCCCAGAACGTCGTATTGGTCGAAATGGCCAGATTCTGTGGCCAGCCCGTTCACCTGAATATAACCCTACTGGATTTTTAAGATAATTTTTCAAAGACAGACTATACATAACAAAGATTGGTAATGACACGGATTGTACAACGGAAGCCCAAGACCCCGGCGCAGCATATAGCAGTAAAGTTGAACACAACTCGAAGTGATCCAATTTTTGTCATAATAGTTCATCGGAAGCGCCATCGTGCCAGTATTTATGGACATGCTACAGTCCACAAACTTCTGATTACCAACATCAATGTAACAAAACGTATAAGACAATACAAAACATGTAAAAAACTTGGATGCTAAAGACTGGTAACGATATGGTCTGCTGGATCGTGCTTCACATTGTTTCCCATCATTGGAAGCGTGTAGGTCTGGCAAAAACTTGCAGAAGAGTATCACCTGAACCGTTTGGTTCTGGAGATGGATCCCTGATGATGTGGGCTGCCATATCATGGCATTCCTTGGGGCCACAAGTTAATCTGCATGGTCGTGTCTCAGCTGTAACGTACGAATCCATTCTTGGGGACCACCTGCAATGTTGCAGGTACTGCTTCCTACCACCCCAATGTTGCAGGTATTGTTTCCTAATGACAGTCCTTGATTTCAAGCACGTAATACACCCATGTATTGTGCAAAACCTATCAAGTTGCGATTTGCAGATCATGAGGTACAGATGCTACTTGGGCCATCTTAATCTCCAGACCACAATGTTATTGAACATTTATGGAAATATCTAAAATAAAAGATCAGATCACACTTTCCACTGGCACATTTGGGACATATTTTGCAAAGGGAATGGCCCAATATACCATTATAGTGTGTGCATGACTTGCATAAGTCTATTTCAAGTCAAACTGCTTCTGTTATGAAAGAACGAGGTGCGCCTTTAGCTTATTAATAAAACGTTCTCTACAAACAGTAAGTGTTGCCATTATTGTGATAAGCCTCTGAAGGAAAGTAATTTTGACTCGAATAGTTTGTTACTAATAAATGTGTTAGGCTATGTTGCTCAAAAGGCTTCCGTGCACAGCCTGTGTTAGTCAACTTTTGACGCGCGCTGGGTAAATATCGATATACAATTAATCAACGTGCCTATGTTTAAGTATTCAGAAGATTTAATTGCTATATTCTGTTACCAAGTTATTTGATTATGGTGTGCCGTACTACTCCTCCTTAACGAACGTGAAATAAAAGGCTGAAAACTTGAAGTAGTAGGATTTTTTTGCCATTCCTCTGGCAGTTATAGTTCTTAGTATTTAATTAGTTGATTGTTGTTAATTACGAAAAGAAGTGGAGCTATCTGTGATTCATCTAAGATAATTTAAACTGTGCAGTGAAGCAATTTATTTCAGTATGTTTACGCTTTAGCCTGTAACCAGATTAGTTAGTGCTTTAAAGTGAAGTTCATGCTAAGGTATCAGTTTGAACCATATACAATTATCAAGTAAAACAAATATTGCTCAACAATCAACTATCATCCCACAAAAGTTAAAGGCTTTTGGTACTCAGAGGCCATAACCACAATGAAAATATTTCCAGTTCATGTTTTCTTATGGCTCAAAAACATGTGTTATACCATGAATATCACTCTATCTTAAGACAAATCATTCTCAAGAGGGAGTAAAGAACAAATATTGGTCAACAAAGAACAGAGCATAACAATCTACAAGGTCGGGAAACTTTGAATTAGAAATTTTTGCTGAGGATAATTCAGGATAAAATATGTATGAGAGATTGAAATTTATTTACTGCAAGAAATTTCAAAGTTGGGAATGCTAATATGCAAATACAAAATGGCGCGCTCTATGTTAGGTGAATCAGTGCAATAATATGAATTCAGAGTTTCCAACATTTCCATTATTATAACTGCTAATAATTAAAGGAACTGATTTTAGGTGATAAAAAACAAAAATATTTTTAGGAGCTAAAACAGAAAAATATTTATTTTCAGGATCTAAAAAATAGAAAAAATCAATTTTTATGTGCTAATAATTTCAAAAATATTTACTGAAAGTCGAAAAATATTTGTTAAAAATAAAAAATAAATTGCTAAAAATAAAAATATATTTTGTTCAATGGTAATGTAACTAGTTATTTTCCATGATAAAAGGATAATATTAGTACTCAGCTTGCTAATCACAGCTATACATTTGATGGAAGTAAATCTTTGGAGCTGTTTTGTTGTGGATGATAATGACACGTGATATCACATCTACCCTTGTTCTTTTGATAGGTTGCTGCTACGTTTTTGTTACTTTCGTTGGGCTTGGGATTCGAAAGATCCTTTTTCACTCATAAACTCGCACAACGAAAATGTAGAACACTAAAACTCAACACAGAAAGTTATTCCACACAGCTCCAAGAAATATCTACCTCAGCTCACTTTACAACCGCACTTCAGCAAGTAATATTGGAGCAGAATTATGTTCACCGCAGCAATTCAACAGATCCGCATCAACAACAACGACAATGACGCGAGCGGCGTGTACATACTCTCAATGTTGGAGTTTGAGTCTTATCCATGTGTTACCTAAGCCTTCGTGGGCACGAGAGAACTTCTGGTTTCGTTTCTCTTAGCAGGAAGAGCAGACGTCATTCTCGGACGCGCTGTTTTTATTTCTAGTATATTTACACCGGAAAATAAAAAAAAAGGAAACATGAAAATTTATGTATTATAGAATTCTTGAAAATATGTTTACATGCAAAAATTTCGAAAATATGATTTTGTGTGAAATTATTTATTTACCTAAAAATCTGTTCCTTAATGGCAGTCTACCTCTTTATACAAGACTGTAAGAATAAATAAAATGAACAGATTCCAGTACTCTTCATGCTCTTGTGTCTTCTGTTAACATATTAAAATGTCCAAACCTTGAACAGCTACACTCACGGACAATGAAATTTGCCCACCTAGTAGAAAACATGCTATAACCGCGAAACTTTGCAAATAGCTAGAGTGCGTGCTGGTATTCAAATGATCCACGTTTGGTACTAGTGTGCATTACCTCACACCCTGGGGCTGCAAGCACGAACCGGCTGCCTTATAAACCGGCGTGTAGTCGATGCCCCGTGAAAGCGAAAAGCACTAGCCGACGCAAGCAAGAGTACAGAGGGGCAAGAACGCCGGGTAGACGCCAGAGACGTCGATTTACGCAATTTACGGACTTTGAGAGAAGCCAGATCATCGGGGTAAAGACCGCACGGTGGTCGGTGTGATCTATAGCACGCCGTGTGGATCTTCCTGACCATACCGTTCGACTGTGTTGGGAGCAGTGGATACGTGACGGCACTGCCACACGGCGGAGCGGCTACGGACGGACCAGGAGGACCACCGGTAGCGAGGATCGACGGATCGTGCCCCAGGCACGAACGAATTCCATGGGGACCAGGTCCACTATACAGGCAGATGTACGGCTCCTGTGTGCCCATGAACTATTTCCCGACGCCTCGCGGAAGCGAATCTGCGATCCCAACGCCCCTTACGTTTGCTGCCATTAACACCGGAACATCGCCGACTCCGTGTGCAGTGGTGCCAGGCCAGAGCGATGTGGAACACCACAGACTGGTGACGTGTGGTGTTTAGCGATGAGTGCCGCTTCGTTTTGGGGACAGATGAACATCGTGTCCGGGTGGGGATCATCGTTCCCGGGTATGAAGATCATCGTGTCCGGGTGTGAAGGTCCCCGGGTCAACGGTACAATCCCAACCTCTATCGAGCGACGCAGCTCTCCCACTGCAGGCATTATGTTCTGGGGAGCCATTGCATACGATAGCCGATCAGCTCTAGTGGTGGTAGATGGATCATTGACGGGCCAGCAGAATGTGGATGAGATCCTACAGCCCCGTGTGCTCCCATTCCTGGTGGGTATTCCAGGTGCGCTGTAAAAGTAGGATAATGCCCGCCCGCACACGGCTTGGGTTGCCCAGGACTGCCTACGTCATGTCCAGACATCCATGGCCTGCTAGCTTTCCGGACATGTCCCCTATTGAACATGTGTGGGAGCAGTTGAAACGCCGGCTGCCGCAGTGCCACACTATCCAGGATTTGGAGGACACCGTCCAGCACGTGTGGGCTAGTCAGCTACATGATAACATCAGGCGTCTGTTCGCCTCCATGCCGGACCGTATTGCAGCATGTATCCCCGCACGAGGCTGTGTGACGCTCTTTTAAAGATGACCAGACGCGCTTTTGAAGATGACCAATTGTCCTGCAGCTCTGTTTTTGCCATCATGTGTATCATTCATCTGTATCATTCATCTGTATCCCCAAACCATAACGTTGCCTCTACCAGCTTGAAGGGTTGTAGCAATGCGTTTGGGGTCCATGTTTTCGTGCTGTTTCCCCCAAATTCTCACTCGGCCATCGGCATGGTGCAACTGAAAACGTGATTCATCGGACCACATATTTTGTTTCCAATTATCGACTGTCCAATCCTTGTGCTCCTGGGCGAACTGGAGACGTTTTCTCTTGTTAACTACACACAGCAAAGGTGTTCGAACAGGCCTTCGGCCTCCATATCCCATCCGATGCAGTGTACGGCAAACAGTGCGTGCAGAGATCATTTGAGGGGATCCTTGATTAAAATGGTCTGTAATTTGCTGCACTGTTGCCCTTCTGTTGTCTGTTACCAGTCCGGACACTCTCCGTTCCGCCCGAGCAGTCACTAGTCGATAACGACCACACGTTGCACGTAGAGACCCAGTTTTTTGGCTGACAGTCCAGTCTTTAAACACTTTAACAACAGCTGCTCTGGAACATTTCACGAATGCGGCGGTTTCGGTGATACTCGCTCCATGGCTCCGAGCTCCTACAATCATCCCACGTTGAAAGTCCGTCAAATCGAATTTTTTACCCATCTCGTCACCCAAAAATCACTTCTACTACTGTCGCAAGCACTAAGCTTTTCCTTTTTATACTAGCCTCGCCCTCTGGCGGCAACAGCGTGCAGCCATAGCTCATTTGCTCTAAATTGACAGGTGGTCATGATTAAGTGGCCACTCAGTGTATAACTGGATCCTAACGCTCTTGTGATATTTTATCATAGTTGAGTGCTCTTTTGCTTTAGAGAAACGTTTTTTCTTGACGTCATGCTCCCAGCAGAGAGAAAAAGGGAAACAATGAGACCACAAAAATGAATTAAATGGTTCGATATGCATTTCAAACGGAACTAAAGTCTTATTTCTTAAAATGTCTGAAAACACATTCGAAATATTGTTAGAAAGCTTAAGAATGTTAAACTACCCATTATTTTTTGTTTGAGACGTCTACGCTCGCAGCCACAAAGTCACGTGATTACCACTTTAACGACATTATAAAACACCGTGTCTCGAGGAAAGTTATGCGTGCGACTCTGTGTAGCAAAACGAAACGGATTATAAAAAATAACGACACATACTTTTCAAAGGCACAGTTCAACTACATAAATAAAATCTTATCGCGGAACCCGTCCGCCGAATTACATTTTCAGATTTGGAATTCATCCAACTTCATGGGGAACAATGAAATTTATTTTTGGAAAGGAAAAATAAGATTCTTGCAGTAGCGTCGTCGTCTCTTAAGTGAAAACAAAAATGTCAGCCAACGGGGGGGGGATGTTCGCCCTAATCAATCATCAAAATGCTCCAGCATCCATAATGAAAACAGCAAGACAGAAATGTATGAATCCACGACCTTCTGATAATGCTTTAGAATAATATTCTTGGAGGAAAGGAAGTTGCAGCAGCGCACGATAATATTTCTTCAGTCAAAAATTAATATTTTCCTCGCAATATCGTTTTGCTTCTGTGACGGTTTATATATCGATCCATAAATTAAAGCGAAATCGCAGAAATTATTTCAAATGGGTACTTGTCCTCAGAAATAATGAAAATGCTATGTATAACGAATTTGATTAATTATAATGTTTTTGTTTAATCGTCTCTACTACTTAAAATATTATTATCGTAGTATCAGTCAGTTCAACTCGTAGCACTGTAACTGCGAAGTCTTAAGGCACCGGATAGCTAGCACACAATAATCTTTAAATATACACGGCCGTGTCAGAATTATATGACCACCTTCGGAATCACAGTTTTCCCGCCCAGGCGCGTTACAAAGTGCAATTGACAAAGACAACCACACCGAGATATAAGAGGCCGGCCAGGACAAGATGAGCCATAGTGCGCTATTTGAGAACAATGTGCAAAGGTAGTGATCTGACGGACGCTTAAAAAGGAATGATCATCAGCTACGGCGCAAAGGGTGGAAGCATCGCAGAAACTGCAGACTTCGTCGAATATTCGCGAAGAGCTGTAGGTACCAAGAACGGACCGCTGGCACACCGAGTACCTCCCGACGTCATAACTGTGGTGCCCCAAAGGCCGTCAACCCTGGAGGAGAACGTCGCCTCCGTCGATTGGTAAAGAGCAATCTGGAGGATGTTTTCCTGGTATGACCTGGGACCGCTGGTACCACTGGATGAGTCACTGAACGCCAATGGCTATCTATCCATCCTCGCTGACCACATATGCATCCCTTCATGATGGACGTTTACCCTGGTGGTGATGGTGTCTACCAACAGGGCAATGCGCCGTGTCACGTCGCTAAGGGGGTGCGTGACAGTAAGTAATACTACAGCGATGTCTTTGTTCTCCCTTGGGCAGCGAAATCGCCTGATCTCAATCCCATAGAACACTTGTGGAACTATTTGGATCGACAGGCTCGACGTGCCGACCCGCAACAACGTCATCTCAGGGACTTCCGTGCTCTGGTGCAGTCCGAATGGGCAAGTGTGCCTCGGGCAACCTTCCAAGGCCTCATTGCGTTCATGTCACGCCATCTCGCCGCTGTCATCCGGGCCAAAGGTGCATGGTTATTCCCATTATTATGCAAGTGGTCATATTATTCTGATACAACTGCTTATACTGAGCTAAATTAGACTACAATTACTCGCACAAATGGCCTCCATTGGTGTTCCAAGAATAGCATAAGCATGCCGAACGGTACGTCAAATTAATCAATCACAACCGCATCAGTAACAATACTGAACCTTTATCAACTCAGGTTCGACTTGTTTACATCCAACAACTATTTTCTGCAGTAATCTACATATCATACATCACGACTACGCAGTACCACACCACCACACTTTTTTCTGCTTGCTCCAGTATTGTATCTCTCGTTCTTATCTGTCAACACGCACACGTCACGCACTCTGACCTCAAGACTGTTGCCACAAAACATTCCGTGAGTGAGAAAATATAATGTTAAGGTTGAAAACGCTTAAAGAGAATGAACTCAAAATTTACATTGAAAAAAGACAACTAAAAAAGAAAGTTAAATTAGAGTATTCGCCATGTAGTGGTGGAAACAATGCTCTTACGCATAGAAAATTCGAAACATTTCTAGATTAACTTTATGCTTAATATTTTTTTGATTGGAGGTTTAACGACCACCGTGAGCAACTCAATGGTCTATAAGCAGTCGCCCGTCCCTAATTTAGGGTCATTGGTTCCAGGGAAGGAGAGAACCAGTGCCGTAAGACAAACACAATACCCATGCCTCACCGGGATTCGAACCCGGACCCCGTTCGGACGAATGATCGGAGGCCATTATGCTTAATATGGTGTGTGACGTAGTACAGGGGTGAATCACGTGTCAAGACGATAAATCTGCAGCGGTACATTCCGTCCGTGTAGCTTAGTTAGGAGAGCAACTTACTCCGGAGTGAGGGGGGGGGGGGAGCCGAGGTTTCAATCGCCGTCACGAACCAGCTTGTGTTTTCACAGGTGAATAGAATCTGTTGACGACTGAGTGCTGGAAATATTTAGTGAAATCTTTCCAACTTCGGAAAGAACTTAATTTGCTTTTATTGAAAGAAATAAAATGTGATAATGATCCAGCCAGAAGTCTCGGTGATGTCGCTGTTCTTATTTCACTGGCTTTCTTAACCCGTCGTTGGTCATTCCACGTTGACCAACGCCAGTGGTTGAGCGTGAGTTTTTCTCACCCTACCTTTTTCGGCTGTTTTAAGTACCTGTTTTAAGTATTCTTTTTTTGGCTGTTTTAAGTACTCTTTTTTGGCTGTTTTAAGTACCGAATAATAACACTTCAGAATTCTTTCTTGGAAAGAAATATAGTTAATATATTTAGTTACTAAGCAAATTAAGGCAAAAACATGCTTGTATCATGGCGATATCTATAAAAACACTCAACACAAACGCTAGTGGTCGCATGATTAGAAAAGCTCTCACGTGATGTAACGTACCAGGAGATGTGACGTACCTGCCAGAAGGAAGCACACGACATAGAGGCAGATAGGAATCAGAATAAACGTCCGCGTAGCTCAATTGGTAGAGTGACCTTTTCCGGAATGAGGGGATGCGGGTTCGAATCCTGGCGTGGACAGAAATGACGGAGAAATTTACTTCGTTAAAATGGCGCCCGAACTATCCGGATGACCCGACCGTTCAAAATCTCGCAATGGTGTGATGTTATTTCCACACCGCGAGATACGAAAAATAAGAGAATCCCTTCTCCAGCACTTCGAAAAAAAAATAATAATAAGGGGGAGATGATGTAACGTACCTGCCAGAAGGACGCACACGACATAAAGGCAGATAGGAATCAGAATAAAACGTCCGCGTAGCTCAATTGGTAGAGTGACGTATTCTGGAATGAGGGGATCTGGGTTCGAATCCTGGCGTGGACAGAAATGACGGAGAAATTTACTTCGTTATAGTGACGCAAACGCCGGTGGTCGCTAAATGAGAAAAGCTGTCCCGTGACGCAAACGTCAGTGCACCTTTAAATTTCTTCGAAATGAAACTGAAAAGAAGAATATTTCGTAGTAATAAGGGAAAGTTATTCACTAAGTTCTGTACTGATAATGCAAAGGCCGTTGTACCTTTTAAACTACTTCTAAATGAAACTGAAAAAAAGAATATTTCGTAGTAAAAAGGGAAAGTTAATCACTAAGTTCTGTACTGATAATTCAGCGTGAAAGCGTTCCACGGAACACAAAAAGGAACTGCTTATATTTTAGTTGAATTCACATTACATAAATTTGCATAGTTAAATACGCCGCATTTGAAACTGTTTCGTGGTTGATACCTAAAGTGGTTTTGTTTTGTTAATGGGTGTAACGAACACCATGAGCAACTCTAAGAGCTTTATGAAGTGACCAATTCCAAATTTAGGGCCAACGCCGTACGGTAGGCAAACAACCAATGCGTCATCCACAACTCCAGCCCGGTTCGAACGACTAGTCAAGAACCTACACCTCTGAATAGTTGGACACCGCAGCGGCAGTTTAAATTTCAAAAGCAAAAATATTTTATGAAAACATCGCCGAAACGTCGAGAAAATGCTCTTTTTGAATGATGAGTTTTTATTTCTTGCAACTTCTATATGGCTTTGGAGCATCATGGAACGTTGTTCCTTTTCATTATAAAAATATTATACTAATCCTTTATTTATATTTAAATATTTTTTTTATTATGGAAAGTTTGATTTTTCTACGTTAGAAAATGCACCGGAGGTATCGTTTCCTTTTTCCTAATTTCATTTATTTCATCTCATTCGGTGAAAAACTGAATAGACTAATTAAAATAAAACGTTGATATAATTAAGAGGATTTGGAATCACTTTCCTAAAATGAAAGCAACCCTTACCAATATGATCAGCAAGTCTGTACACCTTTATCGTTGCTATGTTTTTTATATTTGCCTTTTCCAAGTGCACACCGAAGAATTCTGAAACGTGCTACGACGGAAATGCAGTCCTAACTCTATGAAAAATTTGCAAATATTGTACAGCAAGAAAACGTCGAAACTGCATGAACAATTTCAGATTCTGAATTAAATATCAATAGTTAATGTTCTACCGATGACTGTAGATGTGTTTGTGGACTTAGCAGAACGTTCGCATGGAATTAAGAGTGCTGTATGACCATGTTTAAATTTCTTCTTTTCTATTTTCTCCCATTAATTATCAGTTGTTTCTTGAGCATAGCGATGCTTTCGGTGACACCTACGCCTACGTTTGGATTTTTAATTGCGTTTTGTTTCGATGGGCGTATATATAATTCATGCTAAGCAGACATCTTCGCTCGTCATTAAAAAACAGTGACTAATTCCAAAGGAGTGCAGATAAATATTTTAAATATATCTCTGATTGCTTTCACTGTAACACTTTCTTTCATTACTTCCAATTCCGCACGACTGAGATGAGTTTTATTCTCGCATGTAGTTTTGCGTGGGTGGCTTTAATTTTCTATTTTTCCCGTTGCTTGATAAAGTGATTTGCGAACACCAGCGAAAACGAAAGTGTTTCACATTTCGCGGAAAAGATCTCGCAAAGAAAGCAAGCCCATCTGTTTTCTTAAAGTTTCATTCTGCACCTTACGTACAAGCACAACCACTGAACCATTTCACCTTACTTCCTCATTTGAAAAAGATTTCATTTCCAAATTAAAAAAAACAGTGACTTGATTGGAAAAACAAACATAAGTCTTTGTTTGAAATGATGCACATTCGGGACTGAGAGAAAAGGCAAAACGAAATAGGAAAGATACTTTGAATTTCAAATACACTGGCGGAAAGTGAAAAAAGAACACCAAGAAGGAGACGTCTGATACCAACGAAATTTATACAGCATAATAACGGAATACAGAGGATAACGTGATCAAAACATTATGGCAAAATACAGCTGTATTTGCTGGCAAACTGAAAAATAACATTTCCATTTAACATGGTTAGTACGAGGTTGAACCGCCATGAACTGCGTCACACTGTGCAATTCTGGCATGGAGTCAGTCGTACAGATGTTGGATGTAAGTTTTGGGTATTGAGTTCCAAGCATCCTCAACCTGGACGCGTAAATCGGGGATGGTCATGGCTGGCCGTGGAGACCGGATAAGTCGTTGTCCCATAAAATCCCACAAGTGCTCAATGGGGGAAAAATCCGGTGAACGTGCAGGCCATGGAAGTTGTCTCACACCCTGAACTGCATGTTGCGTTGCACGTGCCGTGTGTGGGCGTGCGTTATCTTGCTGGAAAACACCACGATGGACCGACCTTACAAATGGCACCTCAACGGGCTGAATGATGTTGTTGATGTAGGAGGTGCTGTTTAACGTACCCGGTACAAACACTAGTTGTGTACGGGAGTGATAGCTGATCGTTCCCCACACCAGGAGACCAGGTGTAGGCCCTGTGTATCGCTGGCGGATGCAAGAAGGATAGAGACGCTCGCCTGTGCGTCTGCGAACACGCATAGGGCCATCGGAGGCTGACAAGCAGAACCTGCTTTCATCGCTGAACACGACAGATTGCCATTGCGTTCTCCAGTGCAGGCATTGGCGACACTACTGCAGCCGTTCCTGACGTCGGGCTGGAGTCAGAGGCACACATGCCAGAGGCACACGCGCACGTAGTCCTGCATCCAGTAGACGGTTGCGGATTGTTCGCACAGTCACCTCAGGTGCAACGGCAGCTCGGATTTGCGTCGCAGTGGATGTTCTTCTTATGCGTCGATCAGACGGACTGATGATCATCGCAACGCCGCTCTTCTTATGCGTCGATCGGTCCGCTCATCACTCCGTCTGTGACTCCCGGTTCCACGTCTTCTCGTGTGGGAATGTTCCTCGGACCATCTACGCCACCATCGTACCACCACCGATACTTCCTGTCCAATTCGCTCCGCAATACGACGATACGACCACCCGGCCTCGCGGAGTCCGACTAGACGACCTCGCTCAAAGTCCGATAACTGCTGAAATCGTACACGTCTTCCATGTCCAGGCATTGCAGCTTCTTAAGGGTCTTCGCACGTGTCCATACGCCGACGACTGATTACATTCACTTCCCCGTACTCCTTAAATACCACCGACGATAATTTGCATATTATACCGTTCTGTGGCGTAAGCGCTCACCGGTTGGTCCCGAAATTAACATCACACCTACGTCAACTCGACCCCATTAACATATGTAAATTTCATGATCGTCCGCCAATTTCTTCTTGGTGTTCTTTTTTCACTTTCCGCCAGTGTATAATCGTCTTTTTCATGTCGTTCTCTGTTTCTTTACATTTAGGTATATGATACAGTTTTATTTGAAAAACTGCAAGAATTTAAACCGGTAATTTATTTTAAGCGGCCGAAAAGCAAAATTATCTAGTGGTACATTGACGTTTGAACCACAATACCCCAGACAGGAATACGAAATATTCTACTGGTCACAGAGGCGATTCAGGCAATTGACCAGGTCATAGAAATTCAAATCTCAGGGAAAGTACTGTACTCATTTACAGATTTTAAACAGTCACCTTCCACTATCTTTATTCTAAAATAAACCTTCAAAAACTTAAATATTTATATATCATACACGGTCAATTCACATTATTGTAACCACCAGCTAATATCCAGAGTGCAGCGCGAACAACAGCTAGACGACCTGGAAGTGACTTAATAATGTGCTGGAAGGTGTTCAGAGGTATGTGGAACCATACTGACTGCAGAGCATCTGATAACTGCTGGAGGGTGCGTGGTGGAGGATTCATAGAGCGAACAACACGATCGAGCTGGTCCCACAGATGCTCAATTGGGTTTAAGTCTGGGGAATTAGGGGGCTAGGGAAGTACTTTGAAGTCTTCATCATGCTCTTCCAATCACTCTGGGCATTTCTAGCTGTGTGTCACACGTCGCATTGTCGTGCTGAAAGATCCCATCCGCCACAGGGAAGATAATCAGCATGTATGGGTGTACGTGGTCTGCAAGAATGGATTCATAATGAATTCGGTTCATAGTGCCTTCCACAGGTACGAGTGTGCCCAGAGAATGCCACGAAAACATTCCTCAGACGATAACGCTATCCCCACCATCTTGTGTTCTTCCAGCAATGGTTGAAGGGTGTTTGTTCTCCGATATTTCTCGCCTTATACGCCAACGTCCTTCCGTTCGATGAAGCAGAAAACGTGACTCATCGGAGAAGGCAATCCTATGCCAATCAGCGGTGTTCCAATTCCGATACTGTCGTAAACCTTTTCTGCCTATGCACCTTCGTTAGCATAGCTGCAGTAATCATCCGTCTGCATCGGAGCCCCATACGCAGCAGGTTTCGCTGAACTGTCATTTTAGACACATTTCCGGCAACCCCCTGGTTTATTCGGCAAGTGAATTGCTGCACTGTAGCGTGTCGATGGGCCCTCACGCACCTTCGAAGCCGACGGTCACTTCTCACATCAATGGCACGTGGTGCTCCACAGTTTCCACATCGCTTATTCGCAAAGGTGCCATTTCTCCAATCACGATACACTTTAACCACAGCAGCACGCAAACAGTTCACAAACTGCGCTGTTTCAGAAGTGCTGTCACCCTTGTTCCGTAAGCCGACAATCATCTCTTTTTGCAGATCTGATAACTCGCTTTTATTTATGACTGCAACGAGTGATATGTTTTCAGATTGCCTACAGCACACCTGATATACCCTCCAAGCCAGCTCACGACAGGTGCCTTCCTTCATTGGTTACGCGCTGTTGACGTCAAAAGTAGGAGGTGGCCACAATAATGTGACTCGACTGTGTGAGTGTACACACACAGACACCTTTTTCGTTACTACATACTCAAAACCCAATTTTCCGAAAAAAAGGTCGAATGTAATTTCGATTGAACAAATAGGCGCATTATTTAAGCCTTGAACCTGAGCCAATGTAACCTGTAGATCATTTAGAATTTCAGACCACTTACTGTAAGCACTTGTAATTTGATGAGCATTTCTCGAATTATTGTCGGTTCTCAAAAAATAAATTTCTTATATTGAGTAAAAGCGAAAGGATTCTGTAGATCTTATGCTACACAAATACACACATACACTGAAGAGCAATTGAATTAGAGATACCTGTCTAGTAACGTGTAGCACCACCTTTCGGCCTGATGACGGCGGCGATTCGTCTCGGCATGGACTCGACAAGACACCGGAAGCATTGGGAAGCCATACGGATCCACGAGCCCTGAACAAGCTCCCACAGTTCACGAAGATTTGATGAAGGGGGGTTCAGAGCCTCGAACATCTCTCTGGAGGGCATCCCAGATGTGCCCGATGGGATTGAGGTCAGGTGACCTTGCCGGCCAAGGAAGCTACGTCACGTCGGTGGAGTGTTCATCCCACCATTGGGATACAATTCGGAAACGATGGCAAGGTGCATTGTCTTGTTGCAGGATGAGGTCCCCAGTGGGATGTTGAACACGCACAAACAGGAGCAAATGGTCGTCCAGGATATCCCGGTAACGTTGACCTGTGAGGGACGATGTCCCACGTACCTGGGCTCCCATTTCAGTCCACGTAAACAGTCCTTAGACGAGAATGCCACCCCCACCAGCTTGAAGAGTACCCTGCTGGCAAGAAGGATCCATCGCTTCATGTGGTTTGTGCCGTACTCGTATCCTGCCATCCGCATGTACCAACGTAAATCTCGACTCATCAGTCCAGGCAACATTTTTCTACAAGTCTGGGGTCCAGTGGCGATGTTTCCGCGCCAATGCTAATCTTTGCACCCTGTGATATACGGTCAGCAGCGGTACCCTCGTGGGACGATGGCTTCTGTACCCCATAGCAAGGAGATGGTTCTGGATGGTGTGGCTACTTACACGTTTTTGTGCTCCAGCGTTAAATTGCCGAGTGATTTCTTGCACTGTGGCCTGTCTAACCGCTGTTACAATGCGAGCTGTCCGAGGATGTCCCCGCTCATCCACACGCTGTTGTCCACAGCAGTTAGCACTTGCAGGGATGGTTTTACTGGATTCGATGTACTCACGATGCACCCGTGACACAGTGGCTCGTGAAAATCTCAGTGCCTGCATGACTTCCGAGATGGAGTGACCCATTCGTCGGGCTCCGACAATTTGCCCACGACCAAATGCGCTTAGACCCTTCGTCTTACCCATACTGCGTCCGACTCTTACTGATTCCCGTCGCATCACTCCTTATATTGTCGGCCAGCTGCATTCGTCGTGTCGTTTCCGTTTACAGGGCCGCCCACAGCGCTACATTTGCATAACGCCAGCTGTCTCTAATTCAATTGCTCTTCAGTGTACAGTACTCGTATTAAGCTTTTTGAATGAATATCTAAGAAGCAAGTTCTTCAATGCCACACTAACTTTCAATCTCTGAACACGGGAGACAAAGATTAACGGAGATTGTTTAACCTAACTTCGCTTAAGTGATGGCATAGTCATCTTATAAAGTACCGCTCAGAACTGCAGAGTATGATTGAGGAACTCGCCGACAAGAGTAAAGAAATGGAATTAAAGATTAACTTAACGCTGAAAAAAGATTGATGTAGAATAATGCCTTTACAAGAAGTGGAGATTTAGAAGTTGATGAGAACACATGTAGAAGTAATTGATGCCTACATCTACCTTAGACAAGAAATATAAAACAAAGGCTTCATCGAAGAAGATATTAATGAATGTGCGTATAAAATCTGGCTGGAGTACATTTATTTAATTTTCAACGTCAATTAACGTATGTCTTATAAGTGTTCAATTAATGCATTCTTTCAGGTCTTACTTACGGATCAAAGCCGTGAAGCTTCTGACCATTTGTACGAGATAGATCCGCTTACGGATCCCAGTGACGCATAGATTTGTGTTTTTTTGGCTGTCTCCCTTCCCCAGAATCAGTAGCCCTAAATTTGGGACTAGCGACTGCTCACAGCTGGTTGAGTTGCTAACGATGGTCGTTAAAACCTCAAACAATAAAAGAGATGAACCTTAACTTAAAGAGGCGTACAGAGTCTACAAACAGCTGAAAAAGCATGGAGCGATTCACACATACATTCATACATATCATTAAGCTGTTCGCTGAGATTCAGAGGTTAGCTCCTCAAAGAACAACCATGTGCCAAGTACACATTTAACTGATAGAACTAGAATTTACTTACTGTTGGTGTATCAAATGTCTCCATTTGCAACGATCTTTGCACACCACTCGAGCTTCATTAACATCCATCACACGTAGCACACAAGACCTTTTGTACTTCATACTCATAATCTTTTTCTCAAGCAGACATTCCTCAATCCGATCCCCCCATGATTTCCTTGGACTTCCTGTAGCTTTCTTTCCTGTCACTTGGGCTGAAAAAGATCTCCTAGTCAGTACCTCACCACTCATTCTTTCAACATGGCCAAACTACCTAATGATATCAGTCCCCATCTTACTAACAGCATTTGGCCTCACATTACACATCTGCAACACATCTTCATTCCTCACATGATCAGCGCGTGTCTTACCACAAACGTCCCGTAAGTAACGCATCTCCCCATCACACAAACGACTCCTGTGTCTTTTCAGCAGAACCCAGGTTTCACTGCCGTGTATCAGAGTAGGAACAATTAGACTTTCATACACAGCCATCCGGGACTTCCTTTTGAACCCATCATTCCTGTGAAATCCTTCTAAGGCAGCTATGAATTTCAATGAAGACTTAACTTGTCTACTAAGTTCACCATCTAATTTGTTCTCTTTGTCAAACATACTTCCTAAATATACAAACTCATTCATCTGGCCAATCTCTGCGCCATTAAGTTTTATCTTGCATTCAGAAAAAACAGTTCCTCGCCCAAAAACCATAACTTTGTTTTTTCCCTTATTTATACTGTTTGAATTTCATACAAACTTCATACATCCCGGACAACATACTCTGCAACTCACTTTTACGTTCTGCCAACAACGTCTGTGTCATCAGCATAGAGCAATCTGCAGTGCCGTCTTAACGCTTCTGGCGGGGAGAAGGCTGAGAAGTCACATTATTCGGGCCCCCTGATCTTATTATTTTATATCATCATCAGTGTCAACCATTATCAATCCACTGCTGGACGAAGGTCTCCCCAAGTTTCCTCCACAATGGTTTGTCTTGTGCCAGTCTCCTCCATGTCACTCCCGCATACTTTCGAATTTGATCCCCCCATCTTCCATTTGGTCTTCTTCTGGGTCTTTTCCTGTCCCTTGGAATCCAATCTAAAATTTCGGCTGTCCATCGATGGTCTGTCCTTCTGGCAGTATGTCCATCCCATTGCCATTTCAGGGATTTAACTCTGATCATGATGTCTTCCACTCCTGTCATTTTTCGGATCCACGAGTTCCTTTTCTTATCTCTCCTGGTTACACCAAGCATGCACCTCTCCATGCTGGTTTGAGTTGTCTGCTGCCTTTGTATGTCTCTTTTAGTTAAGGTCCACGTCTCTGCACCATACGTAAGCACTGGAAGGATGCATTGATCAAACACTTTTCTTTTAAGACATAATGGCATATTGCTCTTGAAAATTATGCTTTTTCTTCCAAAAGCTCTCCAGGCAAGTTTTATACGCCGATTAATTTCTTCATCAATGTGACCCTCACTTGATATCTGCTGTCCAAGAAAAACGTACGTGTCTGTTATCTCCAGCATTTCTCCATCAATCGATAAATCTTCATTTTGTGTAAAAGCATTGAACATCAGTTTTGTCTTCTGAAAGTTCATTTTGAATCCCACTTCTTTACTCTTGTCAGCAAGTTCCTGGATCATACTCTGCAGCTCTGATGGGGTAGTTGCAAAAATGACTACGTCATCAGCAAAACGAAGGTGGGTTAGATAATCTCCATTAATCTTTATCCCTTTGTTTTCCCAGTTCAGTGATTGAAAGACATTTTCCAATGCAGCATTAAAGAGCTTCGGAGATATGGTGTCACCTTGTCTCACTCCTTTTCCAATTTTTATGTGTGTTGTATTTTCAAACAGCCGAATCTTTGCACTTGCATTTTCATAGATGTTATTAATAATATTAATGTATGCATCTTCAATACCGCAGGATTTGAGAGCCATTGTAACTGCTGATGGTTTCACCGAATCAAAGTCTCTTTCATAACCGATAAAAGCCATGCACAATGGAAGTTCATATTCCTTTGCTCTTTCAATTAGTTCTTTAAGTACGTGGATATGATCTATTGTGCTGTAGCCACTCCTGAATCCAGCTTGTTCTCTCGGTTGAGCCATATCCAGTGTTACCTTCAAGCGGTGTGAAAGAACTTTAGTGAAGATTTTATAAACCACTGATAGGAGGCTAATAGGTCTGTAGTTCCTGAGATCCTCAATGTCACCTTTTTTATGTAACAACATCATTGTAGCGTTGTTCCAATCCTCAGGAATCTTCCCTTCATTAAGGCGTCGAGTGAAAATTTGGGCGAGTACTGTTTCGATTTCTCCACTTGCTTCTTGTATGATGTCTACAGTAATTCCATCTTCTCCTGGAGCTTTTCCCCGCTTCATGTTCTTGATTGCATGTGCAGCTTCTGCTGGGAGGACGGGAAGAACTCTTATACTGGTACCTTTCATGTGTCAGGAGTACATGTATCATCCCTTTCATATAACTTGGAGTAGAAATATTTCACTCTTGTCAAAATTTCGCCTCTATTTCTTGTTACAGAACCATCTTCTTTTCTCAGTGCCATAATCTGTTTTCTTCCCTTACTGAGATGTCCCTTTGCTATCTTTAGGCTTTGGTTGTTTTCAATTGCTTTCCTTACTAGTTCACAGTTGAATTTACTTACGTCTTCAGTGATACTTTTTCGTACTGTCTTGCATAGCTCTATATATTCCACTTTGGAAGTCACATCTTCTTTAGTTGTCCTCATCACTCTTCTTTTTTGCATCAACATTTTGGTTTTTCCTGATAATTTGTTCACATGCAATTTGTTCTTAGACCCAGCTAATTTTGTTGCTGTTTCCACAAGAGCTTTGGTTACTTTTCTGTTAACTTCAGAAATATCCACTTCTTCCGATGTTCCTTCTAAAGCAGAGAATCTGTTCTTCAGTTCCAACTTGAAGGTATTATGGTGTTTTTTAAGGTTGGTTATGTCAATACATTTTGTTTGTCTTATGAGCTTGCCACGATTGAGTTTAGTGTTGAGGTGCATCTTACATCTCACCAATCTATGGTCACTGCCTGTGTTGAACTTGTTTAGCAAACTGCAGTCTTCTATAACGAATTTTTTGTTACACATAATAAAATCAATTTCACTTGTCATGCCATTTGGATGTCTCCATGTCCATTTCCTGTGTGGATTTTTCTTGAAAAAGGAGTTCAAGACGAAAAACACTTCTGCCTCTGCAAACTCAACGAGAGTATTTCTACGCTAGTTTCTGTTGCCGTGACCGAATTTACCTACTGAAGTTTCATTCTGTTGCCGTTGCCCTATTTTTCCATTGAAATCTCCCATATTTATCTTCAAGTGCTGCTTACCTTTATTATTTAGATGACGAATTTCCTCATAAAATTCTTCAATTTCTTCTTC
The DNA here is from genome assembly GCA_039090855.1 of Macrothele yani. Taxonomy (NCBI): domain Eukaryota; kingdom Metazoa; phylum Arthropoda; class Arachnida; order Araneae; family Macrothelidae; genus Macrothele; species Macrothele yani. The sequence continues at coordinate 133,307,185 of CM077004.1, forward strand.
AGGATAACTTGTGGTCGGTGCATAAGTTTGAATAATCTGAGCCTGGTATCTTCTCGATAGTTGGATAACGAGTCGTGCAGCTCTGTCAGAGGAACTTTCAACTTCTACAACTTTATCCTTCAGTTTCTTGTTTATTATAAATCCAACACCACTAGTTCTGCCAGTATCAGCCCCACGATAGTAGAAGAGATGTCCACTTCTCAGTTCAATGAGATCTTCTCCTTTTCTCCTTACCTCACTTAGCCCGACGATGTCCCGCTAATATATATATATATGGCTTTTATCGATTAGGAAAAAGCCTTTGATTCGGTGAAACCATCAGCAGTTACAATGGCTCTGAAAACCTGCGGTATTGAAGATGCATACATTAATATTATTAATAACATCTATGAAAATGCAAGTGCAAAGATTCGGCTGTTTGAAAATACAACACACGTAAAAATTGTAAAGGGAGTGAGACAAGGTGACACCATATCTCCGAAGCTCTTTAATGCCACATTGGAGGGTGTTTTTCAGTCGCTGAGCTGGGAAAACAAGGGGATAAAGATTAATGGAGATTATCTAACCCACCATCGTTTTGCTGATGACGTAGTCATTTTTGTAACTACCCTATCAGAGCTGCAGAGTATGATCCAGGAACTTGATGACAAGAGTAAAGAAGTGGGATTCAAAATGAACTTTCAGAAGACAAAAGTGATGCTCAATGCTTTTACAAGAAATGAAGATTTATCGATTGATGGAGAAAAGCTGGAGGTAACAGACACGTACGTTTATCTTGGACAGCAGATATCAAGTGAGGGTCACATTGCTGAAGAAATTAATCGGCGTACAAAACTTGCCTGGAGAGCTTTTGGAAGAAACAGCATAATTTTCAAGAGCAATATGCCATTATGTCTTAAAAGAAAAGTGTTTGATCAATGCATCCTTCCAGTACTTACGTATGGTGCAGAGACGTGGACATTAACTAAAAGAGACATACAAAGACTGCAGACAACTCAAACCAGCATGGAGAGGTGCATACTTGGTGTAACCAGGAGAGATAAGAAGAGGAACTCGTGGATCCTAAAAATGACAAGAGTGGAAGACATCATGATCAGAGTTACATCCGTGAAATGGCAATGGGCTGGACATACTGCCAGAAGGACAGATCATCGATGGACAGCCGAAATTTTAGATTGGATTCCAAGGGACAGGAAAAGACACAGAAGAAGACCACATGGGAGATGGTTGGATGAAATTCGAAAGTATGCAGGGGTGACATGGAGGAGACTGGCACAAGACAGACCGTTGTGGAGGAAACTTGGGGAGACCTTCGTCCACCAGTGGATTGATAATGGTTGACAATGATGATGATGATATATATATATATATCATCATCATCATCATTGTCAACCATTATCAATCCACTGCTGGACGAAGGTCTCCCCAAGTTTCCTCCACAACGGTCTGTCTTCTGCCAGTCTCCTCCATGTCACCCCTGCATACTTTCGAATTTCATCCACCCATCTCCCATGTGGTCTTCTTCTGGGTCTTTTCCTGTCCCTTGGAATCCAATCTAAAATTCCGGCTGTCCATCGATGATCTGTCCTTCTGGCAGTATGTCCAGCCCATTGCCATTTCAGGGATTTAACTCTGATCATGATGTCTTCCACTCTTGTCATTTTTCGGATCCACGAGTTCCTCTTCTTATCTCTCCTGGTTACACCAAGCATGCACCTCTCCATGCTTCTTTGAGTTGTCTGCAGCCTTTGTATGTCTCTTTTAGTTAAGGTCCACGTCTCTGCACCATACGTAAGCACTGGAAGGATGCATTGATCAAACACTTTTCTTTTAAGACATAATGGCATATTGCTCTTGAAAATTATGCTGTTTCTTCCAAAAGCTCTCCAGGCAAGTTTTGTACGCCGATTAATTTCTTCATCAATGTGACCCTCACTTGATATCTGCTGTCCAAGATAAAGGTACGTGTCTGTTATCTCCAGCTTTTCTCCATCAATCGATAAATCTTCATTTTGTGTAAAAGCATTGAACATCACTTTTGTCTTCCGAAAGTTCATTTTTAATCCCACTTCTTTACTCTTGTCAGCAAGTTCCTGGATCATACTCTGCAGCTCTGATGGGCTAGTTGCAAAAATGACTACGTCATCAGCAAAACGAAGGTGGGTTAGATAATCTCCATTAATCTTTATCCCCTTGTTTTCCCAGCTCAGTGACTGGAAAACACCCTCCAATGTGGCAATAAAGAGCTTCGGAGATATGGTGTCACCTTGTCTCACTCCCTTTCCAATTTTTATGTGTGTTGTATTTTCAAACAGCCTAATCTTTGCACTTGCATTTTCATAGATGTTATTAATAATATTAATGTATGCATCTTCAATACCGCAGGTTTTCAGAGCCATTGTAACTGCTGATGGTTTCACCGAATCAAAGGCTTTTTCATAATCGATAAAAGCCATGCACAATGGAAGTTCATATTCCCTCGCTCTTTCAATTAGTTCTCTCAGCACATGGATATGATCTATTGTGCTGTAGCCACTCCTGAATCCAGCTTGTTCTCTCGGTTGAGCCATGTCCAGTGTTACCTTCAAGCGGTGTGAAAGAACTTTAGTGAAGATTTTATAAACTACTGATAGGAGGCTGATAGGTCTGTAGTTTCCGAGATCCTCAATGTCACCTTTCTTATGTAGCAGGATCATTGTAGCGGTGTTCCAATCCTCAGGAATCTTTCCTTCATTAAGGCATCGAGTGAAAATTTGGGCGAGTACTGTTTCGATTTCTCCACTTGCTTCTTGTATGATGTCTACAGTAATTCCATCTTCTCCTGGAGCTTTTCCCCGCTTCATGTTCTTGATTGCATGTGCAACTTCTGCTGGAAGGACTGGAGGAACTCTGGTACTGGTATCTTTCATGATGTCTGGAGTGCATGTATCATCCCTTGCATATAATTTGGAGTAGAAATCATTCACTCTTGTCAAAATTTCGCCTCTATTTCTTGTTACAGAACCATCTTCTTTTCTCAGTGCCATAATCTGTTTTCTTCCCTTACTGAGATGTCCCTTTGCTATCTTTAGGCTTTGGTTGTTTTCAATTGCTTTCCTCACTAGTTCACAGTTGAATTTTCTTACGTCTTCAGTGATACTTTTTCGTACTGTCTTGCATAGCTCTATATATTCCACTTTGGAAGTCGCATCTTCTTTAGTTGTCCTCATCTCTCTTCTTTTTTGCATCAACATTTTCGTTTTTCCTGATAATTTATTTACATGCAACTTGTTCTTAGACCCAGCTAATTTTGTTGCTGATTCCATAAGAGCTTTGGTTACTTTTCTGTTAACTTCAGAGATGTCCACTTCTTCCGATGTTAGGCCTTCTAAAGCAGAGAACCTGTTCTTCAGTTCCAACTTGAAGGTATTATGGTGTTTTTTAAGGTTGGTTATGTCAATAGATTTTGTTTGTCTTATGAGCTTGCCACGTTCAAGTTTAGTGTTGAGGTGCATCTTACATCTCACCAATCTATGGTCACTACCTGTGTTGAACTTGTTTAGCACACTGCAGTCTTCTATGACGAATTTTTTGTTACACATAATAAAATCAATTTCATTTGTCGTCCCATTTGGATGTCTTCATGTCCATTTCCTGTGTGGCTTTTTCTTGAAGAAGGAGTTCAAGATGAAAAACCCTTCTGCCTCTGCAAACTCAACGAGAGTATTTCCACGCTGGTTTCTGTTGCCGTGACCGAATTTACCTACTGAAGTTTCATTCTGTTGCCGTTGCCCTATTTTTGCATTGAAATCTCCCATAATTATTTTCAACTGCTGCTTACCTTTATTATTTAGATGACAAATTTCCTCATAAAATTCTTCAATTTCTTCTTCAGGATGACTTGTGGTGGGTGCATAAGTTTGAATAATCTGAGCCTGGTATCTTTTCGAGAGTTGGATAACGAGTCGTGCAGCTCTGTCAGAGGAACTTTCAACTTCTACAACTTTATCTTTCAGTTTCTTGTTTATTATAAATCCAACACCACTAGTTCTGCCAGTATCTGTCCCACGATAGTAGAAGAGATGTCCACTTTTCAGTTCGATGAGATCTTCTCCTTTTTTTTTTTTTTTTTTTTTCCTTACCTCACTTAGCCCCACGATGTCCCACTTGATCCTTTGTAGTTCCTCTTCCAATTCAAGAAGCCTTGAATCAGAAGATAGGGAGCGTCCATTGTACGTTGCCAAGGTCAGCATCAGGTGGCAGCCTAGTCCGGTCCTCCGGGGATTCTTAGCACCCTCTGCCTTCATGTCGCACTGGCCGCTGCCTTGGCCAGGTACATTCCAGCTGCCGGAGACTGAGGGCCAAGATTTAAGTTGTGGAGTCATTTTGGAGGGGTTTGGCCATAACTCACCACGCTGGCCAAGCTGGTTGGTGAGTGTGGGATAGAATTTCCTCTAATCCCGATGGTATAGTTATACCGCTATTGGCGGTCGTCAGAGCCCCTTTAGTAGGAACAGGATGCACCACGAGAAGGCGGGGTTGACATTTGGCAAGGAGAGGCTGTGATGTTACGCATCACCTGACCTTACATCCCATATATATATATATATATATATATATATATATATATATATATATATATATATGCGTCGCCCGCGAGAGGACTTGCAAACGATTAGCATTGCAGGGCAAATGCAAATCATGTGTGCCAGGCAAGCCACCGAGAAGCACTATAAGAAGGCTGCACAGAAGGCGGGTGTAAGTAGTGGAAGTGTGTTGTGCTGCCGGACCTGTGCGTGGGAAGCTCCCTGATGCCTCGTCGCAGAATACGGCAGTCATTCCAGCACGTTTCGGAGTTCGACAGAGGACGAATAGTGGCTTATCGCGACAGCGGTTTATCGTACCGAGACATCGGCGCCCGTGTGGGGCGACATTCAGCCACAGGGAGGCGAGTATGGATTCGGTGGGTGCAGGAAGGACGGACGTACCGACGTGAGCAATTGCCGCGGCCGCGGCACACCACCGAACGAGAGGACCGGCATGTTGTGCGGCGGGCATTGACGGTTCGCATAGCCACATCACGAACGTTAGCGCAGGAATTAGGGAGATTTGCGCAACAGCCTGTGTCAGCACGTACCGTTCGACGTCGTCTGCAGGAGCGGGGACTTGTCGCACGGGGCCCATAGCTCCGATTACCATTGACGTTACACCACCGGCGAGTGCGGCGGCAGTTGGCCGTTGAACGCCGCACCTGGACTACGGAATGGCAAGATATTGTCTTCTCCGACGAATCCCGCTTCTGCCTGCAACACCACGATGGTCGGATCCGCGTGTGGCGGCACCGCGGCGAGAAACTGTATGACGCCTGCATTATGCATCGCCATACCGGTCCGCTGCCTGGCGTTATTGTTTGGAGCGCAATTGGATATGACACCCGCACCCTTCTTGTACGCATCGCCGGTACACTCAATAGCCACCGCTATATCTCCGATGTTTTGGAGCCTGCAGTTCTCCCTTACCTGTAGGACCTGCTATCGGCCACGTTTCAACAGGATGATGCGCGCCCGCACGTGGCACGCATCGTGCAACAATTCTATATGGCCCACCAGGTGTCACTGCTGCCGTGGCCTGCCTGTTCTCCCGATTTGTCGCCCATCGAACACGTCTGGTCTCTGATCGGCAACCGAGTGGCCCAGCAAGCACCACCCGCGGCTACGCCTGATGAACTGTGGCAACGTGCGGAAGCAGCCTGGACCGACATACCCCAAGCCCACATCCAAAGCCTCTTTCGTTCGATGCCGCGGCGTGTAGCGGCCGTTATTGCCAGCCATGGGGGCCATACGAACTAATGATGTCTGCGTGTTCCGCAAGTCGGACGGGTCTGTAAGCTCAATCGTTTCATCTTTGTATCTGTTGTTAGTGTCCAGTAAATCTGGCTTTGCTATCTCGTGTCCGTCTTGGTGTTGCATTTTGGGTGGCCAGCAGTGTATATTGTTCAGTATAGGAAACCCCTATTGCGCACACAATAAAACCACGAAAGATCCCCCCTCCTGTTTTGGGAGGGTTAAGTGGCTATCGCGTCCCCCTTTGCAGATAGGGCAAAAAAAGTCAATTAAAAACTTGTTCAGCGAGGCAAAAACAGTACATAAATGTTTTTGTCCAATAACAAAAGATGGAAGGGGACTCTTCAAATGCGAAAAAAGAGGAAAGCTATCTGAGTCGCTGTGTCCGAAACATATTTGCATGGATTTCAAATGTGCTTTCTGCTCCGCCGTCAGAATACAAAAATGATATGCGTGGTCGGTATGCCAACACTTCGTGAACCAGTGACGGGAAGTCGAAAGCTTTGCCACGTACGCAAGTCAATTAGATGTGCTTACAGTTTTCCAATTGGATGAGTGTTTCGCCACTTTATGCTGTTTCTCCTTATCCCAGTGTATTTTTTACTGTATTGGGCATCAAATATTGAATATGCCAAAGAACTGCGTTTTATTTCAGAACAAGAACTGTTGATAAGGTTTGTAGGAAAACTTTTCCTTTGTGCTTTCATTTACTTAGAACTTACCCGTTTAGATAAGTTCTAAGTAATACGTTCTTGTCTAAATACTCTGTTTTTGTTTCCGGATGTTGTGATTTTCTTGGGGCCATATTTTCGGCACCCTTCCATCTTTTGTTATGGGACAAAAACATTTATGTACAATTTTTGTCTTGCTGAACAAGTTTGGAATGGACGTTTTTGCTCTATCTGCAAAGGGGGCAAGATAGACCCCTCCCCCAGAAAGGGGAGGGGGCGAGGGGATCTCTCGTGGTGTTATTGTGTGCGCCATTGGTGGTTTCCTATACAACTGCATAAGAAGTAAATCGCTAACTATCATAGTTCGAGAGATATTGGACTGATCAAGGACTTTCCTTGTAACCCTGTATATATATACATATATGCAACATGTTGGGATGTAAGGTCAGGTGATGCGTAACATCACAGCCTCTCCTTGACAAATGTCAATCCCGCCTTCTCGTGGTACATCCTGTTCCCACTAAAGGGGCTCTGACGACCGCCAATAGCGGTATAACTATACCATCGGGATTAGAGGAAATGCTATCCCACACTCACCAACCCGCTTGGCCAGCGTGGTGAGTTATGGCCAAACCCCTCCAAAATGACTCCACAACTTAAATCTTGGCCCTCAGTCTCCGGCAGCTGGAATGTACCTGGCCAAGGCAGCGGCCAGTGCGACATGAAGGCAGAGGGTGCTAAGATTCCCCGGAGGACCGGACTAGGCTGCCATCTGATGCTGACCTTGGCTACGTATAACGGACGCTCCCTATCTTCTGATTCAAGGCTTCTTGAATTGGAAGAGAAACTACAAAGGATCAAGTGGGACATCGTCGGGCTAAGTGAGGTAAGGAGAAAAGGAGAAGATCTCATTGAACTGAAAAGTGGACATCTCTTCTACTATCGTGGGACAGATACTGGCAGAACTAGTGGTGTTGGATTTATAATAAACAATAAACTGAAGGATAAAGTTGTAGAAGTTGAAAGTTCCTCTGACAGAGCTGCACGACTTGTTATCCAACTCTCGAGAAGATACCAGGCTCAGATTATTCAAACTTATGCACCCACCACAAGTCATGCTGAAGAAGAAATTGAAGAATTTTATGAGGAAATTCGTGATCTAAATAATAAAGGTAAGCAGCACTTGAAGATAATTATGGGAGATTTCAATGCAAAAATAGGGCAACGGCAACAGAATGAAACTTCAGTAGGTAAATTCGGTCACGCCAACAGAAACCAGCGTGGAAATACTCTCGTAGAGTTTGCAGAGGCAGAAGGGTTTTTCATCTTAAACTCCTTTTTCAAGAAAAAGCCACACAGGAAATGGACATGGAGACATCCAAATGGGACGACAAGTGAAATTGATTTTATTATGTGTAACGAAAAATTCGTCATAGAAGACTGCAGTGTGCTAAACAAGTTCAACACAGGTAGTGACCATAGATTGGTGAGATGTAAGATGCACCTCAACAATAAACTCGAACGTAGCAAGCTCATAAGACAAACAAAATGTATTGACATAACCAACCTTAAAAACACCATAATACCTTCAAATTGGAACTGAAGAACAGGTTCTCTGCTTTAGAAGGCCTAACATCGGAAGAAGTGGATATTTCTGAAGTTAACAGAAAAGTAACCAAAGCTCTTATGGAAACAGCAACAAAATTAGCTGGGTCTAAGAACAAATTGCATGTGAACAAATTAACAGGAAAAACCAAAATGTTGATGCAAAAAAGAAGAGTAATGAGGACAACTAAAGAAGATGTGACTTCCAAAGTGGAATATATAGAGCTATGCAAGACAGTACGAAAAAGTATCACTGAAGACGTAAGGAAATTCAACTGTGAACTAGTAAGGAAAGCAATTGAAAACAACCAAAGCCTAAAGATAGCAAAGGGACATCTCAGCAAGGGAAAAAAACAGATTATGGCACTGAGAAAAGAAGATGGTTCTGTAACAAGAAATAGAGGCGAAATTTTGACAAGAGTGAAAGATTTCTACTCCAAATTATATGAAAGGGATGATACATGTACTCCAGACATCATGAAAGGTACCAGTACCAGAGTTCTTCCAGTCCTTCCAGCAGAAGTTGCACATGCAATCAAGAACATGAAGCGAGGAAAAGCTCAACCGAGAGAACAAGCTGGATTCAGGAGTGGCTACAGCACAATAGATCATATCCACGTACTGAGAGAACTAATTGAAAGAGCGAGGGAATATGAACTTCCATTGTGCATGGCTTTTATCGATTATGAAAAAGCCTTTGATTCGGTGAAACCATCAGCAGTTGCAATGGCTCTGAAATCCTGCGGTATTGAAGATGCATACATTAATATGATTAATAACATCTATGAAAATGCAAGTGCAAAGATTCGGCTGTTTGAAAATACAACACACGTAAAAATTGGAAAGGGAGTGAGACAAGGTGACACCATATCTCCGAAGCTCTTTAATGCCACATTGGCGGGTGTTTTTCAGTCGCTGAGCTGGGAAAACAAGGGGATAAAGATTAATGGAGATTATCTAACCCACCTTCGTTTTGCTGATGACGTAGTCATTTTTGCAACTACCCTATCAGAGCTGCAGAGTATGATCCAGGAACTTGCTGACAAGAGTAAAGAAGTGGGATTAAAAATGAACTTTCAGAAGACAAAAGTGATGTTCAATGCTTTTAGAAGTGAAGATTTATCGATTGATGGAGAAAAGCTGGAGATAACAGACACGTACGTTTATCTTGGACAGCAGATATCAGGTGAGGTTCACATTGATGAAGAAATTAATCGGCGTACAAAACTTGCCTGGAGAGCTTTTGGAAGAAACAGCATAATTTTCAAGAGCAATATGCCATTATGTCTTAAAAGAAAAGTGTTTGATCAATGCATCCTTCCAGTGCTTACGTAAGGTGCAGAGACGTGGACCTTAGCTAAAAGAGACATACAAAGGCTGCAGACAACTCAAACCAGCATGGAGAGGTGCATGCTTGGTGTAACCATTAGAGATAAGAAGAGGAACTCGTGGATCCGAAAAATGACCAGAGTGGAAGACATCATGATCAGAGTTAAATCCCTGAAATGGCAATGGGCTGGACATACTGCCAGAAGGACAGACCATCGATGGACAGCCGAAATTTTAGATTGGAATCCAAGGGACAGGAAAAGACCCAGAAGAAGACCACATGGAAGATGGGTGGATGAAATTCGAAAGTATGCGGGAGTGACATGGAGGAGACTGGCACAAGACAGACCGTTGTGGAGGAAACTTGGGGAGACCTTCGTCCAGCAGTGGATTGATAATGGTTGACAATGATGATGATGATGATGATGCAACATGTTTTATTATTACAATACGTGGTTAATTTTTTTATACACACGTGATATTATTACAATATTTTATGTATATACAACATATATTGCGTAAATTAACCACAAGCGTCATATTATCCCAGGGAAGAAACATTCAATGCCCAGTAACTTTTTAAATGCCACTTGAATGAAAAATGGTGCATGACAAAATTTTAGAACTCCATTGAGTGTACCAAATGTACTCACATTTAGTTGCTTAGTAAGTTACAAGAAAGATGGCGCTGAAAGATGTAATGTTTCTTCCCCATTCTACAAAATATTCAACGGAAATTAAAATAAAAAAGCAGAAGAAATAAGCCAACCAGCGCCGTTTCCGGACAGTATGACGCGCTGGACAAAAACGCTGATAAGCAGCCCCCGTTGTTGTTATTTATTTGAACAGTGAAGATTGAATCTATATAAGTAGACCAGGTGGGAAAACCTCAGTGATATACGTACGTGCACTTCTTCGTATAGATAGACAACACAAGTTACTGTTTAAAAAGAAAGTGATTCGGAAAAGAATGCGATTAGTGCATGGGCTTCATGACCCTCAAGCCGCACTTACACTCGGCATCGGGAGAGAGGTCGCCTTGTTTTTGTTTCTTATTTTGTCACAAAAGATCCACCTTAACATCTAACTTCCCGCCTGCAACCTCGGGAAATCGAAGCTACGAGCAAGGTTTAAAAAAAAAAAAAGGAAAAAAAAAAGGCGGAAAGACTTCAAACTTTCTGCATTGGTTTCTTCTTTTCTTTAAATAAAAAAAAAATAACGTTCTGGTCAGTAGTGAAAGAGTTTGATTTTTTGTAAACTCTTGGGGCGTTGGAGACCCCAGTTCAGGTGGGGTCCCTGGGCACCGGCCACGTCGGTCCACTCCTTAAGACGGTCACGGCAATCTGCACACACGCATATTACTAACACACCACCCAGTATTATCCATTTTGGCATCACGCATGAATGGAGAGATCCATACTTTGTGTTATCCAGAAACATAGGAACAGAAGCTCATGGATTTTTTTTTTTTTGATTGGACTTTTAACGACCACCGTGAGCAACTCAATGGGCTATAAGCAGTCGCCCGTCCCTAATTTAGGGTCACTGGGATCCAGAAGAGAGCCAGTGCCGTAAGACAAACACAACATCCATACTCACCGGGATTCGAACCCGGACCCTTTCGGACGAATGATCAGAGGCCATCGCTTAGACCACTGCGCCACCAGGGCGGCGCTCATGGATTAGGAAAACGATAAATGATAATAATATCATGGTCAAAGTAAAGACTTTCAAGTGGCAATGGCTGGAAATGTTGCTACAAGATCTCACCTCCACACACACACTGGAGAAATGAAACACTAGGCTGGATACCAAGAGACAGGGAAAGACCGAGAAGAAGACGACGTGGAACAAGGGTGAATCCAATTAGAAAGCATGCTAGAATGGAACAGACTTTCTCAAGACGACGTGCAACATGGGTGAATCAAATTCGAAAGCATGCTAGAATGGAACAGATTTTCTCAAGACGACGTGCAACATGGGTGAATCAAATTCGAAAGCATGCTAGAATGGAACAGATTTTCTCAAGACAACGTGCAACACGGGTTAATCAAATTCGAAAGTATGCTAGAACGGAACAGATTTTCTCAAGACGACGTGCAACATGGGTGAATCAAATTCGAAGGTATGCTAGAATGGCATGGATTTTCTTAAGGCGACGTGGAACATGGGTGAATCAAATTCAAAAGCATGCTAGAATGGATCAAAGTTTCTCAAGACGACGTGGAATATGGGTGAATCATATTCGAAACCATGCTAGAATGGCATGGATTTTCTTAAGACGACGTGGAACATGGGTGAATCAACTTCGAAAGCATGCTAGAATGGAACAGTGTTTTTCAAGACGACGTGGAACATTGGTGAATCAAATTCGAAAGCATGCTAGAATGGAACAGATTTTCTCCAGACGACGTGGAACATTGGTGAATCAAATTCGAAAGCATGCTAGAATGGAGCAGACTTTCTCAAGACGACGTGCAACATGGGTGAATCAAATTCGAAAGCATGCTAGAATGGAACAGATTTTCTCAAGACGACGGGCAACATGGGTGCATCAAATTCGAAAGCATGCTAGAATGGAACAGATTTTCTCAAGACGACGTGGAACATAGGTGAATCAAATTCGAAAGCATGCTAGAATGGAACAGATTTTCTCAAGACGACGTGCAACATGGGTGAATCAAATTCGAAAGTATGCTAGAATGGAACAGTGTTTTTCAAGACGACGTGCAACATGGGTGAATCAACTTCGAAAGCATGCTAGAATGGAACAGATTTTCTCAAGACGACGTGGAACATGGGTGAATCAAATTCGAAAGCATGCTAGAATGGAGCAGACTTTCTCAAGACGACGTGCAACATGGGTGAATCAAATTCGAAAGCATGCTAGAATGGAACAGATTTTCTCCAGACGACGTGGAACATTGGTGAATCAAATTCGAAAGCATGCTAGAATGGAGCAGACTTTCTCAAGACGACGTGCAACATGGGTGAATCAAATTCGAAAGCATGCTAGAATGGAACAGATTTTCTCAAGACGACGTGGAATATGGGTGAATCATATTCGAAACCATGCTAGAATGGCATGGATTTTCTTAAGACGACGTGGAACATGGGTGAATCAACTTCGAAAGCATGCTAGAATGGAACAGATTTTCTCAAGACGACGTGGAATATGGGTGAATCATATTCGAAACCATGCTAGAATGGCATGGATTTTCTTAAGACGACGTGGAACATGGGTGAATCAACTTCGAAAGCATGCTAGAATGGAACAGTGTTTTTCAAGACGACGTGCAACATGGGTGAATCAAATTCGAAAGCATGCTAGAATGGAACAGATTTTCTCAAGACGACGTGGAACATGGGTGAATCATATTCGAAACCATGCTAGAATGGCAAGGATTTTCTTAAGACGACGTGGAACATGGGTGAATCAACTTCGAAAGCATGCTAGAATGGAACAGTGTTTTTCAAGACGACGTGGAACATGGGTGAATAAAATTCGAAAGCATGCTAGAATGGAACAGATTTTCTCAAGACGACGTGGAACATTGGTGAATCAAATTCTAAAGCATGCTAGAATGGAGCAGACTTTCTCAAGACGACGTGCAACATGGGTGAATCAAATTCGAAAGCATGCTGGAATGGCATGGATTTTCTTAAGACGACGGGAAACATGGGTGAAATAAATTCGAAAGTATGCTAGAATGGAACAGATTTTCTCAAGACGACGTGGAACATATGTGAATCAAATTCGAAAGCATGCTAGAATGGCATGGATTTTTCCCCAGATGACGTGAAACATGGATAAATCAAATTCGAAAGCCTGCTAGAAAGGCGTGGATTTTCTCAAGACGACGTGAAACATGGGTGAATCAAATTCGAAAGCATGCTAGAATGGAACAGATTTACTCCAAACGACGTGGGACATAGGTGAATCAAGTTCGAAAGCAGGCTAGAATGGCATGGATGTTTCCCAGATGACGTGAAACATGGATGAATCAAATTCGAGAGCACTTGTTTGGCAAGTCTAAGGCATGGTTTAGATATTCCAACAATTTGGTGCAATGAGCTTTATGCTTCTTTGGCAAGTCTCAATTATACTGCGCTAAAAATGTTTCAATAAAAAGAGTTTCAACACTTTGGTGTCATACGCACTTTTTCGGCAAGTTTCAAGCATACTTCCCCAAAGCTATTTCAAAATTTTGGTGTCACAAGCACATCTTTGGCAAGTCTCAAACCTAAGGTTATTTCAGGTGCTCCAGTGGTGCACTGGTCTAAGCGCTATTGACTTCTGACCATTCGTTCACGATGCGTCCGGGTTCGGATCCCGGTGAGTCACGGATTTTGTATTTGTCTTAAAGCACTGGCTCTCACCCTTTGGCCCTAAAGTAGGGACACGCGACTGCTTATAGCCCATTGAGTTGCTCACCGTGGATGTTAAACCCACAATAAAAAAAAAGAGAGAGAGAGAGAGAGAGAGAGAGAAGGAAAAACATATTTCAACATTTTGGTGTAGCGTGCAAGTCTTTGGAAAGTCTCAGTCATGCACTAAAAACATTTTAACATTTTGGTGTCATGAGCACTTCTTTGGCAAATCTCAAGAGTATTCCAACTATATTAAAGATATTTCAACATTTTAGTGTCATGAAGAAGTCTTTGGAGTCTCCAGCACAATACGCAAAAGATATTTCAATATTTTTAAATAATGAGTACGTGCAATACAAATTTGGAAAATGTGAATCCGTTTATTGGTGTAAATATGACATAGATGTTAAGCCAGATAATATCCGAAAACTTCGTCGTCCTTGAGCGGGAATTGAACCCGCGTCTCCCGGATAGCTTCCGAGTATGCTGACCACTACACCAACCAGAACGACCAAGTTTGAAACATTCAATGAGTACGTGTTTGTCAATACTCTATATATTGCACTAAAGATATTTCAATATTTTTTTGGGATGAGTATTTATTTCGGTAGTCTAAAATTCAGTACGCTAGAGGTATTTCAACATTGTTTTGTTTTCTCCAGTCCCAAAAGTCTAGGGTCGATGGTCCGGCACAAACCGGAAGAGCGCTTTCGTGTTCCGCACTGTCAGCATCGGCACTCAACAAGGTCGTTGACTGTTGTATCCCATTCGCGACATTTTCCGATACATGGTGATGACCATCAGCACCTCAATGTTAAATTCTGCTGTAATTCGCTAGGTTGTGGTCCGTTTGTTTGCTTATATGATCCTCGCAAGTCTCCTTTGACACCTCCGATCCACCAGCTGTTTTTGTCTACAGGATCGCCAAATTACCGGAAGTTTTTTTTTTCCGTACGTGTCGCGCTATTAGCAATAAACCCTTGCCACGGTTGTGCATGAAAAGTACACGAGAACGGCTTTTTGAGAGATGCTCGAACGAAAGCACTGGGCGCTAATTATCATGCCACGTTCAAAATAGCTCGAATCACTCGTTTTACCGATTTCGACGCTTAAATTATCATCATCACCTTCTCAGCTGATTTGGTTCGGCGGACTTTTTTCGGAGGAGGCGAGTCTGTGTGTTTCCAGACACTCGTTGCGCGCTCCGTGAGGGGGTCGATATAGTGGACCCATGTTTCATCGGCAGTTATTACTGTGTTTAGAAAGTTTGGATCCTTTGCAATCATTTGTTTCCAATCATGACACACCTGAACTCTGGCTAACAACTGTTCTCTCGTCAGGTGATGAGGTATCCATCTGGAACACACACGGTGCAGCAGTAATTTGTCGTGTAGAATACGGAATACCGACGTTTTTGAAATATTAGTTGACGCCGCTATCTCTTCACAGTCATTCGTCGATTTTCTTGCAAGGCTGTCCAAAGAGTTTTAACAGTACGCTCCGTAACAGCACTTCCAGGCCTAGGAGCGAGTTCTGGTGTCAAACGCCCTTTTCTGAAATCATGGTGCCATCTAAAAATCGTTGACTCACTCAAAAATGTAAGATTTTTTCATTAAACCAACTACTTCTTCAGCCGTTTTGCCCAAACGATAGGAAAATTTTACCGCACAACGCATGTTACTTCTTAGCTCTGAATCGCTCACCTCCATAGCTGTATGGCGAAATGCAGACGTACCTGAAACAACTGCGCAATAACAAAACCAGAATCATCTGCCACGGCTAATAACTTTTGCCATAGATACTTCCTTAATTCAGTTAGTCCTCTGCGTGGTTATTTTCCACTTTTCACACTGTTGCCATCTCAAAAAATGTACTCTCAGTTTTTATAGAACAGCTTTTGTACATTATATGTGAACAAAAGTATACGGACACTTTCTTATCTCCAAATTCTCCCTAATTGGTAAGAAATTAATATCGAGTTGGTCCACAATTGGCTGCTATCACAGCCAACACTCTATTGGAAATAGTTTCTACCAGATCTTTGTACGCTTCAGCTGGAATTGCCTTCCATTCTATAACAAGAGCATTCGTCAGGTCGGTCACCGATATCGGCCGGTTTCGGCCTCGCTTGCAGTCGGCGTTCCCGTTCATGCCATAGGGTGTTGAGATCGCGGGGCTCTGCACAGTCCAGTCAAGTACTTTTACGTCCTTCTGATCAAACCATTCCGGCACTGACCTTGCTTTGTGGACTGAGGCATTCTGCTGTTGGTAAAGGAAAGGACCCTCGCCTAGCTGTTGCTATAATGTTGGAAGCACAGAATTTTCGAAAACGTCATTTGGTTTATATGGCACAGCCTAAACCATCAACAAGTTAGTAAAATCATGCAATGCACTGATTATGATATGCTTTCCAACATACCAGAAATCATTACTCAAATTATTACTCAAGTTATGAGGATAATGGCTGTAGAATAAATCTCCTTCCTATGACCTGACCTTTGACCCCATTTCGATGATATTCAACAGAACGGGTTCTGTACATCTCCGGAACAACATGATAAAGTTTTGTCGCAATCGAAGCACCTTTACGTAAGTTATGACACATAAGGGCGATGGAATGGATCCCGCTCCTATGTCCTGACCTTCGACCCCATTTCACCTATTTTCAATAGGGTTCGTACCCATGTGGTCCCTTATGATATACTAAAACTTCATCGAAATATAACCATTTTTACGCAAGTTATGACGCATAAATAAGGGCAATCGAATGGACCCCGCTGCTATGTCCTGACCTTTGACTCCATTTCGTCCATTTCCAATAGGGTCCATCCCAAAGTGGTCCCCTGCCACATACTAAAATTTCGTCGTAATCGAACCATTTTTACGTGAATTATAGTGTGGACAGACAGACGAATGAAGCTGGAGCATATACGCTTTTCCAACCTACGGTTGGAAAGCGTAAAAAACGGCCTTGGAACATGATGCTTCCTCCATCAAACTTCATAGTTGATACAACGTAATTAGGTATCGTTCACGACGCATCCTCCATACCCAGACTCGTTCGTCGGATTGTTAGATGGTTAAACGTGATTCATCACTCCAGAGAACGCTTTTCCATTGCTCCATAGTCTACTTTGCAGCACACCAACCTATGCTTGGCGTCCGTCTTGCTGACGTTATGCTTGTGTATGGCTGCGTGGCTATGGAAATCCATTCCTTTCAACTCCGGAGGAGCCTTCATGTTGCTGGCGTTGCTTGCAGAGGCATTTTGGAACCCAGTGTTGAGTGTTGCAAAGGAAGACAGACAGTTTTGTCTCACCACCAGGATTTAGCACTAGAAGGTCCCGCTGTGTAATTCTTCACAGCCTACCAGATCGCGATTCCACTGTTGTTGCTCTTAAACGTTTCTACATCATTTAAAGCAACTCGTAGAAGCTATAGAACGGCTGGAATTTCCTGAACTAAGATGGCATCCTATGGCCGTGCCACGCAGAAAGTCATTGAGCTCTACCGTACATTCAAGTTTAGTGTTCATGCTTGTCTATGATGTTAGTGTGGCCACTTACGTCATTTTATACCTGAATGAACAATGGCTATGGCGTATATGGGCAAATCCATTACTCAGAAAGGGTGTCCAGATACTTTTGACCACACACTGTGTGTGAATTCTCCAAAAACACACATTTGCGATTGAAAGCAAACGATAGTTCCTAATTTGTCTCGTCGGTGGTTCTATAATGAACGCACAAGGTTTGTCCGGAAAGTAATGAGACCACTTTTCCTGGGCTAATTAGAAGGGCCGGAGGGCGGAGTCTCCGGACGTGGCGAATGGCGGGGTATGTTAGGTAAACGATCGATGTCTCGTCAGTTGGCTCTGAGCTTTTACAGAGTGAGGATCGCTTACGAACCGGACATCTGTGTGAGCGTCGCGTAATGGTCAGAATGCAGAAGGGTGTCGAACAGCAATACGCGGTAAAATTTTGTGTTAAATTTGAAAACTCCGCGACATTGACGCTTGCTATGATATAGAAAGCCTACGAGAAAGATGCTTTATCGAAAGCACAAGTGTTTCGGTGGCACAAAACGTTCACAGAGGGAAGAGAGAGCGTCAAGGTGAGCCACGCCCAGGGCACCCTTCAACGTCTCACGCTTCGGACAATGTGGAAAAGGTGAAAGCGGTTTTGGACTCTGACCGACGTCTGAGTGTTACATTGGTAGCAGAGCACGTGGAACTGGCGAAATCCATTGTGCATGAAATCATCACGCAAGAATTGCAGATGCGGAAAGTTTGCGCCAAATGGGTTCCTAAGGTTTTGACCAATGAACAGAGGAACAACCGTGTGTCGATTTCTCGTGAGCTTGTAGACCGTGTGAGAAGTGAACCTGGTTTTTGTTTTGGAGAAAGTGATAACAGGTAATGAAACGTGGGTCTTTGAGTACGATCCGGAGACTAAAAGACAAAGCTCAGAGTGGCACACTCCCGAGTCTCCTCGACCAAAGGAGGCTCGAATGTGCAAATCGAAGATGAAATCAATGCTCATTGTCTTCTTTGACTGTAAAGGTGTTGTCCATAAGTAGTTCGTACCACCTGGACAAACGGTCAAAGCTGTATTTTACGTGCAAGTGCTTCAACGGCTGAAGAACAGAGTTGCGCGCTTATGACCGGAGATCACCAACACTTGGGTTCTTCACCACGATAACGCGCCGAACCATGCGTCTATGAGAGTGATAGAGATAGAGTTTCTCGCGAAACACAACGTGGCAACGCTGCCCCTTCCGCCCTACAGCCCGGACTTGGCTTCGGCTGACTTCATTTTGTTTCCCCGGGTTCAAATCCAGCCTAAAAGGACACCATTTTAGGGCTGTTGCAAACGTGCAAACTGCCGCAACGAGTGCTTTGAAAGCGATCCCTGTTCCAGACTTCCAGGCAAGCTACGTAACGTGGCAGAACCGCTGGCAGCGGTGTATTGATGTCCAAGGTTGTTAAGGAAGTATAACTTTAATTAAACGTCTGTTATTGAATGAGTTATCACTTTCCGGACAGACCTTGTATAAGACAAGATCCTGGACGTGAGATACATTGATTGATCGACTCTGAATACACGGAATGATTTTTTTAAAATCTGATGGGAAATTATGAATGTCGCTGAACATCTATCAGGGGTTGGACAAAATAATGTGAACATCACGCTAAGAGACGTGACTTTTAACGCAGCTGCGTACGTCGCAATACGCAAAGGTATCCATTACATTTTTGGTTGTAATAGCTTTGTTTAGAACCTCAAGCTCCTGTTTAAGTGCATTTAAAGTGTCTTGTTGCAAAATTTCTTTCAGAGTGACGACGAAACGAGCGATCTAACGGACTTCGAAAGAGCGCTATTGTTGGTGGCCGGCTAGTTGGAGCCTCCGTGACAACAGTCACCAGGGTAGAAGGGGTATCAAGAGCTACTGTGTCTAACGTCATGACAGCATACCGCGTGTTCGTGGCAAAACCTCGTCTGCGAAACACAAGAGCTTCTGGAAAACAACCCTGAATGATAGGGACAGGAGAGCATTAAAGAGGATTGTTACCCGTAATAAGAAGACCCTGGCGACGAAAATGAGTGCGGAGCTCAATCTGCATCTCCAGACCCCAGCATCAACGAAAACAGTGCGCAGGGAACTACATAAACAAGGTATTCATGGCAGAACTGCTATTGCAAAACCTCTGGTGACCCGGGTGAACGCCCAACGGCGATGGCAGTGGTGTCAAGAACATACAACGTGGACTGCCGATGCATGGTCGAATGAATGCACATTTTACAGTATACCCTACCGCACTACGTGTTTGCGTGTGGAGAACAACGTCGGAAGCGTACAACCCAGCCAGAGTGTCTGCTCCCAACAGCGGTGGTTCTGTTATGCTCTGGGACGTCATATCTTGGTTTTCAGCAGGTCTCCTGTAGTCTAAGCGGTGGCCTCTGATCATTCGTTCGAAAGGGATCCGGGTTCGAATCTCGGTGAGGCATGGATTTTGTGTTTGTCTTACGGCACTGGCTCTCTCACTTCCTTGTTAGGAATGGGCGACTGCTTATAGCCCATCGAGTTGCTTACGGCGGTCGTTAAACCTCCAATAAAAAAAAAAAGTAGATCCCCTGATCACCTTGAAAGGACGGATGGCTGACAGGGCGTAAGAAACCATTTTGGCAGACCAAGTCCATCCAATGGCACAGGCACCGTTTCCTTCAGGGGATGCCATCTATCAAGATGATAACACCCCAATTCACAGAGATCGGAATGTCCAGTTATGATTTGAGGAACATGAGGACGAACTTTCACATCTTCCTTGGCCTCCCCAATCATTAAACTTAAACACCATTGAGCCACTGTGGTCTGTGTTGGAAAACACAGTAAGATTCAGTTATCCTCCTCCTGCATCTTTCAAGGACCTGGAGCAATTTCTGCATGAAGAATGGTTTAACATCCCACTAACCACCATCCAGTATTTCTATGCGTCCACTCAAAGAAATACTCAGGTGGTTTTGAATGCCAAAGGTGGTCCCACACACTATTAGGTGCGTAAAACCTTTTCCAAAGTGTTCACATTATTCTGTCCAACCCCTGTAGGTGGCAATGTCTTCCAGCTCAGAAATAGAATTAGAACGAATGCAAATCCATGCCCCAAGCCCCTACTCTAAAGAGCAGCAAAGATTTCTTTTCGGCAGTACCTAAAAGAAGCCAAAAACAGCACGACTTCAATGCATGGAGCTATATAGTATGCCAAATTTTTGTCGTTGGTGCGACCCCATCCCTTGAATATATATGTTTCAATTTATTTACACGGTATGAATTCCTGGAAAATATCAATATCACCAGGACCCACACTCATCATCTGAAGATTTACATACATAAAGGTGCCATGGAGAATGAATTCTGTATCACATGTGCGGATAAGATTTCTTTCATCAGAGTTGGAAGACTTATCTTTCCTTAAGCGTGCGTGCGCAATTGAGGATCAGAGATGCCGAGGGAGGAAGGAAAGAGCTGAGGAAAACGATTGCGGGGAGTTCGAGATGCTGGCGTCGTGATCCGATGTTCTTGGGGGCGCATCGGATCGATCAGGACGTCACGTGAACAAGACGGAGTCTCCAGACGCCATTGGAGACAAGAGTCTTTCCCCGAGGGAGCATTCCTTCAGTCGATGATGACTGCCAAGGAACCATGCCTCACCAAGCAAAGCAACGAAGACGCTGCTCCCATTGATTACACGAACCGTTGAAATATCCATAAATGGTAATGAGCAAAATCTTCACGAGGGAAATTCCCATTTCTAACCGAAACATATATTTAGAGGGACAATCTGTTTCAGGTCATTTTCTGCGTAATAGCTTAAATGTCGCGGACAAGCTACCTAGTTTTTCTTTGGTAATACAGATGTCATTACGCCTAATCTTTTCAAATATTCTACTCTCCCGACAATATTTCTTAAGTGCAGTTCGTAATTTCTCGCAGAAATGTGGGATTTACAAGTTATGCCCTACAAATTTTTGATAAGCTGACGGTGATGAACATGAAAACTCGTTGGAGTGGAAGCTGGGTGTGTCTCAGAATACTTGTAACAAAGCGGCCGCGCGCATGCGTGTACCATTTGCACATGCATTATTTCCCGCAACCTATAGAAGCAGCTATTATTTCACTTAATCTATAGAAGCGTCATTGATATTTCTAATAGTAACTTTGAAATAAGTTAGCAAAATCATGCAAAGTATTGATTATGATACGCTTTCCAACATACCAGAAATCATTATTCAAGTTATGAGGATAATGGCTGTGGAATAAATCTCACTCCTGTGCCCTGACCTCTAATTCCATTTCAATGATATTCAACAGAATTGGTTCAGTATACCTCCGAAACAACATGATAAAGTTTTGTTGCAATCGAAACATTTTTACGTAAGTTATAAAGCACAAGGGCGATGGAATGAATCCCGCTCCTATGTCCTAACCTTTTGACCCCATTTCTTCCATTTTCAATAGGGTTTGTTCCCAGGTTGTCCCCTACCACATACTAAAATTTCGTCGAAATCGAACCATTTTTACGCGAGTTATCGTGCGGACAGGCAGACGGACAAAGCTGGAGCATATGCGCTTCTTCAACCTACGGTTGGTAAGCGTAAAAAAGTGAACTGGATGTGTGAAAACACAAATTAGTCGGTGGCGGAGATCGAACTCCCGCCTCCCCGCTCCGGAGCCAGTTGTTCTAACAGATTAAACGACACCGACGGAATGTATCGCTTCAGATTTGTCGTCTTGACACGCGCTTCACCTTTGTAGTACGTCACATCATCTTCCCTTTAATCTTTGTTTGTTGGTTTTTGAAGCGAAGAAGGAATTTGCATTCATTCCAGTCGATGTGTGGAACACACATCACACACTTTTGGAAGAATCCAACGGCTGGTAGATACATTTCCCCCAATTGGGAGCCAGTGGGAAATTCACAAATTTGTAAGTGACAGTAATCGAAGCCGCGCCTCCTCCTCCGCAGCCTGTTGTTCTAACCGACTAAACTACACCGACGCGATGTGTTGCTGCAGATTTGCCGTCTTGACACGTGCTTTACCTCTGTAGTACGTCGCAAATGAACACTAATTCTTGAAAACTTCAGCTTGTTCTACATTGAGGTCTCAAGAACTGCTTGTGTCTTTAAGAAACAATTTCTTATGTGAACTTCTTGCAGTTCTTTTGATGTACAGCAGAACCCGCTTATAACGAGCTCGCATTTAGCGAAATATCGGATTTAACGAGAAAAACAGGAATGTTTGTTTGGTATAATGTTAACTCAAAGCGAATTTGATCTTTTTTAACAAACAAAATTTAATGAAATCTCCGGATTTAACAAGGGAGAGAAAACCTAAGGTGACTACTTTTAAACAAGCAAAGTAAAAAAAAAAGTTAATAAAATTTCATATTTAACGAAGCAGAAAAAATCTGCTGCGCACTGTTCTGGAATGGGGGAATAGAAATGGTGGCATACAGGACGAAATTGCAGCAGCGCGGTGAAATCCTTGTGTGCTAGCGTAAGAATTAATTAATAACGAGGAACTGTACACCAAATATACTTAAAATAGCAAAACTGTATTAGTAACGCGAATTTATTGGTGTAAAATAGAATTCAAAGTTTTCAAGCTTTCGCACATCAACCAGACTGCTTTTTAAAAGAAAGCAGACGCAACAATCTGAATACAACGGTTCAACAATTTGAACTCGGTGACTTGACTGGCTAATAAACGAATATATATGAGAATGAAATTATTCATTCAAAGACACAGGTTTTGAATGCGGTATCCTAGAAGGGAAACAAGAGGCATTCATTATTTGAAGAAGTGGTTCTAAATTCCTGGTAACTGTAGCGAGACGTTATCGTTGCAAGACTCACTGTTTGTAATGATCTCCAAAGTTTTATTTTTTTTTTATTGGAGGTTTAACGACCACCGTGAGCAACTCAATGGGCTAAAAGCATTCGCCCGTCCTTAATTTAGGGTCACTGGTTCCAGGGAAGGGAGAGAGCCAGTGCCGTAAGACAAACACAACATCCATGCCTCACCGGGATTCGAACCCGGACCCCTTTCGGACGAATGGTCAGGGACCATCGCTTAGACCACTGCGCCACTGGGGCGGCTCTCCAAAGTTTCTCGAATGGTAAAAGGTTCAGGAGTGGAATAGGAACCTATTTCCTTTATGTCATCTCACACAGTATAACGAAGTGAATTTCTCCGTCATTTTTATCCGCGCCAGGATTTGAACCCGGATCCCCTCATTCCGGAATAAGTCACTCTACCAGTTGAGCTACGCGGACATTTTATTCTGGTTCCTATCTGCCTTTATGTCGTGTGCGTCCTTCGGGCAGGTACGTCACATCTCCTGGTACGTTACATCATCTCCCCCTTATTTTTATTTTATTTTTTTCGAAGTTCTGCTCTTATTTTTCCTATCTCGCGGTGTAGAAATAACATCACACCAATGCGAGATTTTGAACGGTCGGGTCATCCGGATAGTTCGGGCGCCATTATAACGAAGTGAATTTCTCCGTCATTTTTATCCGCGCCGGGGTTCGAACCCGGGTCCACTCATTCCGGAATAAGTTGCTCTACCAATTAAGCTACGCGGACATTGATTCTAATTGCTATCTGCCTTTATGTCGTGTGCGTCCTTCTGGCAGGTACGTCACATCTCCTGGTACGTTACAACAGGAGCAGCGGACTTGAACTTGATTTTTCGGGATAGGGCCGATGTTAGTTTACCATTCTTTGTTTCTCTTATGTTTGTTGACTGCACATCTATCGAACGTTTGGTTATTCCAATGTAGTATCCCTTAGAGTCGTCCGAATAATGTAGAGCGATGGCATAAACACCTGCCTAGTTGGAAAGAAGAAATTTCTCAGTAATTCCTCTTAAGCATGGCATATAAAGACGTAGGAAACCTTATGCGGACCCGTTGTTCCTCTTCTTGAGCGCGCTCTTGAGTTGATACGAAACATTAGGTATGCAGGTAATTGAGCCCAGGTAGCGAAGCTGTGCATACAAAGAATTAACACGGCTGTTCCTGTTGTTTTCGATAAAAATCCATAACCATGTGTTTATTTATTTATTCATTTATTTTGGTTTTTCTCGTTCAAAATTGTTGAACCCTTCCCTTACTCAGTTTGCCATCTACCTTCATTGAAAAAGTCATCTGGTTCATATGCGGAAAAAAAAGCTAGAAAACTTTGATTATTTTACGCCAACAAATTCGGATTACTAGTATAGTTTTACTAATTTAAGAAGCCTAAGATTGTTGATAGAAAAGCAACGGGGGCGGATAACATTTGAAACAACAGGTCTGACTAGTTTTCTAAAGGTGAGACACGTCGGGTCATTAATCAGTGGAAAAATAACTCACATTTCTTGTCCAAGAGATGTAACTGTGGCGAGACAACAGTCTCTCTCAAGAAAGAGAACGCTGTTGTCTGAAAAGGGTTGCAAGGGAAAACACGACTTCCTGTGTGCAATAATTGACCGAAGTATTCTAGACCCATATCTCAGCGAACTCTGAGCAATTATTATTAAGGAGGATCGGTATTGGCAGTCTCATACCTATATGGAAACTACTGATTTCTGCGAAGAACAGGAAGTACGTCAACAGTAGTGCCGGGAACACCGTAACTGGATATTGGAAAATAATCCAAACAGAAATCATCGCTCTTTCCACGTTAAGTCTCGGAAAAATGATCATCGGCCGCCACCAGGAATCGAACCCAAGGTCTTCCAGTTACGCGCCGGACATGCTATCACTGCACCACAGCGGCCTCGAATTCTCCAGACTCACATCTGATGGGCTCCATGAAGCAACATGCCATGTAGTTTGGCAGTTAATCGCATGGGAGTCTGGAGAATTCGAGGCAGCTGTGGTGCAGTGATAGCATGTCCGGCGCGTAACTGGAAGGCCCTGGTTTCGATTTCCGGTGGCGGCGGATGATAATTTTTCTGAGACTTACTTTTTAACGTGGAAAGAGTGATGATTTCTGTTTGGTGGATACTGGAATACGGGGGAAAAGGTCGTGGTCCTGGGTAGCGGTATACCTTGTTTTCTACCGCAGTAAAGAGTTTGGCGGTAGATATATGAAGCAAAAGACCCATATTGCCTTGTAAACACAAGCTCTGGAGGTGGTATCATGGTGTGAGGCACGTTCTATTGGTATGGAACGGGTTTCCTGCTGTTGCTGGAAGGTCGAGTGTCCTCCAGGTATTATCTGGATATTGTTGCCGATTAAGTCCATCCTGCAAAGTTGACTTTTTATCCAGCAGTCGACGAATGTTTCATGGACGACAGTGCTACCGTTCATCGCACAAGACATGTTCGGCAGTGGTTCAGCGAGAATGGCAGCGACTTGCACCATCTTCCCTGACCACCACAAATCTCGGATCCGTACCCCATTGAGAATATATGGGACATGCTAGGAAAACAAATCATGGAGCAAAGTCCTCTTCCGTCAAATATGAGCCAGTGAAAAGGGTTGTCTGATGAACTCCTGGCATTCTGTAGACGGAGGTGCACACGACTACCATGCTGTAATTCGGGCTAAAGGAGGTCCAACTTGGTATTGAATAAAAGTTTCTAATTAAGTAGCCGGTGTGTCTACGTTCGAGTAAGGAATTTCAGAGCAAATGTTAGTCAGGTTTCCTTGTCACGGGGCATCAACTGTTGAGTGTTGTTAATCTTATACACACTATTGACGTGGATTAGGAACATCAAACAGAAGTTAGATAATCTCCACAGTATTTGTCATTTCCTTGTAGGACTTCCGTCCACAGTGAGTAGAGTTTAGGTTCCAGCCACCTACAGCGAGATCGCCCTTTGGGCAGGACACAGAAACGGAAGGAATGAGAGCAAGTCCAGCGACTTTGACAGAACAGTTTGTAGTGAGATTAGAGTACAGTAGATGGCGACACCGTACAAGTACGATGTTGCACACAGAGGGGTGAGAGAATTTCAGGGGGGCATAGGAAAGGATACCCATTTAACCAGTGGGTCCAGCATGGGGGCCGTCACTTAACGTGCTCGTCCGATGCACGGCGGATATTCCGCGATTGTTAGTAAATCACACCATCTCCGAAAGATCAGCCCAAGTTCGAACCTGAGGACCTTGCATTGATAGTCTGACTCGCTAACCACTAAGCCATCCGCGGCTATCAAACAGATGCTATCGCTCTTTCCAGGTTTATAAGTGAGTCACGGAAAAATTCTCATCGGCCGCCACCGTGGTGCAGTGGTTGCATGTCCGGGGAGTAACTGGAAGATCCTGGGTTCGATTCTCGGTGGCGGCCAATGAGAATTTTTCCGTGACTCACTTATAAACGTGGAAAGAGCGATTACTTCTGTTTGATGTTCCTAATCTACGTCAATAGTGTGTATTATTTATTCATTCGGCTCCTAGTTATTTGTTCAGTTGCTGCTTTCTATCTTTGGTGAATCCCCAGCATTGTGAGGGGGCTCCAAGAAGCAACCTTCTAAGTGGTTTGGCAATTGGTCGTATGTGAGTCTGGAGAATGCTACCGCTGTGGTACAGTGGTAGCATGTCCGACGCGTAACTGGAATACCCTGGGTTCGATTCCAGTTGGCAGCCGATGATACTTTTTCCGTGACTTACTTGTAAACGTGGAAAGAGATATAGCTTCTGTTTGACGAAAATCTTATAAGAATAAAACAGCAAATTAGAACGAGTTTTCCACATGGTTGTGCAGAGCATATCCAACTTCCTTGGCACTACTTGTGCTGCTGCGTCATCCAGTTATCGCTCAACGACGGCAATGGCAACGTCCTCGGATTATTGTGGACAAAACGGTTTGCGTTCTCTTTCTGTTCTTACTCCTAGACATCCAGTTTCCATAAAGCGAACGATCATTCTTCTAAATGCACATCGCATCAATATAACTCTGCAATCGATCAAGTCATTGTAATTCCCAAAGCAGAGTAGCAGCAGCATTTCGATAGCAAAGTTTCACAAACAAAGCGCTTTCCGGCAAAGGTGAAAGTCGTCGCACTTTCGCTCACTGCACAAATGGCATGAAACATTTCGTGCTTGTCTACACCCTCGTCAATCGTCTGCTTTGTATGCAAATTTTACGTTTGTTGCATGCGGAGTTGCAAACTTTACGCGTTTTGGACGCCTGCAGCGCGATTATCTCCTGGTGGTGATTTTTTCAACTATTTCAGTGGCGTCAGAACCTTGGCGGCAGAGGAAGCCTCCTTTGACACCAGCAGCGAAACATCACATTCGGCCCCTCTCACTTTTCATCCTTCTTAAATTTATGTCCATAATCGGAAAACGGGCAAATATTCGGATTTCTTTTTTATTTCTTGCGACTTAAAATTCCTTCTTATAAAACTAAATATTACTTGCTGTTTTAATTATTAACCATACTGAACTCAGAAATTTTTGCTGCCATTCTTGAGACGAGGGTTAAATTCTCCTCGCTTATCCAGAAAACAAATAAACGTTTCACGAAGTACCAGCTTTATATAATTAGTACAAGAGACAAAAAGTCCCGCAAAGCATTCTGGCCTTATTAAGAAACAGTGTTATCTTGAAGTTGCTGAAATGAATTTTGTATTTATAAAAAGAGCAGAAATATTTTCTATTTCATTTAAATATAACAAAACCGGATTTTCTTTTTTAAAAAATGGATGGTTAAGGGATGGAAAGCAATTATATATCTAAAACAACATTTTTTCCTTTGTCTTAACGTTTGTCCCACTTTAGTGGCGCAATGCCAGTTCGTCTCTGGACGACCGTTCCATGACGTAGCTCGCGTCCGGCCGCCCATCCGAGTACGTGTGACAGCGAAGGGTGCGGTGTTCGTCGGTCTGGCGGGGCACACGTGCCAGTTGTACGGTACTTCCGAGGACATCCGCCGTTGCGTCATTTTGAAATTTTCTGCCAAGTCATCTTTTCAACCAAGATGGCGGCTGTTTACATTTTATTAAATGCATCTGGAGAACGGTTATCTGGATTTCTTCGGGGTTTTTTGGCGTCTATATAACCTAAAAAGCATACCTTTATCTGAACGTTTTGCTCCACTTAGGTGGGGCAGCGGAAAAACACTTGTCGGTTTTAATCGTCGAATCCCTGCTTCACCCAATACAATTAATTTATTGTTGTAATGTTCATGAAGCATACTTCCACATTTGGAACACACGTGTTTCACTTTGACGAAACTGTTTCGTGTATGTTTGTGGTAAGATCTCGATGATGAAAGAACGTTCACTATATTGTGATTAAAGAAACACTCAATAAATAAATGATTTAAAAAATTACTCTACACACATTATCCCGTCATTATTCACGGGCTTTCACGTATTTTCTTCTTAGTTATGTTACTTGATATACAACGAAAGGGGTGTGGTGCTTCTAGAATTAACACTAATGTGGAGGTGTCTATATCAGTACAGCTCAACATCGCTCATAATATGATTAAAGTGTTTTATAACGAAAAACTATATATAAAAAATATATATTAATTTAGATTTTATCGACACAATCGTTTTATCTGTAGAATGTTCTAATGACGTCATGTTTTGCTTTACATCAGCACAGTTAACTTTATGGTCTGACCGAAGAATACATATCCAGATATCTTGTCCCCGCTGCTATAAAGTAATACATAGTTCCAGGACCCTTGCACTATTTTTGTTCAGCAGAAATAGCTTCCGCATGATCCGAATAGTGTTTGTAGTAAGTTTTGTTGAGTTCGACAGCTAGATATTTCTGCAAATATTTTAGAATTGGAATGTTTTAATCATAATTACCTTGTATAACTCCTTAGGGAATATTATCGTTTCTCCAAGAGCGCCAACGCTAGTCTCCAGTTAGTTTTATCGTGAGACTGACGAACGAGTCAAATACTTTTCAACATGTTCTTATTTATTAAACATTTTCAAACAAATTAAAACAACTGGAGACTAGCTTTGAATTTCACTAACTTTAAGATTAACAGTGTTCACGCTGAAACGATACAATTCCTTAAGGAGTTGCTCAAGGTATATACTGTATAACTAAATTACTCCTGTTCTATTTCATTTGCAGAAATATTGGGTTGATGCATAAGTTCATGCAGTTTTTTTCACCGCACTACAGGAATGTATTACATCAGAACGGAAAACGGAATCAATCAACTATGTGTCCCTTCCCTCCACCCTTCCATTTTGATCGACGGCGTCCCAATGTCTGGATAGGTCTGTAATGCTATTTTTGAAAACAACGTGTAGGTTTTGCTGCGAAGAAATCATCAAGGAAATTCTGGAGATCAACATCATTGTTGAACGTTCTGCCACGGAGTGCATTCGATAGAGATCGGAATAGGTGATAGTCTGAAGGGGTGACATCTGGGGAATAGGCCGGACGTGGAAGGATCTCCCATTTCAAGTCCTGAATGGCCAATTTGGTCATGTTAAGACTGTGAGGGCGTGCGTTATTATGTTGGAGAAGGGCACCATGGCGCCGATAAAGCAGTTTCTGCTGAATTGCTCCCTCCACGCGGCGTAATTGCTCACAATAGAGCGCAGCGTTGGTCCAATTCCTCCGCAGCATTTCCCAGTAAATAATGCTTTCCATGACCCACCAGACACACAATATTATCTTCGCATAATGAAGGTCATGTTTTGGACGTGGTGTGGGCCTCTTGTTTGGGCTAAACCATTCCCTCCAATGCCTGAAATTCACATACAGTCACCACTTTTCATCTCCAGTAATACACTGCCGGACAATTGCTAAGGACGGATGACAATTGTAACGATGGCAACCATAAAATGGAAGGCAGGAAAATGTGGAAATTAGCATAAGTGCGGAATACAGTAAGACGTGTTGTGCGTATGCAAATTTTAGATTGCCGAACTTGTTCGTGACGTCATAGCGCTGATAAGAGAGTAAAGGATTTGACGCGTATTGACCGTTGTTGTTCAAGCGCAAAGTTGAAAGGGAAAGAATCAATTGACGAACTTGCAATTTTCAGTATGTCTTCCCGACATCACCTAGATGATTTTACGCGTGGCTGTATTATTCGCAAGATGAAAGAAGGGCGAAAAATAACAGATGTTGCCAGGGACTTCGACGTCAGCCACAGTGTTGTTTCAAGGCTTTGGAAATCATTTCAAACAAATGGAGAGTGTAGCAAACGTCACGGGGGAGGTCGAGTTCGCAGTACGACACCTGCAGAAGATCGGTACATACTGCTATCAACAAAAAGACACCGGCGCAGCACAGCTAGTGAGGTAGCAAATCAGTTTATGGCTGCTACTGGCAAGCGGATCTCCCGAAAAACTGTCGCCAGACGTTTGCATGAAGGAGGACTATACGCCCGCCATCCTGTTGTGTGCATCCCATTGTCCAGAAGTTACCGTACCGCCCGTTTGCAATGGTGCCATCAACATCGCAATTGGACTGATAACGACTGGTCTGCTGTCCTCTTCTCAGATGAGAGTAGATACAGTCTATCGTCTGATTGTCGACGACAACTGATCTGGCGTGATAGTGGTACTGCATATTGTCCAGCAAACATACAGGAAAGGGACCGATATCCAACATGTAGTGTCATGGTATGGGCTGGCATCATGATCAATGGCCGTACGTCCCTCTATGTGCTTCCAACTGGGACTATGACTGGCCAACGATACATTAATGATGTTCTGCTACCTCATGTTTGCATGTTCCGTGGTGCTGTCGGTGATAGATTCATTTTCATGGACGACAACGCAACATGTCATCGAACAGTCGCTGTCCAGGAGTGTCTTGAGAGCGAGGATATTCAACGCCTCGTATGGCCGGCACGTTCTCCAGATCTGAATCCCATTGAAAATGTGTGGGATGCTTTGGGGAGGAGTCTTGCTGGTCGCCAATGCCCTCCAATAAACAAGGACACCTTCATCTGTGCACTGACAGAGGAATGGGATAAGTTACCCCAACAGCTGCTTGATAATGTTGTGCAAGGCATGACACGACGTGTGAAATCTTGCATCGCCCTCCATGGTGGCCATATCCCGTACTGACATCTTACGCCGGAACGGTAATTGCATTTTTATCACGTTTACGTATTTTGCACAAAACGGCCTGTTTGTCCCTTGAACACGTTCCAAAGCCTTCTGGATTTCAGAGCACAATAAATTGTCTTTCTTGTAATGTCCTGGCATTCTGACATTATTTTATTTCACTTGGCATCCAACCACACTTACTTTTTTATGCGCTGTATAGCCGTTTATGATCCGTCCTTAGCAATTGTCTAGCAGTGTAATACGTGACGTAAAGGGTTTGTGTTGCTGAGAACATTCGCGATAATGGGCGAGCAAACAACCACATACGGCAACATGCTGATTCTTGTTGTTTTTGGTGAGAGTGCGAGGCACCCAAAACTCCAGTTTTTGGACATTTCTCTTGCATTCCGGGTGTCGCATCACGGTGACCTGATCACATTCCATCTCAGTGGTCAATTCGCGTGTGGTTTGACGCGGATTCAAGTGGATGAGATGGTTGAAACGATCCTCATGAAAGTGAGATGGACGACCTGAGCGTGGAGAGTCGTTGAAGTCAAAATTGCCATATCGGAACCGCTCACACCATTTGCGGGCTGTCCTCGGAGCAATAGCATTCTCCCCATACACAGCACAAAGTTTTCGAGTGGCCTCGGCGGCCATGGAACCCTTGTTAAACTCGTAGAGGAGCATATGTCGGAAATGTGTATTCCTCTCTACTTGACACTCCATACTTCCGGACCTAAAAACCATTAGCCACAATCACACAACGCTATATGATTTAGATACACGATATTCCTGGCTACATTTTTAAAAATATACGACCATCTGCATTGTCACTAGTGAGCTGCGAAACACTCGGGAAGTAAAACGGTATGAACTCATCAACCCAATATCTAGACATAGAACTCAACAATATTCAGTGAAAACATCATTCGAATCATGCGGAAGCGATTTCTGCTGAAAAAAAGTAACAGGGGCACCGGAATTATTTTTTGGCAACGGGCGCAAGATTTCAGGGTATGTATTTCGTATAAGTCTCAAGGTAGCTTATCACGTCCACTTCAGTTTCGTATCGCTTTTCTTTTGAACCTTGAGCATACAATGCAATATTACGTATCGTACGGCAAAAGTGTGGGCAAGCGCGCGCGCGCATGTTCTCCTCATGGAGACTAACTAGTGTCTCGAATAAGTATTCGGCTCCCTTTAATTCGTCCTCTCATTGGGCCGCGCTGAAGCGGCCCAGACCAATTAGATAACGAATTCGCGCCGCCCCGGTGGCGCAGTGGTCTAAGCGATGGCCTCTGATCATTCGTCTGTAAGGGGTCCGGGTTCGAATCCCGTGAGGTATGGATGTTGTGTTTGTCTTACGACACTGGCTCTTTCCATTCCCTGGAACCAGTGACCCTAAATTAGGGACGGGCGACTGCTTATAGCCCATTGAGTTGCTCACGGTGATCGTTAAACCTCCAATTAAAAAAAATCGCGTATTCGCTTGTGGAAATGCGTGTCGAAGGTGTTACGATGAAACAGAAATTGCAGATATTAAACTCACGGACAATGAAATTTTCGCACCTAGAAGAAATCATGCTACAACCGCGAAACATGGCAGATTGTTAGAGTGTGTGCTGGTATTCAAATGATCCACGTTTGGTGCTATTGCGCATGATCGCACACCGTGTGGTGGAGTTGCAGGCACGAACCGGCAGCCTTATAAACCGGCGTGCAGTCGATGCCCAGTGAAAGCGAAAATCATCGGCCGACGCAAACAAGGGTACAGAGTGAAAAGAATGCCGCGTAGACGCCAGAGACGTCGATTTACGTCACATACGGACTTTGAGAGAGGTCTGATCATTGGGCTGAAAACCTCAGGGTGGTCAGCGCGCCGTATAATCCGCCACGTCAATCGTTCTGACCATACCGTCCGACTGTGTTGGGAGCAGTTGGACACGTGACGGCACTACCACACGGCGGAGCGGCTCCGGACAGACCAGGAGGACCACCGGTAGAGAGGATCGTGCGCCAAGCACGAATGGATCCCAGGGGGACCCAGTCTACTACACAGGCAGATGAAGAGGCTCCTGTGTGCCCACAAACCATTTCCTGACGCCTCGCGGAAGCGAATCTGAGATCCCAGCGCCCCATTACTTGTGATGCCATTAACACTGGAACATCGCCGGCTCCGTGTGCCGTGATGCGAGACCAGGGTGAAGTGAAGCGCCACAGACTGGCGACGTGTGGTGTTTAGAGATCTGCCGCTTCGTTTTGGGAACAGATGATCATCGTGTCCGAGTGTGGAGGTCCCCGGGTCAACGGCACAATCCTAACCTCGCTATCGAGCGCCAAACCTCCCCCACTGCACGCATTATGGTCTGGGGAGCCATAGCGCTGATAGACTATCAGCTCTATAGTAGTGGTACGTCGATCATCGACGGGCAAGCGGTATGTGGATGAAATCCTACGACACCATGTGCTCCCATTCCTCGCCGGGATCCCATGTGCGCTTTACAAGCAGAATAATGGCCGCCCGCACACGAATTGGGTTGCCCAGGACTGCCTACGTCATATCCAGACACTTCCATAGCCTGCCAGCACCCCGAACATGTCCGTTATCGAGCATGTGGGAGACTAGTTGAAACGCCAGCTGCGGCCGCGCCGCACTATCCGGGATTTGGAGCACACCGTCCTACATGTGTGGGCCAGTCTGCCGCAGGACAACATCAGGCGTTTGTTCGCCTCCATGCCGAACCATATTGCAGCATGTATTGCTGCACGAGGCGGTGCGACGCGCTATTATAGATGACCAGACTGCGTGCCACAGATCCCTCTGTAATTGTCCTGCAGCTCTGTTTTTGCCATCATGTGTATCGTTCATCTGTATCATTAGGTTCATCAAATTTCAGTTCAATCCGATGCTTCCTTCTTGGTGATCAAATTTCATTGTCAGTGGGTGTATAAGGGTCGATGAGACTGACACTGTCGGGTTTTCATAGGTTAGAATATGTGAACATACAGGAAGTAAGAGTGATACATGGACTACATACCAGCTACACATATACGCCCTGTTGGTTCAAGCGAGTGTACCAGCGCAGCACGATATCGTGGATACCCTGAGCGAAAAACGTCCGTGGTTGGCAGTCGAACCAGTCTTCAACGGCGTCCCGAACCTCAGCGTTGTTAGCAAGCCGGCGACCCTTGACAGCTTTTTTCAGTCGCCCGAATATGTGGTAGTCGCAAGGCGGCAGATCGAGCCTATTGGTCAAGGATCTTATTCAAGGATCATCCAGGGGAATCTGCGCAACAAAATTTTGCGCGGGCGTGTGTTGTCGTGCAGCAGAATACCCCCATTTGACAACATACCGGGTAGTTTACGCTTGATGGCTTTTTTGAGGTTGGGTAACGTACTGCAGTATGTGGTTGCCTTGACCGTACTTGCGTCCAGCCAATCCAGCAGAAAACCGTGAGCATCGCTTTTCCAGCTGTTACAGCGGAGGGAGCTTTTTTTGGGTGGGGGGCGGAGAGTTGGGATGCCGCCATTGCATACTTATCAGTTTTGTGGCCGGATCGAAGTGGTGGAACCAAGTTTTATCTACGGTCACAATCTTGGAAAGAAACTGTCCCCCCTCTGCGTGGTAACGATGCCGATGCTCCAGGAGGCAAGCAGCATTCGCCGAGTCTTCTGATCCTCCTGGAGATGTTTGGGGACCCATTGTGCCTAAACCTTACTCTATCCCAATCGGCGATGGAGAATAGTGTTCACAGTTCCCTTACTCACGGACAATGTCGCCGCAAACTCGCGGGTGGTGATTCGGCGATTCTCCCTCACAAGGTTGTCCACGGCAGCAATCGATTCCATGGTGATGGCCACGTGTGCTTGCCCAGGTCTCGGCATGTCCCATGTGGTCACACGTCCTTTACAAATTTCAGTACACCAGCGGAACACTATACGCCGTAACTAACACTAATTCCCATACACATCCTTCATACGGCAACAAATTTCCGTTCCACTAACACCTTCTGCCGTCAAAAATGTCATAACTGCCCACTGGGCTTGTTTGGACGAATCCATGTCACGACCCTACGTAGTCAACTTGCCTCCGCACGTGTAAACAGCACACTGATACGTGCCGCCGATAACACAGCGTGCTCCCTGACATGACACGCCAACTACAGACGCAAATGCACGGCTCGTGTAATTATTCAACGACGCTATGACACGAGTCTCGTTTTTATTTCGGCGATCCTTATACTTTCAAGGTGTAAGGATATCGCGGCGCTCTAACATTAAATTCCGTACCATCTTTTATAGATAGCGGATGGGATATATACTTGTGATTCCAAAAGGTTTGAATTGAAGTAGAATAAGTTTAACACGAGTTACTATGAATTTAATTCGTACATTATAACGAAGTAAATTTCTCCGTCATTTCTGGTCTACGCCGGGATTCAAACCCGAGTCCGCTTATTCCGGAACAAGTCGCTCTACCAACTGAGCTACGCAGACGTTCATTCTGATTGCTATCTGCCTTTATGTCGTGTGCGTCCTGCTGGCACGTACGTCAC
The DNA here is from genome assembly GCA_039090855.1 of Macrothele yani. Classification (NCBI taxonomy): domain Eukaryota; kingdom Metazoa; phylum Arthropoda; class Arachnida; order Araneae; family Macrothelidae; genus Macrothele; species Macrothele yani. The sequence goes on from CM077004.1 coordinate 133,343,085, forward strand.
AACATGTTCATGCATATGTTTACAAGTCCTGGCAACTTCCAAAACAAAAGCTTGGGTTTACCGTTTAAGACATCTTGTGTATTCTGATTTTTACTGTAGTGAATGATTGTGTTATATGCACTCCCTTAGTTTCTCTCGAACCTGTGAACCAGGGAAATTATTCATTTCAAATGCACTCTACGTCAGTGGCGTAACTAGCACAACGTGCGCCCCTCAGCAAGATTTAACTCAGCACCCTTAAGCACAGTAAAATTCACAGGATTTCGAACATGAAGGAGGACGTGTTTTTTTTGTGTGTGTGTGTGTGTGTGTGTGTGTGTGTGTGTGTGAGTGTTTGTGTTTGTTGGGTGAGTCAGAAAGTTAGTGTCTGGAAAAGTAAACGGGGGTTGGGGGACTAGATACCTGTAGTTTTAACTATAAGTAATTTTTGGAACAAAAGTATTTTTTAGAGGGGAGGGGGTGCAGGGAGCCTTGGCCCCCGAGAGAGTGTTTCAATCATTTAAGCTTTCCAACCGTAGGTTGAAGAAGCGTATATGCTTCAGCTTTGTACGTCTGTCCGCACGATAACTCGCGTAAAAATGGTTCGATTTCGATGAAATTTTAATATATCGTAGGGGCCCACCTGGGGATGAAACCTATTGAAAATAGGCGAAATGGGGTCAAAGGTCACGAAATAGGAGCGAGATCCATTCCATTGCCTTTATGCATCATAACTTGCGTAAATATGGTTCGATTTCAATGAAATTTTAGTATGTATTAGGGGGACCACCTGGGGATGAACCCTTTTGAAAATGGGTGAAACGGGATCAAAGGTCACGACATGGGAGCGGAATCTATTCCATCGGCCTTATGCGTTACAACTTACGTAAAAATTCTTCGATTGAGACAAAACTTTATCATGTTGTTCCGGAAGTATACTTTATCTGTTCTGTTGAATTTCATCGAAATGGGGTCAAAGGTAAGGCCATAGGAGCGATATTTATTCTACAGCCATTATCTTCATAATTTGGGTAATAACTTGAGTAATGATTTTTGGTATGTTGAAAAGCGTATCATAATCAATGCATTGCATGATTTTACTAACTTGTTTTTTCTAGTTTTTTATTAAAATGCGACTTGCATTCGAAAACAATGTCTTAATTTAATAAAAATGAGTAACCTCACATTAGAAAAAATGCTTTAATTTTATCTCCTATTTTTCATTAACTTTAATTTTGTTCTGGTAGATTTCAAGAACTTCCATATTTCGTCACCCCCCTCCCCATCCCGAAAAAAAAATGCTATACACGCCCCTGACCTAATGTAAAGTTATCAATCAGCCAATCAGGATTAACCCAGTGTGCGGACCGACACACGATCATGGATAAACATTTTATCGCAAGAAACGAATTCGGTAAAAAATATTTAAATGGTTAAGGTTAACAACTATAAGACTTCACAACCACCCATTTTACGTTCACTTGTTTCTGAAGTGTTTGGTTTTTGTAAAATGTTTGTTTCTAAACTTTGAACAGTTGACGTACCAAACAAATTATTTCTCTTTTTTATCAGAAACGGCACTTGAGCTTAATTGACTCTGCGGCATAAAGAACTGGTCGAATTTTGGAAGTTTCTTCGAACGGTTTCCTTTTTTTTTTTTTTTTTTCCTTTTGCCGATACAGTGCTCCACTTGGACGCTTTTGTGATATTTTGACAAATGGATGTCGTTCGCTTTTAAATTAGTTTCCGCACAGTGAATTAAATAGACGTACTTCCTCTAAGGAAGAGCTAAAAGCAATAGCAACGTGTTGGTCCAAAACTAAAATAAATTACTTGAAGAAATCACCCTCTTATACATGCCAGATCTGCAGTCGATGTGAATAAGTAATGGAGAGCGATCATATTACAACCCATTGCAGAGCGTCCGCATCACAACCCGGATCCAAAGAGCCTAATAGCTTCAATCTGTAAGACATCCAGTGCTTTAAAAGTAAAACTTCCCATTTATTTAGGCAAAGCTAAATATATCTTAAAGGAAAGTATTAATCTTTTGGTTAATTATTTGTTTGTTTGTCTTTATGTGAGTTCGGGTTTTTTCATAATTGGCAGCTACCTTATGCCCCTTATTTACCTGTGCCCCCCCTCCCCCCGCAACTGCGGGTAGCAGTTATGCCACTGTTGTATGTGGGCAAAGTTATTAGCGGTGAACTTGCCCAGCGATGGTTTTCTCTTCACTGTGATTTTATGCAAACTATAAAAGATAATATTATCATATATTTTGAACAGTTATAATCACGGAGAGCAAATATCTGGATACCATGAAGATATTACCACCCCAAGCCCCGTTTAGGAACTTACGGGCATAAATTTCGTTAATTAATTCCGATCGTCTAAAGTGGCAAAAATGACATTGGGTTTCCCAATATAGGCGACACAGTCTCACCGTTGAGACCTGTACGCGTTGTTTCATACGAGCTCACACGAGGTTGTCGCATGAACTCATACGCCGCAAAGAAATTGAGTTTTAAAAACTAACCTTTCAGTATCATGTGGAAGAAAAAAAAAGAAAACTGCTTACCTTATCATAAACCAGAACCCGACTCTTTTGCAGAGCAGAAGCGAAGAAAAACACGTTTGTTTAAAGAAACAACTATAAAATTTATTGTAACATATTTCTTAATTTATGTACAAATTAATGGTGGGACCAGATTAAACTAAATTAAAACATCACTGTAAAAATGGTTAAGGTTAAGCCTATAACATTTCCTAGCAATCCAACTTGTACGAAGTGAGCAACGATATTTCATTTTCAAATTTCAATGATTACTCAGCATGCAAGGGATTGAAATATTTGGATGATGTCTTACCCTGCATCCTCTGCTGTTCCTCACTTGGAGTAGATGATGGGTATTCTCATCCCGTAGTGTGTGTGTGCCTTCTGGTGTCCGCAATACGGGTCTGGTATCTTCCGTAGATAAAACGCAGCCCGGAAGACCGTGATACTTGCACAGCTTCTCCTAACACTCTTTTTCCCTACCATCAATTTGGCATCCTTTCCACTCCTACCTTTCAATGACACCTAACATATACACTGCTGGACAATTGCTAAGGACTGATCATAAACGGCTATATAGCGCATAAAAAAGTAAGTGTGGTTGGATGCCAAGTGAAATAAAATAATGTCAGAATGCCAGGACATTACAAGAAAGACAATTTTTTGTGCTCTGAAATCCAGAAGGCTTTGGAACGTGTTCAAGGGACAAACAGGCCATTTTGTGCAGAATACGTAAACGTGAAAAAAATGCAATTACCGTCCGCAGCCGTAAGATGTCAATACGGGATATGGCCACCATGGAGGGCGATGCAAGATTCCACACGTCGTGTCATGCTTTGCACAACATTATCAAGCAGCTGTTGGGGTAATTTATCCCATTCCTCTGTCATTGCACGGATGAGGGTGTCCTTGTTTATTGGAGGGCATTGGCGACCAGCAAGACCCCTCCCCAAAGCATCCCACACATTTTCAATGGGATTCAGATCTGGAGAACGTGCTGGCCATACGAGGCGTTGAATATCCTCGCTCTCAAGACACTCCTGGACAGCGACTGTTCGATGACATGTTGCGTTGTCGTCCATGAAAATGAATCTATAACCGACAGCACCACGGAACATGCGAACATGAGGTAGCAGAACATCATTAATGTATCGTTGGCCAGTCATAGTCCCAGTTGGAAGCACATAGAGGGACGTACAGCCATTGATCATGATGCCAGCCCATACCATGACACTACATGTCGGATATCGGTCCCTTTCCTGTATGTTTGCTGGACAATATGCAGTACCACTATCACGCCAGATCAGTTGTCGTCGACAATCAGACGACAGACTGTATCTACTCTCATCTGAGAAGAGGACAGCAGACCAGTCGCTATCAGTCCAATTGCGATGTTGATTGCACCATTGCAAACGGGCGGTACGGTGACGTCTGGACAATGGGATGCACACTACAGGACGGCGGGCGTATAGTCCTCCTTCATGCAAACGTCTGGCGACAGTTTTTCGGGAGATCCGCTTGCCAGTAGCAGCCATAAACTGATTTGCTACCTCACTAGCTGTGCTGCGCCGGTGTCTTTTTGTTGATAGCACTAAGTACCGATCTTCTGCAGGTATCGCACTGCGAACACGACCTCCCTCGTGATGTTTGCTACCCTCTCCATTTGTTTGAAATGATTTCCAAAGCCTTGAAACAACACTGTGGCTGACGTGGAACTCCCTGGCAACATCTGTTATTTTTCGCCCTTCTTCAATCTTGCCAATAATACGGCCACGCGTAAAATCATCTAGGTGATGTCGGGAAGACATACTGAAAATTGCAAGTTCGTCAATTGATTTTTTCCCTTTCAACTTTGCGTTTGAACAACGGTCAATACGCGTCAAATCCTTTGTATCTCTTATCAGCGCTATGACGTCACGAACAAGTTCGGCAATCCAAAATTTGCATACGCACAACACGTCTTACTGTATCCCGCACTTATGCTAATTTTGCACATTTTCCTGCCTTCCATTTTATGGTTGCTATCGTTGCTATTGTCATCCGTCCTTAGCAATTGTCCGGCAGTGTATTATGAAATTTGTGAATCAGACTTTTTAACCCACGCACGGAAAGCATTTTTCCAACCCACATCTATCCCTGATTTCTCCAAGTTTTCCCCATTTTATTTTCGCTTTGGTTTCGCATTCTGCCGTGCTCCTAGGCATGTCCTCCCCTCTTGGAAGTCACTCTCACCTTCATTGGTTTCATAGGTCCGCCCCTCCTCATCCACCAGTGGTCAGCCGTTCGCTGGACGTTTACCAGAGGCTATTTCGAGCAGATGTTCTCCTGGCCAGCTGACCATCTGCCGAGCGAAGCCCTTTAAAGATTTATTTGGCTCTAACTGTCAACCTGTTTCGGAGTTCTATTATCAGACGAACCGAGAAACCCTTTTGAAATCCTTAAGTGCGCTCGCAGGCACGTATGACAGTCTGAATTATGTTCCCCGAGACAGATCCTAGATGACAGTTATTACATAAGCTTTACCTTCTTACCAGATTTAGGCTACTTTCTTGGACTTTCTCCGTATAGTCGCCCCTGGCCTATTGTTAGCTAAGGCTGTAGTATGTAATCCGCCGTGCTGGTTTTTCGCAAATGCCTGGCAATGAAAATACCTTTCACTTCATTGGCGGAATTTTGCACCTAGTTGGCGTTTGCGTTGTGATCTCCTTTCCACGGGAAAGAAAAGCAAGAAGAAGAAGAAGAAAAAGAAAAGAAACCAGCAAGTCCTTCTGTGACCTGGGGCGGGACAATACCCTCTGCAAACCCAATCATGAATTACTCTAATTAAAGAAATTATTAATTAATTACGTTAATTAATTAACATACTTAAGAATTAATTAGGTAATTAAATCTCGAATTTGGGTATTTCTTTACAAGAAGCAACGTGCCTGATTTTAGAAGAATTTTCGCGGCAACATAGCGGTGGCGACAAAAAGCAATGGCTGGGAAATATTTCCATAAGTGAAAGGTTCGGGAGTAAACCATGGTAACCAACATTTTTGTAAAAAAAATGAATTGCGTACGAAAATAAACTGTGGTGGTAATCTGAGCATTTTAGAGTATTTATTATATAGTTATGTCAACCAGAGTGGGAAACGGGTCAAAACTTTCGGACCCAGACCCGACCAGTAACTGACGCGGACAAATCTGCTTTGAACTATAAATTCGAGACTCAATTTGTATATATGTACATATAAACGTAATATACGTATTCATCCCAATAGCTGCTTGATATTTAATAACTGAAATCCTTCTTTAATAATAAAATTTGGTTACTTGCTAAATTTTAGTGCCATTTTTATTTTAGTGCCACTATTTTGCGTAATCCAAAAGTAATGGCTGACTAGGATCGTGACCATGAAGTATATTACAAATGGGAATCATTATTTACATTACACAAATGCATTTTTTTAAATGCGTGCATTTAGATTGTTCGCTCTTTCCACGCTTTGATAGAGGTGCGCATACTTTCATATGGCCCGTTAGATTTTTGGTTCCATAATCTTTTATAACACCGACGACATCTTTCTTTGTAATTATACACTTTCTACATTTTGAACAAAAAGCAAGACCAAACAACACAAAATTATTCACCGGTTCCTTAATGAGACGAAACAATTTCCAGCATTCACTCTTCCCCTTGTGGTTTTCAACAAGCACGTATTTGTTGGCCTCGACGCTTTTCTCAATCTCCTTAATATTAAATGCATCCATATTAAGAAATAAGGAGTTAATTTTGACATGGCATGTCATGGGAACGCGATGTTAGCACATAATCGAAAACCTCTGAATGCTCAATGTAACAGATGTGATGTGAAAAGTAACTCTTAGTCATACAGTGAACTTTGCACGGAGAGAGTGAACCAGCTGAGAAGCAGGCGAATGGCGTTCGCCTGTACCTTTCCTTGAACAATCGCACTGTAAAATAACGCAAAGGAAGGATCTTTTTACGATATGGAGACGGTGTATTGTCTGACGTCGGTCGGTGGAAATCTTCGTTAGTTTAAGAAAGAGACAATAGTTTTGCATGGCAAATCATTGTTCTCTCCGTGGGTAACGGTATCGACTACAGAATTCCACAACGCGCATTTTTCTTTGGAATAAATTTTTCTCTTTTCGAAAATAAAACGGGAACAAAACCGGATCGAAATCTGGTCAGGAACACCTTGACCCGACCCGTTGGACCCGCAAGAAATTGTCGACCCGTTGACCCGTGACCCGTTTCCATCTCTGATGTCAACATATGGCACCACAATACAACTTTCAATTTATGGTAACGGCAAACGTTTTGTAATTTTTTACTACATGTAATTTACGCATCTCACAACGACAGAAGTGTTGCTTACCATGGTTTGCACCCGAGTCCTTCCAGTTACATTAATACTTGCCCCTACACGTTTTCCCTAACACTATGTTTTGCATATGTACTAGTTTCTACCATGATTATCTTATTAGTATGTCAATAATAAACTTAAACAAGTACAATGCACGCCATTTACTAAGATCAGTTGAAAGAATCTTTCGCAGTAAAACAGCAAAGAAAAAGCTCAAAAGTAATAAAATTGGCTTTTCATGAGAAAAAAAAATGAGAACCTCTGCAATAAACGTCAATCACTCTTGCCTCTATCGCCATAAAGCAATCTCCACGTAGCTTGATTTTTGCTTAAGGGCTATTTCGACATTTTTAACATCCGGGAACTAATATCTCTTATTTCTGTTTCATCATCACACGTTCTCCACGCATTTCCACAAGCGAACACGCCAATTCGTTATCTAATTGGTCTCCGCCACTTCAGCGCGGTCCAATGAGATAACGAATAGAGGGAGCCATGACTTATTCGTGACACTAGTCTCACGGAGGGATTTTCCTTAAAGTCATCCGCGGAATACGTACAAGGGATTATCTCAAGCGTGATCTCTTACTGAAACTGTGTTGTAAACACAAGTTAACATATAGTTTCAAATTTTCATGCAACTATTTTCAAAGTCCCATCAAGATGTCACTGACTAGAACACAAGGAGTCATAAACGAGGTAGAGACCGTCCTTCACGCCATCGTCCTCGATGTTCGTAGTACTCGTTCCAGTCAATTTAAAAAGCCAAGCATGCAGAGTTGCTACCACTTAAACATTCAAAGCTTCAGGAAGTTATAAAATGCAATGTACTGTATGTAAGAAACGACAACATAGAGGGAGCCTTAATCCGAATTCTATCCTACTGCGCTACCTAAACAATGCTTTTAAATTGACAGAATAGATCATTTTAATCAAATTAAGATTGTTCTGACGAAAAGAGCTACTGAGTGAATGTTTGGAGATGGAAATTCTGAAATAAAAGCACCAACAACTTATGGAACATACGAATTTTTTAACTTTATTCACAGACCCGAACAACTTATAAGTGGAAAAGAAGATTTCGAATCACCTGCTGTCAGTCAAATAATAAATCAACACAGTTATTCCATTAAGGAGCAAGAAATTTTCTTTCGACGATTTTGCTCCTTTAACATACACTATATTGACAAAAGTCACCGGACACGAAGAAGAGAAACACAACATGGCATTTATTGACATACATTTGTGCGGTGTCGGTCCACGCAGTGTAGTTTTTTGTAATTTTGTTCTTTTTTGTTTCCCGAACATGTTTGCACTGTGCTGTATAATTGTACATTGTTTTGAAAATATTGCGGAACAAGTAATCCATCTTATTTGCATCAGGATGTCCAAGTTTAGTTATTTCCTGTTATTAAACATTCCAATGATTTGTCTGATAATCAGTTTTTAAATTGCATAGTACTGTACATCCTTGTAAATATGTTGTGTTAAAACTCACTGTCATATCGTACCTTCTTTCAAGAGACATGTTGACTAATGATTCTTACTGTATTTATTTTTGCACAAGTTAGTCAATTGCATGGTGTTGTACTCATGAGTAATATATTTTGAAAAACATTTTACCTATTTTGTTCTTTTGTGTGAGGTGATGCTTGGTACTATCATTCTTCTATTACTACATATGGATAGTGAGAATATGTTAAAGCTTTATTCATCGTGTGTTTTCTTATTATACTTACATTTTCTATCTGGTCAACAGAATAGTGTTACATTTCTGTATATGGTCCGATTTTGATTTGTAACATGTTGACACTGTGCTGTATATCTGTACATTGTTTCTGAATATTGCCGAACAGGTAATATATTATATTTACACCAGGAAGTCCAAGTTTGTTCTTCTCCTGATATTCTTCATTTCATTGATTTGTCTTACGATCAGTTTGTCAATTGCTTTGTACTGTACATTCTTGTAACTATGATGTGTTACACCTTACTGTCTTATTGTATTTTTTTTTTTTTTTTTTTTTGCAAGAGAAATGTTGTCTCCTGAAGCTCTCAATATTTTCTTGAACAAGTTTGTTAATCGCACAGCAATGCACTTATGAGCAATACGTTTTTTTGTTAAAATCCTTCCTAAATGCCCAGACATGCTTGTCGCTGTTCATTTATCACGAGCTGTAATTTTGCTCCATTTTTCAACTTGTGCACTATGCTGTATATTTTTATATAGGTTTTAGTAGTTTAACGATCTTTGATCGTATTTTATTTGTATTTAGACGTCCTTATTAGTTCGTCTCCTGATTTCTACCTTGAATAAAGATATTTTGAAACCACCTTTGGCCTTAATGTATGCACTGACCCTTCGAGACATGCTTTCGACGAAGTTTTGGAACACAGCGATAGGTATGCGCTTCCATTCAGTACATAATGCTACCGCTAACTCTTGCTTAGTAGTAGGCCTTGGTTCCTAACTTCTTATGCGGCGCTCTAATTCATCCCATAGGTGCTCTATGGGATTAAGAACAGGGTTCTGTTTTGGCCAGACCACACATGATACGGAATTATCGTCAAACCACGCCGTAACAGTCCTTGCTTTATGGCTCGCTGTATTATCCTGCTGGTACCAACAAGGCTCGGTTCCATAGTATTGCCACAGAGTTGGTAAGGCATAATTGTCAAGAATATCGAGGTAGACGTGCTGGTTAACAGGTTTGTCCACGATACCCAATGGGCCGGGATGATGAGGCATGGATTTTGTGTCTTTTTTTTCTTGATTGGATGTTTAAGGACCACCGTGAGCAACTCAATGGGCTGTAATCAGTCGCCCGTCCCTAATTTAGGGTCACTGGTTCCAAGGAAAGGAGAGAGCCAGTGCCGTAAGACAAACACAACATCATGCCTCACCGGGATTCGAACCCGGACCCCTTTCGGACGAATGATCAGAGGCCATCATTTAGACCACTGCGGCTTTGTGTATGTGCGTGTGTTTTTCTTATGTTACTGGACCTACCTATTTCCTGGAACTAGTGGCTCTAAATTAAGGACAGGAGACGGCGTATAACCCACCAGGTGGTTCATGCTGGTCGTTAAAGCCCTTACCGAAAAAAAAAAATTGTCCCTAATTTAGGAACGGGGATTCCAAGAAAAGGTCAGAGTTATAGGATAAACGCATCACTCCTGCTTCATTTGACACGCAGTTAGCTAGTTCTTCCAGGTGTTTGGGGGGTGGATGACCCCTCAGTCTGAGATTGATTTATTCAAATTTATTGCTTCTAAATCTCGGAATTCTTTGTGAAATGTGTTTCTTGCTCTAGAAATCCTAAGTAAACAGTGCACTGGGATTCAAACCCAGTCCCAAACAGGACGACTGGCCACAATTTCGCGGAGTTAGGGAAAGTCGCCTGTTTTCGGAATAACTAAAGGATACCAAGGTGTGGATGATATTTCAAAAGAACTAAAATGGCATTCTTATCTATATAAGAGATGCCAAGATGTGGATGTTACTTCAGTAGAAATAAAATGGCATCCTTAACTAAGAGATGGCAAGATGTTGATGTCATTTAAGTTGAACTAACATTTAATGCCATCTGAGTAGATGAACAACATAGCCAAATCTTGCTCCGTAAATCACTGGATAAATATGGATGGTCTAGAAACCATGTAAAACAACATAATCATCATCATCATTGTCAACCATTATCAATCCACTGCTGGACGAAGGTCTCCCCAAGTTTCCTCCACAACGGTCTGTCTTGTGCCAGTCTCCTTCATGACACTCCCGCATACTTTCGAATTTCATCCACCCATCTTTCATGTGGTCTTGGTCCGAGTCTTTTCCTGTCCCTTGGAATCCAATCTAAAATTTCAACTGTCCATCGATGGTCTGTCCTTCTGGCAGTATGTGCAGCCCATTGCCATTTCAGGGATTTAACTCTGATCATGATGTCTTCCACTCCTGTCATTTTTCGGATCCACGAGTTCCTCTTCTTATCTCTCCTGGTTACACCAAGCATGCACCTCTCCATGCTTCTTTGAGTTGTCTGCAGCCTTTGTATGTCTCTTTTAGTTAAGGTCCATGTCTCTGCACCATACGTAAGCACTGGAAGGATGCATTGATCAAACACTTTTCTTTTAAGACATAATGGCATATTGCTCTTGAAAATTATGCTGTTTCTTCCAAAAGCTCTCCAGGGAAGTTTTGTACGCCGATTAATTTCTTCATCAATGTGATCCTCACTTGATATCTGCTGTCCTAGATAAACGTACGTGTCTGTTATCTCCAGCTTTTCTCCATCAATCGATAAATCTTCATTTCTTGTAAAAGCATTGAACACCACTTTTGTCTTCTGAAAGTTCATTTTTAATCTCACTTCTTTACTCTTGTCAGCAAGTTCCTGGATCATACTCTGCAGCTCTGATGGGGTAGTTGCAAAAATGACTACGTTATCAGCAAAACGTAGGTGGGTTAGATAATCTCCATTAATCTTTAACCCTTTGTTTTCCCAGTTCAGTGATTGACATTCCCTTTCCAGTTTTTATGTGTGTTGTATTTTCAAAAAGCCGAATCTTTGCACTTGCATTTTCATAGATGTTACTAAGGATGTTAATGTATGCATCTTCAATACTGCAGGATTTCAGAGTCATTGTGACTGCTGATGTTTTCACCGAATCAAAGGCTTTTTCAAAATTGTAAAACGCCATGCACAATGCAAGTTCATATTCCCTCGCTCTTTCAATTAGTTCTCTCAGTACGTGGATATGATCTATTGTGCTGTAGCCACTCCTGAATCCAGCTTGTTCTCTCAGTTGAGCCATGTCCAGTGTTACCTTCAAACGGTGTGAAAAGAACTTCAGTAAAGATTTTATAAACCACTGATAGGAGGCTGATAGGTCTGTAGTTCCTGAGATCCTCAATGTCACATCTTTTATGTAGCAGGATCATTGTAGCGTTGTTCAAATCCTCAGGAATCTTCCCTTCATTAAGGCATCGAGTGAAAATTTGGGCGAGTACTCTTTCGATTTCTCCACTTGCTTCTTGTATGATGTCTACAGTAATTCCATCTTCTTCTGGTAATTCCATCTTCTCCTGGTAATTCCATCTTCTCCAGTATCTGTCCCACGATAGTAGAAGAGATATTTACTTTTCAATTCAATAAGATCTTCTCTTTTCCTCCTTACCTCACTTAGCCCGACGATGTCCCACTTGATCCTTTGTAGTTCCTCTCCCAATTCAAGAAGCCTTGAATCAGAAGATAGGGAGCGTCCATTATACGAAGCTAAGGTCAGCATCAGATGGCATCCTAGTCCGGTCCTCCGAGGATTCTTAGCACCCTCTGCCTTCATGTCGCACTGGCCGCTGCCTTAGCTAAGTACATTCCAGCTGCCGGAGACTGAGGGCCAAGATTTAAGTTGTGGAGTCATTTTGAAGGGGTTTGGCCATAACTCACCACGCTGGCCAAGGGGGTTGGTGAGCGTGGGATAGCATTTCCTCTAATCCCGATGGTATAGTTATACCGCTATTGGCGGTCGTCAGAGCCCCTTTAGTGGAAACAGGATGCACCACGAGAAGGCGGGGTTGACATTTGTCAAGGAGAGGCTGTGATATTACGCATCACCTGATCTTACATCCCGTAAAACAACATACTGTGTATTAACTCTAAACAGTACGCAGACATGATTCTTGATTAAAAAGCGTGGGGGAATCGGTACATAACGCTTCATTTAAATTGATTTGAACCTTCAAGAGTGCGTGGTCGGCATCTTTCATCGACTTAACGTCAGAACCAAAAGGCACTGGACATCGCGTTAATCTTGAGGCGTACACGTTTGTTAAATACACTCACATTCAGAAAAAAAAAGTCTGAAAGGAGACGACATAATATGCTAATCAGGCAATATCGCAGAAATGATTAGAATTTCGGCATCATAGGTACATCCGTACCGCGTCAAGACAAATCAGATCGCGCAACGTCACAAACCGGAATTTTTTCTGTTATAAGCGCCTGTGAAAACACAAGTTTCTCCGTGTCCCCTCACTCCGGGGTAAGTCGCTCTCCCAAGTAAGATACGCGGACAAAATGTCTCGCTGCAGATTTGTCGTCTTGATAAATGTTTTCACCTCTGTACTACGTCACAAGCCGCGTGTCTCTGTCGCCATGTCACTGCTTGATTGGCAGTTGGTAAGGACGCCTCATTTTCGTGTAAGTCATTCGTACAGTCACATTAGAGAGTTCGGTAGATGTCGCATTATCGGCATGAGACATTGCAATGCTTTCCGCCGGGAGACTACCGGTCGTGTAAGACGCGGTGTGCCCGTCGTGGCACGGGTGTGTAGAGAATGGTATGAAGAACGAAGAGTAGGTTCTGGACGTAGTACATACACAACACCGAGGGAGAACCATTATCTCATGACAATGAGTGACCGTCGTGCATCAACAGCGTTGGTGCATGAGTGACTAACTGTGACACATTCTCACATGACATATGCAACAGTACGTCGCCGGTTATTACAGTTCGGAGAGTAGTCTCGTGTGCTCCTTCTCAGGCTACCGTTGACAACACAGCAACGGACTGAGAAGGGTCCTGCTTCGAAACCCGGTGAGGTATGAATGTTGTGTTTGTCTTAAAGCTCTCGTTCTCTCCCTTCCCTGGAAACAGTAACCCTACATTAGGGACGGGAGATCGTGGTATTAGCCTACTAAGTGTGCCAGGGAAAGTGTTTGGTAAGGTTGTTATTGAAAAAGTACGGGGTCTTACATCAGAGAACGTGTGGGATGTTCAGAGTGGTTTTATGCATGGTAAAGGCTGCACTAACCAGATTTTTGCATTACGCACGATGATTAAAAAGTATCTGGCTGTTAGTAAGAAAGTTTTTGCTGCCTTCATAGATTTAGAGAAAGCTTACGACCGAGTAAATAGGACACTTTTGTGGAAGCTATTGAATCAATATGGTGTTACTGGAAATCTACTTAATAGTGTAAAAGCCATGTATGCTGGTAGTAGAGCTTGTGTACGAGTGAATGGTGTTTTATCAAAATGGTTCTCTATTGGTGCAGGAGTCAGACAAGGTTGTATAATGTCACCATAGCTGTTTAATATATTTATGGATACCTGCATGTGTGATGCCAAAATAGATAATACTGGTTTATGTCTTGGTGATATCTGTGAGTGCAGATTGCTGTATCCTGATGACATTGTCCTGTTGGCAGAAAGCAAAAGTGATTTGCAGAGTATGTTATCCTAGATGTACGAAGTTTGCATGAAATTCAAACTGAGTATAAATAAGGGGAAAACCAAAGTTATGGTGTTTGAGAGAGGATCTGGTAGCACTGAATGTAATGTAAGTATAAACGACACTGTGATTGACCAGGTGAGTGAGTTTGTGTATTTAGGAAGCATGTTTGACAGAGAAACAAATTGGATGGTTAAATTAGTAGGCGAGTGAATTCTTCATTGAAAGTCATAGCTGCTCTGGGAGGTTTTCACAGGAATGATGGGTTCTCTAGAGAGTCCCGCATGCCTGTGTATGAAAGAGTAATTGTTTCTACTCTGATGTATGGCAGTGAAACCTGGGTACTGCAGAAGAAACATGAGAGTCTTTTGTGTGCTGGAGAAATGAGTTACGGGGGTTTATGGCAAGACACGGTCTGATTGTGTGAGGAATGAAGATGCGTTGCAGTTGAGTGATGTAAAGCAAAATGTTGTTAGCAAGGTGGAGACCAATATGCTTCGGTGGTTTGGCAATGTTGAAAGAATGAGTATTAGGAGAATTCAAATTCGTGCAGAAATAGTCCAAAGTAATCGAGGTAGTTGTCTTCAATGCACGATCTTAATAACTTAATAAGGTTATTAAGATCGTGCATTGAAGGCAACTACCTCGATTACTTTGGAAAGAATGAGTGGATGAGATGCTTACTAAAAAAACCTTTTTAGCCCAAGTGGCAGGAAGGAAATGTAGAGGAAAGCCAAGGAAGACATGGGGGGATCAGATTCGGGAGTGTCTGCATGAGAAAAAGATTATGAGTATGAAGTATAAAAGATCTTGTGCACGGCTTGTAATGGATGTCAGTGAAGCCCGAGTTGTATGTCAAGATCACTGTAAATGGAGAAATTTGATACGACAACAGTAAGTAAAAATATCTGGCAGTTTACATTTCTTTTCGAGCTAACCTCTGAATCTCAGAGAACAGCTTAGTGATATGTAATGTAATGCGATTGCCTATATCCCATTGAGTTGCTCACGGTGGCCGTTAAGCCTTTAATATAAAAACAAGTTAGTACATAATGCAATGCATTGATTATGATAAGCTTTCCAACATACCAGAAATCATTACTCAAGTTATAACTCAAGATATGAGGATAATGGCTGTGTAATAAATCTCGCTCCTGTGCCCTGACCGTTGACCCTATTTCAATTATATTCAACAGAAATGGTTCAGTATAGCTACGGAACAACATACTACAGTTTTGTCGCAATAGAAGCATTTTTGGTCAAGGTATGCGAAAATACATACCTTGGCTAAAAATGAATGAGCTGTGGAATAAATCTCGCTCCTGTGCCGAGACCTTTGATCCCATTTCGATGATATTAAACAGAATTGGTTCAGAATACCTCCGGAACAACATGTTAAAGTTTTGTCGCAATAGAAGCATTTTTAGTTAAGTTATGAGGATAATGGCTGTTGAATAGATCTCGCTCCTGTGCCCTGACTTTTAACCCCATTTCGATGATATTCTACAGAACCGGTTCAGTATATCTCCGGAACAACATAATAAAGTTTTGTCGCAATCGAAGTATTATTACGTAAGTTATGATACATAAGGGCGATGGGATGGATCCCGCTCCCGTGTCTTGATTTTTGACCCCGTTTCCAATAGGGTTCGTCCCCAGATTGTCCCCTATCACATACTAAAATTCTTCGAAATCGAACCATTTTAACGCGAGTTATCGTGCCGACGGAAGGACGGACGGACAAAGCTGGAACATAAACGCTTCTTCAACCTACGGTTCGAAAGCTTAAAAAACGGACTGTCAAGCTGTAATAGTGCATCGAACGAAGAGAGTTGCGTGACAAATGGCACAATAACGTGTTCTCGGAAGAAACGCGCTTCTGTTTAAGCGAAAATTATGGCAGCATCTGAGACCGCCGACGGCAGGAGAAGAGGCGCCGGGAAGAGTATTTGTACTAGGCATACCACACCATCACACAGGTATGAAAGCAGATCGCCTCCCGCGAAAGTGCGTACCACCGTAACGAGTGTTCGTTACGTGAATGACATTCTACTGCCGGTCGCCTTTGCGTACCTGTAGGACTTCCCTGGGTCCATATTTCAGCTGGACAATGCCACACCGCATATTGCAACGACAACCCGTGCCTACTTAAGGAATAACAACGTTCTAATTATTCCGTAGCTGGCTAGATGCCGGATTTATTACCCATAGAAAATCTCTAGAACATGCTCAAACGACAGGGGCAGAGGTACGACCGTCCACTCTTGATGAAATTTGGAAGCGGTTCAATACAACCTTGATGGCTATTCTATAGGGCACCATTCACACATTACTTGATTCGATGCCTCAGCGCGTACGGCAGGTGATACAAACAGGTGGACACACCGATTATTTATTAACTACATCGACGCACCAGGTACGTATGACACCGAGATCCTCGTGTTGTTCCGCACTGCTTAATAAACATATAAATCAAAGTCTTTGTGCGACTTCTTTCAGGTGTTCTGATTTCTGTAAAATTGGGTGTATGATCAAAAATGCTGAAAGTTTTACTGAAATCAGTAAGTGTGTTCTCGAAATTCATAGCTGACCAATTAAACGGCACAACCTATGTAATACTAATACAAAGTTCTCTGTAACTGCACAACACGAGGATGGAGTTTCTTTGAGCTCAGAGTCGTATCACTGAAGCACTTGATATCGATTGGGGACAAAATCGTCTGAGAGAAGTTGCATTGTTGATGGTTGAATCATTAGTTTAAATTACTGATACTTAATTTCGAAATGTAGAGTTGATATTTCAGCATCAAAACAAAATCTTACTATATTATCATTACATGTAGTAAACGTAGTATACTTAACTTACAGAACAAGTGTTAAAGAAATTAAGAACAATCTGTGAATACCACTTTTAAATTTATTTGCGTTTTTTTTTTTTTTTTGTTTCCTTTATATACGAAGAAAATGGCTCTGGTTCATTTGCCCGACGTTTTCTTCACCGAAGGGTCACTTGACCGAAAATCACTTCACCGAAAAGATTGTTCCACCGAAAGATCACTTGATCGAAAAGTTCATTTCACCGAAGGGTCACTTGATCGAAAAGTTCATTTCACCGAAAAGTATCTTTACCTAAAAGTTCATTTCATCGAAAGGTCATTTCTTCGAAGGGTCAGTTTATCGAAAACTTTGGATTTCATTACAGGATCTATTCAAGCAGGGTGCAAGTTCGGCAGACACACCACCGAAACGTTAGGGGATTTTACTCAAATTGCACTTTTGATTACTCCGTGTCACAAAGAACGCAAATATTTAGTTTTAAGACAATTTTTTTTAAGACAATAGGCCTCGGCTTAGGCCTTTTTAGCAAATTTTAATCATGTTCATAAGATTTACATAAAAGTCATGTTCATAAGGTTTACATAAAATGTAAAATTAATAATGTTGCACATTTTTTCAGGCAAAACGAATCAGTTTTAGGTCCCTAGGCCGCCTTGGCTTAGGCCTTTTTACCCAATTTTAATTGTGCCAATTCATGTTCATAAGGTTTACATAAAAAGTCAAGTTAATAATGTTGCAAATTTTTTCAGGCAAAAAGAATCAAGTTTAGGGCTCTAGGCCTCAGCTTAGGCCTTTTTAGCAAATTTTAAAAGTGCATGCTCATATTCATAAGGTTTACATAAAAAGTCAAGTTAATAACATTACACATTTTTTCAGGCAAAAATAAGGAATTTTAGGGCCCTAGGTCTCGGCTTAGGCCTTTTTAGCAAATTTAAACCGTGCGTGCTCATGTTCATAAGGTTTACATAAAAAGTCAAGTTAATAACATTACACATTTTTTCAGGCAAAAATAATGAATTTTAGGGCCCTAGGTCTCGGCTTAGGCCTTTTTAGCACATTTAAACCGTGCGTGCTCATGTTCATAAGGTTTACATAAAAAGTCAAGTTAATAACATTACACATTTTTTCAGGCAAAAATAATGAATTTTAGGGCCCTAGGTCTCGGCTTAGGCCTTTTTAGCAAATTTAAAACGTGCGTGCTCATGTTCATAAGGTTTACATAAAAAGTCAAGTTAATAACATTACACATTTTTTCAGGCAAAAATAATGAATTTTAGGGCCCTAGGTCTCGGCTTAGGCCTTTTTAGCAAATTTAAACCGTGCGTGCTCATGTTCATAAGGTTTACATAAAAAGTCAAGTTAATAACATTACACATTTTTTCAGGCAAAAATAATGAATTTTAGGGCCCTAGGTCTCGGCTTAGGTCTTTTTAGCAAATTTAAACCGTGCGTGCTCATGTTCATAAGGTTTACATAAAAAGTCAAGTTAATAACATTACACATTTTTTCAGGCAAAAATAATGAATTTTAGGGCCCTAGGTCTCGGCTTAGGCCTTTTTAGCAAATTTAAAACGTGCGTGCTCATGTTCATAAGGTTTACATAAAAAGTCAAGTTAATAACATTACACATTTTTTCAGGCAAAAATAATGAATTTTAGGGCCCTAGGTCTCGGCTTCGGCCTTTTTAGCAAATTTAAACCGTGCGTGTTCATGTTCATAAGGTTTACATAAAAAGTCGAGTTAATAACATTACACATTTTTTCGGGCAAAAATAATGAATTTTAGGGCGCTAGGTCTCGGCTTAGGCCTTTTTAGCAAATTTAAACCGTGCGTGGTCATGTTCATAAGGTTTACATAAAAAGTCAAGTTAATAACATTACACTTTTTTTCAGGCAAAAATAATGAATTTTAGGGCGCTAGGTCTCGGCTTAGGTCTTTTTAGCAAATTTAAACCGTGCGTGCTCATGTTCATAAGGTTTACATAAAAAGTCAAGTTAATAACATTAGACATTTTTTCAGGCAAAAATAATGAATTTTAGGGCCCTAGGTCTCGGCTTAGGTCTTTTTTAGCAAATTTAAACCGTGCGTGCTCATGTTCATAAGGTTTACATAAAAAGTCGAGTTAATAACATTACACATTTTTTCAGGCAAAAATAATGAATTTTAGGGCCCTAGGTCTCAGCTTAGGCCTTTTTAGCAAATTTAAACCGTGCGTGGTCATGTTCATAAGGTTTACATAAAAAGTCAAGTTAATAACATTACACTTTTTTTCAGGCAAAAATAATGAATTTTAGGGCGCTAGGTCTCGGCTTAGGCCTTTTTAGCAAATTTAAACCGTGCGTGGTCATGTTCATAAGGTTTACATAAAAAGTCAAGTTAATAACATTAGACATTTTTTCAGGCAAAAGTAATGAATTTTAGGGCCCTAGGTCTCGTCTTAGGCCTTTTTAGCAAATTTAAACCGTGCGTGCTCATGTTCATAAGGTTTACATAAAAAAGTTACTTTACATTTTATTTAATGCATATGAATATGAGTAGGGTTAAAATCTGTTAAAATGGCCTGTATTTAGGCCTACGGTCAAAAAATTAATGTTTTGTGGTGGAGTAAAAATGGAACATTATTTACTTGATTTGCTATGTAACCCCTTATGAATATGAGATCGGAGGATTAAAATTTGACAAAAAGGCGTAGATCTAGGCCTTATAATTAATGTCATATTTCGAAAAACCTACTCATGGGGAGGTGTTTCATAGAAATTAAAATTGTATTTTTTATGCAATCCGATAATGTTTAGGTGGCCAGTTTTTCACACTCCAACAGATCTCTAACAACAAAATTCTACGTTTTCGATAAACTGACCATTCGGTGAAATGATCTTTCGATACAATGAACTTTTACGTAAAGTAATCCTTCAGTGTAATGAACTTTTCGATCAAATAAATGTCCTTCCGATGAAATGAACTTTTAGGTGAAGTAATCTTTCGGTGAAATGTACCTTTCGATCAAGTGATTTTCGGCGAAGTGATTTTCGGTCAAGTGATCTTGCGATCAAGTGAAGGACACCCGAAGAAAATATATTTTTATGGTAGTAAGTATAATGAAATTCTAATTGAATGTTCTTGGATATACAGATGTTTTAAGTCAAAAAACTCAATTTCGAATGCATTATATTGACGAAATTGTTCGAACACCGACCTGCAGTTGCAATAAACACACTTATTTCAAATTTTTAGCACATGGAAGAGATACCTCTAGCTTCAAGTACAGAGACAACCTCTTCTGGACATGTTTTCCATCAAATTTCGGTAAATCCCGACGGAAATATGCGTAACGTTTCATGAAAGCTACTGCCAAAGCTGATTTGGAAGAAGGTTGCTGTGGTCGAGATCTTATTCGGCTTTCGAATTCGTTCCAAAGATTTTCTATTAGACTGACATCTGGGCTTTGAGCTCGCTAGTTCAACATTACGACGTTGTTCTCAACAAAAGAGTGTTGCATAGCGCCATGTGGCATGGAGAGTTGTGTTAAAACAAATAGCCTGTATACCGAAATAATACTACTATTTAGGGAGCACGAAATTATCCAGAATGTTGACTTCGTGGTTCCACGTGCAATAACAAATGGATGAAGTGAATTCACATGAAACAGTCTCAAACCGTTGTAGAGCCATCACCAAAGTTGATAGTTGGAATCATGTAATCTGGGGAGAACGCATCTATCAATAATCGCCAGACCCAAACAAGTCCATCGTATCGAAACAGTGTGACGCAGAGAAAAAACTCACTGGCGCTGGTTACGCCGATGGCGTCTTAATGGTTGTTTTTCTACAGTGGTTGCTACTCTAAGAAAAATGACTCCGTAGAATTAAAAGTCCATTGATTATCAAATAAAAGATTATTTCATATATTACGACAAATCTGCATTTAAGGTCATGAGGTTAGGAATTTTCCCCCTAAATCACGAAATTTCCCCAATTTTCATATGAAAATTTCAGCAAAAGTTGCTAAAATTACATTAGAGTTTACAAATCACAGGACAACGTGAAGAGAAAATAAATGAGGCAATGGTGATTATTCCCATGGTCCTTCAGTTCTGACAAAACGACAAATCTGCATTTAAGATTACGAGGTAAAAATCCCCCCCCCAATTTTCCAAATTTCCCCAATTTTCATATGAAAATTTATTAAAAGATTACAAATCACAGAACAACGAGAAGGGAAAATAAATGAGGAGTTGCTGTTGACCTGCAATCCTTCAGTTTTAACACACGATAAATCTGCATTTACGATGTATAAAGTTTCTCCCAGAAAATGCTCAAATTTTCCCAATTTTCCTATGAAATTACTCATATGAATAATTCCCCAAACGTTATTAAAATCACTTAGGAGATTACAGATGACAGGACAGCGAGAAGGGAAAATAAATGACGTGATGCTGATTATTTTTGGGGTCCTTTAGATCCGACAAATCTACATTTAATATCATGAGGTAAAGATTTCCCCAATTTTCATATGGAAATTTTCCGAAAAGTTGCTAAAATTATGATGAATAATCCGAGACTGTTGTATGCACGACTGAATAGTTAAAAACTTGCATTTAAAAATTGATATTTATTTACAAGTTAAAATCAGCTACACTGGCAAGCACTTTCGAAGCTACTTTAGCCTCATCATCTGGCCCAATTGCGCGAAAGGATGGTTACAGGGATTTATATACAATCATGGAATAACAAATGGTGTTGCCAATCTGGAAATGGCATATTGCAAATAATTATATGTAAATTAAACTCACGTATCTGGAGATCCAACAGGTGAAGCATTTAGCTGGTTCAACAGCAGAATCCAAGGGCGAGTTATAATGACAGGCAAATCGTCATTGCAACACTTGGAGGCAAACCGTGTAATACACAAACTTTCAGCAAGCAATAAAGAATGTTTATCAAGTGCAGAGGCAATCAGTGTGGTACGACTCCAGTCTGGGTAATGTTTACCTTGCGCCACTGTGCGCCAACACGAACTGCATATTTGTGCTCTGCCACTTGTACTTGCACTGAACGTACGGTAGAGCCTATATAGGAGGTCTATGTAGTGGGGGAATTTTGTCACTGTCCTTGCGCAGCAAGTTGAATAAATTGAAGGTACGTATTCCAAAAGAAATATGGAACCTAGCGCAGGCATTCCCAAGGATGTTAACAATGGTTAGGTTGTAGCCAACCGTACCCACATATCGTACAGTTTGCGACTCCCGTTGCAATGCTGTGAATTGAAAACGATTCATCCTTCTGTCTAGGCGGGATAAGTCGTCGTCAGAGTAGCCAAACGTCGAAGCAACTGCCAAAATCCTCTGAAATTCTGCTCGTTGTAAAGAGGGGTTTGAGGAATGGGAGTAGGAGCGCTTAAGTAGAAATGTAAACGCAGCTAGCAGGGCTCCATGGGTATGAAGAGTCGCGATTAATAAGTACAGGACACGCAGAAGGCTTCCTGTACACCGAATACTGTAATCCTGTAGAACTATGTGAAAGAAGAAAGTCTAAAAAAGGTAGGGAGCCTTGTTGTTCCAACTCAATGGTTAATTTAATCGTAGGATACTGTGAGGATAAAAAAACCTGTAAAAGAATGAAGTTGTTCAACAGAAAAAGACCAAAAAACCAGAATGTCATCTACATAAAGAATATACAGGAGGAGTTTGAAAAAAAAAACTGAGAGAGCGGTATTTTCTAATCCCTGTAAGATAAACTCTGAAAGAACAGGGGATAGGGGGGCCCATAGGTTTTCCCCCTGTTGTTGGTAGATGACATTATTAAATTTTCATATGATTTTCATTATTAATTTTCTTAGGACGACATATCTCGCCTGGACAGAAGGATGAATCGTCTTCAATTCACAGCATTGCAACGGGAGTCGCAAACTGTACGATATGTGGGTACAGTTGAATACAACCCAATCATTGTCAACATCCTTGGGAATGCCTGCGCTAGGTTCCATATTTCTTTTGGAATACGCACCTTCAATATATTCAACTTGCTGCGCAAGGACCGTGACAAAATTCACCCACTACATACATCTGGTGTTTATAACATCCTACTTGTTTCTTATTCACCGGATTCTGAAGACACCTCCTATATAGGCAACACCCTACGTTCAGTGCAAGTACGGGTGACAGAGCACAAATATGCAGTTCGTGTTGGCTCTACATCTTCTGCCTTAGCCCGCACGGTGGCGCGAGGCCAACATTACCCAGACTGGAGTCGTACCACACTGATTGCCTCTGCACCTGATAAACATTCTTTATTGCTTGCTGAAAGTTTGTGTATCACACTGTTTGCCTCCAGGTGTTGCAATGACGATTTGCCTGTCATTATACCTCGCCCTTGGATTCTGCTGTGAACCAGCTAAATGCCTCACCTGTTGGATCTCCAGATACGTGAGTTAAATTTACATATAATTATTTGTAATATGCCATTTCCAGATTGGCAACACCATTTGTTATTCCATGATTGTATATAAATCCCTGTAACCATCCTTTCGCGCAATTGGGCCCGATGATGAGGCTAAAGTAGCCTCGAAAGTGCTTGCTAGTGTAGCTGATTTTAACTTGTAAATAAATATCATTTTTTAAATGCAAGTTTTTAACTATTCAATCATGCATATGACAGCCTCGGATTCTTCATCACACCATTTGGCACGAAGTCTTTTGTCACTTTGCTAAAATTACTTAGCTTACAAATCATAGGTCAGCGAGAAGGGAAAATAAATGAGGCGATGCTGCTGATTCCTGCGTTAGTTTTTCATATCGTTGAGATTTTCGTTTAGGAGAAATAAAAATATCTAGACTGTAAGACTGCTGAAAGAAATTATGTTAGAATTAGAATTTGAAGGGAACATACACGCCCTTATGCTTATAACGAGATGTCTGTACTCCGGTACTGCTGACGGCACATATCGTTGCTTGTGTGGCACCCAAGCAACGATATGTATTTGCCGATAGCAATAATAATCGTGGGGGCCATTACGGGTCCTTAAATGTAATAAAGTATCAGTTAATTTACATTTTCAGCAAATGTATTAGAAAGATCAATTTACAGAAATAGTGACATTAATTTCCCTGATATACGCATTAAATTAAATTTTAGCCTCTTTGAAAGGAAAAAAAAAAGAGTCGTACGAAATTTATCGTAAATTTTTAGCGAATTACATTTCTCACCTATATACTCTTTTTTTTTTTTCTAAAAATCGTTTATACCTGATTTTAGGTTACTAACTGCACGGTTGGAGAGACGGCTGAAATTCTGGGAGGAAAATTAAATTTATGTTTTATCAAGAAATCGAAGGAATGCTCTTAGCTGAAGAGCTGAGCCTCTAAATGGCTCGACCACGAAGGAACTATTTTCCAGCTGATAACATTTTAAAGATTGCGACATTTTGCTACTACTCTCTACAACGAATTCATTCTACCGTCACATAGTGTATAAAATCGTCGTAAACATAGATAATGTTCTTCAAGTACTTCCGCGGAACTCGAAAAACTAGGATTGCTTTCCTTTTTAGTTTGTTTCAAAAGCAGTTATTTCTTGATATTTGGCTCATTGCGCAGCAGTATTCTCTCTATCTCCTTTGCCCCCGATCATTAATTTACGTCAAAAGTGACGTCAGAGTAGCGGCGGAAAGCAGCGCGGCTAAATGTTCGACGGTGTCCTGCGAGTATCGATTTTCAATACGTGCTCCGAAATTCATCGCTCTTTCCCCGATTTTGTCACTTTTTTTACGTTCACTTCTCTCTTAGTTTCTTTTTTTTTTCCTTTTCCTATGTTCGCACAGATTTTCCCCACATTTCCCCATTTTCCATTTCAACAGTGTTTGCCCCCCCCCCTCCCACTCTTTTCCTTCCGAAAATATTTGTTCTACGCGGAGGTAAAATGAAAGGACATTCTTTGACACCGTTATTGAATTCCAGTTTTGAGTGGAGCTTTGACATTCTATTTGTTGGTCTATCCTGGAAAGCATTTTTCTCAAATCTTTCGCTTTTTTCTTTCCTTTTCATTCCACGACTTTGCCATAGAAAATCTTCAGGGTCTCTTATTTGAATGTAAGGTGTGGAGAGTATTGAAATTATTATGGAAAAATGAAAGAGAAAAAAGGGAAAATAAAGAGAGTACGTGATAAAATGCTATAAAATGAAAGGACTTTCTTTGGCACCGTTATTGAGTTGCAGTTCAAAGAAAATGGGAGTGACTTATTTATCACAGATACCTTTTGAAACCGCCATGATTGCCGAGGGTGGCGCTCTGGTCTGAGCGCTGGCTTCTGACCATTCGTCCAAATGAGTTCGAGTTCGGATCTCCGGCAACATGGATGGTGAGCTTAGAATTTAGCTCTCTCCCTTCCCTAGTATCAGTGACTACAAATTAGGTAAGTGAGGCTGCTATAGCAGTGGTCTCAAACTCAGACCCTTGAAAGGGCCACTTTCCAGTTTTGGAGGAATGTAGGGGGCCGCATGAATATTAATAAATTTATTATGAATAAATATCAAATTTACAAAACTACACCAATGGCTTGGCACTAGAGTGTAATTTTATTCCAAATTACCAGTAAACAGTAAAAACAAATGCTTCGTCAACCCCTAACAAATTAGTAAAATCATGCAATGCATTGATTATGATACGCTTTCCAACATACCAGAAATCATAACTCAAGTTATGAGGATAATGACAGTGGAATAAATCTCGCTCCTATGCCCTGACCTTTGACCCCATTTCTATGACATTCTACACTATCGGTTCAGTATACCTGCGGAATAACATACTAGACTTTTGTCGCAACAGAAGCATTTTTACGTAAGTTATGAGAATAATGTCTGCGGAATAAATCTTGATTTTGTGCCATGAACTTTGACCCCATTTCATTGATATTCTACAGAACCAGTTACCTATACCTCCGGAACAACATGATAAAGTTTTGTCGCAATCGAAGCATTTTACGTAAGTTATGATGCATAAGAGTAATTGAATACGTCGCGCTCCTATGTCTTCACCTTTGAAGCCATTTCGCCCATTTTCAATATAATTCGTCCCCAGGTGGTCCCCTACCACATACTAAAGTTTCATCGAAATCAAACCATTTTTACGCGAGTTATGACGGCCAAGGGCAATGGAATGGATCCCGTTCTTATGTCCTGCTTGACCTTTGACCCCATTTCGCCCATTTTCGATGGGGTTCGTCCCCATGTGGTTCCCTACCACATACTAAAATTTCATCGAAATCGAACTACTTTTACGTAAAGTTATCGTGCGGACGGACAGACGGAATAAGCTGGAGCATATACGCTTCTTCAACCTACGGTTGGAAAGCGTAAAAAACCATCGCTTTTACGTAACAATTATTTTTCACTTAAATCTTAAAACAATCACATTTTACCAACTAAACACGATACAGAAAATATTACGTGTTCTGACCAGAAACTTCAGTTCGTTTCTCTGTTACTAACTTATCGATATTTGGAATAATATCGTTTGAACATGCTACTTTTAAAAATGAGCATAAGTGACTGTTACTTAACCTATTCCTTTCAAGACATTTTACTTGGTTCATTCTTGAAAACAATTGTTCACATGAGTATGTTGTTCCGAACATAGAACCTGTGCAGCTAGGTTAGGAATGCTTACGTATTTGTCCTTTGAAACTAATTGGTAAAACTATGTAGAATTTCAGCTGCTGAATTTTAATTTAAGAAAGAATCACACTAAAAGTCTATTAATTCATGTTGATGTTCTTCAGGTGCGTTGTCAACAGGGCAGGAAAATGGACACTTGAATATACTGAAAATATTTTCCATGTCTTTGAAACATTCAAACCGCCATACAGTTATATTCTACGTAAACAAACTTGTTACTTATAAAACGGATGGCTTTGCCAAGTATTACTATGTTTATATTATATGTAATATACACGGTCGAATCACATTATTGTAACCACCAGCTAATATCCTGACTAGCCATCGTGTGCAGCGCGGACAGCAGCTTGACGGGCCGGGAGTGACTCAAAAGGTGCTAGAAGGTGTTCACAGGTATGTGGAGCCATACTGACTGCAGTGCATCTGACAGCTGCTGGAGGGTGCGTGGTGAAGGATCCATAGAGCGAACAACACGATCGAGGTGGTCCCACAGATGTTCAATTGGGTTTAATCTGGGGAATTAGGAGGCCAAGGAAGTACTATGAAATCTTCATCGTGCTCTTTCAACCACTCACGGACATTTCTAGCTGTGTGACATGTCGCATTGTCGTGCTGGAAGATCCCATCCGCCCCAGGTAAGACAATCAGCATGCATGGGTGTACGTGGTATGCAAGGATGGATTCATAACGAATTCGGTTCATAGTGCCTTTCACAGGTATGCGTGGAGCCAAGAATGCCACGGAAACATTCCCCAGACCATAACGCTGCCCCCACCAGCTTGTGTTCTTCCAGCAATGGTTGAAGATTGTTTGTTCTCCGATGTTTCTCGCCTCATACGCCAGCGTCCATCCGTTCGATGAAGCAGAAAACGTGACCCATTGGAGAAAGCAATCCTTTGCCAATCAGCGGAGGTCCAATTCAGATATTGCCGTGCAAATGTAATCATTTTTCTGTCGATGCACCTTTGTTAGCATAGGTGCAGTGACCATCCGTCTGCATCAGAGCCCCGTACGCAACAGGGTTCGCTGAACTGTCGTTTTAGACACACTTCCGGTGGCCCCCTGGTTCATTCGGCCAGCGTGTTGCTCCACTGTAGCGTGTCGATCGGCTCTTACGCACCTTCGAAGCCGACGTTCACCTCTCACATCAATGGCAAGTGGTGTTCCGCAGTTTTCACGTCGCTTATTCGCAATGGTGCCATTTCCCCAATCACGATACACTTTAACCACAGCAGCACGCGAACAGTTCACAAACTGCCCTGTTTTAGAAATACTGCCACCCTTGGCCCGAAAGCCGATAATAATCCCTTCTTGCAAATCTGATAAATCGCTCCTTGTATCCATGACAGCAACGAGTGATATGTTTTCAGAATGCCTACAGCACACCTTATATGCCCTGCAAGACAGCTCATGACATGTGCCTTCTTTTATTGGCTACGCGCTGTTGACGTCAAAAGTAGGAGGTGGTCACCATAATGTGTCTCGACTGTGTATTATAATTTACTTGAAAAAAGGGTGATTTATTTTTATTTTGTAATCATTCATGTGGGCCACAAAACAGTTAGCGCCGGGCCGCGAGTTTGAGACCACAGTGCTATAGCCCACTGAGTTCGCTCAAAGAGGTCGCTAAACGACCAAACAAAACAAGAAAGATGACACCGAATTTTCGATTGCAATGATCACGTGTTTTGGAACCTTTCCGACGCGAATAAAATTTATCAAAGTTATTCAAAGTCAATGGAACCGGTTCTAAAAAAATCAACAGGATTTCTGCAATTGATAAAATATCCAGAAATAGAGACAGCTACTTAGTTGCACCAGCGGCTAAAAAGTATGTTACGAAAATTAACAAATGGCGCACAAAAAGTTTCTCATGGCAGAAGGAATATATCAGAGAAACAGAATCTGAAAATGAACAGTTAAAAGAAGAAATACAGAAGGAAACAGGATGTAACTCTAAGCCTTCTAACGGAAGCATTTTGCGTAACAGAAAAGTTGAAAATAAGCAAAAAGTATTCTTTATGGCAAAAGCTAGGCTAAGAAAAGAGAACTTTTCAAAACGTCTTTCCAAAACAGGGATAGCAAGAAAAAAAGATTCTATATTTACGCCCTCTAGCGGGACAGCTGTGCATTATTTAAAGAGGATAATATTCCTCTTCTTTATTGTAGCAAATGGTATACAGTGCAAAAAGGAATTTCTCAATATAGGGTTTTTAGAAGCAGCAAACACAAGTATACAAATGATACACCTAACGGCAGAAAAGTGAACGATAAACACTTACGTCAAAACCCATAGTGTTCCACAAGGGAAATGGAATCCGGTGTTAATTTTTTTTTAATCGGTCATTTAGAAGCAGAGATATCGAGAGAAACAGATTCAACATTTGCGCCGCTAGCAGCAAAATTGTACATTTTGGGAACAAAATATGTACAAAATATCTTCACAGTTAGACCGTAAAATAATTTTTTCAATCGGCATTTTAGTCCCACAGATATCGCAGCAAACACGCTGTAAACGGAAACGTGAGCTTACGCCCATAGCGACATAATTGTCCTTTAAGAAAATTTGAAATCATATGAAAAACATTTTACACCGGAAACACTCTCCGATAAAGAAAGAATTTTTCACATCTGTCTCCTAGAAGCAGATATCTCGACAACCTATGCACTCTATAAAGCTCAAAAGGTTTTCCTATGTGAGAGGTATATGTCCGCGAAAGAATTTCTTCAATCGATATTTCAGAAGCTCAGATTTTGGTACAAATACGTCAGAAACAGAAATAAACATTTACGTCACCTGGTGGCCAAATGATTCCTTACCAGAAATTACAAATTATATGTACAACACTTGCCACCAGGAACTGTATCAGAAGCAAAAAAATTTAAAATTGGACTTTTAAAAGCAGAGATATCGGGAAAATCACAATTTCTCTTTACGCCCCTGGGAGAAAAAGCCTATGCATTACTTGAAAACGGAACTGTACCCCTAAATAGTCTTCATTATATATGGCATCGAAAGGAAAATATTTTTTCATTCGGATATTTAGAAGCAAATATATGGAATAAAATATATCTTGAATTCGATAGCATCAGCATTTACGTCCTCTAGCGGCGAAGTTATGCACCGGAAATGAAGGGATCATCGTTCATATATTTCAAGTTTTCCAACGCAAAAATAATTTTTCGAATCGGATTCGTAGTTTCAGATATGGTGCGTACAGGTGAACGGACGGACAAAGGGATTTTGTAAACATGTACTTTTTTTTTTTTTTTTTTTACAAAAGACGTGCTAAAAAAAGGCGCACTATTTGGACAAACAGCGCCGAAACACAATGATTATATACAGAAAGCGTCGGTTCCGATTCAGGGACGTCACCCACCCCATGAATTGAAAACAAAAAATAAATCTTCTTATCAAAAATAACTCTGCCCTCTAGCGTCTTCCTATGCGAATTTGTACCGAAATGATAATCATTGTTACCGATTTCTAACATTTCACTTACATGATAACTGTATTGATTGCCGAATCCTATTAATCACTTTTATTATTCCTTGAGTGGCATTTCGCTTATACACGGATGAAGTATTAGCAAAAGTAGCAGTGAGCGGTCTTCCTGTGGGAGGAAGTGACTGGTCGATGTTCGAGAGCAACGGAGGCTGGAGAGGGTTGTACGAGGTAACAGACGAGCTCCATTGCGTCGAGTACCCCACAGTTCTTCTCGGCTGTGCAAGAACAACTGTATCGAGAATGTACAAAGACTGGTGCACAAGCAACAAAAGAAGCAGTGAGCGGTCTTCCGGTGGGAGGAAGTGACTGGTCGACGTTCGAGGGCAACGGAGACTGGAGAGGATTTTACGAGGTAACAGATGAGCTCCATTGCGTCAAGTAACCCACAGTGCTTCTCAGCTATACAAGAACAAGTGTATCGAGAATGTACAAAGAGTAGTGCACAAACAACAAAACAAGCAGTCGGCGGTCTTTTGGGGGAAGAAACGGCTGATGGATGTTCGAGGGCAACCGGAGAAAATTGTAAGAGGCGACAGACGAATTACACTGCGTCAGATAACTGCGCAGTACAACGATAGTATGGAGACCGGAATTTCAGTATACATAGCCCACCGCACGGGCTATAACAGGAGACGTCCCCTTCGTATACCCCTCGTCTCAGGCGAAAACCGACAAATTCTTCCGGACAGGTCACGGAAGCACCAAAATTGGACACTTGAGGATTAAAAGAAAATTTCCCTGATTTGTTGAACTACGTTTTCAGTTGATAAACTTCATTAAACTGGCCAGAATATGGAGTCAACAGCACCAGCCGATGGATCTCAGCTTTAACCAAGGACGTTAGAATAGATGGAGTAAGGATGACGTCACAAATTTGAAGCTTTCTGAACAGACGACGCGGAGTATGTATAGTAAGACGTTGCTTGAACTTTTTCAGTGTCATGTTTAATTCTCAATCGTCTCACCAACATGGCGGCAGCGGCTGTGACGTTATGATCGTGACGTTTTGGTAGCGTCATTTTGATTACACGTGATGAATGGCTGTCAGATCAGAAACAGAACGTGGCCAAAAGCACTGGGGGTACTGTTAGAGCTATTTAGCACTCTGAAATACAATTCCAACGATTTTGGGACTTTTATTTCTTTTTCTAACCTCGTTAACGGTACCACCTGGTTAAGGCGGCGAAATGGCCTGGCGTCTGTTTTAATGAATGCTGGTATTGCGCTCCTTAATTCTTTTAACAGTATATGGGTGCCACGAGGTACTTTAACATCACTGAAGACCAATGATGGACCAACTGGGGGCAAATGGTATCATAACATCATTGCGGCCATCCGTAGATTTATACATGTTTCCTGGTGCAGAGGGCTACTTCCAGCAGGATAATGCGGCATGCCACAATGCTCCGATTGTCACACATTGGTTCAAGGACCCCGACGGTGACCTCAGAGTGCTCAAATGGCTTTAACAGTTGCCCAGTGCTTATGGTAATGTTCTGTTTTGGTCTCTGCGTATTCATAGTTACTTACTGCTATACGTTTTGTTGCTTAATTTTGCTTTTATCTTGACTATATAGTCGTTTCATTTTGGGTGTGCAAGTTGGACAAACACCGTTCATTTTCGGGTACGGACTGCAAAGTTCTGCACGTCAACTTACCCTTACGGATCTCTGACGACCAGGGCTGGGATAAAATATCTCCTCTCACCAGGATTCTGGAACTTGTATTTCTTGTGCTGTGTGTTTCTAGTGTGCCATCTGTTTATTGTGAGTGGTGTTTCCTCCGTTTTAAGGAGAAAGGAGACAGGAACAATCAGGAAACCAGTACACATTTATTCAAAGAAATATTGGCCGTTAGCATCAATGAGCTTTTGCCATTTTTCAGGCAAAACATGAATGCCCCTGTGATAGGAAGATTATGGTTTTGAGCTGAAGAACGCAGTGATGAAATTTTCCACCTCTGGAACTGTGCTGAACCGCTGTTCAACGGCATGTTGCATAGAGCGAAACAGATGACAGTCTGATGGTGAAATGTCCAAGTGTAACTGTTCAAGGGTTGATTTAGTGGTGGCACCGACATGTGGTCTGGCATTATCGTGTAACAGGATGACTGGGCGGTCTCCTTTACCTGTCCAAGGGCGTTTTTTGCTCGATTGCGGCGTTCAGTTTCATCAACTGATTGCTATATCATTGTGCAGTAATTGTTTCTTAGGGTTTCAACAGTGCGAAGTACAGCATTCCATTCATATCCCACGACACACACGACAGCACCTTTTCACCACGGATATCCTGTTTCGCAGTGGATGTTGATGGCTGGCCTGGGTCGACCCAGGATCGCTTGCGTACGGGGTTGTCGCAATAGGCCCATTTTTGATCCCCGGTGACAACCTACCACAAGAAATTCTTCCCTTAAAACCTCTTCAGCAACGACATGCATTGACCAATATTGCGCTCCGTTAAAGTATGCGGAACCCACTTGCCAATCTTCTGGATCTTCCCCAAGGCCAGTACACGTCGTACCAACGTCAATTGAGCACTTTCAAACGTTTCGCCAGTTGCGCGGTCGATTGTGTGGCATCCTCTTGCAACAGCGACTCCAGCTCCTCGTCTACGAGTTCCTGCGGTTTACCTGCATATTTGGCTTGTCTTCCAAGCTTAGATTAGCTTTCTAAAACATGGCAAACCATTCTCGACACGTCCGTAAACTCGAAACCGTTTCGCCGTATGCCCGACATATTGAACCGTATGATTCACTCGTACATTTTCCTAAATTAAACATGAATAACAAACAGTACCGCAAATG
Organism: Macrothele yani; assembly: GCA_039090855.1. Taxonomy (NCBI): domain Eukaryota; kingdom Metazoa; phylum Arthropoda; class Arachnida; order Araneae; family Macrothelidae; genus Macrothele; species Macrothele yani. The sequence goes on from CM077004.1 coordinate 133,376,040, forward strand.
AACTTTATTGACCGCCATTCTTGGCTTCATGTACGAACTGGCAGCACGGGTTGTCGACCGGTTAGGCCCTTACAGCGCATCCTGGCGGGGGCGGCGGAAACTTTTGCATACCCCTAATACTTGAATGCACTCAATATCTAAATAAGCGTTCATTTTCTATCGTCGTTGTGCTTCCCAAATCTTAACTCAGCTGAACATGAGTGGAATGATGTGAAGGGAGCCATTCATAATATATATCCACTTCCAGCAAATATTTGACAGTTGGCACGCGTCATTACATCCTCTTAGATGACCAAACATAACCGTAGAACGATATCAACACCTCTTGGAACCCATTCAACATCAAATCAAGGGTATTTTGTAGCTCAAGTGCTGCTTAACACGTTTTTGGAGATACAGGTGTTCCTATATTAATCTTCTACTTTGGTGCAGTACGCATGCAATACTTTCTTCAAAATATTTATAAAATTTCACAATACGCTTTTCGTACACACTGAAGTGCCAGAAAAAAAGGTACACCAGTCTAATACTTGGTAGGTCCCCCACGGGAGCGCGGGACTGCAGAAATACGACGGGGCATGGACTCCACTAGCTTCTGGAAATATGCTGTAAGCAATGCACACCATACTTCCTGCAGAGCGCTCCATACTTCGAATTTATTCCGAGGTTTCGGATTCCTGTGTTCGATAGCGCGTTGCATGGCATCACAAATGTGTTCTATCACGTTCAGATCTGGGGATTTGGGTGAGAATGGCAACATCCCGTACTCAGATGAACGCTCCTCTAACCATAATGTGGCGTCCCGACACTTGTGTGGAGGTGCATTGTCCTTTAGGAACAGGCCCAACCCATCAGCATGAATGCAGGACATGAACGGGTGTACCTCATCAGAAAGGATGCGCACATAGCGTTGGTAGGTCACAGAAGTTTGTAGACGTACCAGGGGTCCCAGTAAAGTCCAGCTAAACACACCTCATACCATTACGGACCCCCCCAACCAGCCGGTACAGTTCCCTGTTGACAGGCGGGATCCATGGCTTCATGGGGTTTGCGCCACACACGAATCCTTCCATCTGCCCGATACAGTTGGAAACGGGACTCGTCAGATCAGGCTACTTGTTTCCAGTGATCAAGTGTCCAGTGGCGGTGTTGCCGTGCTCAAGCGAGGCGCATAGCTCTATGTCGTGCACCCATCAAGACCACACGAGTTGGGCGTCGGCTCCCAAAGCCCATATCGTGCAGGGTACGTTGCACAGTCCGGACGCTGATACTTCTTGAGGCTCCAGCATTGAATTCCGATGATATCTGCGAGTGTGTTGCACGCTTATCGCGTGAAACGATTCTTCACAGCCGACGATGGTCACGTTCACCCAATGTCTTTTTACGGCCACACTGATATCGTAGGTTGGAGGATTTTCAGGAATTCTTGTAGTCATGGTACGCCCTTGCAATGGTCGTCCGTGAAAATCCGAACTTTGTTTCTACCTCCGAAATACTATGGCCCATCTCACGAGCGCGAACTATGACACCGCGTTGAAAATCGCTTAAATCGTTATTTCTTGTCATTCTCATGCCGAAAACAGCTCTTCCAGCTGGCAAGGATGTCTCTGGCTTTATATACGAACTGGCGGACTCAACCGAGTACGCGCATAGGTGGCGTTGCTATGTACACTGCTGGACACCCAAAATGCAACACCAAGGAGGACACGAGATAGCAAAGCCAGATTTACTGGGCACATAACAACAGATATAAAGATGAAACGGTTGAGCTTACAGGCCCGTGAGACTTGCGGAACACGCAGACATCAATAGTTCGTATGGCCCCCACGGCTGGCAATAACGGCCGCTACACGCCGCGGCATCGAACGAAAGAGGATTTGGATGTAAGCTTGGGGTATGTCGGTCCAGGCTGCTTCCAGACGTTGCCACAGTTCATAAGGCGTAGCCGCGGGTGGTGCTTGCCGGGCCACTCGGTTGCCGATCAGCGACCAGACGTGTTCGATGGGCGACATATCGGGAGAACAGGCGGGCCACGGTAGCAGTGACACCTAGTCGGCAGCGAAGAATTGATGCACAATGCGTGCCACGTGCGGGGGCGCATTGCTCTGTTACAACGTGGCCGCTGGCAGGTCCTGCAGGTAAGGAAGGACTACAGGTTCCATAACGTCGGAGATGTAGCGGTGGCTGTTGAGTTTACCAGCGATGCGCGCCAGAGGGGTGCGGGTGTTATATCCAATTGCGACCCAAACCATAACGCCAAGTGACGGATCGGTATGGCTATGCATAATGCAGGCGTCATACAGTCTCTCTCCGCTGTGCTGCCACACGCGGATCTGACCATTGTGGTGTTGCAGGCAGAAGCGGGATTCGTCGGAGAAGACAATGCCGTGCCATTCCGTAGTCCAGGTGCGGCGTTCAACGGCCCACTGCTGCCGCACTCGCCGGTGGTGTAACTTCAATGGTAATCGTAGCAATGGGCGCCGTGCGGCAAGTCCCCGCTCCTGCAGACGACGTAGAACGGCACGTGTTGACACAGGTTGTTGCGCAACACACCCTAATTCCTGCGCTAACGTTCGTGATGTGGCGGTGCGAGCCGTCAATGCCCGCCGCACAACATGCCGGTCCTCTCGTTCGGTGGTGTGCCGCGGCTGCGTCAATTGCTCACGTCGGTCGGTCCGTCCGTCCCTCCTGCACCCACCGAATCCATACTCGCCTCACTGTAGCTGGATGTCGTCCGATACGGGCGCTGATGTCTCGGTACGATAAACCGCTGTCGCGATAAGCCACTATTCTTCCTCTGTCGAACTCTGAAACGTGCTGGAATGACTGCCGTATTCTACGACGAGGCATCAGGAAACTTCCCACGCACAGGTCCGGCAGCACAACACACTTCCACTATTTACACCCCGCCTTCTGTGCACCCTTCTTATAGTGCTTCTCGGTGGCGTGCCGGGTGCACATGATTAGCATATGCCCTGCAATGCTAATCGTTTGCATGTCCTCTCGCGGGCGACGCATGCTGCGAATTTCAGGCCAATCGGATGCTTCCTTCTTGGTGTTGCATTTTGGGTGGCCAGCAGTGTATTTTGAATAAGCTGGCCTGTACCAGATTTTCTGGGAGTTCAGTGTAGTAGCCAGTGCGACCAAAAGTACGAGGATGATTTCAAAAGTTTTGCACACTGTGGGTTTTCTCTTAAAACACTAATTTATTTCACAACGTACCCTTAGAGGCCTTCGAAGTTTCTTTATGAGAGCGGCACTCCACCATTTCTAGGCAGAATGTTTCGGAACCGGAACAAATGTACCAGCAAACATAGACACAGGTTTGTATACTGAAGTCTTAACTCACAACTCGCGCAAGGAGTGGAGCGATTGCATCATCTACGGACAGCTCCTGCGCAGTGTGTAAAAGTTTTGAAATGACCTACGTATATACGCCAAAAATTGTCTAAATAATCCTTAGCTTTTTTTTCTGTTGTAAGAATTACTAACTCAGTGGCGTTAAAATATATTTAAATTAGCCCCGTTTAAAGAAACGGAATCGAATATCCTTTTACCCACCGAGCAGTGGTAATCATCACCAAAATTCTCCTTGCATTTTCAACACTTTCCTAATGCACAACTTTCCGCCTTGGTGATGAGAACACATATTTTTTTATTTTTTGCACGAAACCTTTGCTACTATTAGACATACTGAAAAATTATTTTTGCAGAGAAGATTAAAGTTATCATATGTCGCATTGAAAATCTTCAGTTTTCAGAAATCTGATAATTAACACTTTAAATTACCTCAAAATACAATAAGACTCTGTCAGTGGGGGCCTTTCATTACTCTGTCTACTCACTGTACTTTTAGCATAATAACTTTTAGATTTTTCTTGCTAATAGGCTGGCTCATTTTAACGTTTTATACAATATCCTTCTTGTGAACGGCTGTAAATTTAAAAATTCCGGGTTAAGACTTGGCTGATTCACTTGTGCGCGAGTAAAACCATACTCGCTTTAGTGTTCGGTAAAAAAGGGATAAAGATTAATGGAGATTATCTAACCCACCTTCGTTTTGCTGATGACGTAGTCATTTTTGCAACTACCCCATCAGAGCTGCAGAGTATGATCCAGGAACTTGCTGACAACAGTAAAGAAGTGGGATTAAAAATGAACTTTCAGAAGACAAAAGTGATGTTCAATGCTTTTACAAGAAATGAAGATTTATCGATTGATGGAGAAAAACTGGAGATAACAGATACGTATGTTTATCTTGGACAGCAGATATCAAGTGAGGGTCACATTGATGAAGAAATTAATCGGCGTACAAAACTTGCCTGGAGAGCTTTTGGAAGAAACAGCATAATTTTCAAGAGCAATATGCCATTATGTCTTAAAAGAAAAGTGTTTGATCAATGCATCCTTCCAGTGCTTACGTATGGTGCAGAGACGTGGACCTTAACTAAAAGAGACATACAAAGGCTGCAGACAACTCAAAGAATGCATGGAGAGGTGCATGCTTGGTATAACCAGGAGAGATAAGAAGAGGAACTCGTGGATCCGAAAAATGACGAGAGTGGAAGACATCATGATCAGAGTTAAATCCCTGAAATGGCAATGGGCTGGACATACTGCCAGAAGGACAGACCATAGATGGACAGCCGAAATTTTAGATTGGATTCCAAGGGACAGGAAAAGACCCAGAAAAAGACCACATGGGAGATGGGTGGATGAAATTCGTAAATATGCGGGAGTGACATGGAGGAGACTGGCACAAGACAGACCGTTGTGGAGGAAACTTGGGGAGACCTTCGTCCAGCAGTGGATTGATAATGGTTGACAATGATGATGACGATGAACAGGAACTTATTAACACCCATCTTCTGGGAACAAGATACAACCCCAAAAGACAACACCCGCGCGAAAGTAAATAGCCTGCAGGCGGAGCTGCCGGGTCACCATGGAGATGTCTACACTTTTACATAAAAGGAAATACAGAATTCATCACAGTTTTACTTGTTTCCAGACAACCTGTATTTGTATAACTTGTGAATTTTGTAGAGAAAAAACAAACGCTGAAAAGAGTTTTAAAGAATTTAAGTAATTCCTCCAAAACTTTATTTACTTATCGGTTTCGCCGAGAGATTTGGAAAATGAGGTTTGGCGAGTTATCTGCTGATGAAAGTGAAGTTCAAGAAGTATGTCTGTTTTCTTAAGATAACGATCCTAAATACCAGAGCGCAATGCCAAAGTCCAAAAATATTTCGTTTCTCGGAGCGTTCGATGCCCTCTGATTTAAGTCTTAATTTTATCGATTTCTTTCTCGCTTTTTTAAAGATGCTAGTTCGTCATTATTTAATCGCTCTGAATCTATGGCAGTGCTGTTGGAAATCGTGAAAGCATTTAGCACTTAATAAATCAAATCAAAAGAATGAAGCTAACGACGCTTGAACGCAATGTTAGTGAGATTTTTTTTTTTTTTTTTGGAGGTTTAACGACCACCGTGAGCAACTCAATGGGCTATAAGCAGTCTCCCGTCCCTAATTTAGGGTCACTGGTTCCAGGGAAGGAGAGCCAGTGCCGTAAGACAAACACAACATCCATGCCTCACCGGTATTCGAACCCGGACACCGTACGGACGAATGATCAGAGGCCAGCGCCTTAGACCACTGCGCCACCGGGGCGGCATTAGTGAGATTAGAAATACATATCCGGCTGTTTAAGGTCCTACAAATGCACATATGGGAAATACTGAAAGTTTTGCTATTAATCTTGAAGGTTCTTCTTGTACCATTTTTAGAGATATTTGGATAAAAAACACGGCAGTTTATAAACTGTCTCACACCAAGAAATAACACTAAAACGTTAAAAAACTGTGTGTGTGTGTGTGTGTGTGTGTGTGTTCTCGAAAGATAATTTAAGTAAAAGGTACATTGAGTGAGACATACTTCTGTGTCTGAGCTCCAGTCCAGAGGCAAGGTATAATTTGCTGCCTAACGTTTCGCAGTTTTTCTCTCTCTTCTCCTGTATCCAGAAGCCCAATGTGCCGGATTCAGATTCAATTATCTGCTGAATCGTGGTGATCGAGGGTGTTTTAAATCCACCTTGGGCCACCATTATCCAGATGGTCTAGGGTGTTTTAAATCCAGAAAAATAAAAGATTACCATGAAGTTTTTCGAGTGCCGGGGGTTGGTTGATCATCAAGCTTCATAATACGTGGAAAGCAAGGAAGTGTAACTACGGATGATAACACGCAATTACATTATTTCCTCCATCCTCCATTCTGATTACAAATGACCCGGGTCAGCGCAAATAACCCACCGGAAGTGCAGAGATTCAATTTCGGTTATTTGCTGAATCGTGCAAATAAAGAAATTTAAAGATGCGATAGCGTTTTTCTGAGTCACATATCTCCTTTCCTAATGTAATTAATGCGGAAACCGAGGGGTTTATTTGTTACGTGTTTATAAAAAGCGCATGTGACAAAATACTGTTTTATTCAAATTCATAAGAAAAATCCCTGCTTTCAAATGTTTAAAAACTTATAACACTACACGTTTTCAAATGATATTCAAACTTTTTGGTGCTTTACTTAATTAATTAATTTTACTATAATGTGTGACGTATATTTTAATGTAATTTTCAGTTTTAGTTCCTTTTCCTATGTAAATTTGAGTTTGTTCCCTTTTACACTTTCCAAACTTAACGTGACATCTTCTCGCTCACAAGAATGAGGTTAGCAGCACTTTTGAGGTCAGAGAGAGTGACGTATGAATGTGATAAAAACGATAGATAAAAAGGACGATACATCAGTTGCTGAGGGTTGTGTGTTTGTGTGGAGATGTTCAATCTGTGTAAAAGCTAGATTATACGATATTATACACTGAGTGGCCACTTTATTATGACCACCTGACAGTTTTAAGCAAATGAGCTATGGTTGCACGCTGTTGCCGCCAGAGGGCAAGGCTAGTATTAAAAGGGAAAGCGTAGTGCTTGCGACAGTAGTAGAAGTGATTTTTTGGTGACGAGATGGGTAAAAAATGCGATTTGACGGACTTTCAACGTGGGATGATTGTAGGAGTTCGGAGCCATGGAGCGAGTATCACCGAAACCGCCGCAATTGTGAAATGTTCCAGAGCAGCTGTTGTTAAAGTGTTTAAAGACTGGACTGTCAGCCAAAAAAACTGGGTCTATACGTGCAACGTGCGGTCGTCATCGAGTAGTGACTGCTCGTGCGGAACTGAGAGTGTCCAAACTGGTAACATACAACAGAAGGGCAACAGTGCAGCAAATTACAGACCATCCTAATCAAGGATCTCTCAAATGATCTCTGTACGCACTGTTTGCCGTACACTGCATCGGATGGGATCTGGCAGCCGAAGGCTTGTTCGAACACCTTTGCTGTCTGCAGTTAACAAGAGAAAACGTCTCCAGTTCGCACAGAAGTACAAGGATTGGACATTCGATAATTGAAAACAAATTATGTGGTACGATGAATCACGTTTTCAGTTACACCATGCCGATGGCCCAGTGAGAATTTGGCGGAAACAGCACGATAGCATGGACCCCAAATGCATTGCTACAACCCTTCAAGCTGGTGGAGGCAACGTTATGGTTTGGGGAATGTTTTCCTGACATGCTTTGAGCCCTTTAATTCGTGTTGATCAGCGTCTGACTGGCACATCATATCTAAACAACGTTGCGGACCAAGTGCTTCCTGTCAGTGGATGGTTTATCCCAATGGCGATGGCTACTTTCAACAAGATAATGCGTCTTGTCATAGTGCTCGTATTGTACAGGATTGGTTTCAGGAACATGCCGGTGAGTTTACTTTGCTTAGGTGGCCCCCACAATCTCCAGATCTCAACCCCATTGAGAATGTGCGGGATGAAGTTGAACGAGCCGTCAAACAGCTGGATCCACAACCCTGCAATCTCACACTCCTGGAAGGTGCTATTTATCAAGCATGGTCTCAGATTCCACAAACCCTCTATCAACATCTCGTGGAGTCCATGCCACGAAGAATCGAAGCAGTATTAAAGGCAAAAGGTGGCCCAACGAAGTACTGAGGGGTGGTCATAATAAAGTGGCCACTCAGTGTATGTGGCTATATCGTGGGTTTCTTCAATTTGTTGGACCAATAAAAGGTTATCGTAAGTTGACTTCTGTTTATGTTTCGTTTGGCCATAAACTAGTGCATCGTATTTTCATTTAGTTCAACTTTTCCTTAGTAATGGTTTTAGACATAGCATAACACCAAACTCTCCCACGAAAAAGGCTGACTTTATAACTGCAGCTTATAACCTACTTTTTATAGTTTTTGGACTGAATGTATATTTCCTTAAAAATGACACAAATATACACCGTCTCCTTGCGTTTTTAAAAATAAATGAACTTCGTCAGGATATCTGGTTAGGATATCATAAATTACTTTGAAATTTATGGAATATGATATTCTGAGACGGGATTCCATGCTCTAACTAAACTGAAAATTTCAAATTTGTCAAATTCCGGCTACGTCATACTATCGAGAGAGTTAACTGGGTAAAAAAATGTTCCGACGTTATCTGAATGAAAATGGAAAACTATTAAAAGAAAAACTGGCTACAAACTCAAATTCTGCTGCCTTCTATGCTGCACTTATCTTCAAGACTAAAAGATATAAATACGAATTTACGTGCACTGGAAATAAATTATAGAATTTTTGTATTTTTTTTTTTCTATTTTTGGTGTTAACCACCACCGTGAGCAATTCAATGGGCTTAAAGCACAAGCGGCCGTCCTTAATTTAGGGCCACTGGTTCCTTGGAAAGAAGAGAGACAGTGCATAAGACAAACACAGCATCTATTCCTCACTGGAATTCAAACCCACCTCGGACGAATGATCATAAGCAAGCGCTTAGACCACTGCGCCAATTTTTAGATCTTCCATTTCCGATTGAGACTCATTCTTCCAAGAATCACTATGGATTATTACAATGTTAAATAAAAAAAAAGGCAGAAGAAGGTATTTATAGCAGAATGTTTTCCTTATTACACTGGTGTGCAAAAATTAAGGACGAAGATGAGAAATTAGCATAACAGCGGAACGAGCAGGTAGAACGGACCGAAAGACCACTCAGGAGATAGACTAGGGTATGGTACTGTAGGACACGCGCATATATGCAGCATGACGTATGGAGGGGGTGTCGGAAGGGTATAAAGCACACAAGCGGTGTACGCTCAGCAATTCGGCGAAAGCTATTGCACGGTGTACGTCGGTTTGAACGACGTCGAGTTGCTGCCACCGTGTGATATGGCCAACTGGCAATCCAGTAGACGACATCTGGATGACTTTTCCCGAGGTCACGTCATTGGGAAGTTGGAAGAAGGTCGAAGTGTGACTAGTGTGGCCGAGGAGTTCGGGATCGCTCACAGCATCGTTTCACGAGATTGGAGAGCATTTCAAACGACAGGAACAGCTGTCCGAGAGTTTATCAGTGGTCGTCCACGAGCAACCACGGCGGCGGACGACCGGTATATTGTCCTACAGGCGAGAAGAGACAGACGGCAGAAAGCGGGAGAAATCGCAAGGCACATGCAACAGGCAACTGGACGTCCGTTATCACGTTTTACCGTGGCCAGAAGGCTGCACAAAGGTAGTCTATTTGCACGACGACCAGTACGGCGTGTGCCATTAACGCCTGTTCATCGGAGACGGCGGTTTCTGTAATGCCAGGAACACAAGAACTGGACACATCAGCAATGGGGCCGAGTTCTCTTTAAGGATGAGAGCCGATTTAATCTGACGAGCGATTCTGGACGTATACACATCTGGAGAGAGCAGGGAACACGCAATCACACCTCCAACATCATCGAAAGGGGCCGGTTTGGAGGTGGCGGAGTTCTCGTTTGGGCCGGTATCATGCTTGGTAGCCGAACTGACCTCCACATTTTCCAAGGAGGTGCAGTCACTGGTATCCGCTACTGTACAGAGGTTCTCCTGCCTCACGTGCGTCTGTTTAGAGATGCTGTGGGTCCTGAGTTCCTCTTCATGGACGACAACGCTACATCTCATCGTACAGTATCTGTCGCAGAGCTGTTGGAGAGTGAAGATATTCAACACATTGATTGTCCTACAAGGTTCTCGGACCTAAATCCAATCGAACACTGGCGAGACCTTCTCGGGAGACGCTTGGCAGCACGTCACCAGCCGCCAGCAGCGATTCCGCAGCTGCGATTGGCGCTACAAGAGGAATGGGCCGCGATGCCTCAACAGCTAATTGACAACCTCATCCTAAGCATGGACAGCCGTTGTAAATCCTGCAACGCAGTCTGGGGTGATCATCATCATCATCATCATTGTCAACCATTATCAATCCACTGCTGGACGAAGGTCTCCCCAAGTTTCCTCCACAACGGTCTGTCTTGTGCCAGTCTCCTCCATGTCACTCCCGCATATTTACGAATTTCATCCACCCATCTCCCATGTGGTCTTTTTCTGGGTCTTTTTCCTGTCCCTTGGAATCCAATCTAAAATTTCGGCTGTCCATCTATGGTCTGTCCTTCTGGCAGTATGTCCAGCCCATTGCCATTTCAGGGATTTAACTCTGATCATGATGTCTTCCACTCTCGTCATTTTTCGGATCCACGAGTTCCTCTTCTTATCTCTCCTGGTTATACCAAGCATGCACCTCTCCATGCTTCTTTGAGTTGTCTGCAGCCTTTGTATGTCTCTTTTAGTTAAGGTCCACGTCTCTGCACCATACGTAAGCACTGGAAGGATGCATTGATCAAACACTTTTCTTTTAAGACATAATGGCATATTGCTCTTGAAAATTATGCTGTTTCTTCCAAAAGCTCTCCAGGCAAGTTTTGTACGCCGATTAATTTCTTCATCAATGTGACCCTCACTTGATATCTGCTGTCCAAGATAAACATATGTATCTGTTATCTCCAGTTTTTCTCCATCAATCGATAAATCTTCATTTCTTGTAAAAGCATTGAACATCACTTTTGTCTTCTGAAAGTTCATTTTTAATCCCACTTCTTTACTCTTGTCAGCAAGTTCCTGGATCATACTCTGCAGCTCTGATGGGGTAGTTGCAAAAATGACTACGTCATCAGCAAAACGAAGGTGGGTTAGATAATCTCCATTAATCTTTATCCCTTTGTTTTCCCAGTTCAGTGATTGAAAGACATTTTCCAATGTGGCATTAAAGAGCTTCGGAGATATGGTGTCACCTTGTCTCACTCCCTTTCCAATTTTTATGTGTGTTGTATTTTCAAACAGCCGAATCTTTGCACTTGCATTTTCATAGATGTTATTAATAATATTAATGTATGCATCTTCAATACCGCAGGATTTCAGAGCCGTGGTAACTGCTGATGGTTTCACCGAATCAAAGGCTTTTTCATAATCGATAAAAGCCATGCACAGTGGAAGTTCATATTCCCTCGCTCTTTCAATTAGTCCTCTCAGTACGTGGATATGATCTATTGTGCTGTAGCCACTCCTGAATCCAGCTTGTTCTCTCGGTTGAGCCATGTCCAGTGTTACCTTCAAGCGGTGTGAAAGAACTTTAGTGAAGATTTTATAAACCACTGATAGGAGGCTGATAGGTCTGTAGTTCCTGAGATCCTCAATGTCACCTTTTTTATGTAGCAGGATCATTGTAGCGTTGTTCCAATCCTCAGGAATCTTCCCTTCATTAAGGCATCGAGTGAAAATTTGGGCGAGTACTGTTTCAATTTCTCCACTTGCTTCTTGTATGATGTCTATAGTAATTCCATCTTCTCCTGGAGCTTTCCCCCGCTTCATGTTCTTGATTGCATGAGCAACTTCTGCTGGGAGGACTGGAAGAACTCTGGTACCTTTCATGATGTTTGGAGTACATGTATCATCCCTTTCATATAATTTGGAGTAGAAATCTTTCACTCTTGTCAAAATTTCGCCTCTATTTCTTGTTATAGAACCATCTTCTTTTCTCAGAGCCATAATCTGTTTTCTTCCCTTACTGAGATGTCCCTTTGCTATCTTAAGGCTTTGGTTGTTTTCAATTGCTTTCCTCACTAGCTCACAGTTGAATTTCCTTACGTCTTCAGTGATACTTTTTCGTGTTGTCTTGCATAGCTCTATATATTCCACTTTGGAAGTCACATCTTCTTTAGTTGTCCTCATCTCTCTTCTTTTTTGCATCAACATTTTGGTTTTTCCTGATAATTTGTTCACATGCAACTTGTTCTTAGACCCAGCTAATTTTGTTGCTGTTTCCATTAGAGCTTTGGTTACTTTTCTGTTAACTTCCGAAATATCCACTTCTTCCGATGTTAGGCCTTCTAAAGCAGAGAATCTGTTCTTCAGTTCCAACTTGAAAGTATTATGGTGTTTTTTAAGGTTGGTTATGTCAATACATTTTGTTTGTCTTATGAGCTTGCCACGTTCCAGTTTAGTGTTGAGGTGCATCTTACATCTCACCAATCTATGGTCACTACCTGTGTTGAACTTGTTCAGCACACTGCAGTCTTCGATGACGAATTTTTTGTTACACATAATAAAATCAATTTCACTTGTCGTCCCAATTGGATGTCTCCATGTCCATTTCCTGTGTGGCTTTTTCTTGAAAAAGGAGTTCAAGATGAAAAATCCTTCTGCCTCTGCAAACTCAACGAGAGTATTTCCACGCTGGTTTCTGTTGCCGTGACCGAATTTACCTACTGAAGTTTCATTCTGTTGCCGTTGCCCTATTTTTGCATTGAAATCTCCCATAATTATCTTCAAGTGCTGCTTACCTTTATTATTTAGATGACGAATTTCCTCATAAAATTCTTCAATTTCTTCTTCAGGATGACTTGTGGTGGGTGCATAAGTTTGAATAATCTGAGCCTGGTATCTTCTCGATAGTTGGATAACGAGTCGTGCAGCTCTGTCAGAGGAACTTTCAACTTCTACCACTTTATCCTTCAGTTTCTTGTTTATTATAAATCCAACACCACTAGTTCTGCCAGTATCTGTCCCACGATAATAGAAGAGATGTCCACTTTTCAGTTCAATGAGATCTTCTCCTTTTCTCCTTACCTCACTTAGCCCGACGATGTCCCACTTGATCCTTTGTAGTTCCTCTTCCAATTCAAGTAGCCTTGAATCAGAAGATAGGGAGCGTCCATTGTACGTTGCCAAGGTCAGCATCAGATGGCAGCCTAGTCCGGTCCTCCGGGGATTCTTAGCACCCTCTGCCTTCATGTCGCACTGGCCGCTGCCTTGGCCAGGTACATTCCAGCTGCCGGAGACTGAGGGCCATATCCTTTACTAAAGACTGGATTTTTCTTGGCAGTCGCCTGTCACATGGACGTTTCTGTCTTCTGTCCAGTTGTGCTCGAAGCTACCTTTTCAATAAAGTGCCTTTGTATCCTTTGGATTCCTTGTTTGGACAGTTTTGCTCACTTGTCCCATATTCTTACATCTTGGGGATCTTATGGTAGGGTTTCATTCGATGTGGAGCACTTCTGCTCGACGTTACATTCGAAAACCCGTCTCGTCCTTCATTTTTGCACGCCAGGTAGTACGACTCATGAAAATTAATTTTTGGATGCGTCAAGCCACAAAAGTCTGTTCACTTTTAAGCATCAAAGTGATTCAGTTTCAAAAAAATTAGAGAATGTGGTAGAAACGTTGTTTACTTTACAAAACACAGATTGGGAAAAAAATTTACTGCCTTGTGCAATCAATTAAATTCCTCACGACACTACGCCATTAATTTTCCTACCTCACAATTTAATTCTCTGCATCATATTGTAAACTTAATAGAGTTTGATATATTTCTTCAAGTATTTCATAAGTTAACTGCTTTCATTAGCTTTTCATACGCAATTGCCAAAGAGAAATATGGGTATTTTACAGATTTTGCTTTCCAAAAGTAAATATTCGCGATAACGAGCTAAAGCGATGAAAAATATTAAGCTTGGCTACCTTCCCAAGCGGAATTTACTTCGGTTGCTAGGATTTCAGACAAACAACTGGATATGAAATTTGAACTAAACTACTCACGCGTGTTTCACTGCGTAGAGTTTAAATCAACAACTTTCACCATAACAATAGGTTATTAATTTTCCTGCCTCACTCAGTATTTACATTGTCATTAAGTGCATTTCACTTTCACGAAAAATCTTGACTTTTAAGTTTAATTGAGCTCTCCTTAAACCACGGTGAGGTCATTAACCGACGTCGGTGGAAATAAGTCGGACAATAGCGTCTCTTTGTGAAACGTGACTCATTAACTCATATACCACTCGTTGCAATTAAGTCTCATCATCGGCTTAGTGGTACAATTTGTCTCAGAAATTCCAAAATGGTCTTTTCTGCTCTTAAAGACTTATTTATTCAAACAGTCATACAATAAGAGGCCACATTTCAGCATCCCTTTTGCAACTGCGAGTGGCTTCCTCTTTTGCCCTCAAAATGGCCTGAATGCAGTGGGATGTGATCATAATATTGTGTCGAAAACGTGCAGCCGGTATGCTGATTCACGTAGTTTAACTCCCCGTTTATTCTAAAAATTGGCTGCTGAAAGATTTACAACTCCAGCGGCTCGTTGTATCGCATGCTATGTGCGCTCAATTGAATTGAGATAGGGCGACTAGGATATCCACTGCAGTACACAGAAATTACCCTCACGTTTCAGAACTAATTTTTTTACTACCCTTGCCTTCAGATATATAACAGCTCAACCAGGGAAACACATTCCTCAGATGTACTCATTACTGACACGCAGACACAATGGACCTAGTAGGCAAATATGCGTAGATACCATGTAATATCCGAATTTTGATCCACTGTTATCAAAAGAGCCAGTGCACACCGCGAAATTTCACCCCACGCCGTTGGTCACCATCACAAACCTGCATTTTTGAATCGCGGAGGGATGGTTTTCGGTAATTTTCCCTGTGTTCTAGTTTCCACATAAGCGCCAAACAACGAATGACGGCATGGCTGAGCAGTCTGAGGTGCTGGCTTCTCGTCCGAGATGGAACCGGGTTCGAATCCCGGATGAGCTATATGGGTGGGGTTCTCGTCTTACGGCGTTCGATCTCTTCCTTCCCGGGAATCAGTTGCCCATAATTAGGGACGGGCGATTAAAATTTAAAATCCCAGAAATTATCACACAACACAAAGCCTTTCGAGTCCTCCACTGTTTCGCCTCCACTAGGAGAAGTTGGTTAGGTCAATGGCTCCCATGACAAGATATGAGAACTTGTACGTCTACACTATAAAACATTTACTGTAGATTTTACGGTTTTAAACCGTTTTCCAGGGTGCCAACACAAAACCGTAAAATCTACAGTTTTATGCAGTGCTGAAACAAAGCTATAGCTTTCCTCCAACATTGCATTTCATGAAGAAAACAGCATAGAATTTTGCTGGAGCAAGTCACAGTCCAAATAATCACGAAAACACAAAACATTTGGCTGGAACGAATGTGCTGATTGTGTTGGAGCAAAGCTATAGCTTTGTTCCAACACTGCATAAAACTGTAGATTTTACGGTTTTGTGTTGGCACCCTGGAAAACGGTTTAAAACCGTAAACTCTACAATTAATATTTTACAGTGGTACAATAGCCTCACTTGTCATAGCTTCTGCTATTTGACTAACCTGCTTGTTACTTTCCTACTCGGCGTGTTACATTATGACACTCTACGAACCACCGGCAACGTTCCGTTATGCACCAAAGAGCCAAAACATTATGACCAGCGAGTCTTCATGCAAATCAAATCAAATGCAGGTAAATGATACCGCGTGTGAAGGCCATGAAATAGTATAAACACCTGATACCGAGCTCTGTTAATCAGTGTTATTCTTATTTTGCAGATGGTGAAAGACAACGGACTGAAGTGAGTTTAACAAAAGCCATATTGTAACAGCAAACGACTGGGTGACAGCCTTTTCGAGACCGTAAGGTATTAGGGGTACTCACAGTCAGCCGTGGTTTGTACCTTCAAAAGGTTGTCCGAGAAAGAACAAGTTAGTAAAATCATGCAATGCATTGATTATGATACGCTTTCCAACATAGCAGAAATCGCGCGCAGACAAACTCTCCTCACTACCCTGACTACTGATTCGTTCAGTATACCTAATAAACAACATACTAAAGATTTGTCGCAATAGAAACATTTTTAGTCAAGTTATGAGGCTAATGGCAGTGGAATAAATTCGCTCCTGTGCCCTGACCTTTGACCCTATTTCAATGATATTAAACAGAACCGGTATAGTACATCCCCGGAACAACATGATGAAGTTTTGTCGTAATCGTAGCATTTTCGCAAGTTATGATGCATAAGGGCAATGGAAAGAATCCCCTCCTATATCCTGACCTTTGACCTCATTTCGCCCATTTTCAATAGGGTTCTTTCCCAGGTGGTACCCTACCACATACTAAAATTTCATCGAAATCGAAACATTTTTATGCGAGTTATCGTGCTGACAGACAGACGGGCAAAGCTGTAGGACATACGCTTCTTCAACCAACGGTTGGAAAGCGTTAAACATGTTAGTAAAATCATGCAATGCATTGATTATGATAAGCTTTCTAACATGCCAGAAATCATTACTCAAGTTAGTACTCAAGTTATGAGGATAATGGTTGTAGAATAAATCTCGCTCCTATGCCCTGACCTTTGACCCCATTTCGATGATATTCAAATGAACCGGCTAAGTATACTTCCGGAACACCATGATAAAGTTTTGTCTCAATCGAAGCATTTTTACGTCAGTTATAACGCATAAGGGCGATGGAATGGATCCCGCTCCTATGTTGTGACCTTTAACCCCCATTTCGTCCATTTTCAATAGGGTTCGTCCCCAGTGGTCCCCTACCACATACTAAAATTTCATCGAAATTGAACCGTGCGATACCAGTGAGTTTAGTTCCAATTTCGGCCACCGGATAAAAACAGATGGCACTGCAAGTGCTGAATGACGTCAGTGTGTTATTCCTTTTTATAAAATTACTCTGCAATGCGAAGAAAATGAAATAAAATACGACATAACACCTACATAACAGAAAAAATGTCGCAGAGAAACGTGCCTGTTGCCACAGATGAAGTAGTTTGTCTTACTGCCTTTATTTTATTTTCCGCTGTTTCTTCTTGATTTTACGCTTCATGCGATAGCGGTGAGCGTAGTTCCGATTTCGGCCACTGGATAAAAGCAGATGGCGTCAGAGTTGGAAATGTGTCAAAAATATCGGACCCGGAACCGACCCAATCCGGACCCATAACTGACCGGGGAAATTCTGCTTTGAACTATAAATTCGAAACTCAATTTATATATATATATATATATATATATATAAACGTAATATATATATATTCATCCCAATAACTACTTGGTATTTAATAACTGAAATGCTTTTTTAATAATACAATTTGGTTACTTGCTAAATTTTAGTGCAACTATTTTGCGTAATTCAGAAGTAATGGCTGACTATGACCGTGGAGTATATTACAAATGGAAATCATTATTTACGATTGCACAAATGTATTTTTTAAATGCATTTATATTGTTCCCTCTTTCCACGCTTTGATGGAGGTGCACATACTTTCATATGGTCCATTAGAGTTTTGGTTCCATAATCTTTTATTACATCGACAACATGTTTCTTCGTAATTATACACTTTCCACATTTTGAGCAACAAACAAGACCAAACAACACAGAATTATTCACCGGTTCTTTAATGAGACGAAACAATTTCCATCATTCACTCTTCCCTTTGTGGTTTTCAACAAGAACGTATTTGTTGGCCTCGACACCTTTTTCAACCTCCTTAATATTAAATCCATCCATATTCAGGTGATGCGTAACATCACAGCCTCTCCTTGACAAATGTCAACCCCGCCTTCTCGTGGTACATCCTGTTCCCACTAAAGGGGCTCTGACGACCGCCGATAGCGGTATAACTATACCATCGGGATTAGAGGAAATTCTATCCCACACTCACCAACCCGCTTGGCCAGCGTGGTGAGTTATGGCCAAACCCCTCTAAAATGACTCCACAACTTAAATCTTGGCCCTCAGTCTCCGGCAGCTGGAATGTACCTGGCCAAGGCAGCGGCCAGTGCGACATGAAGGCAGAGGGTGCTAAGAATCCCCGGAGGACCGGACTAGGCTGCCATCTGATGCTGACCTTGGCTACGTACAATGGACGCTCCCTATCTTCTGATTCAAGGCTTCTTGAATTGGAAGAGGAACTACAAAGGATCAAGTGGAACATCGTGGGGCTAAGTGAGGTAAGGAGAAAAGGAGAAGATCTCATTGAACTGAAAAGTGGACATCTCTTCTACTATCGTGGGACAGATACTGGCAGAACTAGTGGTGTTGGATTTATAATAAACAAGAAACTGAAGGATAAAGTTGTAGAAGTTGAAAGTTCCTCTGACAGTGCTGCACGACTCGTTATCCAACTCTCGAGAAGATACCAGGCTCAGATCATTCAAACTTATGCACCCACCACAAGTCATCCTGAAGAAGAAATTGAAGAATTTTATGAGGAAATTCGTCATCTAAATAATAAAGGTAAGCAGCACTTGAAAATAATTATGGGAGATTTCAATGCAAAAATAGGGCAACGGCAACAGAATGAAACTTCAGTAGGTAAATTCGGTCACGGCAACAGAAACCAGCGTGGAAATACTCTCGTAGAGTTTGCAGAGGCAGAAGGGTTTTTCATCTTGAACTCTTTTTCAAGAAAAAGCCACACAGGAAATGGACATGGAGACATCCAAATGGGACGACAAGTGAAATTGATTTTATTGTGTGTAACAAAAAATTCGTCATAGAAGACTGCAGTGTGCTAAACAAGTTCAACACAGGCAGTGACCATAGATTGGTGAGATGTAAGATGCACCTCAACACTAAACTCGAACGTAGCAAGCTCATAAGACAAACAAAATGTATTGACATAACCAACCTTAAAAAACACCATAATACCTTCAAATTGGAACTGAAGAACAGATTCTCTGCTTTAGAAGGCCTAACATCGGAAGAAGTGGATATTTCTGAAGTTAACAGAAAAGTAACCAAAGCTCTTATGGAAACAGCAACAAAATTAGCTGGGTCTAAGAACAAATTGCATGTGAACAAATTATCAGGAAAAACCAAAATGTTGATGCAAAAAGCAAGAGTGATGAGGACAACTAAAGAAGATGTGACTTCCAAAGTGGAATATATAGAGCTATGCAAAACAGTACGAAAAAGTATCACTGAAGACGTAAGGAAATTCAACTGTGAACTAGTAAGGAAAGCAATTGAAAACAACCAAAGCCTAAAGATAGCAAAGGGACATCTCAGTAAGGGGAAAAAACAGATTATGGCACTGAGAAAAGAAGATGGTTCTGTAACAAGAAATAGAGGCAAAATTTTGACAAGAGTGACAGATTTCTACTCCAAATTATATGAAAGGGATGATACATGTACTCCAGACATCATGAAAGGTACCAGTACCAGAGTTCTTCCAGTCCTTCCAGCAGAAGTTGCCCATGCAATCAAGAACATGAAGCGGGGAAAAGCTCCAGGAGAAGATGGAATTACTGTAGACATCATACAAGAAGCAAGTGGAGAAATCGAAACAGTACTCGCCCAAATTTTCACTCGATGCCTTAATGAAGGTAAAATTCCTGAGGATTGGAACAACGCTACAATGATCTTGCTACATAAAAAAGGTGACATTGAGGATCTCGGGAACTACAGACCTATCAGCCTCCTATCAGTGGTTCATAAAATCTTCACTAAAGTTCTTTCACACCGCTTGAAGCTGACACTGGACATGGCTCAACCGAGAGAACAAGCTGGATTCAGGAGTGGCTACAGCACAATAGATCATATCCACGTACTGAGAGAACTAATTGAAAGAGCGAGGGAATATGAGCTTCCATTGTGCATGGCTTTTGTCGATTATGAAAAAGCCTTTGATTGGGTGAAACCATCAGCAGTTGCAATGGCTCTGAAATCCTGCGGAATTGAAGATGCATACATTAATATTATTAATAACATCTATGAAAATGCAAGTGCAAAGATTCGGCTATTTGAAAATACAACACACATAAAAATTGGAAAAGGAGTGAGACAAGGTGACACCATATCTCCGAAGCTCTTTAATGCCACATTGGAAAATGTCTTTCAATCACTGAACTGGGAAAACAAAGAGATAAAGATTAATGGAGATTATCTAACCCACCTTCGTTTTGCTGATGACATAGTCATTTTTGCAACTACCCCATCAGAGCTACAGAGTATGATCCAGGAACTTGCTGACAAGAGTAAAGAAGTGGGATTAAAAATGAACTTTCAGAAGACAAAAGTGATGTACAATGCTTTTACAAGAAATGAAGATTTATCGATTGATGGAGAAAAGCTGGAGATAACAGACACGTACGTTTATCTTGGACAGCAGATATCAAGTGAGGGTCACATTGGTGAAGAAATTAATCGGCGTACAAACTTTGCCTGGAGAGCTTTTGGAAGAAACAGCATAATTTTCAAGAGCAATATGCCATTATGTCTTAAAAGAAAAGTGTTTGATCAATGCATCCTTCCAGTGCTTACGTATGGTGCAGAGACGTGGACCTTAGCTAAAAGAGACATACAAAGGCTGCAGACAACTCAAAGAATGCATGGAGAGGTGCATGCTTGGTGTAACCAGGAGAGACAAGAAGAGGAACACGTGGATCCGAAAAATGACAAGAGTGGAAGACATCATGATCAGAGTTAAATCCCTGAAATGGCAATGGGCTGGACATACTGCCAGAAGAACAGACCATCGATGGACAGCCGAAATTTTAGATTGGATTCCAAGGGACAGGAAAAGACCCAGAAGAAGACCACATGGAAGATGGGTGGATGAAATTCGAAAGTATGCGGGAGTGACATGGAGGAGACTGGCACAAGACAGACCGTTGTGGAGGAAACTTGGGGAGACCTTCGTCCAGCAGTGGATTGATAATGGTTGACAATGATGATGATGATGATTAACAAATAAGGAATTCCACATGACATGTGAGGGCAACGGGATGTTAGTACAAAAATCGAAAACCTCTGAATGCTCAATGTAAAAGATGCGATGTGAAAAGTAACTCTTAGTCATACAGTGAACTTCGCACGGAGAGAGTGAATCAGCTGAGAAGCAGGCGAATGGTGTTTGCCTATACCTTGCCCTGGTCGAACTGTAAAAGAACGCAAAGAAAGTATCTTTTTACGATATGGTGTCGGTATGTCTGACGTCGGTCGGTGGAATTCTTCGTTGCTTTAAGAAAGAGACGACAATATTTTTGCATGGCAAATCATTATTCACTCCGTGGGCACCAGTATCGACTACTTCTCTTTTCAAAAATGAAACGGGAATAAAACCGGGTCAGGAATACCTTAGCCCGACCCGTTGGTCCCGCAAGAAATTGTCGACCCGTAACCCGTTTCCATCTCTGGATGGCGCTGCAAGTATTGTATGACGTCAGAGTGTTAGGGACTGACGTAGCCAATTATATAGGTTTTATATCGCATGAAATTTGATTATTGGGGCACAGGATATTTCTGCTCTCTCGCATTTTATGTACCAGCTATTATACATTGTGGAACCGTAAGAAACCGGGCATTAGATTATTGTACACGTTATTGTAATGTAACAGTCTGGAATCCATAAAACAAAGCTATTATAGGTACCAAGAGTAAATTTTATATTTAGAAGTTTTTTGAAATATAGTATATTTAACCTTTTCTTACAAATAACTGAAAGGTATTGTCAGTTTAAAAAAAAAGGAAAAAAAAAAAAGAAATCAAGTTCCAAAGCATTATGAAGCTCCGAAATATCAAGTTAAAGAAAAAGTTTAATTTTAATAAGTCCTACAGAAAAAATAAAATTATAACCAAAGTATTAAAAAAATAAACTGCAACAGAGAATAAAATGAGTAAATCACTCTCATTAGCGAAGAAAAAAATCATCCCGTATATAGTTTCACCTTGAACATGCGTGCAAATCCTGAGACGTTCTGGTTTAGTGGTTAAGATCCGCGGCTTTTGTATATCCAACCCAATCGACCTCGGTTTGATACCCGCTAATTGCACTAAAGGATTTTGTGGCGTAGGTTGAAAAATTCAGTGATTTTGATTTTGCGAAAATTCTGTATAAATACCGAAAAACTAGAAACTGACTTTTCTGAAATAAACGAAATTACTTACTACGGAAAATCTGAAAATATGGATGTTAAAATAACGGGCACTTTTGAAAACGAAAATTTAGTTAAAAGTCGGACACTTGCCGGAAACGTCGCTCCACGCTATTTTCAGAAATTTTCTGTAAATTCCCACCACTTTTTTTAAAGAGCGTATAAGGGGAATACTAAGACAAGTCGGTAAAATCGTGCAAATGCATTGATCATGATACGTTTTTCAACATACCAGAAATCATTACTCAAATTACGAGGATGATGGCTGCGGAATAATCTCGCTCCTGTGCCCTGACCTTTGACCCCATTTCGATTATATCAAAGAGAATTGCTTCAGTATACCTCCGGAACAACATACTAAAGTTTTGTCGCAACGGAAGCATTTTCAGTCAAGTTATGAGGATAATGGCTATTTAATAAATCTCGCTCCTGTGCCCTAACCTTTGACCCCATTCCGACGATATTCAACAGAACCGGTTCAGTATACCTCCGGAACAACATACTGAAGTTTTGTCGCAACGGAAACATTTTCAGTCAAGTTATGAGGATAATGGCTATTGAATAAATCTCGCTCCTGTGACATGACCTTTGTCCCCATTCCGACGATATTCAACAGAAACGGTTCAGTATACGTCAGGAACAACATACTAAAGTTTTGTCGCAATAGAAGCATTATTAGTCAAGTTATGAGGACAATGGCTGTGTAATAAATATCGCTCCTGTGCCCTCACCTTAATGTAATTTCGTTTATATTCAACGGAATTGGTTTATTATACCTCCGGAACAACATACTAAAGTTTTGTCGCAATAGAAGCATTTCTAGTCAAGCGATGAGGACAATAGCTGTGGAATAAATCTCGCTCCTATGCCCTGACCTTTTACCCAATTCCGATGATATTCAACAGAATTGGTTCAGTATGCCTCTGGAACCACATACTAAAATTTTGTCTGAATAGAAGCATTTTTAGTCAAGTTATGAGGATAATGGCTGTGGAATAAATCTCGTCCCTGTGCCCTGACCTTTGACCCCATTCCGACGATATTCAACAGAACTGGTTTAGTATACTT
Source organism: Macrothele yani (assembly GCA_039090855.1). NCBI lineage: Eukaryota > Metazoa > Arthropoda > Arachnida > Araneae > Macrothelidae > Macrothele > Macrothele yani. The sequence continues at coordinate 133,399,284 of CM077004.1, forward strand.
CCGGGACAACATGATAAAGTTTTGTCACAATCGAAGCATATTTACGTAAGTTATGATGCATAAGGGCGATGGAATGAATCCCGCTCCCATGTCCTGACCTTTGACTCCATTTCACCCATTTTCAACAGGTTTCGTCCCCAGTTGGTCCCCTTCCACATATTAAAATTTCATCGACATCGGACTATTTTTACGCGAGTTATCGTGCTGACGGACGGAGAGACAGACAGACAAAGCTGAATATACGCTTCTTCAACCCAAGGTTGGAAAGCGTAAATAAAACAAAGTGCGTTCACGGTGCAACTAATTAGACAAATGAAGTTAACACTCCCTACACAATGGATAAATCTGTCACGCAGAAATAATATCAATAATATTAACAAATGAATAAAATAATGAATGTCAAAACTTTGTCTCGCACTAAAAATACTTTCTGAAATTGTCTTCTCCTTAGCTCCGATCTTACATCGAACTAAGAGATTCGACCCAGCTACTGTTCTCCCTTTTGCGTCATAAAAATGTTCTTTTAAAGATTTGCCTTTCTTCATGTTCCAACAAAGGAGTGTTGAGCTGCATGTTCAACAGCTATCACGCAACGGGTGGCTTAATGACAGCGAGTGAATCATGTTCCAACCACAGTAGTAAGATCCTACCACAGAATTCTTTCAGTCCTCACCCTTAAGTATCAAACATTTACTTTAAAGCTGCATACTTTGAATATTTTATGTCGAAACAAAGCGTTATTGTCGCCCATTTTTTTTTTTTTTTTCACGTTTGGCTTCTACACGTTAATGAATAAATCTGTCTTCGGTAGCATAAATGAACGCTGTTGTAACGGCATATGTCATTAAGCACACAAAATAACTTTAAAAACTGCGACAAGGATCTGAGGCACGTTTGCACTTTCATCGCTTACACTTTTCCTTTTCCTTGGAGAACATACTTTAAGGTCATTAATTTGTTTATTAGATTTATTCGAGTTGATAGATTACATGTTTTAGCATATTTTCTCTTGCACGATAATTAGTTTTGAACGTCTCCAGAAGAGGATAAGTTAAGAATCTCTTACGCAGAATATTTATTTCTCCGACTTTTTCAGATATTTTTGATGCCGATTATCATCAAAGATGTGTCTTGGGTAAATCCTTAAGTAAGTTAATTTACATTAACGGAACAATTCAATTATTTCTACTGCTGTGCTCCACTTATTTGACTGGTTTACACCTTTCGAACTTAATAACACGAACTACAGTACCATACCGATTCTTCCTGGTATTTTTCATTTCAGTTGAGAATGCTCCCAACGACACTTAATAAACGATCGCTTCCATTTTCTCCTATAATATCATTACCATAATTGCCACGATTTGTAATGCAAGATCATTTCCTTTGTATGTTTGTGTAAATCCGATAGTTGTTCGCGCTCATGTGAATGGAAAACATAACGCTCCCAGGCTTTTTTAAAATATGTAACAGTATAAAAGTTAGCTCTCTATGTACCTATCAATAAACTTTTCCTACCATTAACATCAGGATACCCCTCCCCTATTGATAGTAAATTAGTTCCTACAGACGCACCACGTCGCAGATCCAGCTATAGATATTCTGTTAGGGCTATGATGAGAGAACACCACGACTGTGAATAAAAGATGCTTCTGTCTATTGGTAGTGAATTAGGTCATACACACACACCATGTCGCAGATCCAGCTATAGATATTCTGTTAGGGCTATGATGAGAGAACACCACGACTGTGAATAAAAGATGCTTCTGTCTATTGGTAGTGAATTAGGTCATACACACACACCATGTCGCAGATCCAGCTATAGATATTCTGTTAGGGCTATGATGAGAGAACACCACGACTGTGAATAAAAGATGCTTCTGTCTATTGGTAGTGAATTAGGTCATACACACACACCATGTCGCAGATCCAGCTATAGATATTCTGTTAGGGCTATGATGAGAGAACACCACGACTGTGAATAAAAGATGCTTCTGTCTATTGGTAGTGAATTAGGTCATACACACACACCACGTCGCAGATCCAGCTATAGATATTCTGTTAGGGCTATGATGAGAGAACACCACGACTGTGAATAAAAGATGCTTCTGTCTATTGGTAGTGAATTAGGTCATACACACACACCATGTCGCAGATCCAGCTATAGATAAATTCTGTTAGGGCTATGATGAGAGAACACCACGACTGTGAATAAAAGATGCTTCTGTCTATTGGTAGTGAATTAGGTCATACACACACACCATGTCGCAGATCCAGCTATAGATATTCTGTTAGGGCTATGATGAGAGAACACCACGACTGTGAATAAAAGATGCTTCTGTCTATTGGTAGTGAATTAGGTCATACACACACACCACGTCGCAGATCCAGCTATAGATATTCTGTTAGGGCTATGATGAGAGAACACCACGACTGTGAATAAAAGATGCTTCTGTCTATTGGTAGTGAATTAGGTCATACACACACACCGCGTCGCAGATCCAGCTATAGATATTCTGTTAGGGCTATGATGAGAGAACACCACGACTGTGAATAAAAGATGCTTCTGTCTATTGGTAGTGAATTAGGTCATACACACACACCACGTCGCAGATCCAGCTATAGATATTCTGTTAGGGCTATGATGAGAGAACACCACGACTGTGAATAAAAGATGCTTCTGTCTATTGGTAGTGAATTAGGTCATACACACACACCACGTCGCAGATCCAGCTATAGATATTCTGTTAGGGCTATGATGAGAGAACACCACGACTGTGAATAAAAGATGCTTCTGTCTATTGGTAGTGAATTAGGTCATACACACACACCATGTCGCAGATCCAGCTATAGATATTCTGTTAGGGCTATGATGAGAGAACACCACGACTGTGAATAAAAGATGCTTCTGTCTATTGGTAGTGAATTAGGTCATACACACACACCACGTCGCAGATCCAGCTATAGATATTCTGTTAGGGCTATGATGAGAGAACACCACGACTGTGAATAAAAGATGCTTCTGTCTATTGGTAGTGAATTAGGTCATACACACACACCACGTCGCAGATCCAGCTATAGATATTCTGTTAGGGCTATGATGAGAGAACACCACGACTGTGAATAAAAGATGCTTCTGTCTATTGGTAGTGAATTAGGTCATACACACACACCACGTCGCAGATCCAGCTATAGATATTCTGTTAGGGCTATGATGAGAGAACACCACGACTGTGAATAAAAGATGCTTCTGCCTATTGGTAGTGAATTAGGTCATACACACACACCATGTCGCAGATCCAACTATTGATATTCTCTTAGTGCTATGAGACAATAACATGACTGTGAATACAAGGTGCATTCCTTTATTAATAGTGAATTCGATCTACGGACGTAAAACGTAACAGACTCACCTATAAATATGCGCATATGATTATGACGAAACAATAGTGCGGCTATTAATACAAAATGCCTTGATCAACAAAGTTGACATATTTCCAGCGCGGATTGATAATAGGGTGTAACGTAAACAATCCCTCCGTACGTGATTTCCTGTGGCACTGAAGATCCCTAGGTCGACGGTGGGTGACGTGATATGCGAAGGGCAGCGTACTGGGACTGAATCTTCCACGAAACAGTCAGATAAACCACGGAACATGACAGGACAGCTGCACAAAGGACTTTCCGCTCAGAATGAAAATCAGTATTGTCTCAAATCATGCACACCCATTCTGAGACTATTGGAACAGATGTTGGAACTAGTACAGTTATAGCGAAACACAAAATAGCGATGGTGTCCTCGAACTCGCATCCTTCTGCTCCGGAGCTGAATGATTTCCCAAATTAGCTACACTGACGGAGTTTGTCGCTGCAACTTTGCTGTCTTGACGTGTGTGTGTGTGTTTGTGTGTGTGTGTGTGTCAGCTCTGTGGAGTACGTCACATATAGTCCCAGCTTCAGAAAGGGCTTAAACGGAATCGAAGGTTTCCGAGTCAGTCGGTAAACCACGCTTGAAGGACAGATCACTGTAGAAGGAATTCCGGTTAATTCTAGACAATGTGTAAAACGAACATCACACATTTTTGGAAGAAACCAACGGCCAGGGGATTCATTTTGCGTTCGGGCGACAATATAGCGTAAAAGCCATTTGTCGATGGCGAGAATCAAACCAGCATCCATCTGATCGGGAGGAGAATGATTTCCCAATTAAGCTACACCGACAAGGGCATATCACTGTTACTTGCCGTCTTGACATGTGCGTCACCTCTGTAATATGTCACACAGAGCACGCGGAGCGGCGCACGACAAGTGTTACCATGGTAACGCAGCCATCCACAAGCAGATAATCACTTTGGTTGATTCAACACGCCAATTAGCGAGGTGTAAGAAACGTCAATCTCGGACTGCGGACAAATGAAAAACTTAGCTTTGGACTGACGAATCACGGTACATAGTCTATCAGTCGGGCGGTTGTTCTTTCTGCGGCAGATTCAGATAGCAGCACCCCTAGTAGCGAAATGCGGAAGTTAGCCATTGCAAATCGAAAACGAAGAGAGAGAGAGAGAGCAAAATTCCCAATTAAAAAGTTGTAGAGCATCAATTACTTAGTACAAAACGACATTTGTTTCACACGGATAAGATAAATTGTTGCCTGAATACCCTACAACGTTCAAAATCGATTGCGCGACCTTCTGTGTGAACGTTTGAAGGGAACAGGCATAGGTATGAGCAAATACACACAATTTATTGCATGAATGCGTGCTTATGTCAATACAGTTTGATGACGTCAGACAAAACAAAAACGAAAAAGGCAAACTGGCGCACATGAGAAAACGTTAATGTCCAGTATGTTCGAAGAGTTCGCCATTGCCCACGATACACATTTGAAATCGTGAAAGTAACTCTGCATGCACATTCCTCAGCATGGAAGGTGTCACACTATTGCAAGCATCTGTAAGACGACGACGTAGATCCAGCAGACTTGTAGGCGCTGTTGCATACATCTAATTTTTTAGTTAACCCCAGAAATCCAAGCTCGCCATTCTCACACAGCGTACGTAGACCCAATCTTTAGATCAGGGAACATCATGCTACTGGTTTTTATGTCTTAGGTATACTACAACGTCACAATCTGCATCTGCATACGGCTACATTTGCGAAATGTGAATATGCAGATTCGAATTGTCGCGCATCGATTTCGGACATTGAAGGGCATTCAGGCGACAATTTATCTTATCCGTGTGAAACAAATGTCGTTTTGTACTAATTAATTGATGCTCTTCAACTTTGTAATTTGAAATTTTGCTCTCTCTTTTTGTTTTCGATTTGCAATGGCTAATTTCCGCATTTCGCCGCTAAAGGAGCTGCTATTGGTTGCATTCGATTGGGCGTGGTCACTTTACTATACCGTTACCTCACTTGCATAACTGTACCTCTCTCCGCTCACAAGTTATTCCAGGCTAAAGGTACTTGCCTATGCACCTGTATTATCAGCAAGACAATGCATCGTATCTTACTGTTCACGTTGTCACAGACTGGTTTCAGAAAATGCGCGGCGATAAGAGCTGACCGGAGCCCTATTGAGAATCACTAGAACCAGTTGGAATGTCGGGTATGTGAATGAAGATATTGTCCAACAAACAAAGTTGAACGGGTCACTAGTGCCATCACCTTGTCAGCTGAACACAGAACTTCTCGAGTCGCAGAAAATATGCAAGCTTCCACATTAGACAGTGATTAGACTTTTTAGTCTGAGTTAAAACGATGAATACCCATGTTTCATTAATTAACACTGTCCCTGACTAGAAGTTTATTGGATCCTCATGAAGCACGTTCAAGTCGATGATGAACATTCATTTGGCGCAAGCCATTTGCTCAGCGGCCACCTTTAATGCAAACCATAGCGCACTGACCTTTTTCATCTTTGAAGAATTCGTCAGGATTGAATCGAAAATCTGCCGATTGAAATGTCTGCAGACCGAACAATCTTTCATCTATCTTGCATCACGAGGTCATGCATGCAGTTGATGTTGTTACGACCTCGGCCGCTGCCACCAAATGTAACGTTCGTGGTTTCGATCCCGTCGCTGACCACCAATGTAGCGGTCTAGGTCGCTATTTCACCGTGGTCAATCAATTTAACAACCGTAGCCGAGCAATTATTATATATCTTCTCCGCGGTCCTTCGACGTAGTTCTTGGCGCAAAAACTGTACTATATGGGCATATACTTAAACAATTCGAACCAATCAAATGCGTACACATAAATAATGTGTTCTATGACTTCGCTGACTGCACTAAACGAACATTTAATTGGCAACAAAAACATAACAATGGCACACATACGAATAAAATTTAGCTGTCTTCTGAACATAAGTATTGTGTTAACTTTGACCTAAATCAGTTCCCGCGAGATAGTTTTAAAGAACTTAAATTCCACAGTTCAGTCTTACTGTTTACCAGTTCAGTTCATCAATTTATCGCGTAGCAGATGTAATAATAAAAACCAAATGTTTCTACTTACATGGATACTGTCAAGAGCATATCCAAATTGTGATTTAACATTTCACCTGTATATTTGTTAGGTATCCAAGCCACTGCTCTTACGCTGACAATTTCCCTTGCGCCTGCTTTATCCCGTCGCACTTACACGTAGTGGCTGCGCTGCTACGTAGCCACACACACACACACACACACACACACACACACACACACACATATATATATAGGGCCTCGCTTCGACCTCGCAGGACCAGCTCGCCTCCTTCGCAGCTTCAGGTAGAGGATGATGATTCCACACTGCTGTAGTTGGACTCGAACCAGAGCTTCGGCTTGGTTTCGCTTCTCATTTAAGTGACCACTGTCCACTCGCAGACTTCTCAATTCCTCAGAAATTTTGCTTTCACGGGGCCAACCAGTCGCTAATTTCCATTAGGCTCCTAGCCTAGAATTGCTGCTTTATCACGTGGATTTAGGCATTCCGCTGGCGAACTTGCCTCTCCAGCTGCCCTGAGTTGTTGCTTCTCCGTTTCTTACCAAATGCGGGGAGGTTCGCTGCTTCATTTATCCCAATTCGTATAGCATATCCAAGGCATCCTGCCTTTCACATCGGAGAGCGTACAGACAACTAAACTTTCTTCTTTATTTTCATGCCAAGTGCAAAATCTTATTTTTCTGCAAGGACCATACACACACAGAGAGCAATTGTTCTCGAAAATGTCCTAAACAATTGTCGAATTTACGATTATTCGTCCAACCGCTTGTCCCCTATCTTCATTCATTTCTACAAGTGGCCCGCTTAGAAACGTACCTCTTTCCCTGTTTAGACTGCCAGCTGCAAACTTGACCGTAGGAACAGTACACTATGCTAAATAGCGTTTCCCCGGCTGCCGCCATACCCACACACGGCCATCAGACTGACGAATCGTGTATCTGGATTCATCAGTCCAGAGGACCCGTTTCCATTGATCTACGCTCCACGATAAATGTTCTTTACACCATGCTAAACGACGAGTAGAATATGAGCAGCCGCACGACCACGGTAGCCCATGGAATGAAGTTCTCTGGGAATGGTGCGTGTACATACCGAGGTTCCAGCATTTTTACTCACATGTAAACTGAGGTCTTGTGCAGAGCTGTAACGACTCTCCTGAGGCTTCGACGTCCTCTATCACTGATTTTCTTATTGTCTTTGGTCTGCCGGTACGTTTTGCTGCTTCAGGAACACCATATGTCTTCCAGTTATTCAGTACATCCAAAACAGTTGACTTGGTTATGTTTAAACGCCTCTCGGTTTCTCTTATGGACAACCCACTAATATAACACCCAACAATCTTTCCTTTCTCAAAGTCAGTTCCCTCCCGCTGCGACATTTTCACCCAACCTCACAGTGCGATATGATCGCGGTCAGCTGCAGGCTTGTTTTTACACCGTTTGAGGCTGTACCGGGCATCTTAACAACGCAGCGGATCCGTTCATTTGCTTTTGAAGTCTGTCCGATGACTTTTTAATATAGTGTATGTTACCGGCAACGTCTGAAATTAGACATTGTACAGAATGCCGAGGAAATATGTATAATACCGAAAATTGAATATCAAAGTATGAAACGCTTAATATTTTACACATTTCCTAGGCATTCTATGCAATGCCAAAACGTAAATCGGCAAAGTATAAAATACTCCCGCCAGGACTTTTTTCCCAACGTGGCGAGGCACGTGACTTTTAATGCTCGCATAATTGAATCTGGAAATGTAGGCCAAAAAAAAAATGAAAATAGACTATGACAAAAGAAATTCCTCCGGCATCTTTGGTGCCACTGTCCGAGTTCTTATTCCTATCGTCGCAACGCGTCGGATAAGGGACGGGGTGACTCGCGCAATCTGTTGGCAATTATTATGAGTGTGACAGAAGACGGATTTTACTGACTTGGAACTACTCGAGGATTTTGAACCAACTCTATGCCAGGTCACAATTCACTTTATGTCCAAAGGACTTACTAAGAGTTGAAGACATTCCCGACCATTCCCCGCACGGGGATAACTGGTTTTCAGTTATTTGGGGAGCAGCGCCCCCACGGCCCGAGCTCACCTTGTGACGGAGTACTTTTCGTTTACTCTTGAACGATACCATCACCGAAGGGACAGCTGTTCATCCAGCTGATGGGGGATGGCGTCCCCACGGCCCGAGCCGATTTTCTCTTATTGTTTTGCTTTTTTCGTCTTAAGTTCATATAATGACATGTACCCGCCTCAGTTGTAGGCTGCTGAGGTTGTGATGAGGCGCCAGCTCCGGGTTTTTGTTCCTCGTTCACTTCCCTGTCTTTTCTCTTTTCTGTTATATTTTCTGTTTTTCCGGAGCTGGTTAGCTTAGACCTACCTGCATGTTTGCCGTGTGCGGTGACCCGTACAGGTGGAAATGAGGATGCTGGAGGCTGAGGTGTTTGGGGGCCGGGTTGTAGTGTCTCCAGAGGCCAACACTCCTCTTTGCCCTCTGCTTCACCCTAAACGGGAGGCTGGGAGCTAACCCACTCCTGGTCAGGAAGTCTGTGGCCGGGTTGCGTCCAGACTTCTAGCGGCTTGTCGTTCTGTTCGGCTGGGTGAGTTGGGGGGTAGGGTGGGCATGCCAAAGGGGTGTTCTCCGGGCACGGGAAAGTCTGGGTGCACGCTGAGCGTGTGTCTGCCCTACCAACTTGCTATATCCGCTGACTATCCCTAGAGCCGTGTCCTGCGTCCTCTTGGGCTTGCGGACCTCCGGCTCTCCCTCGTTGGGCTCGGTAGTGGGTGGGGAGGTCGGCGGATGAATCTTTTCTCTTCTTAATGGCAAACAAAAGTGTTTCCCATGCTGTTCCTTTGAAGCGCCGTGTGGAGGATGGGTCGCCCTCCTCCACTAAGAAACTTACTCAGTTCCAACTGCAACGCTCTGTTTCTTCTTATTCATTCTGTTGATCCAGCACAATCCCTCGGTTCGAAGAGTCCTTTCTGGATTAATAAGGCTCTTCAGGCCGTTGCGGGCTCACCTAAGAGTGTCAAGAAGCTCCCGTCAGGGGATCTTCTTGTGGAGACTTCCAATCCTCGTCACAGTGCCACCTTGCTGGAGACGACCGTTCTGCTGGACGTTCCAGTCCAAATATCTCCCCATGGTTACCTCAATTCCTCTCGCGGTGTTATCAACTCCCGCGACCTGCTGGAATGCAGCGATGAGGAATTGCTGGAAGAGCAGGGAACAACATGTCACTGGGGTTCGCCGCATTCTTTTCCGGCGGGATGGGAAGTCTATTCCCTCCCGGAACATCGTGCTCACTTTTGACTCCCCTACCCTACCGACTTCCATCAAGGCGGGGTACTTGCGGCTCGATGTTCGCCCGTACATTCCGAACCCCTTGAGATGTTTCAAGTGCCAGCATTACGGTCACTCCCAGCAGTCTTGCCGTAATGTAGCGAAGTGTGGACGCTGTGGGTCGCCTGAACACTCTTTGGCGGACTGCTCCGCTGAGGCGGATCATTGTGTCAATTGCGAGGGTTCTCACCCGGCTTCTTCTAAGCAGTGCCCAAAGTGGATCGAGGAGCAGGCTATCCAACGCCTGAAGACGACAGAACATCTGTCTTATCCTGAAGCCAGACGGCGGATAGCTCCTCTACCAACAGGCCGGCGCTCCTATGCATCGGTTGTGGTCCAGAAGGCTACTGTTGCGGTGCAGACTGATGTGTCCCTCCCAGCGCGGTGTCCTTATGATCTTGAGGACATCGTTGCTGCCGGATTGGAGGCACTGAAGTCTCGCCGCATTGAATCCAAGGCGCCATCCACATCGACGCCTAAAACATCCTCTGTGCAGACAACATCCTCTGCCAGCACTGGGACCCAGTCCCAGGGCGCATCTAGGAAGAAGCCGGCAAAGGTAAAACCAGGATCGTCCCCTTCGAAACAGAGCGGGGGTAACACCACAAAGACCCCCGGTGGCGCGGCCCTGTGTGAGTAAGCACAGCCCTGTGTTGCCTCCGGACATTGCAGATGGTCAGGAGCTGATGGACGACTCGGAGACATTCTAGTCGTCTGTCATTTTCGTTTTTCATCCTTTCCTTTTATTTTCATTATGGCTACGCTCGTTCAGTGGAATTGCCGAGGTCTGCGACCAAGAATTGATGATCTGAAAGGCTTACTGTCTTCGCACACACCTGTGTGCGTTTGCCTCCAGGAGACAAAGCTTCGAACAACGGACACTTTTCCGCTGCGGAGACATTCCATTTTCCGCAAAGATCATGAGGAAGGTGTCATCGCCTGCGGAGGAGTGGCCGTTGTTGTTCCTCATGGTATTCCTGTCACTGCAGTTGTCCTTCGGACATCTTTGCAGGCAGTGGCAGTGAGACTGTCTGTGAACACACTGTTCACAGTGTGTTCCATTTACATGCCACCAAATACAGCCGTGAGCCTTTCGGATCTGGAAGATTTAGTCGACCAGCTGCCGCCTCCTTTCTTCATCTTAGGAGATTTCAATGCACACAATCCGTTGTGGGGCTCTACCACTCGTGACTCCAGGGGCCGTGTTGTTGAGTCTCTTCTCTCCAACACGTCCCTCTGTCTCCACAACACCGGGGCAGTCACTTATTTTCATGAACCCACCCGCTCGTACTCAGCCATTGATCTGTCCTTGAGTTCGCCATCGTTATATCCTGACTGGTCCTGGAGCGTGTCTGATGATCCCCTTGGCAGTGATCATTTTCCCATCTTTCTCCGTCTAGCAGGTGACGGGTACCGTCATCCTACTCGCCCTGCTAGATGGGTTTTCGATCGAGCCAAGTGGGACTCATTCACGGCTTCAGCGATCATTACTCCAGTCATGGTGACCTCGGGTACGATCGATGCAGCTGTTGCGGCGGTAACGGATTGTATTGTGCACGCGGCAGCCTTTACCATCCCTCAGTCTTCGACTACACTTCCCCGTTGTCCGCGACCTTGGTGGAATTCCACTTGCAAAGCAGCTCGTCAGGCCCAACATCGGGCTTGGGGTAGGTTTCGTCGGTACCCCACCGACGCGAACCTACTTGCTTTCAAGAAGGGCCAAATCTTACGCGCGTTTGGTCCGTCGTCGTAGCCAACGGGAATCTTGGATACGATACGTATCCGGGATTAACACCACTACCAGCTCTAAGATCGTTTGGGACAGGATCCGCAAGATTCGGGGTACGTACCCTTCTGGGGAAATCTCCATTCTTGAGAGTGGTGGAGGAACGGTTGCTGACGCTCAGGGTATTGCTGACTGTCTGGGCGCCGCATTTTCTTCGGTGTCCAGCAGCCGCAATTACGCTGCTTCGTTCCGGCAGGTACAGCCGCGGCTTGAACGGTCCAAGGTTTCCTTTGGACCGTTTTCCGCTGCCGATTATAACAGCCCGCTGACTGCCGTCGAACTGAAGATTGCCCTGAATCGGTCCGGCCGAACATCTGTCGGACCGGATAACATCCATTATGACATGCTGAAGCACCTTTCTCCGTCCTCTCTTGACTGTCTGCTGGTCCTGTTTAACAGGATCTGGCACGAGCGTGACTTTCCCGAATCTTGGCGCACTGCCATTGTCGTTCCTGTTCTCAAACCTGGTAAGGATCCCGCTAACCCGTTGAACTACCGACCTATTGCTATGACGAGCTGCCTCTGCAAAGTTCTAGAGCGCATCATCAATTTTCGTTTAGTTTTTTATTTGGAATCACGTCACCTTCTTTCACCTCATCAGAGTGGTTTTCGGAAATTCCGATCCACCTCAGATCATCATCTACGCCTTGAGACATCTGTCAGAGAGGCGTTTGTCCGGCGTCAGCACATGGTCTCCGTGTTCTTCGATATGGAGAAAGCTTACGACCGCACCTGGAGATACGGCATTCTCCGTGATCTGCACGAGTGCGGATTGCGGGGAAACCTACCATCTTTCATCGCCGGATTTCTCCAGGACCGGAGTTTCCGTGTGCGCGTCGGGTCGACCTTCTCTGCGTTATACCCACAAGAGCAGGGTGTCCCTCAAGGCTCCATTCTTTCTGTGACGTTGTTCATCCTTCGTGTTAATCATCTTTTCACCCTCCTTCCTCCGACGGTCCGTGGCACCATGTACGTGGATGATCTGCAGATCTCTTGCGCATCTGTCAACATGCGCACTATTGAGCGGCAGCTGCAGACGGCCATTAATAAGATCTCTACCTGGGCCTCCCACAATGGTTTTGGCTTCTCGACCCAGAAGACCGTTTGCGTGCATTTTTGCCGCAAACGGGGCCTTCACCCTGACCCCAGCCTCCGTCTGGGGTGTTCTACCATCCCTGTGGTGTCAGAAGTCAAGTTCCTTGGGCTAACTTTTGACCGAGCACTCACCTTCCGACCTCACATCCAGTCTTTAAAGGTGAAGTGCACGAAGTCATTGAGTATCCTGAAGGTCCTCTCTCGAACATCTTGGGGGGCTGACAGGTGCTCCATGCTTCGCATTTACCATTCTCTGATTCGGTCAAAGTTAGACTTCGGTTGCATAACGTACGGTTCGGCACGTCCTTCCGTGTTGCGGCCTCTGGATCCTGTCCATCACCAGGCTCTGCGGCTATGCACTGGTGCTTTCCGTACCTCTCCCGTGCATAGCCTGTATGTCGAGGCCCATGAACCGCCGTTGTGCATCCGACGTAAGCAGCTGTCTCTTCAATTCTTCACCAAGTTGAAGTCTCTTCCTGATCATCCACTGCATGGTTCCATTTTCCAACCACAATGTGTCCGCCTATTCTCACACCGGCCTTCCTGTGTTCCGACGTTTGGGATTCGGTTGTCGACCTTGGTGCGCGATGCGGGTCTAGACTTGTCAAGGATTGGTTCGACCCGGTTCTACAATGAACCGCCTTGGCGGCCGGTTCAAGCAACGGCTGACCTTTCCCTTTGTGTGTGGCCAAAGTCTTCCACTCCTGCTCTGGTGTACCAGCAGCTCTTTGCCGAGAAACAGTCTCTCTTCCCGGATTTCGTGCCTGTCTTTACTGACGGGTCGAAATCCGGTGGTGTTGGTTCCGCTTTCGTGTGTGGCGATGCATCCCATGCTGAGAGGCTTCCGCCTGAATCTACTGTCTTTTCGGCGGAGCTGCGTGCGGTACACCTCGCTTTGTGTCACATACGGTCTAGATCTCATCGTCGCGCTTTGATTTGCTCCGATTCCCAGTCAGTCATCCAAGTTTTATCTTCTCCAGAGGACACGGACTCACCTGTCATCCGTGATGTCCGTCGTCTTCTTGGAACTTTGGAGGGTGATGGCTTCCTGGTCCGATTCTGTTGGGTTCCTGGCCATGTTGGGATCAGGGGTAACGAGCTGGCAGATCTTTCTGCCAGGTCTGTTTTCCTCCATGTCGCCAGCTCGGCTGCCACTGTCTTTCCGAGATTATCGGCCGTTGATCCGGAAATTTGTTATGGATGAGTGGCAGTCCCTGTGGTCTCAGCAGGGCAGCAATAAACTCTATGCCATCAAACCACAGATCGGTCTATGGAAGTCTAGTTTGCGGACGAACCGTCGTGAGGAAGTTGTTCTTGCGCGTCTCCGCATTGGGCACTGTCGTTTTACTCACCGCTTTTTGCTGTGTGGCGAGAGTGTCCCGGTGTGTGAGGCGTGCGACTGTCGTCTCACTGTCCTTCATGTTTTGTGTACTTGTGTTCGGTTTTGTGATCATCGTTTTCGTCATTTTCACTCTCATCTGTTGGACGAAGGTGCAGCTACGCTGCAAACCATTATTGGCGAAGCCTGCGACATGAAAGCAGTGTTTTCGTTTTTACAAGATATTGACTTTTTTAAACTTATCTAGCTTTTAACTTGTTCACTATCATATTTCATTTTTACCACATCAGCCTGTTTTTAACCTTGTGTACGTTTTTTATTGATTTTGTTTTGTTTTGATGTCTTTTGTTTGGCGCTCTTTGGCCAACCATGGCCCTTGCGCCATTAACATCAATTAACCAACCAACCAACCATTCCCGACCATTAAATTCCTCTTAGATCAGCTGCTATAGCTCAGCCCACAGGAAGTAGTCAAGGATTCGTGAGGTGTATGTGCAAGAAAGACCGAACGCCAAAATATGAAGTGCTCTTGTGTGAAAAAGATAATTGAATGTAATTCAAAATGCCATTCTATTCTTCCTTGTTGCAACAAGTAGGCCAGTGCTAGTCTTTTTATCTTGTTCTTTCAGTAAGAAAGTCGTATACATTACTTTGTGTTTTTTTCCTTGATTTTCATATACGTACGTCTTTTCACTAAAGGCACTCTCATGATTCTATTTTCATATTTTGCTTAAAGAGTCCTTGTAGTTTTATATAATGCCTAGGATTTATATAAAATGCTTAAGAAAAGTATCCACAGTACTAAAATAACAAATATTTCATGCTTTGCCCAAAAACGTCACGCATTCTATAGATTTCCTAGGCATTCTGCACAATGCTTGTTTTTCTAACATTGCCTGTAACATATACAAAAAAAGCATTTTCATTGAAAACATACGAATTTGTGGCAAACTAATACTGATTGATATACTCAACAAATGAACAAGTTTTTTTCCAATACCGCTATCACATACAAATATAAGCTTCGAGTTTAGTGTGCTTCGACAACCATCACTTCTACAATAACAGCGTTAAGAGCACGAAATCATGTTAATACGGCATTTACCAACGTTACCTGCATGGGATGGGAAGTTATTAAGCAGTTTTCCGTTAAGTGGTACAAGGCAGCCATTCCCTATTCTGTTCTGTGGAACCACCTGAGGTGGATTTAGGGCTGGAGAATCTTAAAGAATGTGGTATCATCGATTGTCATGAAATAAATACGGGATTACAACATATAATACAAATTTTGAAGATGACAATCCGTTTTTTTGGTGTAAATGTGACATTTGCACCAAAAAACATATATGATAAGCCAGATACTATTCGATGGTAAGTCAGATACTATTCGAAAACTTGAAAATTTCCTCGTCCTGGAGCGGGACTTGAACCCGTGTCTCTCAGATAGCTCCGGGGTATGCTAACTACTACACCACCCAGAACGACCAAGTCTCAAGTTTCCGATTAATTTGAATATAACCATCACAGGATTTGCTAGTCGAAGCAACCGACATTCTGAATGCCGGTTGCTTCCACTGCGCTATCTGGGAAACGCGGGTTCGAGTCCCACTCCAGGACGATGAAATTTTCAAGTTTTCGGATATTATCTGACTTCCCATCCTTGTCACATTTGCACCAAAAATCGGATTGTCAACTTCAAAATTTGTATCATCGATTGCTCTGAACAATGGCTCGCCGTATATCAAGACGTGTGTGGAAGATCTCGATCTTACAGAAAAAGTTATTTATGTGTTTTTATGCAGTGGCAATAGTTCCTCAAGAAGAATTTATCCAAAGACCTATACTGAGGTTTTTTGAATGACCGCGAATGTTAACACATTTTCAAAAGCATTTTGCAGCAATATAATTAATATTTAAATTAAAATTATTTCTTAAATGTTCTATCTGATAGCTCTTTTTCTGGATTATGAACTTATATCTAGATTTCCAAGATAACAAGGCATTTCTGAAAATTGGTAGTAGTGTTTTATTTCATTGCTCTTCCACTGATTTCCATAGTTCAATCGATCTTTTAGGTCTGCGTTTAGAAACCGCTGTTTTTAGCAGTCCCAAGACATGTTTTTTATTGGAGGTTTAACGACCACCGTGGGCAATTCAGGTGCCTATTAGCAGTCACACGTCTCTAATTCATTGCCACTGGTTCCACGGAAGGGAGAGAGCCAGTGCGTAAGACAAACACAACATCCATGCTTCACCGGGATTTGAACCTGGACCCATCTCGGACGAATGATCAGAAGCCATCGCTTAGACCTCTGTGCCACCGGGGGGGGGGGCAGTATAATTAGTCAATTGGTGACACATCAAGGGATTGTGAAGGAATATGAGCAAAAGGTATAGATCAGATCATATGTAGATAATTTTAGTGTCTGACCTCAGGTCTTAAACAACCCTTAGAAATAGAAAGCTAGGAGATTTAGGCTAGAGTGCCCGATAGAAAAGTGACACGGAAGCGAAGTAGAAATGGGGAGGAAGACGCCCTTATTTATTACCGGTGGGTCAGTACCCGGAGCCCGACGGCTTAACGAGCCCATCCGACTCCCGGTGGATATTTAGTGGTTCGAGCGTTCGAACCTGCCTAGGATTGAACCCGAGGTCTTCTCCGTGGCAGTCACGAACGTTGACTACTAGGTTACCCGCGGCCCTTCGAAAGGTATAGACATGATACCCGTATCGTGTTTCATTTTTTCAACAGAGTGGTAGATTTGGATGTATCATTGGTAGTTTCTTACCCTGATGGAGTTCTACTCATTCAAGGCTCTGTGGATAAAGGAATGGTATTTCCTCTTTAAATATAGGAGTTAAAACATTATTCTGACGATATATAGAATTGATATTAATATTCTTTTCAACTTTTCTTAACTTTAATTTCTCCCTGTAAGGGAAACCCTTACTGAAACTTTCTTTGGATTCTTGAAACTAAGTTTATAAGTCTTTTTTCTGCTTCTTCACGATAGCAAATCGATCGTTTTCTGTTAGTCCATTAGGTAGATCTATGCTTCAGCAACAGTCCCAATAAATTTCCATCTGTTTTCGTCTAAGTGATTTTCATAAAGAAGTCTACACCGTGTTCTGCGCTGAGCTACGTGCCTAGGCAAAAAGCGGTGAACACTGTTTTTTGGTTGTTGTTTTTTCCAGATTCAAATCTTTGTTTATTACCTTTTTTACAGTTGATACAGAGATGTTTAATGACTTAGTGATTGCTGTTTAGGTCAGCGGATTTTCTTTCAAAACCAGGGACCTTACTTTCGAAATTGGCATAAAAGTACGTACTTTCTTGGGACATTCGTTCGGTGTTCTTTTTCCTGTTAAAAACAATGGTTGACGATTTTTCCCTCTATCATTAATAATATTTCTTATTTTTCATTTAGAAATGCTAATTCCATGATTTTCACAGCGTTCTTTGATTACAGAATACAAATATTTCTTTCCGTAAAGAACAAAACCATAACCTTCTATCCAAAGCTTGTTTAGTGCGCCATTTTCTCAAAAGCCGATGTTTAACTGCAGCAGATGTTTCTTTCGTGTTCATCTAAAACGCTGTTGCCAGTTTCAATTCCGTGAACTTTTTATTTTCTGTAATTTCTTATCTGTAAATTTTTGTTCAAGCATTGCTAGAATTTTTAACTGAAATTATACTGTTAGGGTTTGTGAACTAAATAAAGGGTTAAATATCTTAATATGAATTAAAAAAATCGAGAGAGAGAGAGTACCCTAGTACTCTTTGTAGATAATAATTTATGCTATGCATCATTCGCATACCAAGATCTTTATGGGTGTAAAATAAAACGAGTTATTCCAGAGTGTACATTTATTTAAGTTATAACGTACAAGTTAGTCAGCGCCGAGCATCGAATCCGGTCCCCCTCACTCAGGAGTAAGTCACTCTCCCAACTGAACTACACGGACATGTGCTCTCACTGCTATCTGCCATTATCTTATGTGCGTCCTGCGGGGCAGGTACGTCACACCTCCCCCCCCCCCAAAGAGGGACGGGGGCAAGGCCCGCACGTCAGCCGGGACCATGTGTCGCTGTAGGCTGTCATCCCACGAAGAACGTGCATTTGAGAAATCCCAGACAATTTGGTGTGTTGTGGAACGTAACATCCCACTGATTTATTTTTCGAAGCACTGAAGAAGGGATTCTCATTTTTCCTATCTCGCCGTGTGGAAAGAACATCACATCATTGCGAGGAACCTAACAGCCGGGTCATCCTGGAAGTTCGGGCGCCAATATGACGCAGAAGTTCGTCCCCGCCGGGCATCGAATGCCGGGTCCCGTCACTCCGGAGTAAGTCGTTCTCCAAACTGAGCTACACGGATATGTGCTCTCACTGCTATCTGCCTTTATCTTGTGCGCGTCTTGCGGTGCAGGCACGTGACAACGTACAACATTTATTCGCGTTACTCATGACCACACCGAGCTACTGTCCGGTTCACACTAAGTGGAATTAAATCCTAACAACAAACGAAAAGTTTATTAATTCCTGACATTGAGCGGTACTTAGGTAGGTGAATTAATGAATGTTATTGTCCTAAAACCAATAAAAGAAAATGAGGCAGTCATAAAAGTAAATATTTACTAAAATATGGCTGCATTAGTATTTCGACTGCTTACTTTTCCAATAACAATATTTATTATTATGTATTGTTCAGATTTAGACGTACGTAAGAAACGACCCTGACACCGATGAAATGTGATGAAGCAACGAAAGCTCATCTGCGTATGCGGAAGCTAAGATCTGACCTCAAGATAGAAAGATAAAAGCTAAATCAAAAGCGTTTTAGTGAGGGAGATTGGTAATTGGTCTAAGATATCTGCGTGGTATACATCATTTTAAAGTTCTCGTCAATAGCAGGGGTTGAGAGGAGGCTAAATTTCGCTACAACATACAGTTTTGATAGCACCAAAAATGAACTCTTGTAATGGCTTTTATCACATTTAGCATCAGGTTCTCGTAATTTACGTAGATTGCATTGAGATATTATTATGTCCATGTAAAACGAGATAAAATAATGTTCAACGGCAGTTTAGTAAATATATATTGTTGAGTAACAACAAAATTAACTATTGTTGCATCACTTTAAGTGATAGCATCCAAAACTCAGATTTCAACAACGGTTTTGACTAATAGCGTTACCCATTTTCGTTACATCGAAATGTTTTATTTGAGATTTACTTTACTACTGTCGGGAAAGATGCATCGCATCAAGAAAACGTGAAGCAAAAGAATACAATAGTAAGAAGGAGAAGAGTAAACACACGCAGTGTGATGGCAGCTATTTGGACTTTGGTTTCACATATACAATCTGGAAAGATAAACGCCCACAGTATATTGTTTTTTTCGTTATTGACTGAAGGTTTAACGACGCTTGGCTATGACTCCCTTAATGTTCGCCTGTCGGTACTGGTATAAACCAGATTCCAGATGTTCGCTGATTAGCCAAGGGCAGCTGTCTTTTGGCGTATACGTGATATTTTTATCCCACTACTATTATGTCTGTTATGCAGTCAGTTTTTTTATTGAAAGTTTAACGACTACCGTAAGCAACTCTAACTCAATGGGTTATAAGCAGTCGCCCGCCCCTAATTTATCGTCACTGGTTCCAGGGAAGGGAGAGAGCCAGTGCCGTAAGACAAACACAGGATCCATGCCTCACCGGGATTCGAAGCCGAACCTCTCTCGGACGAATGGTCATAAGCCAGCACTTGGACCACTGCGCCACCGGGGCGGCAGTATATTGTTTGCCTCAAAGTAATGGCAGCTGAAAGTATGAATCCAAATAAACTAAAACGCCACTTAGAAATTATTAATTTCCATTATTGTGGTGTCTATATTCATTAAAATTGTTCATTATTACGAATGCATTTCTATAAAATATACATATTTAAATACTTTTCAATTTCGTAATATTTTTTTTCCGAAAATGTTACCGTATTAGGGAAGGCACATGAAAAATGTTACAAGGGAGGCTTGAGATACAAAAGGTTTGGAAACTTCTGCTCGTTTCTTTGGTTTACAAAATCATTTGACAAAAAAAAAAAAAAAATAAGTAAACGAATGCATCTATGACATTGAAAACTGATACAGTAAGAATTTGTACGCTTCTGTACATTCGTCTGAGATGGGTCCGAATTCGAGCCGAGTGAGGATGGGATGTTGTGTTTGTCTTATACCAATAAAGCGATTTTTAAAAGCTTTCACCTTTCCCTGGAACCAGTGGCCCTAAATTAGGGATGGGCGTCGATTTATAGCACATAAATTTGCTCTCAGTGGTTAACCCCCTCCTTCCATATAATTTGTACTACCGATATAAGAAATATTGCGTATTCATCTTAATTTATAGAAGTGAGCCAGAATACGAACTTTTTGAATATTCCTTGTAAACGTCGAAAAGAAATTATTCTAAGAAATACAATTATTTTCATCACAAGAAATCCGAAGCAGTGCAGTTATAACTGTTTATGAAATATTTTGTAAATATTTAATTAAAATATACCCCGTTTTGTCGGGTTAGGGTGGAAGATGACCTTTAAATCACAAACTTGCAATCTCCAACGGGAGAAGGTATGTTGCAAATTATACTTATGATTTACAGTGTTTATTTGAAATTATACTCTGCAAGGTATCCACTGGAAAATAAAACCAGCTCATATTCCGTAGAGAATTCTCTCTCGGTAAGTGGAACCTAACAGTAGCGTGCTGGGCGGCTGTATCGAACAATGAGGTTCTGCAATTGCAGATGCAATTTTCCCATTTTACGCGGGCGCCCATGACGTTAACTAATTAAAGCGTTTCTGTATACGTAACTTCCCCAATACAGCAGAAAACGCAACTATTTGTGAATCCCGTTTGCAGTAACTACGGAAAGCCTTCAAAATGCATGTGAGGAGATATATCAAAATAGGATTCCGTTGACACGACGCATATTGCGCGCAAAGTTCAGCGATGAAGCTTCCTTAGTGACAGTTGCTAATATTTGTTCCATTATATTAAATGCGATAAGAAAACCACTATTTTTTTTTTCCATTATGCATAGATAACTATCTTTTTCGGTAAATAAATTTTCTTAGCTTTTGAATTGTGTAGATGTGGTGCTGTTGATTGAATGATCGATCTTATGCACAACAGGGCGTTGAGAGGAATGCAGACGGTTGCATTTACTGTGGAGTTTTGACTACAGGAAATTACCGGGATAAATTCCCCGTTTCGTGCATGGTCTCTTGGCTCTGATTAATTAGAAGGTTCCGAATCCTCCTCAGTTTGTCTGTTGCGGCGGAAAGCACTGCTGATGCGTGAATAACATGTTCACTACTATTGACTAGGCAATTATGAGTTAAGTGCATGAGAACTGTTGTTTAAGCCCCCTTTGTTTTGCTGGTAACAGTCATTTTTTAAAATACCCCTCAGAGCTTCTGAGTATGATCCAGGAATTTACGGACAAGTCCAAAGAAATTATATTAAACATGAACTTACGGAAAACAAAACTAATATGCAATGCTTTTACAAAAGATGGAGATTTAATTTTTTATGGAGCAAATTTAGAAACATCTGCCTTGGACAATAGATAACCCAGCGAGGACCACGTCAACGAAGAAATTAATATATTTATATAAAATATAATGTTTGTTCTCCATGAGCTCTAAAACCCTTTCACAGATCAGCACCAAATTTTGCATAATTACTCTCTAGGACCCTGCGGAAGATATCGGCTACAACGAAACCTAAACATTCCATTTCCTCCCCACTATTTCATCCCCTTGGTACTTTGTGCTTTAAACCCTTTGACTGATCTGGACCAAATTTTGCATACTTACTCTCTCTAGGACCCTGCAGAAAAATACAGCAGAAAACGCAACTATTTGTGAATCCCGTTTGTGAAACAGTGAAACCTACTCCCTCCGCCTGATTTCATTCCCTTGACACTTTTTGATAATTTGTGTTTAGTGCATGAAGGCGCGCCAGTTAATTTTAAGATATTATATTTTAATAAAATTGCTGCAATAAAGAAAAAAATGGGATTTGTCTAACAACTAAGTGAATTTCAGTTATTACGTATATGCTTCTATGCGTTTTAAGTAATTTTAATTTAAATCGAAAGAGCGAAAATCTATAGGACAAATCAATTCCAAATCCAAGAAAGTGAAATTATTAAGAGAAGCTGTGAACCCACAACAGCGTGAAATCCGGAATGCGCCCAAAAAAGAGAAAATCTATTGGACAAATCAATCCCAAATCAAAGAAAGTAAAATTATTAGGAGAAGCTGTCAACCCACAACAATGTGAAATCCAGAATCCGCCCCCCAAAAAGGAAAATCTATTGGAAAAATTAATCCCCATCCAAAAACAATTTCGAAAAGCGCTGGCCCAGAAAATTATTCGTGCATTTTTATTAAAGCAACACCGGGTACCTCCGCTAGTACGCGTATAAAACTTGACTGAAGTACATTTGGGGGAAAGCGTACAATTTTCAAGAACAGTTTATTATTATGTTTTAAAGAAAGAGTTTTTAATCAGTGCATCTTTCCAATTCTTACTTATAGATCAGACACATGGACCTTAACCAACATAGGCACACAGATACTGTGGATAACTGTGTAACCAAGAAGGACAGAAAATCACGGATCAGGAAAATGACAAGAGTGGATGATCTCAAACAAATACAGTCTCTCAAGTGGGAATGGGAGGGACAATGGTAGAATAAATGACCCCCACTGGGCAACTTAAATTCTGGACTGGATATCAAGGGATAAAAAAAACACCCAGAAGACCACGTGGTAGATAGTTGGGTCAAATAGACTTGGTGAGACTTTCACCCAGCAGTGGACTGAAATTGGTTGATGAGAACATGCAGATTAGCCACGCAACTATTCTTACATTGGTAAGTGGGAAGCATATACACTATATTGGCAAACGTGAACGGACACCTAGAACAGAAACACAACATAGCATTTATAGACATACATTAGCACGGCATGGGTCCACTTTTGGCCTAAATGCATGCACTGACCCTTCGAGACATGCTTTCTACAAGGTTTTGGAACACAGCAATCGGTACGCGCTTCCATTCAGTACAAAATGCTGCCGCTTACTGTTGCTTAGTAACAGGCCTTGGTTCCAAACTTCTTATGCGGCGCTCTAATTCATCCCTTAGGTGCTCTATGAGATTAAGATCAGGGCTCTGTGTTGGCCAGTCCACACACGATACGGAATTATCGACAAACCACGCCTTAACAATCCTTGCTTTATTACTCGGTGTATTATCCTACTAGTACCAACAAGGTTCGGTTCTATAGTATTGCCACAGAGCTGGTAGAGCATAACTGTTCAGAATATCGAGGTAAACGTGCTGGTTAACAGGTTTGTCCACGATGGCCGGGACCATACTACGAAAAACAAACCCCACACGAGTACACTGCAATTTCCAAACATGACCGAAGGAACAGTACACTGTGGTAAAGAGCGTTCCGCCGGCTGCCGCCGTACCCACACATCAGACTGATGGATCGTGTATCTGGATTCATCAGTCCCTAGGACCCGTTTCAATTGATCTACAGTCCACGACAAATGTTCTTTACACCATGCTAAACGACGAGTAGCATTCCGAGTGGAGATGAAAGGCTTATGAGCAGCCGCATGACCACGGAAATCCATGGAATAAAGTTCTCTGCGAATGGTACGTGTACATACCGAGGTTCCAGCATTTTTACTCACCTGTACACTGAGGTCTTGTGCAGTACTCCGTCGATTAGCTGTAACGACTCACCTGAAGTTTCGACGTCCTCTCTCACTGATTTTCTTTGGTCTGTCGGTACGTTTTGCTACTTCAGGCACTCCATGTGTCTTCCACTTATTCAGTACATCCAAAACAATTGAATTGGATATGTTTAAATGTCCCTCGGTTTCTCTTACGGACAACCTAATATAACACCCAACAATCTTTCCTTTATCAAAGTCAGTTCTCTCCCGCCCCAACATTTTCACACGACCTCGCAGTGCGATATGATCGCGGTCTTTGGACTCTCAGTGTCATTTTTTTGTAGGACTTCCGTCCACAGGTAGTAGAGTTCAGGTCCCAGCCACCTACAGCGAGATCGCCTTTTGGGCAGGACACAGAAACGGAAGGAATGAGAGCAAGTCTAGCGACTTTGACAGAACAGTTTGTAGTGAGATTGGAGTACAGTAGATGGCGCCACCGTACAAGTACGATATTGCACATAGAGGGGTGAGAGAATTTCAGGTGGGGTATAGGAAAGGATACCCATTTAACCAGTGGGCCCAGCCTGGGGGCCGTCACTTAACGTGCTTGTCCGATGCACGGCGGATATTCAGCGATTGCTAGTAAATCACACCATCTCTGAAAGATCAGCCCAGGCTTGAACCTGGGGACCCAGCGTCGATAGTCTGAAACACTAACCACTAAGCCATCCGCGGCTCAATGATCGCGGTCAGCTGCAGGCTTGTTTTTATACCGTTTGCTGCTGTAACACGCATCTTAACAACGCAGATGGTCCGTTCATTTACTTTTGAAGGGGTGTTCGGTGACTTGTCAATATAGTGTATAGTCTGTGCCAATTAGAGCTGTACGTAAATTAAAAATGTAAGTACTTTCTCGGTGTTATCAAAGGTTTTTTCTCATAATACAGTAAAACCTCTCAATAGCAAACACCGTAGCTTCAACATTTTTCTGCTTGTGGGAGCTATAAGGAAGGTAGATTTCAGCGCCAACATAAGCTCTCAATAATAATAATAAAAAAAAAAAACTTCATGCTAAAGACGTACAGGGCTTTATCAAAATAACGGAAACACTTATTGTTTATGGAGAACTTTTTGTATAAGCTGTAGGCCTTCCTCGGGCTTTCAGAACAGAACAAATTCGACTTGGAGTAGACTTATACAAGTCATGAATACGATAATGGAAAACCATTCTTCCTGTAAAATATGTCCCAACCGTGCCATTGATGTTAGAGAGGGATAGTGTGATCTGACCTTTCACTCCAGATATTCCAGGAAGTGTTCAATAATATTGAGATCTGGAGATTGAGGTGGCCAGGGTAGCTGCTGTACCTCATCCTCTTTACATGTATCGTACAATGCAAGGCTGCATTACCTGCTTTATTAAACCACTTTTACTGAGAGCAATAAAATGACATGTATCTGATTCCAATGTGAATATCACACGAGGAATTATAATACAAAATTTACATTAATAACCCCAAGCGATTGTGTGCTAACTGAAAACTAATGTCGTCACTTCAGTTGAGACGATTAAAAATAGATCGCATAATGAGAAACACAGAGTTCGTTACATTTGTGCGTGTCTAAAAACAGTCTGCACTTTTACTAAAAGAATTCACGAATTTGGAAGTTTCCATTTCACAATTCAAATGTAGCCTTTCTAACCATCATGACCTTCCTCAATCAATTTTTCATGCAATGCTGGACAGTGAAAATCCACTCCAGGAAATATTTTTCAGAACGCTATGCAATGCAACGGTACACCGGCAGTCATATTTCCAGTAGTTTCTAACGGTAACATATACTGAAATAGCAACACGTATGCATATTGGCCAGAAGCCCACGCCTCTGACCACTCAGTCACCAGGTCGTTCTGTTCGATAGAATTTCTTTTGGCAGTGCATCATTGTGATCTTTTAGGCGCAACGCAAAGGATTTATTGCCAAATAATGTTTCACAGCCAAAATTATCTTTGTTCACGAGTCAAAGCTATCTTCCTTGATCAACAGGCAGCACTATTCTTCGATACACTGCAGCAACACAAGCCTTTTTTCCCCTGGTTGGTGGATGCCTAACAGCATGAAGTAACGCTTCACAGTCAAGATTAATCAGCTCCTTCACTGTCGCCATTGAAGACTCGCGCAGGTAGCTGACTGACATTGAGAATGTGAGTTAGAATTTAAAATGAACACCTATGAACATGTGCTTAACGCTTCATGAAGGAAACGTTACATAAAACATTATAACTCATTCTTTCATAAATCCTCAGTGTAATACCTTACATGCTTGTCCTGCATTTTTTAACAGTGGCATTCTTTTCATCTCTTTTAAATACAGTTCTACTTATGATGTTGAGTTAAGAATTAGCCTTTTGTTTATTTCTGGGTTTAAATAAACATCATGAGCACCTAGGAAGGCTGTATGCAGTCGCCTGTCCCAACTGTGGGACCGCTGGTTTTGAGGAGGAGGAATCCAAACCCGGATCCATCTCAGACGATATGGCCAGAAGCTAGCGCCTCAGACCACTCGTCCATCGGGTTAGCAGAATTAATTTCAATGAGTCGCCTTTGATTAGGTGCATAACTCGCACTGCTACTTATTGTATTTACCTCGTTTGTTGGACAAAGGGTTTATCTGTTAATGGGAGCAAAAATTATTTGTAAACAAGTTAGTAAACTCATGCAATGCATTGTGATACGCTTTCCAACATACCAGAGAGCATTGCTCAAGTTATGAGAATAATGGCTGTGGAATAAATCTCGCTCCTGTGTCCTGACCCTTGACCCCATTTCGATGATATTCAACAGAACCGGTTCGCAATAGAAGTATTTTTAGTCACGTTATGAGGATAATGGCTGTGGAATAAATCTCGCTCCTGTGGCCTGACCTTTGACCCCATTTCGATGGTATTAAACAGAATTGGTACAGTATACCACCGGAAAAACATACTAAAGTTTTGTCACAATAGAAGTACTTTTACGTAAAGTATGACGCAAAAGAGCAATGGAATGGATCTCGCTCCTATGCCCTGACCTTTGATCCTAGTTCACCCATTTCCAATAGGGTTCGTCCCTAGGTGGTCCACTACCACATACTAAAATTTGATCGAAATCGAACCATTTTTACGCACGTTATGATGCATAAGGGCAATGAAATGCATTCTGTTTCTAAGTCCTGACCTTTGACCCCACCTCACCCATTTTCAATAGGGTTCATTCCCAGGTGGTCCCCTACAATATACTTCAATTTCATCGAAATCAAACCATATTTACGCAAGTTATGACGCATAAGGGCAATGAATGGATCCTGCTCCTATGCCGTGACCTTTGATCCCATTCCGTCCATTTTCAATAGGGTTCGTTCCCAGGTGGTCCCCTACCATATACTACAATTTCATCGAAATCGAACCATTTTTACGCGAGTTGTCGGGCCGACAGACGGACGGAAAGAGCTGTAGCCTATATGCTTCTTCAACCTACGGTTGGAAAGCGTAAACAACTATAAGTAGTATTACGTGATATTTAACACGCGATTATACGCTGTTTTGCTTCCTGCTTACATCCCTTAATATTGTGTTCCAAACCATTGGTAGTTTAATACAGATGGCATCACTGCATGCCAGAGTGAATTTCGATGTTTCTTTAATGGCTGACACTTTGACTGGCTGCAACGAATTAACTGAAATCAGCTCGGACGAACATACTCGCTGTCAAAAAATGATCCGAACACCGCTCGAACGAGTGAATCTACGCATTAGAAAGCGTTGGTGTTTCCTTAGCTTTGTTATTCAAAGAGGCCATTTAAAGGGATGATTGACACTAATGCTTTCTGAGTGATTACTTGTCAAATGGACTACAACGATCGTAACTAACTTAAGAAAGGAGGCAACAGACGTTTGAGTCACTTGTTTCTATCCAGTGGCATGATATCTGTGTCAGAGTTGGAAACAGGTCAAATATTTTTGACCAGGACCTGACCTGGGCGTCACATCATCGGACCTGACCCGGATAAATCTGCTTTGGGTTTTAAATTGTAATCCCAATTTATAAGTATTATACATAATCACATACACAGGGTTACAGTGAAAGTCCTTGACCAGGCCAATATCTCACGTACTATGGCAGTTAGCGATTTACTTCTTGTGAAGTTGTATAGGAAACCCCCTATGGCGTACACAATAACACCAAAAGGGATCCAATCGCCCCCTTTTTGCAGATAGAGAAAAAACTGAATTGCAAGCATGTTCGGCGAGGCAAAAATAGTACATAAATATTTTTTCCCATAACAAAAGATGAAAGGGGACTTGGAATGTGGCACCAAGAAAATCACAACATCCGGAAACAAAAACAGAGTATTTAGACAAGAACTTATTACTTAGAACTTATTTAAACGGGTAAGTTCTAAATAAATGAAAGCACAAAGGAAAAGTTTTCCTACCAACCTTATCAACAGTTCTTGTTCTGAAATAAAACGCAGTTCCTTGGCATATTCAATATTTGATGCCCAATACAGTAAAAAATACACTGGGATAAGGAGAAACAGCATAAAGTGGCGAAACACTCATCCAATTGGAAAACTGTAAGCACATTTAAGTGACTTGCGTACGTGGCAAAGCTTTCGACTTCTTGTCAGTGGTTCACGAAGTGTTGGCATACCGACCACGCATATCAATTTTGTATTCCGACGACGGAGCAGAAAGCACGACATTTGAAATCCATACAAATATGCTTCCGACACAGCGACTCAGATAGCTTTCCTCTTTTTTCGCATTTGGAGAGACCCCTTCCATCTTTTGTTATGGGACAAAAACATTTATGTACTATTTTTGCCTCGCAGCACAAGTTTGTAAATGACTTTTTTGCGCTATGTGCAAAGGGGGCGCGATAGCCCCTCAACAACCCCCTTCCCCCAAGGGGCGAGGGGATCATTCGTGGTGTTATTGTGTGCGTCATAGAGGGTTTCTTATACAACCTCACAAGAAGTAAATTGCTAACTGCCATAGTTCGTGAGATATTGGCCTGATCACGGACTTTCCTTGTAACCATAGTTCGTGAGATATTGGCCTGATCAAGGACTTTCCTTGTAACCATAGTTCGTGAGATATTGGCCTGATCACGGACTTTCCTTGTAACCATAGTTCGTGAGATATTGGCCTGATCAAGGACTTTCCTTGTAACTATAGTTCGTGAGATATTGGCCTGATCACGGACTTTCCTTGTAACCATAGTTCGTGAGATATTGGCCTGATCACAGACCTTCCTTGTAACCATAGTTCGTGAGATATTGGCCTGATCACGGACTTTCCTTGTAACCATAGTTCGTGAGATATTGGCCTGATCAAGGACTTTCCTTGTAACTATAGTTCGTGAGATATTGGCCTGATCACGGACTTTCCTTGTAACCATAGTTCGTGAGATATTGGCCTGATCACAGACCTTCCTTGTAACCATAGTTCGTGAGATATTGGCCTGATCAAGGACTTTCCTTGTAACCATAGTTCGTGAGATATTGGCCTGATCACGGACTTTCCTTGTAACCATAGTTCGTGAGATATTGGCCTGATCACGGACTTTCCTTGTAACCATAGTTCGTGAGATATTGGCCTGATCACGGACTTTCCTTGTAACCATAGTTCGTGAGATATTGGCCTGATCACGGACTTTCCTTGTAACCATAGTTCGTGAGATATTGGCCTGATCAAGGACTTTCCTTGTAACCATAGTTCGTGAGATATTCGCCTGATCACAGACTATCCTTGTAACCATAGTTCGTGAGATATTGGCCTGATCAAGGACTTTCCTTGTAACCATAGTTCGTGAGATATTGGCCTGATCACGGACTTTCCTTGTAACCATAGTTCGTGAGATATTGGCCTGATCACGGACTTTCCTTGTAACCATAGTTCGTGAGATATTGGCCTGATCAAGGACTTTCCTTGTAACCATAGTTCGTGAGATATTCGCCTGATCACAGACTTTCCTTGTAACCATAGTTCGTGAGATATTGGCCTGATCAAGGACTTTCATTGTAACCATAGTTCGTGAGATATTGGCCTGATCACGGACTTTCCTTGTAACCATAGTTCGTGAGATATTGGCCTGATCACGGACTTTCCTTGTAACCATAGTTCGTGATATATTGGCCTGATCAAGGACTTTCCTTGTAACCATAGTTCGTGAGATATTGGCCTGATCACGGACTTTCCTTGTAACCATAGTTCGTGAGATATTGGCCTGATCACGGACTTTCCTTGTAACCATAGTTCGTGAGATATTGGCCTGATCACGGACTTTCCTTGTAACCATAGTTCGTGAGATATTCGCCTGATCACAGACTTTCCTTGTAACCATAGTTCGTGAGATATTGGCCTGATCAAGGACTTTCCTTGTAACCATAGTTCGTGAGATATTGGCCTGATCACGGACTTTCCTTGTAACCATAGTTCGTGAGATATTGGCCTGATCAAGGACTTTCCTTGTAACCATAGTTCGTGAGATATTCGCCTGATCACAGACTTTCCTTGTAACCATAGTTCGTGAGATATTGGCCTGATCAAGGACTTTCCTTGTAACCATAGTTCGTGAGATATTGGCCTGATCACGGACTTTCCTTGTAACCATAGTTCGTGAGATATTGGCCTGATCAAGGACTTTCCTTGTAACCATAGTTCGTGAGATATTGGCCTGATCACGGACTTTCCTTGTAACCATAGTTCGTGAGATATTGGTCTGATCACGGACTTTCCTTGTAACCATAGTTCGTGAGATATTGGCCTGATCAAGGACTTTCCTTGTAACCATAGTTCGTGAGATATTCGCCTGATCACAGACTTTCCTTGTAACCATAGTTCGTGAGATATTGGCCTGACTGGACTTTCCTTGTAACCATAGTTCGTGAGATATTGGCCTGATCACGGACTTTCCTTGTAACCATAGTTCGTGAGATAGCCTGACTTTCCTTGTAACCATAGTTCGTGAGATACATCAAGGACTTTCCTTGTAACCATAGTTCGTGAGATATTGGCCTGATCACGGACTTTCCTTGTAACCATAGTTCGTGAGATATTGGCCTGATCAAGGACTTTCTTGTAACCCTGTATACACAGGGCGTTCAAAAAGTCTCTCCGCAGTGGGTATCGTGGGTATCGTAGGTTAAAAAGAAATCATATAAATATATTACGGAAACATAATTTACTCATTCACTTACAGAAAGTGTTGAAACTGTCGTTCTTCACATAACCTAACTGTTTTACACATGTTTTCAAACACATGTGCAAGAGTCAAAAAGTCCCTACGCAGTAATGTTAAGGCTGTTCCACTTAATTTTGAGGGAGCTACGGTCAAAATGTTTGGATTAAGTAAATTATATGTTTAATTTCAGTTTTTGCTGTTTTCTTGGTAACATACTAAGCTTCAGAATAAGTTTCACAGAAACACCAATTTTCACCAGCTTCTGATGAGTTGAAAGGTTTCCAAAATGTGGATGTTGATTTCATCATTGTCCCTCAGAAGGAATGAACACTCACGAAATCAACATTCGCATTTCGGAAACTTTCAACTCATCACAAGCTTGTGAAAATTGGTGTTGCTCTGAAACTTATTCTGGTTTCTTAATGAGACGAAACAAATTCCAGCATTGAGTCTTCCCTTTTTGTTTTCAACAAGAACGTATTTGTTGGCCTCGACGCCTTTTTCAATTTCCTTAATCTTAAATGCATCCATATTAACAAATTAAGACATTAATTCCGACACGACATGCAATGGAACGGGATGTTAGCACGTCAAACAAAAACCTCTGGATGCTCAATGCAAAAGATGCAATGGGGAAAGTAACTCTCCTTCTTACAATGTGACACGCGAGGGTGTGAGAGAATGAATCACCAGAGAAGCAGGCAACAGGTGTTTTCTTGCTCCCGGCAATCGCATTGAAAACAAACACGAAGGAAGTATCGTTTTACAATGTGGTGTCATCGGTCAGGGGAAATCTTTGATTTAAGAAAGAGACGGCAACATTTTTGTATGACAAATAATTTTTCATTCCTCTGGCACCAACATAGACCACAAAATTCCATACTATGAATTTCTCTTTGAATTATGTTTTTATTTTCAAAAATAAAACGTAAATAAAACCGGGTCGAAATCGGGTCAGAAACAACTTGACCCGACCCGTTTCACCCGCAAGAAATTGTCTTCCTGTTGACCTGTGGCCCGTTTCCACTTCCGGTCCGAGTCAGAGGAGCGAACCCTTTCTCATCACTCCTTAGGTCAGGAGTGACCAACCCCGTCACGCGTGCCACTTGTGGCACACGGAAGCTTTCTAAGCAGCACGCCCGCGCAGAGTCATTTTCTGTAATTTTAATAATTTATTAAACAATTCAGCATTTGTGATGGACATCCTGGGCCATCTTAACTTAAATCCGCATTTGCAAGGTAAAAACAATTTTTTCTCAGTGCTATTCAACTCAGTTGAGGCATTTAAGAGCAAAACTTGTTCTTCTTGGAATGAATCTTTCTCTGCATGATCTCGTATATTTTCCTCGAATGAAGCAAATTTCACAAACTGAGTTCGGTGAGATTTGAAACATTTCTAAATATCAGAAACATAAAATCAGGTTTTCAGACTTCCGAAACGAAAAACAAAATCTTCTCCTTTTCACAAACCCCTTCTCCTTTTCTATAGAGAAATGCATTCACTATCCTATTGATGTACAGACTGATACTTTGGAGCGTCAGAATAACACTGCAATTCACAGCAAGTTCAAGAAGGTGCTTAGAAATCAAACCAGGAGGGAATGTGTTGCCACTCTCTGGAAATATCCCCCGCTCCTCTCAGTTTCCTGCACTACGAGACATGGTCCTGCGATATTGTTGCAAGTTCGGGTCGAAAATATGGGAAAATACTTTTCCTACCATGAACTTGGTGAAAGATAAGTACCGTTCAGCAGCACAAAAATCTGTTGGTTCTTGCTACTTCATTTCTGAATCCCAACATTGAAGAACTTGCGAAGAGGAAAGACATCCAAAAGACTCACTAAGAACTAAGCCTGGTTTGTTTCATCTGAATGGCAATCATACAACTTTGGAATATGATGTTTCTTTCTTTGCAAGTAATTTGTGATTTTAATATACTAGTAAACTAAAAATTCTTGAATGATTATGTTATTAGTGTTATGTTACAGTAAATAGTATTGGTTTAACATTATTTCTTTTCTTGAGTACTATTTTAGTTGACGTATACAGGAATACATAGTTTTTACATCCTTTCTGGCAACCGTGGAAGGGGGTAAGCTTAAGGTGGAGTGGCACGTTCAAGATTATTTACATCAAAAGTGGCACGTGGTGAGCCGAGGGTTGGCCACCCCTGTCTTAGGTTATGAAACGGAGAATAAAGGACTAGAACGGAAAGTTTGTGACGTACCTGCCAGCAGGACGCACACGACATAAAGGCAGAGCAGTCAGAACGAACGTCCGCGTAGCTCAATTGGTAGAGCGACTTATTCCGGAATGAGGAGACCCGGGTTCGAGCCCCGGCGTGGACAAAAATAACGGAGAAATTTACTTCGTTATAATGGCGCCTGAACTTTCCGGATGACCCGGCCGTTCAAATTCTCGCAATGGTGTGAT
Source organism: Macrothele yani (assembly GCA_039090855.1). Classification (NCBI taxonomy): domain Eukaryota; kingdom Metazoa; phylum Arthropoda; class Arachnida; order Araneae; family Macrothelidae; genus Macrothele; species Macrothele yani. The sequence goes on from CM077004.1 coordinate 133,432,757, forward strand.
GTTATTTCCACACCGCGAGATAGGAAAAATCAGAGAATCCCTTCTCCAGTGCTTCGAAAGATATATGTGTGTGACGTTGCATTCCACACACTAGATTGACTGGGAGTTCTCAAGTGCACGTTCTACAGTGGATGGCTGCCTGCAACGATTCATGGTCATGGCTGACCCGTGGGCCATGCCCCCGGCCCTCTTTGGGGGAGGGGAGATGTGACGTACATGCCAGCAGGACGCAAACAACATAAAGGCAGATAGCAGTCAGAACGAACGTCCGCGTAGCTCATTTGGTAGAGTGACTTATTTTGGAATGAGGGGATCCGGGTTAGAGCCCCAGCGTGGACAAAAATGACGGAGAAATTTACTTCGTTATACGTTTATCAGTGACAGGTTCATTGCCGGTATTGCTGAGATGAGAGTGGGGAAAGGAAAGTTTTGTACCTAGCCGCTATATGAACACTTATTCTGGGGAACGCAGAAAATTTAAACCTTGCAGCTATATGAACATTTTTACTTTGGGGAGCGCAGAAAATTCAAACCTAGCCACTATATCAACATTTTTATTCCTGGGAACGCAGAAAATTTAAACTTTGCCGCTATATGAACATTTTTATTTTGGGGAGCGCAGAAAATTTAAACCTAGTCGCTATATGAACATTTTTGTTTTCGGGAGCGCAGAAAATTTAAACCTAGCCTCTACATGAACATTTTTATTTGGGGAGCGCAGGAAATTTAAACCTAACCGCTATATCAACATTTTTGTTTTGGGAAGCGCAGAAAATTTAAACGTAGCCGCTATATCAACATTTTTATTTTGGGAAGCGCAGAAAATTTAAACCAAGCCTCTATATGAACATTTTTATTTTGCGGAGCTCAGAAAATTTAAACCTGGTCGCTATGTGGACATTTTTATTTTGGGGATCGCAAAAAATCTAAACCCAGCCGCTATGTGAACATTTTTATATTGGGGAGCGCATAAAATTTAAACCTGGCCGTTATAATAACATTGGGGGGGGGGGAGAGCAGAAAATTTAAACCTAGCCCCTATATGAAAATTGTTATTTTGGGGCTAAATGAAAAATATATTTGAGGAGCGCAGAAAATTTAGCCGCTAAATGAAAATATATTTGAGGAGCACATGAATCTAGCCGCTAAATGAAAATATATTTGAGGAGCGCAGGAATCTAGCCGCTAAATGAAAATATATTTGAGGAGCGCAGGAATCTATCCGCTAAATGAAAATATATTTGAGGAGCGCAGGAATCTAGCCGCTAAATGAAAATATATTTGAGGAGCGCAGGAATCTAGCCGCTAAATGAAAATATATTTGAGGAGCGCAGAAAATTTAAATCTAGCCGCTTGGGCACGATTTGGTTCAGTTACACTGGGCGCTAAAGCTCGTGTAAAAAAAATATTTTACATTATCCAGTAATACGACTGTCATTTGTATGATGACTTGAAGCTGCCTTGATGCGTACCATAGATAAAAGATCAACAAAGCTATCCTCTTGGAAATGAAACTCAACCTGAAATTATTACGAGGAAGTTTTTCGTCGCAACCTCTCTTGTTGAAAGAAACCAGGAAATGCAAAATTTGATTTACAGTGAGAAGACGCCAAAGAGGCATGAAATAATACGGTCAACTGTATAATAGCTTAGCGTCCTGTTATACTGGCAGTAAAACAGTGTTCCGGAGTGCAATGCGTGTCTTGCGTAATAGACGAGGAGGTACCAGTTCGGTAAAGATGTTTCCATTCGTCGTAACCCCTCTCAATCAGGGACAAAGACGATAGTGGAGTGGTGAGACCATTTCGATAGATAGATAAGAACTATGTAATGGTTATTTGGTGAGTTCCTCATCTCAAAGACACCAGCCCTAACATGCTAGGAATTCCTCAAGTGCTCGTTCGGTGGAACATTTGATGGAGCCATGAACGAGAAACCCGCATGATCACCTCGGTCTGTTGAAGAGTAGGGTCAACGGATATTCTCTGGAGCGTTAAGGTCCCCGGCAATAATCCGTTGTCATGGAAACGAGAATCATTCAACAATCCTCCCCTCCCTGTTCTCTGTCGTAAACACGTGGACGTCTGCAACCCGGATGCAAACGGCTTTGTTCCGTTATTGGACTATAAATATTTCCAAGAAGAAAAGAGCGTCTTTGCGGAGAAAATATCAAAATAAAAAAAAAAAAAAAAAAGAAGATGCTAAAACTACAACATGTTTTCGAAAATACGAGAATCGGAAACTCGTGTAAACTGTTGTCTTGGTTTCCCAGTCAAATGTTTCAGGATGGAACTCTATCGTAAGTTCTATGGATTATTATTGACTAGCATAAATTTCTTCCTGTTTCTGAAGTTTCAGTTATTAAAGCCTTTAATTAATCATGCACTTCTTTTTGTATGTAAACAATAAGGCAATTCTCAGCCTTAAATTAATCATACACTTTTTGAAGATGTGAATCCGTTTATTGGTGTAAATATGACATGGATGGTAAGTCAGATAATATTCGAAAACTTGAAATTTCGTCGTCCTGATAGCGCCCGAGTATGCTAACCACTACACCACCCAAAATGACCAAGTTTCCCGATTAACTTGAATATAACCATCACAGGATTCGCTAGTCGAAGCAACCGGCATTCATGTTTAGCGAATCTAGAGGTTAAGAATTCTATCCCGTGTTTGTTCGGAGGAGCAGGTAAGTCATGAATGGAATACGCCAAAGGGGATTACGCCATACGAAACAAATTTTGAAGATGTGAATCCGTTTTTAGGTGTAAATATGACATGGGTGGAAAGTCAAATAATATTCGAAAATTCTATTATTATGTATTATCTAAATATACATATTTGACATGGATGAATGACTTACCATTCATGTCACATTTACACCAAAAAACGGATGATTTACATCTTCATAATTTGTTTCATACGGTGTAATCCTGTATTCTATTCATGATTATCATTCATTCATGACTAACCATGCACTTATTTATACGCGTATCAATATCTCATGGTAATACAACGTTTCTCACAAATATGCAAAGATTTCAAGTCAACCAAGGCTTCGCTGGTTATTGACCTAGCTTCATCAGAACGAATGGCACCTAAATATTCAAACTGTACATAATGTCATAAATGGTGTTTGTTCACAGTCACTGGTTTTGCTTAGTTGCTACCACGCGCTTGATAGAAATGGTGTGGATGCCATGTCGTTAACAAGTTGCGAAGAATTCTGATATACACTATATTGACAAAAGTCCCCGGATACCCCTTCAAAAGCAAATGAACGGATCCGCTGCATTGTTAAGATGCAAGGTACAGCTGCAAACGGTGTAAAAACAAGCCTGCAGCTGACGGCCGATCATATCGCACTGTGAGGTCGAGTGAAAACGTCGCGGAGGAAGAGAAACTTTGAGAAAGGAAAGATTGTTGGGTGTTATATAAGGTTGTCCATAAGAGAAAACGAGGGGCGTTTAAACATACTCAAGTAAACTGTTTTGGATGTACTGAATAAGTGGAAGACACATGGCGTGCCTGAAGCAACAAAACGTACCGGCAGATCAAAGAAAATCAGTGAAAAAGGACGTCGAAGCCTCAGGAGAGTCGTTCCAGCTAATCGACGGAATACTGCACAAGACCTCAGTGCACGTGTGAGTAAAAATGTTGAAATCTCGGTATGTACACGTACCATTCGCAGAGAACTTCATTCCATGGGTTACCGTAGTCATGCGGCTGCTCATAAGCCTTTCATCTCCACTCGAAATGCTACTCGTCGTTTAGCATGGTGAAAAGAACGTTCACGTGGACCGTAGATCAATGGAAACGGGTCCTATGGATTGATGAATCCAGATACACGATTAATCATTCTGATGGCCGTGTGTGAGTATGGCGGCAGCCGGGGTAACGCTATTTAACACAGTGTACTGTTCTTACGATCAACTTTGGAACTGGCAGTGTACTCGTGTGGGGATGTTTTTTGTGGTATGGTCTCGACCCAATGGTTATCGTGGACAAATCTGTTAACCAGCACGTCTACCTCGATAATCTGGACAACTATGCCCTACCAACTGTGTGGCAAAACTATGGAACCGAGACTTGTTGGTACCAACAGGATAATGCACCGAGCCATAAAAGCACGGACTGTTACGACGTGGTTTGACGGTAGTTCCGTATCATGTGAGGACTACTACTAAGCAACCGTTAGCGGCAGCATTATGTAATAAATGGAAACGCATACTAACCCCTGTGTTCCAAAACCTTGTCGAAAGCATGTCTCGAAGGGTCAGTGCATTCATTAAGGCCAAAGGTGGACCGACACCGTACTAATGTATGTCAATAAATGCTATGTTGTGTTTCTCTTATAGGCATCTGGTGACTTTTGTCAATATAGTGTATATGGAAAAGCTTCCAATATATCAAGTCTGGTGGTTAAATCTGGCTTATCAATTAGTTTTGCTTCTTCAAAGAAAAAATTATGGTCCTTTTAAATGGCCAACGTACCTAAACCAAATTATGCATAAAATATTCTGCGTTTCCAAAACAGAAATGTTCATACAGCAGCAAGGTATTACGAAAGCTAAAGAGAAACAATTTCTTCCCCTCTGTTATCTCAGCATTTCAGCAGTACCAACCATGAACCTGTCATCGGTGATAAGTGCTCCTTCTAGACTAAAGAAGGTCTGATGTGCTTGTCAGAAGGGCTAATGTGCTAGTCCCCCTAGCACAGACATCATGTCACTGGATTTAAACAATAGACTCAAATATTTTTAGGTTTGTAGCTGTTGTTATAGCTCTTTTACCGAGCTGTGAGTTAGAAAGGATTAGTGTCAATCATCAACCTAAATAAAGCAGTTTAAATAACAAGGCTAAGGAAAGAGCAACCCTTCCTGATGTCCAGTTCACTCGTTTCAGCTGCATTCTGCTCACTTCTTAGACAACGAATATATTTGCCCCAGCTGACTTCAGCGCATTTTGCTAACAATGAGTTAATTCATTCTAGCCTGTTAAAGGGTTATACACTGATCCTTTAAGATTTTGAACTCTTTCTTTTTTTATTCTACTTCATTTTGTTCAAAGGCTTTTTTAACGCAAATTTCTCTTTAAGCACCATCTTACTTTGCTGCTCCAACGCAGACTACGTTTTCTTTTTACCCCAGTATCAATTTTTTTGTGTCTTTGCAATCCTTTCCTGTTGAGCGTATGTTTCGACGAAAGCTTACGTGAGTCCTAGTGTTTTCTTTCTTTATCCTCTTGAAAATCATTTTCGTTTTAAACCCATATTTTTCCCGATCACTTTTTTGAGCAGGAGTCTTACCGGTCGCTTCCTTTTCTTCTCTAGAAGGTGAGTTTACGTTTTCTCTATTTTTCTCTTGAGCACAAATTTCAGCGTTCGGTTTGTTTATCTTGAATGCACATTTGTAAGTTTGAATCTTTGTCTCTCTCGAACTTTTTCTATCTTTTTATTGCTTTCTTGAATTCCTCTGAACATAGTTTAGCACGTACTAAATAAAAATTAGGACAAATTTTCACAGCAGCTCAACTTGTAACAGCATCAGTCCTAACCCAGGTAGCGTAGTCTTGTCATTTAACGTAGGTCCAACACTGGGCCACGTCTTTTAGGAATAGAAGACGGTGGCTCAGCATTGGGCCTGTGTCAAAGTGCAAAAGCCGTGCTACCTGGGAAGGAAACATGTTCTTAATGCAAGTTTTTTTAATCCTTTAACCGGCTGGTACGAATTAACTCGGGGTTAGCAAAATGTGCTGAAATAAGCTTGAACGAATATATTCGTTATTTAAGAAGTACGCTGAAAGAGGCTGAAAGGAGTGAACTGCGGATCAGAAAGCGTTACTGTTTTTATAACTCAAAGTAGTCATTTAGGGTTATGACTGACGCTGTTATTACCAGTTAAATGGGCTATCTGACGCTAACTTGTTTTTTTTTTTTTTTTTGATTGGAGGTTTAACGACCACCGTGAGCAACTCAATGGGCTATAAGCAGTCGCCCGTCCCTAATTTAGGGTCACTGGTTCCAGGGAAGGGAGAGAGCCAGTGCCGTAAGACAAACACAACATCCATGCCTGACCGGGATTCGAACCCGGACCCCTTACGGACGAATGATCAGAGGCCAGCGCCTTAGACCACTGCGCCACCGGGGCGGCCGCTAACTTGTTGACGTTAATTCTTTGAATTTTTCCTTCTAAAAAGGCTACAGTGACGAATGTAAAAAAGGAGATGTTTGATTCAATTCATTCTACATAGTGGCATGATGTGCGAGTTGGGGAAGGGAGGGAGGGAGCGGGGCTAACACTTTCCCATCATGCCTGGGGTCATGGACCAGAGGATAAATGCTAGAGGAAAGCTGTAGTCATTCATGAGAGGTCCGATAGTTGGTCAAATTGAAATCAAAGGTAAATAAGTGTTATGAGATAAGAGCTTTGCGCGCATTGTAGGAGCAGAACTATGTGCGATGAGCAAAACGATTTTTACTGGAAGTTGAGAGCAGTATTACATGTTGAGACATGTATTGTAAGAGCTATGTTGCGTAATTAATGATGCGATACGAAGACTATATTCTGATTACGTGGTATTATATGCTATGTGAGTAAAGATATTATTCAGCCGTGCAGTATTGTGGAGTTTACTCGTGTTGTTACGAAAGACATGTTTATTGAAATATAATTTATGGGCTGGCTGCTACAATTAAAATGAACCTGGATTTTGTAAGTACTGTGTTATAATTTCCCAGCAAAAACAGTCTTGCTGGGCCAGCACTGGGTCATTGCTGGCCAGCCAGCACTGCCAGCAACTGGAACAAATGTTGGACGCGGATGTCTGTTGCACACGGTCAGAGCTCGCCCAGCAACTCAGAGTAACACGGCAAGCCATTGCAAAGTGCCTGCATAAGCTTGGACGAATTCACAAGAAGGGCCATTGGGGGCCCCACCAACTCACAGCTGCAAACAAGTCTAGGCGCTACGATGTTGCTGTGTCTTGCTCTCCAGATTCAAGAAGAAGGATTTCCTCAACAAGATTTTGACCTGTGATCAGAAGTGGATCCTCTACGATAATCCTAAGCGGCGCAAATCGTGGGTTTATCCAGCTCAGCCTACCACCAGTACCGCCAAACCAAATATCCATGCCAGGAAGTTGTTGCTGTGCATATGGTGGGATCAGCGCGGTGTCGTACACTATGAGTTGCTCAAACCTGGTGAAACGGTCAATGCTGAGCGTTATTGTCAGCAACTCATTCGTGGAGGCGAAAATGCCATACACCGCCAAGAGCACAAGGTCGGTCCTGTTGCTTCAGGATAAGGCGCGTTCTCACACCGCGAAAACGACTTTAAACACGATCACCGACTTGGGATGGGAGATTTTGTCCCACCCGGCGTATTCTCCAGACTTCGCCCCGGTCGGATTATCACCTCTTTTGCTCCCTGCAACATCACCTGAGTGATACGCACTTCACTTCTGTCGAGGAGGTCCACACAAGTATTGATGACTTTATCAACTCGAAACAGCTCTCTTTTTTCCGCAGTGGCATTCGACAGCTCCGTGACCGATTGCTGAAATGTATCCAAGACGACGGGGATTATTTCACTGATTAGGTACGTATTCGATTTTGCTATAATTTGCTGTCAACGTGTCGTGCCTGTGGCCGAGAATTAAGTTGAACACCTTATAACGAAGTAAATTTCTCTGTCATTTCTGTCCACGCCAGGATTCGAACCCGGATCCCCATATTCCGGAATAAGTCACTCTACCAATTGAGCTACGCGGACGTTTTTTTTATTCTGATTCCTATCTGCCTTTATGTCGTGTGTGTCACATCTCCTGGTACGTTACAACCTAATATTTCTAAAGTCCATTAAACCCGTTTTTTCTATAGTATGCATATGCAGTTGAACTCTATTCTATCAACACCTTGGCTTTAACTTCAAATATTGAGTGATATTAATGAAGCCACAATGAATTAATGAGTAATCTCTTTCATCGGATAGTACGACACTCGTTTACAAGCGACGAAAATTTCGCGATTCCTTCGATGTCGCCATAACAGAGTTTCAATGTATTTGTAAATGCGAAAGTATCACAGAAGGCATATAGATATGTACAAGGGATGGACAACATAATGTGAACACCTGGGAAATAGGTGATGTGTGGTCATTAACAAGGTTTTGGACCACCATTTGCATTTAGTACATTTTGCAACCTTCCTGGAATAGATTCATATAGCTTTTGAATAGTCGCCAAGGAAATGCTGTACATGTCATCGATCAGAACATCAGCCAATTGCTTCAGAGATGTTAGAGGTGGGAATCTGCTTCTCACTCTGATCTCCAAAAGTACCTATAGTGGTTCGATGATATTCAAGTCAGGTGATTGAGCTGGCCAGGGCAGATGTTGAAGTTCATCTTGGTGCTTTCCTCAAATCAAGGCTGAACAGTTCTAGCCGTGTGTATGAGCCCATTATTATCTCGAAAAAAAGGCATTATTCTTGGGAAACAACATTCGACCACAGGATGTACTTAATCACCTAGAATGTCTAAGTACTTCGCTGGCAGTAACTAAACCATGCAGGGTGTAATAATTATGGGGACAGCTGAATGAACTCCATAAGTGTTTCGTGCTTGCGTTGTAGACTGGATGAATTACTGCCGTCTCAACACGCTATTACAAGGTAAGAACGCTTTGATGTAAAAGCACCATAGTTAAAAACTTTACATAAAATTTAAGATAAGAACTTTCGAATCCGCACTGGACTTATCAGGTGTGGGTCATATTATGCGAGCATTGGGTTAAATACATCGAAAGAGGGATATGACGTATATTGTCGTGAAGGGCATCCTCACTATTGGTGAATCACTGTGATACAATTCATAGCAATGTGATATCATTTGTTGTCAATTAATGTCAGACGTCCCGTAATCTGAAGACTCGCCTGATGGAGCAAAAATATGACATAAAAACCAGATCCACAAACACAGCAATGTCGCGTCTACTTCGTGAAGAAGAGTTTCAACCTTGGTGGGACGATACAACCATACCAACTACTCCAAAGTCAAAAAATCTTAACTCTCTTTACTGAAGGCTTGAAAATTTTTGCCCATCAGCAACAGTGTTGCCATGACGATTTCCCATGTGTCGTGTAAAATCCTTGGAAATATTTACTTCAGAGTGACTTACCAAAATTCTGACATTAATTGACAATAAATGCTATCACATTGCCATGAACTTTGTCACGGTGATTCACCAATAGTGCGGATGCCCTTCACGACAATATACGTCATATCCCTCTTTCGATGTATTTAACCCACTGCTCGCATAATATGACCCACACCTGATGATGAGTCCTATGCGGATTCGAAAGTTCTTATTTTAACTTGTATGTGAAGTTTTTAACTATGGTGTCTAAGTGTGCTTACCTTGTAATATCGTGTTGAGACCGCAGTAGTTCACCCAATCGACAGCTGAATACCAAGGTATGGCCGTCCAAATCACCACAGATCGACCACCATGTTTGACAGTTGGAACCAGACATTCCAAATTGTAACCTTCCTTGGGAGGTCTCCACTTCTGATCACAGGTCAAATGAATATTGGGAGGGCTGTCTTCGCAGATTCATTCATTCCTTACACTTGCGTAACAAAACACAATCAAAACAATTTGCCTTATTAAAAACTTATCTATTTTATGAACTAACTAGTCTTTACAATGGGTTTTCCTGTCATGCTAAATTATTTAACATTAAGAAGGGTCGATAAATCCATCGAGCTACACGCAGTCTGCTCTTATCTAAGATGGTTCTACTGGGAATGAGAAAGCCAATATTTATTTGGCCAAGGCATGAGACCATTTAACTCGAAAGCACAAATGTAACACGGTCTCCCTAAAGGCTAAGCTAATTAGCTGAGTCGAGGTGACAGGGTAAAGCGAGAGCTATTATTAATATGCCCTTCCCCCAGTGGCGTGCAGGAAAAGTCTAGGCCCCCCGCAAAAAATGCCTTCGAGACACTTTTGCGAAAATCCATTAGCTTTCACTTACTCAAAATTTCAACTTCCATATTATTAACTAGGTTTTACGGGCGTTTTGAATAAATCAAATTCTTTGGAACCTACGAGTATTTTTTCGTAAAAACAAAATTATTTCACTTTATTGCGTGAAACACAAATGTGTACGTTATAATTAAAATGATTGCCCTGGTTACCGATACAAATTACTACAAAATACTTAAGTCAATGATATCCTGCACAATTTATTAATTTAAAGAACCAAGGCCTGCTTTTTGAAATGCCTCACGATTGTACACACTAAACATGCAACTGCGGTGTGACGGTGTCTAATGAATTTTCCGATTTATACGAAATGTCACAACATAAATAAAGCACATAACTAAGTAACGATTAAGGACTGTAGCACAAAAAACGTAAAACTACTTAAATTGTTTACTCTGGAATATAAGAAACACACTTAACATAATGCCACAATGTTTTGCACATAGAAAAAAAATATTTTGACTCTGTTATAAAAAAAAATGACACAGCTCTCTGATTTTGAGCTCCTGCTAAGAACACCTTTTACTTCATTATACTCGGAAGGATGCATAGTTATGTGCAAACAACCGTAATGCCTTACCTTCATTGGTATAAAAATTTCGCTCATTGAACTGATTTTTTTTTCACATTCTCTTGTTAACATACCTGCCTAGAAACTATTGCAAGGGCTGTGAAACTTGAAGTCCCTTGCAACAGCGAGGGCTATTACGAGGGGACTCAAGTTCTTTTGAATAGTTGCTTCCCGTTATCCAGTTTTTATGAACTAAAGCAAAGAGAATTATTTCTAAAGATTTTACATATTTACTGAGAAAAAGCTTTTTTTCCTTTATACTTCATTCAAAGCTGCTTTAATTCTTGGCTATTTCTTTAACCAGTTTCACACGAAGTTTCCGCAAAAAATTTTGTAAAATCTTTTTGCTCAGGCAAGAGGATTTTTAAAGCAGGAGCAAAGTTCTAAACCTTTCAGTACATAAGGCCATCGGAGGCTCCCAAGCAGAATCTGCTTTCATCGCTGAACACGACAGATCGCCATTGCGTTCTCCAGTTCAGACGTCGGCGACACCACTGCATCCGTTCCTGACGGTGGGCTGGAGTCAGAGGTACACATGCCAGAGGCACACGTGCACGTAGTCCTGCATCCAGTAGACGGCTGCGGATTGTTCGCAGTCACCTCAGGTGCAACGGCAGGTAGGATTTGCGTCGCAGTGGATGTTCTGCTTGACAACGCCGCTCTTCTTCTGCGTCGATCGGTCAGCTCATAAGTCCGTCTGTGACTCCCGGTTCCACGTCTTCTCGTGTGGGAATGTTCCTCGGACCATCTACGCCACCATCGTACCACCAGCGATACTTCCCGTCCAATTCGCTCCGCAATACGACGATACGACCACCCGGCAGCGCGGAGTCCGACTAGACGACCTCGCTCAAAGTCCGATAACTGCTGAAATCGTACACGTCTTCCATGTCCAGGCATTGCAGCTTCTTCATGGTCTTCGCACGTGTCCGTACGCCGACGACTGATTACATTCACTTCGCCGTACTCCTTAAATACCACCGACGATAATTTGCATATTATGCCGAGCTGTGGCGTAAGCGCTAACCGGTTGGTGCCGAAATTAACATCACACCTACCTAAACTCGACCGTATTAACATATGAAAATTTCATGATCGTCCGCCAATTCCTTCTTGGTGTTCTTTTTTCACTTTCCGGCAGTGTACATACATTCAAGTACGACTGGTACATACTTACTGAAAAGCTTGCCCTCAGGCAAGAATGTCGACACCTGATACACCGCAACGGACAAAACAATGTATGATAGGTAAACAGCGAACATACGTTCCAGATGATGGATAGTGAAACAAGAAAGATGACACCGAATTTTTGGGTGTAATGAGCACGCGTCTTTTGAATCCGTTCTGACGCGAATTAAATTTATCAAAGCTATTCAAAATCAATGAAACCGGTATGGAAAACAGTAGTATCAGACCGAAGAAAGAAGTTTGTCAATCGGGTTTTTAAACCCCGCAGATATTGCTGTAAACGGAATCGTGAACTTACGCCCTCTGGTTGCAGACTTTTACGTTAAGAGAATTTCGAAATTATATGACAAACATTTCGCAGCGGAAACGCTCTCCAAAAAGGAAAGAACTTTTCAAATCTGACTCTTAGAAGCAGAGGTATTGACAAAAATAAGATACACATCTACGCTTCCTGGCGGAGAAACCGTGCATTATTTTAAGAAGAAAATATTCCGAAAAAGTTTATCGACGTAAATAGCATCGGTCCACAAACGATGTTTTTTTCAATCGAGATTTTAGGAACTCGCCCTCTGGTGGCCAAACCATTTTTTTTTTTTTTTTTTATCAAGAATTAGAAATTATATGCAAAATATTTCCGATCAAAAGCTGTATCCGGTGCAGAAAGAATTCTTCAAATCGGAGTTTTAGAAGTAGAGATATCGGGGGAAATGCGATTTAGTTTTACGCCTCCTAGCGGAAAATCTATGCGTTATTTAAAAAGGTGACTATACCTAAAATACTTTGCGATATAAAAGAAATTCAGTGGTAAAAGAATTTTTTCAATCGGATGTTTAGAAGCAAATATGCGGAATAAAATGTATTTTGAATTCGATATCATCTGAATTTATTTTGATGCATTTGAATTTTAGCGGCGAAATTGTACATCGTAAAAAAAAACAAACAACGAAATGAAGGATCATTCGCATATTTCAAGCTTCACAAGGCAAAACGAATTTTTTCATATCGGACTAATAGTTGCAGAGATATGGTGTCCACAGACGGACGGAGGAACAAACCGGTAACCTAAGCACGAGTTGTTGGTTTTTTTGTTGTTGTTTTTTTACAAAAGGCGTGTTCATGACATTTAAAACGGAGAAAATTTGAGTCACTAAGGATAGAAAGAAATTGAGTTGACAACGTTCCAAGCATGGTTCCAGGGAATGGAGAAAACCAGTGCTGTAAGAGACAAACACAACATCCATGTCTAACCGCGAATCAAACCCGGACCCTACTCGAAAGAATGGCCACAAGCCAGCCCTTAGACCACTGCGCCACAGGCGGGGAGTAGGGGGGGCAGCTTGCTAACTCCATATCATCAGTAATCTTTAGCTAAATATACTGGAAGTGTCTTAATGTTTGCTAGTCATAAAACGCATCATGATTTTTAAAAAGATGAAAGCATTCGGTGCGTTTCAGTTTCTTTTCAAAAATCATGAAGCAAACACTTTCTGTGTGTTCACAGATAGCGTGCTTGCTATCAAATTTTGAGAAAAGAAGCTGCATACGTGAAAGTCAGAAGTTTCTTTTTTCCAGAACTTTTTTTTTCTCAGTTCCTTGATGCAAAAACAAAAAGTAACAGTAGTCACTCGTCATGTTCGTATGGATTTTTCTTTCAACAGATAATGGACTTTGGGCAGAGGCGCACTTAGGATTTTGAAAAGGGAAGAAGCCCAGAGAGCATCGTCTTTTTGAGTTTAACGCACACAAGCGAATCGATTTTTTTCATCGCCCTTACAATACACAGATATTAACTAGCAAAATTATTTTCGACCGGACACACACCTAATGTTTCATACGGCATATTTGCTCGTGGATTAAACTGTAAAACATAAACCTTGTGAATTCAAGGAAAATATCTGAAAATAGCATGCAGCAAAGTTGCTGGTTGGTGTCTGTGTTTTAACGAAATTTCCGCTTTCAAAAGTTTCCGTTCCTAATTTCAGTATTTTGACAGATTTTTCCGTTGTTACTAATTCCGTTTACTTTAGAAAATTCGGCTTCGCGTTTTTATGCAGAAATTTTACAGAAACTTATATCTTGACTTTTCCAGCCCGAATATTTAGCTGAGACTCTTCGTGAGGCACGAAGAGAACGTATCCTATCCCTTTGTCACTATAGCTGATGGATATCGAACAGAGCTGAGACGTGTGAACCCGAAAGCCCGTAGCAGAGCCCGGGCCCGAATCGGGCTCGAGCTGTAAGAATATTTACTGCAGTTCGGGCTCGGGCTCTTAGAGAGAGAGAAAGAGCGAGATAATTTTTTTTTTTATATATAAATGTGATTTTATATGATTTAGCAAATGAGACACTTTATAGTTGGTAAAGAGAGTTCTTCGACAACTGGTTCTGGTTGGGGAGCAAGTATTCGAGACGCTATTTATTACAGACTTGGGTAGAAAATGCCATAGGCCGAGCATTAGTGTGTTTATGCAAAGAAGAAGTCACCAAGAATAGAAATGCAGTAGCTTCCTGCTAATTCTATTTAGCAACGTACATATTGCAGCGCATTATGGCGCGATAATAATCATTAGCATTATTAGAGCAACATACAATTGCAGGAGGAGGAGAGAGTGGAAGTGTGGAAAAGGAAATGTTTTTTTTTATTGATGGTTGAACAGGTTAGCCAGTTTTCGGGCTCGTTCGGGCCCGGGCTCTATCTTTCAATATAAAATTCGGGCTCGGGTGGGTTCGAGCTGATATACCACGGGCTCGGTCTTCGAAAATTGAGCCCAAACTCAGCTCTGATATCGAGTCACGTACATCTTTTAACGGCAGCGAAGCGAGCTACCCATTGATCCAGAAAGACGCTTAACACCTGTCCACGTACATGGTTAAAACGAAAAGGACTTTAATCACACGATGATGAAATGTATTCCGCTTTAAATGCAAGTTAGACTCTTTTTTTTTTTTTTTTTTTGTTGGAGTTTACTTTTTTCCTCCCAATTGGCTAGTATTTTTTTTTCAATAGGATAACTTATCACAAATTCATTTTCGTCGCGATTTTTCTAAGCAACAGAATGCTTTGCGCTAGAGATCTTTGTAAACTGAAAACTTTTAATTATGTTGAAGAAAAGGTGAAATGTCCTACTTTAGTATCATCAGTTCGTTTGGGAAATAATGGCCGATTTTCTGAGGTGCTACAATCAACTCGCCCTCAATGTTTGCAGACGAACCTGCTAGCAACGCCATTCGTACGAGTTCAAAGGCGACTCAGACACCACACACACGCCGTAATCGGTTGAGCTGCAGTCGTTGCTACTCGTGTGACAGGGATCTATACAACATGTTAGGAAGGAGTGAGTTGCGGGCGATTCTGCTTTAAGAGTTCAAATTGGGTCGTAATGCGGCACAAACCTACCGTAATGTGGTTGAGTCAGAGAGGAGGCAACATACGAACGTGCTGTTCGTCGTTGGTTAAAAACGTTTCGTTCCAGTGACACAAGCCTACAGTATGAGGAGGGCCGAGGACGACACTCGGTCACTGATAACGACGCTTTCAAGGCAAATATGGAGGCAAATCCTCGCGTCACAATCAAACTCGCCAAACAGTAAAATGTGACGGCGCCAACCATTCTGAACATCTCCACCAAATTGGTAAGGTCAAGAAGCTCGATACATGAGCCCCCACACGAACACACACAGCATCAGAAACAACAACGGTTTGAGATTTGCAGTAACTTTCTGCTTCGCAACGAAAAGAAGCCTCTACTTGATCGAAAAGAAGCCTCTACTTGACGTCAAAGAAGGTTTTGTTGACAGTGTGGTAGACTCTTTACGGTGTCATACACTATACAGGTTCTTGAATGTTGGTGAAAGCATTACCTCAATCATATACTGTGAAGAAATTGACCGAATGCACCAGAGTTGTGTTCTAAACAGCCATCTTTGGTGAACAAGAAGGGTCCTACCTTCCTCCATGATAATGCAAGACCACACGTGCCACAAATGACGAAACAGGAACTACACGACCTGAGGTTCGAAACTCTCCCACATTGAGCCTACTCATCTGACTTGGCGCCAACTGATTTCCACCTGTTCATGCATTGTACCAATTACCTCAAGATCAGGCCCTTCAGAAAGGTGTCACGTCAATTCGTCGCGTGCGTCAATTCGTCGACTACGTCAATTCGTCGACTACGTCAATTCGTCGACTGCGAAGATTCGTCGCGCGTCAGTTCGTCGACCACGACGATTCGTCGAGCGTCAATTTGTCGCGGACAAATTCGTCGACTACCTCAATTCGTCGACTACGTCAATTCGTCGCGTTTACAGATTTTGGTTACATACAAAACCAATGCAGGAAAACGTTAGATTTAAAATTTTCGTGAAATCTAGTTTTCATTTCAGAACCATCAAATTTGGTATCATGAAACTCTAACTTAGACGCTAGACGGTTTTTGGAAGGGGTTGGAGCCCGTGGGTCAGAGCCCCTCCCCTCATAAAAAATTTCGTAAAATCTACAGTTTTCATTTTAGAACCACAGAATTTGGTAAACTATCTCATGGTACTCTAACTTAGACGGTACACCGTTTTTGGAACGGGTCATAGCCCGGGGGTCAGAGCCCCCACATACAAAATTTTCTTAAAACTAGTTTTCAATTCAGAACCACCAATTCTGGTATACTATCTCATGGTATTCTAACTTAGACGCTAGACGATTTTTTGAAGGGGTTGCAGCCCGAGGGGTAAGGGCCCCCCTCATAAAAAAATTCGCAAAATCTACAATTTTCAATTTAGAACCACCTAATTTGGTATACTATCTCATGGTACTCTAACTTAGACGGTAGACCGTTTTTGGAAGGGGTTGGAGCCCGGGGGGTAAGAGCCCCCCGTCATAAAAAATGCCGTAAAATCTACAGTAATCAATTTAGAACCACCAAATTTGGTATACTATCTCATGGTACTCTAACTTAGACGGTAGACCGTTTTTGGAACGGGTCAAGGCCAGGGGGTCAGAGCCCCTCCCACATACGAAATTTTCTTAAAAACTACAGTTTTCAATTCAGAACCACCAAATCTGGTATACTATCTCATGATACTCTAACTTAGACGCTAGACAGTTTTTGGAATGGGTTGGAGCTCGCGGGGTAAGAGCTCCCCTTCTTCATAAAAAAGCCGTAAAATCTACAGTATTCAATTTCGAACCACCAAATTTGGTATACTATCTCATGGTACTCTAACGTAGACGGTAGACCGTTTTTGGAACGGGTCAAGGCGCGGGGGTCAGAGCCCCACCCCCATAATTTTTTTGTAAAATCTACAGTTTTCAATTTCAGAACCATTTAAGTATGGTATCATGAAACTCTAACTCAGACGCTAGACGCTTTTTGGAAGGGGTTAGAGCCCGGGGGTTAAAGCCCCCCCCCCTCATAAAAATGTTGTAAAATCTACAGTTTTCAATTTAGAACCACCAAATTTGGTATACTATCTCATGGTACTCTAACTTAGACGGTAGACCGTTTTTGGAAGGGGTTGCAGCCCGGAGGGTAAGGGCCCTCTTCATAAAAAAAATCGCAAAATCTAGTTTTCAATTCAGAACCACCAAATCTGGTATACTATCTCGTGGTATCTAACTTAGACTGTAGACGGTTTTGGGAAGCGGTTGGAGCCCGGGGGTTAGAGCCCCCCGCCCCCCTACAAAATTGCCGTAAAATCTAGTTTTCAATTTAGAACGACCAAATTTGGTGTCATGAAACTCTAACTTAGCGGAAGACCGTTTTTGTAACGGATCGGGGACCGGGAGGTCAGAACTCCCCCCCCCCCTACGGTACAAAATTATCGCAAAATCTACAGTTTTCAATTTAGAACCACCAAATTTGGTATACTATCTCATGGTACTCTAACTTAGACGGTAGACTGTTTTTTGGAACGGGTGTGGGCCCTGGGGTTTAGAACCCCCCCCCCGCAATACAAAATTTTCGTTAAATCTACAGTTTTCAATATAGAACCACCAAATTTGGTATACTATCTCATGGTACTCTAACTTAGACGGTAGATGGTTTTTGAAACAGGTCGAGCACAGGGTCAGAGCCCCCCTCCCACCATAAAAATTTTCGTAAAAACTACAGTTTTCAATTTTGAACCACCAAATTTGGTATACTATACCTCATGGTGCTCTAACTTAAACGGTAGACGGCTTTTTGGAACGGGTCAAGGTCCGGGGTGTAAGTGCCTCCACATACAAAATTATTTTTGACAAGTGGTCAGAAGCCAGCTCCTAGATCACTCCGCCGCCGTAGCGGCACACGTTGAAATGTATTTTTCATACGGCCCCAAACGCTCTTATGGACATACTAGATTGAACTGGACGCAAATAAATCATTAATATAATTTGTACTAGCAGGGATAGCAGTTATTTGCCAGGTACATATTACTATTTGTGGAATCACTAAGTTCAGCGGGTGAAAGTTAATGAATGAAAAAGATATTCCTGCAATTTTCCAGTAAACTTATTTTAAATTTTTTGATTTAGTTAATTTAATTTTGCGAAACAAAAAAGAAAGAAAAAGGAATTGGAATACTTACCTTCTAGAAGACATCTATAGAACTGCAGTACATCTGGCGTGTGCTTCTGTGAATCCCGCAACAAAGAAATGCAATGTACCTACGTGATGTCGATTGCGTTCGACTTCACATTGGCATTGATCATCGTTTTCTTACCGTTTTGAATTTTGAATATCTGGAACTCTCTATTTACATTACATTATATTTCTTTCTGATAAGCCGCTCGTTGGTAGTGAAAGATAAACTATATTGATTTGTGTTTTTAATACACCATTAAACGCATATTTTTGCACTTTATTGTTATCTACAGTCCCTAACTTAGACCGTAGGTTGGTTAGTTGGTTGGTTGATGGTTTATGGTGCAAGGCCCTCTAAGGGCCCAAAGAGCGCCTTAGAACGTAGATAGGGTATTCTTAAGAGTAAAAAACGGAACTTTTTACGAAAATTTTGTATGGGGCTACCTTGACCCGGGCCCCGACCCCTTCCAAAAACCGTCTACCGTCTAAGTTAGATAACCATGAGTAGTATACCAAATTTGGTTGTTCTAAATGGAAAACTGTAGATTTTACGAAATTTTTATGAGGAGAGGGGGGGGGCTCTCACCCCCCGGGTTCCAACATTTTCCAAAAATCGTCTAGCGTCTAAGTTAGAGTTTCATGATACTAAATTTGGTGGTTCTGAATTGAAAAGTGTAGTTTTTAAGAAAATGTTGTATGTGTGTGTGTGTGCTGGGTAGGGCTCTAACCCCCCGGAGCTTGACCCGTTCCAAAAACTGTCGACCGTCTAAGTTAAAGTACCATGAGATAGTATACTAAATTTGGTGGTTCTAATTTGAAACGTAGATTTTGCGATTTTTCATGAAAGGTTCCTTACCCCTTCATAAAAAAATCTGCAACCCCTTCCAAAATCGTCTAGCGTCTAAGTTAGAGTACCATGAGATGCTATACCAAATTTGGTGGCTCTAAATTGAAAACTGTAGACTTTACGAAATTTTTATGAGGGGGGCTCTGACCCCCGGGTCTTAACCCATTCCGAAAACGGTCTACCGTCTAAGTTAGAGTGCCATGAGATAGTATACCAAATTTGGTGGCTCTAAATTGAAAACTGTAGATTTTACGAAATTTTAATGAGGGGGGCGCTGACCCCCCGGGCTTCAACCCCTTCCAAAACCGTCTATCGTTTCAGAACCATCAAATTTGATGGTTCTGAAATAAAAACTGGATTTTACGAAAATTTTGAATGTATGTGGAGGGGGAAGGCTCAGACCCCCCGGGCCTTGATCCGTTCCAAAGACCGTCGACCGTCTAAGTTAGAGTACCATGAGATAGTATACCAAATTTGGTGGTTCTAAATTGAAAACTATATTTTGCTATTTTTTTTATGAAGTGCCATGAGATAGTATACCAAATTTTTAGAGTGCCATGAGATAGTATACCAAATTTTTAGAGTGCCATGAGATAGTATACCAAATGTTTAGAGTGCCATGAGATAGTATACCAAATTTTTAGAGTGCCATGAGATAGTATACCAAATTTTTAGAGTGCCATGAGATAGTATACCAAATTTGGTGATTCTAAATTGGAAACTGTAGATTTTACGATTTGTTTTATTCGGGGGGCTCTGACCCCTGGGCTCCAACCCCTTCCAAAAACCGTCTGGCGTCTAAGTTTGAGTTTCATGATAACATACATAATGGTTCTAAATTGAAAACTGTAGATTTTACAAAAAAAATTATGGAGGGGTGGCTCTGACCCCAGGGCCTTGACCCGTTCCAAAATAGGTCTACCGTCTAAGTTAGAGTACCATGAGATAGTATACCAAATTTGGTGGTTCTAAATTGAAAACTGTAGATTTTACGGCATTTTTATGGGGGAAGGCTCTTACCCGCCGGGCTCCAACCCCTTCCAAAAACCATCTAGCGTCTAAGTTAGTGTACCATGAGATAGTATACCAGAATTGGTTGTTCTGAATTGAAAACTGTAGATTTTAAGAGAATTTTGAATGCGGGGGCTCTCAACCCCCGAGCCTTTACCCGTTCCAAAAAACGGTCTGCCGTCTAAGTTAGAGTACCATGAGATAGTATACCAAATTTGGTGGCTCTAAATTGAAAACTGTAGATTTTGCGAATTGCGAATTGTTTGTATGAGTGGGGCCCTTACTCCCCGGGCTGCAACTCCTTCAAAAAATCGTCTAGCATCTAAGTTAAAGTACTATGAGATAGTATACCAGATTTGGTGGTTCTGAATTGAAAACTGTAGTTTTTAAGAAAATTTTGTATGTGGGAGGCTCTGACCCCTCGGGCCTTGACCCGTTCCAAAAACCGTCTACTGTCTAAGTTAGAGTACCATGAGATAGTATACCAAATTTGGTGCTTCTAAGATGAAAACTACTCCTTTTGCCCTGAAGTCAGCGACGTCCAACATCAATACCTATTCTGCTCCGTTCTCCTGCCAGTCCTAAACACAGCATTTCGTCTTGCTGATCGAATTTGTGCTCGATCGTTAAAATTTCTTGCATATGCTTGGCTACTCCAAACAAAGCATCCACCTACTCACTTGCCTCCTGTGTGCCGTTATATTTTTCTTCTTGTGAAGTTCACTGTCTATGCTTTCCATCTTCAACAACGCTTCCCTGCTCTTATTCCACCTCCTCAGGAGGCAAGTGCTATCATTCGGAGACGCTTCCTAGCACCGTTAACCTCTCGCCTCCAAATGGAGCACTCTCGTGCTGCCTCAACAAACACCGATAGCGTTTTTCAATCCACCTGGGCCCAATCGGCTGGGTGGTTCCATATCCACAATTTGCAGTTACATGTCAACATATAAGTGGGATTGTTGTTGTCGCCCACGTTCACTGTAACAAATCATGTTTTTCATATTAATTTTGGTGCTTCGCTATTTGTGATTATTCTGTTTAATGTGCCATTGGAGATAACTCACCATGTTTCCCATGTTCTCTTCGATAATGTTGGATTTTATATTGTTGTATATAATTCTTCCTTCTGCACAGTTTACTGCCCACGCAATGTCCCCTTCATTATGTTGAATATATTTTTAAAATATTAGTCACTGTGTGTATAATTTAATGTAACAAGATGCCCTTCTGAGTACATTTAGCGTTATTTCCCCTTGTCACTGAATACTTCTGTACATATGTTGTAAATTTTGAATGTAGCATCACTGTTGCATTTCTGTTTCATGAGAAGCTGCCCTTCTGGGTATGTTTATGGCTTTCTTCCTTGTCACTGTATTGTTCTGTACATATGATATGAAACTTGTGCATTGCATTACTGTTCGATTTCTGTTTTTTGTAAAGTTGCTCTCCTGGGTCCGTTTAGCATATTTCTCTCTTGTCACTGCATAATTCTGTACATATGATTAGTATTTGTGCTTATTTGTTTCTACCATTACTGTCATATCTCCAAATACTGTTGCACCTGTTAGTTCCTTCTCACCCATGGTCTTTTATGTGAATTAGTACCTTGTGCATGTTTAATCTTTAGTATGGTAGTAATGCTTAATTGGAATTTGTGCATAGTATAGAATCATGTCTTTCCCTGTCTACAATGCTGTAGGTAAACATTTTCATTTGTATCGCTCGTGCTTTATTGTCTGCCTCTCCTTCGCCCTACGTGGCGAAATAATTTTATGATTTTAACAATATTTTGTTTTACGTTTCACTGGAACTTTCCAGCTGATGTATATACCACTGTATTTATTGGCAGAATTCCATTGTCATGTACATAGAAATGTTATTTTACTGAAGAATAAAGGCAAGTTTGAAGTGTAGATTTTACGAAATTTTTATGAAGGGGGTGGGGGCTCCGACTCCCCGGGCTCCAACCCCTTCCAAAAACCGTCTAGCGTCTAAGTTAGAGTTTCACGATACCAAATTTGATGGTTCTAAAATGAAAACTAGATTTTACGAAAATTTTGTGTGTATGTGGGGCTGGTGGTGGTGAGGCTCTGACTCCCTCTTGACCCGTTCCAAAAACCGACAACCGTCTAAGTTAGAGTACCATGAGATAGGATACCTGATTTGGTGGTTCTGAATTGAAAACTGTAGATTTTACGAATATTTTGTGTATGGGGGCTCTGACCAACCGGGCCTCTGACCCGTTCCAAAAACCGTCTACTGTCTAATATTTTTAGTGCCAAAGAAAAAGCGTAATATTCCTATCCTGTCTGAGTATCCAAACGTTATAAATTTGATCAGGGAGGAAGACGTTCGAAATCGTACGTTTTCCTGCATTCGTTTTGTATGTAACCAAAATCTGTAAACGCGACGAATTGACGTAGTCGACGAATTTTCCGCGACGAATTGACGCACGCGACGAATTGACGCACGCGACGAATTGACGTAGAACCTTCAGAAACCTAGAGGAGGGCGAACTTTTATTCCGGGACTTTCTTGCATCCAGGAAGTCAGATTTCTTCCGGACTGGCATCCAGAGAGCCAGATTTCTTCCAGACTGGCATGCAGAGAGCCAGATTTCTTCCAGACTGGCATCCAGAGAGCCAGATTTCTTCCAGACTGGCATCCAGAGAGCCAGATTTCTTCCAGACTGGCATCCAGAGAGCCACATTTCTTCCGGACTGGCATTCAGCTGCCAGATTTCTTACGGACTACATCCAGGCAGCCAGATTTCTTCAGGACTACATCCAGGGAGCCAGATTTCTTCAGGACCGGCATTCAAGCACATGTCTCTCGTTGGCAGAAATGTGTAGCTACTGAAGGTGCCTATTTTGAATAAAACAAGGTTGTGTGCTGTGAGGTATGTCTTTCATTTTTACCCACGAAATTACCCATTATTTTCCGAACGACCTGGTATTTTACACAACTCCCAAAATATAAATTTTACTGTTGATAGCTATAATGGCTTTTGCTTTAAGGACACCAAACTGATACATAGAAACATCATATAATCCCCTGTACATTATATTAAGTGCCTGATTTCCTGCGGTAACACAATATACGATAACTGGTGCACCAAATGGGTAGAGAGGTAAAGCAATGTTCGTTGCCACAATAACAATAAACCATCAGGAACACCGAGCATCGCTCGGTGAAAGGGGGGATCAGGGTACAAAAAAATTAATGTTTTAATGTTATTTTCAAGTGTCGTAATGCTAAGACTAAACCATCAAGATTAATAAAGATAGACGAATTAGAGACAACTTAATTTAGAATAACCATCAAAACAAAGATGAATGAACATTTTTTATTTGTGTCAGAGTAAGAAACTTTCTTAAATTGTTTTTATTATTTCCGAACATCAAACAACAAATGTTAACATGAGGTTCTTCATCGAATTATATTTTGTAGATATTTGACTGAGGTGTTTAAGTCCTCCATGTTGTCGGGATAATTTCCACTGCTTTCTTCATAGTCAAGTTTACCATCCACGTGACACTCTGTTAATAGTAATTAATAAAACTAAACTAATCATATTTTATCACAGCGGATACGCTCGTCACCAAGTAATTATTCAAAAATGTAGCAAAAATAAAATGCTGTATTAACAGTTTCCCTTTTGAAGGGAAAAACACACGAAATCTTATACTGTACTACGCCCCAACTGGCACAACTCACTTTTTGTCCTAGAAGAAAATAGAAGTAATGCGTAATACGCACACAACATGTGACATAATGAGGCAGATGGTCGCGAGAGTGTGACGTCATCAAACGTTAATAGGATCCACACACAACGCGTGACGTAATGAGGCAGCTGGCGAGACCGCGCGCCAACATCTCAATCGCGAGATTGGAACGTCATAAGATTTCTAAGCATGGGAAACATTCGTGGGACGGCGCCACGACACTAAAAACGTAGTACCTCTGGGTGGTTATTTAACCCACTAAACGAATTTTTCCAAAGTCGATAGCAAGCTAAATCGGTTTCTAGTACCAGAAAACGGTAGGTTAACCACTTTCATCAAACTCCTTAGAGCCGTTTTCAGAATAAAATTTACATAGATACAAGAATTGCTCCTTTAATAGTATGGGATATCATGCGATATGCTGTCCACAATATTAGGTCTCGCTAGAGAACTTCAAAATTAGGTCCTCCGATGTACAATTGAAATTTAATAGTTAATTAAACCCCAAGTATTATCGCGAATCGCTCTTATGACTGGAAATTTTCCGTGATACGAAATTTAACTTTATGATATTGGAATTTAATTTTCCCGTTATTATATGAAAGGAATTGTGGAATTTATCCAGAATTTTTCGTTAACATCTTTTAAAAACGGAAAATTTCCGTTAATATACAAAAGGAATTAAGAAAGGTTTCTGAAAATGCAGAATTTTCCTGGCGTACGAGAAACCATTAGAATTTAGGCATTTTTTCGTCATTTCACGGAGAAGGTTTTATGAGGAATATGCTTCATTAATTCACGAAAGGAATCACAGAAAATAGTTCCCGATTTTATTTTATTTTTAATGTACAGCGTAAACCAAATGCGGCATGAGTTTGAGACTATTTGTGATTAAGGCGGTGTCTCTATTTTCTAATTCTCTGTCATCCAGAATGGAATGAACATTGGATGGAAAGTTAAATCACCAGCATCACTTTTCGTTTCGCTAGTGATTTTTGCTTTATTTTAGAAAAAAAAAACTTGTTATGTCAATGGTGTTATTGTTTAAATGGGACTGTTGGCTTGAACCCTTACATTGTATTAACTTTCCTTTTACTTCAATCTTAACTTATAATTCATAAGACTTAATGGCTTTGAATGAGTGTTTGGGTTCATCTTCTGCGATAGTTGGGGCGAAAAAGTCACTAAAAAAAGTCACAAAGAACATTTATCGTGGACCGTAGATCAATGGAAACGGATCCTATGAACTGATGAATCCAGATATATGATCTATCAGTCTAATGGCCGTGTGTGAGTATGGCGGCAGCCGGGGTAACGCTATTTACCACAGTGTACTGTTCCTACGGTCAAGTTTGGAGCTGGCAGTGTACTCGTGTGGGGGTGTTTTTCGTGGTATGATCCCGGCCCATTGGTTATCGTGGACAAACCTGTTAACCAGCACGTCTACCTCGATATTCTGGACGATTATGCCCTACCAACTCTGTCGCAATACTATGGAACCGAGCCTTGTTGGTACCAGCAGGATAATGCACTGAGCCATAAAAAAAAGACCGTTACGGCGTGGTTTGACGATAATTCCGTACCGTGTGTGGACTGGCCAGCACACAGCCCTGATCTTAATCCCATAGAGCACCTATGGGATGAATTACAGCGCCGCATAAGAAGTTTGGAACTAAGGCCTGCTACTAAGCAACAGTTAGTGGCAACATTATGTACTGAATGGAATCTCATACCTATCGCTGTGTGACAAAACCTTGTCTCGAAGGGTCAGTGCATGTATTAAGGCCAAAGGTGGACCGACATCATACTAATGCATGCCAATAAATGCTATGTTGTGTTTCTTTACTAGGTGTCCGGTGACTTGCCAATATAGTGTATGATATACCATTCTATACCCCTTTTCTAGCGCTCTCATCTAGTCTACTCATTGACCTAAGGAATGAAGGGGCTTTTGCTTCTTTCCAGTATCATGGCGCCAGTGTCAAACCCCCTGACATGGACATCATGCCACTAGGCAGAGACACAAATTTCTCAAATATCTTCTCTCTCTTTCCCTTTGTTCGTCTCTGTTGATGTAGCCCTTTTAGCAAGTAATCAATCAGAAAGGATTAGTGTTAATTATTCCCTTAAATGATTACTTTGAATAACAAAGCAAAGGGGAGAGCAACACTTTCTAATTCTCTAGTTCACTCCTTCCAGTTGCGTTCTATCCACTTCTTAGACAGCAAAGATATTCCTTAGACCTGATTTAAACTCATTATCCTAACCGAGTTAATTCGTTCCAGCCAGTTAAAGAGTTAAGCGGCCGGTGTACCAAAACTAAATGGTGTCCAAAATTATCTGCGCACAAAAACTACGGCAAAACAAAGCATTTTCCTCCTTCATCTGAGTATTACCAGCCGTAAACCTGCCACTGGTACTAAGCGCTCCATTTTAGTCCTTTTTTCTCTGCTCCATAACCCAAAGAAAAACGAGGAAGGACAGTTCCCCTAACGCTGACATCATACCACTGGATAGGAACACGTTTCATTCCAACGTCTCTCCTTCCTCAAGATAATTGCCATTGTTATAGTCCATAGCAGATAACCAGTCAGAAGCGACTAGGGTCAATCTTTCCCCTAAATAACCGCTTTGAATAGCAAAGGAAAGGAGAAGCAACACTTCGTGAAGCTCGGCTTTTGTAGGTCACTCGTTCGAGCGTCTTTACAATCACTTCTTAGACAACTAATATATTCTTTCGAGCTGACGTCAACATATTTTTCTAAACCTGAGTTAACTCCTTCCACCCAGCAAAGGGGTTAATTTTTTTATGTGGCTCCCCAAAGAAAACATTTACCCACTCTGGATGTACATACAATCCGTGGATAGAAATCATGGAATACCAACTTAGTAACGGGTAAGAGAAGTTACATAGCGAGGCATTGAACCTACAAACTCTCGAAAGCGTTCCACACGTATCCCCATGCTTGCTGCACCGCTGTCCATAACTCCATGGCATTCCTGTGTGGAGGATCCAAACTCAAACGGTCTTTTCCACAGCATTCCAAATATTTTCCACAGGGTTCATCTCCGGTGAACAGGAAGGCCACTTCAGGGTAGGAACTTCTGCGGAATGCTCTTCTAACCCTATTCTAATCACTACGGCTCTCTTGGGAGGCGCACAGTCTTGCTGGAGGAGTCCATTATACTGTGCGTTTATGATGCCCATGAACGGATGCAGATGGTCTCTGCAAGGGATGACAAGCAGCACGGATCGTTTACAGATGTGTCTGGACGTACCAGAGGTACCAACGTGTGACATATGACATGCCCAAGACTATGACAGAGCCTCCACCAGCGTGAAAAGTTCTTTGTTGACATGCCGGGTTCACCCTGTGTGCGGTTTCCGCTGCATCCGCTCACTCCTGTCGGCGCGAAGTAACTGGAAACGGGACTCATCGGACCAGGAGGCCCGTCTCTAATCGTATAAAGTTCAGTGCCTGTGTTCTTTCGCCCAGTTGCTAACGCAACATCAGTAAAGCGATGTGGCACTAGCAATGGTTAACAGTTGTCATAACGCTTCACGGATAGTTATCTCCTGATGAACTTGGTAGATATGTTTCTTGCACCTCCCTCGTTGAAATCGTTGGTGCCGCTGTCGTACACCATATTTTTTTTTTTTGATTGGAGGTTATTGTTTTTTTTATTGGAGATTTAATGACCACCGTGAGCAACTCAATGGGATTTAAGCAGTCGCCCGTCCCTAATTTAGGGTCACTGGTTCCAGGGAAAGGAGAGAGCCAGTGCCGTGAGACAAACGCAACATCCATGTTTTAAAGCTTAATTCGTGTATGAGTCAATATAAACAACACTTGCCGTTTTTACACGATATTATAAAAGTCGATGATGCTGTGACTATAAAACTGTAATCAAAAGGTTGAAATACATTAGTACTTTCGGGTCTACTATAGACCCATCTTCAGATTTGAAATAATCGAACTCCGAGATTACATATGGTTATATACCTTTGATATCTTTGATATATAGCCATATATAATATCAGAGTTCGATTATTTCAAATCTGAAGATGGGTCTATAGTAGACCCGAAAGTACTAACGTATTTCAACCTTTTGATTAACGTTTTATAGTCACCATCATCGACTTTTATAATATCGTGTAAAAACGGCAAGTGTTGTTTATATATAACAACATCCATGCTCCACCGGGATTCGAATCCGGACACTTTCGGACGAATGATCAGAAGCCATCGCTTAGATCACTGCGCCGCCGGGGCGGCTTGGAGGTTTAACGACCACCGTGAGCAACTCAGTGGACTATAAGCAGTCGCCCGTTCGTAATTTAGGTCCACTGGTTCTACGGAAGGGAGAGAGAGATCCAGCGCCGTAAAACAAACAACATCCATGCCTCACCGGGATTCGAACCCGGACCCATCTGGGACGAATGATCAGAAGCCATCGCTCAGACTAGTGCGCCACTGGGACGTCCTCCAGTAGGTTGCAGCTATACGCAATAGAGGTCGACAGCCGCGTTCATTCAGTACCTTTAAAAAACGAAATTTAAATTAAGCACCTGTGGTTTATGTTGGAACAGTAAATACGATCTGCGGCGGCTCAACCATGTAACTTACAAAAATTATCTGGTAATGTGTTAGTACCAGATACCACAATAACCTTTTAAAATCTTGTAGCCTCCATGCTTCGCCAGGTGAGAGCTGTTTTGGAGCACATGGAGAACCAACATCATATTAGACAGGTGGTCATAATATTTCGGCTATAAGTTGTATATAACAACCTAACGTTTCGTTTTTCTTGTTTAGAGCCCACATTTTTTTTTTTTTTTTTTTTTGATTGGAGGTTTAACGACCGCCGTGAGCAACTCAATGGGCTATAAGCAGTCGCCCGTCCCTAATTTAGGGTCACTGGTTCCAGGGAAGGGAGAGAACCAGTGCCGTAAGACAAACACAACATCCATGCCTGACCGGGATTCGAACCCGGACCCCTTACGGACGAATGATCAGAGGCCAACGCCTTAGACCACTGCGCCACCGGGGCGGCAAGCCCACATTTAACGTCAGTCTTTGCAACCAGAAAACGAACGTATGTATGTGTAAAAATTTTGCGGCTATACTTCTGAATCATTTCAGCATGCACGCAATTTGAGAAAATATCGATGTCCACTCTTTCACTAACCAATTTGAATACTTAGTTGCTTTTGCCTTACTTTTTTTTTTTTTTTTTTGGTTGGAGGTTTAACGACCAGCGCGAGCAACTCAATGGGCTAAAAGCAGTCGCCCGTCCCTAATTTAGGGTCACTGGTTCCAGGGAAGGGAGAGAGCCAGTGCCGTAAGACAAACACAACATCCATGACTCACCGGGATTCGAACCCGGACCCCTTTCGGACGAATGATCAGAGGCCATCGCCTTAGACCACTGCGCCACCGGGGCGGCTCCTTACTTAGGGAAGCAATTAGACACGAGAGAAAAATAAAAACAGCACAAGAACAAAATAACCGTGTGTAGTTTAAGGGAAAGAAAATTCCAGGTTTTAGTCATTCTTATCCGTAAAAAAAAATCAACAGTTCTCCATTTTTAATGCTACATGTGAAAATGCCTAAATATTTCAGCATAAAAAAAACGAAATTTCAACTTTGGAAAAATGCTCTTTTATTCGCCCCTCAAGCCCCTCCCAAGATTTTTCAACGCCTCCCAAATTTTTTCAGCTTCTTCCCCTACAATTTGAAATTCCTATAAACCCCTGGGTCAATTTTCTATACACGGTAACAGAGGAGTGCTTTTGTTGGCATAGCTGACTCATTTCTTTTCGAATATACGTGTAGGACAAAAATCTGCAGCCTGATTAAAACTGTACTGCGACGGGATTGGTTTATGTTAGAAATGCTAGCCTACAAACTTTCGCAACAGAAAAATATCCTCAACGGTATTAACAAATGAACGATTGGTTATCAGTATTTGTAAAACACAATAAAATATCCGTGTTTTTAAGTTATGCACCGATGAACCATTCCGCCTAGAGAAATGCGCGCTCCTGGAGACCGAACGGTGGCACAGGTGATGTTCACAGAGCACTATATATACAACCCGAGGGCCGGCTTTCGGTTAGTAGAGTGTTCGGAGTCAGAATGGGAAAAGCTGCCGATTTATCGGAGTTTGATAAAACACAAATTGTGATGGCACGACGCCTCGGGAATACGATCTCGGAAACGTCGCGGCTCGTGGGTTGTTTTTCACGTGCCGTTGTAGTGAGTAAATATCAAAAGTGGTGCACAGATAGCCAAATGACGAAACGTCGTCCAGCCGCGTGTTGTCCGCAACTAATTGATGCCATAAAGAAGGGGACGGAGACTGTTGCGCATTGTTCACAGCGACCGCTGGATCACAGTGAGACAAATCACCCACAGCTACAACAGTAGTGATCAGGGCAATGTGACACAGCGCGTAGTTCATTGCAGCCTTCTGCGCATGGGCGTGCTTAGCCGAAGACCCAGCCGGGATTCCATGCTCACCGCATGTCATCACTAACAACGGAAATGGGCCCAAGATCGAGATTGGACCGTGGATGATTAGAAGGAAGTGGCCTGGCCTAACGTATCAAGATTCCTGGTGCATCACGTAGATGGCCGACAGCGGATACGCCGATTACCAACGCTTGCTATGGCACCTAGATGCACTGTTGGGCGGAAACAGGTCGTCGTCGTCGGCGGTGTTATGCTGTGGGCGATGTTTTCTTGGGATATTTAAGGCCCCATTATTCCAATAGCACATTCCCTGAAAGCTGTCTGGTATTTGAACACCGTTGCGGACCAAGTTCACCTATTCACGGCAACTGTGTTCCCTGCTGGGGATGGCCATTACCAACAGCACAATGCGCCATGCCACATTACCGGAATCGTGGAGTGGTTCGAGGAACATGCTGGAGACTTTCTGTTAATGCTCTGACCCCCAAATTCACCTGACATGAACCCAATCGAGCATTTGTGGTTCGACTTGGAAAAGCGGGTTGGCGCTAAAGAACTGGAAAACCCACTGTTGACATTATGGTACCAGATACCCCAGAATACCTATCATCACTTCATCGAATCGATGCCTCGCCGAGTGGCCGCTGGTTTTACAGGCTAAAGGTTGGTCCTACAGTTTATTAGGTAGGTGGTCATACTGTAATGGCCCAGCGGTGTATATCTGTGCATTACCTCCCCACGATGAGCTAGAATAATTCAGAGTACACTGTCTGAAGTCGGGTTGATAAATATCGGCAATGCAGTTCTAATTTTTTTTTTCCGATTTTATTCTCATTACAAAAACCGAGAATGATGTCAGTCTAGATAACTGTAAACCGTAAGTCATTTCGCACTACAACGTTATCCAGGCTTAAATGACTAGTTTTGAGTGGAAAGAACTCTACACGTTAACCAATATATGCGATCAGAGGAGTTTTCCCAATACAAGTTATTATACAAATGCACATTGCATTAAAAACTAACAATTGAATACGGTCATATACTACGATAAACTGTGCGATCAGATTACGTCTTGTGTATGTGTAAAAGACGAATTAGCTGCGTATACACAGTGCGTCAAATAATTTTTAAGACTGGGTCTGTAAAATGAAATAGAAACAAGAAATTATAATTTGTTTTGGTTTGTTATTCAAAATAAGTCCCTCCGGCTTCAGTACACTTGTGACAGCGATTTAATAATGATTCGAATGCCTGTTCCAGTTCACTTTGCGGAATAGCTTCCAAAGCACACGTCGAAGCTGTTTGTATGGTCGAAATATCATCAAAATAACAACCTTTTAACGTCATTTTAAGTTTTGGGAACCAAAAAAAGTCGCACGATGCTAAACCAGGCGAATACGGTGGATGATTCAACACACAGACGTTATTTTTCGCCAAAAATCTACGAACAAAAAGTGAGGCGTGACTTTGTTCATTATCGTGCAACAAACACCAACTGTTTTCATCTCGATATTCTGGACGAATGTGACGAATTCTGCCCACCAAACGCCTCAAAACATTTAAATAAAACTCACCAGTAATTGTTTGTCCACTTGGAACACATTTTTTGTGTATAATACCCTCTACTATCGAAGAATGTAATGAGCATTGTTTTGATTTTTGATGGAACTTTTTTTGTTTTTTTTTTGGCTTGTGGGGAGTTTTTTGACTTCCATTCCGCACTTTGTCGCTTTGTTTTAGGATCATATTGAAAACACCATGTTTCATCACCTGTAACAATCGATTTTAAGAAGTTTGGATCATTTTCAGCGGTTGAAATGATGTCTCTGCAATGTGCACTTCTCCTTGATTTTTGTTCATTGGTTAACGTGTGTGGAACAAATTTAGCACAGCCTTTTGTTTTGCCCAAATCTTCATGCAGGATGGTTCGAATCGTTTCTTTGTTGATGTTTAAAGACTCTTCCATCATTCTTAGTGACGCACATCGATTGTTTGCCACGAAATCACGCACTTTTCAATAACCTCAGGTTTCCTAGATGAACTTGGTTTTCCGGTATGCTTATCATCTTCTAGCGTATCTCTTCCGTCCAAAAAACGTTTGTGCCACAGGAAAGCATTTGATCAACTTAAACAAAACTCACCGTAAACTTGTTTCATCATTTGGTACGTTTCCGAGGCACTTTTACCAAGTTTTGCGTTAAATTTAATAACAGCCCTTTGTTCCATCTTAATAATTCAACATGAAAAAAAAATTTACTTCTCTAATGAACGCCCGTTTCGTTTGAGTTACTTTAATAAGTACTTTTGGCAGAAAGCAAGCAGATGGTCATGGTTTATAACGCATTCGCGATTACACTGGTGGCGCTACCGTAGGCTGAAATCTAGCGCCAGTCTTAAAAATTCTTTGACGCACTGTGTAGAAGAAACAATGAAATTTGAAAGCAAAGATCACAATCGCGTAAAAAAAAAAAAAAGATATTAATCTCATTCCGATATTCCCAAAAAGTTTGATAATTCAAGACCTCTCGAACTTATGATTTATTCAATAGTGTAGTTACTTTAAAACAACATCCTCTCTTCGGTTTACTTTTATTAAGTGAAGTGGTATTCACGTAGGTAATTTTCGAACACTTCAAGAGTACCTGCGATTTGAAAACTGAAGAGTAATAGCATCTTTATGATGCCCTACGGCAGTGAGCTTCACAATGGTGCATAATTGCCTATGGCTTGAGGCTCGCACTTTTTCTTCCAGAGTAGAAAGGAAGGAATAAAAAAAAAAGAAAGCCACTAAAATTGCGTAATAAGAAAGAGCAGAAAAGAAATACCCCTTTTCATAACAGACAGCCAATTAGCATCTGACCAGAGAAACTCGTAAAATTATATAACCTGAAGTTATTATTCTTTTACGATCACGTGCGCCCAGAAAAAACATCTTTCCTTACTTAGCTGATAACAGGTAAACAGCCGCTCCGAAAAGGCTGGTCATTTTTGATTGGCTATTAAAACGGTCTCTACAAGAAGTCATTTCGATTACAAGCTCAGCCATATTAAATCTGCCCTAGTTTTGCACATTTCGATGTAAACTTTCTTTTGAAATGTCATAAATCAACAAGTAGTGTTATACAGGTATAGCTGAGAGATGAAATAAAAGCAAATAATAGGATAAACACCAATTTCTATAAAAAAAGAAATTAAACTTATGTTTTAGTCCAGGAGCAATGCAAAGAGTTCCTGTTTGTCAGTTTTTTAAATCAATATGTTGCCTGCCAACAGGGAATACGAATTTTTTACCATATACACAGAGTGATCACTCAATTATGATCACCTACCTAATGTTTCGTAGGTCATCCTTTCGTACAAAGTACAGCAGCTATCCGATGTGGCACCGATTCAATAAGATGCCGGAAGCAGTTGGGAGGTACGTCCAACCAAGCTGTGTGTAATGCAGCCTTCAATACAGGTATGGGGGTGATTGGTGCATCCAGACGCCTGATATGCCGTTCTGTAGTGTCCCACAAGTGCTCTTTGGGATTGATATCAGGGGAGTTCGGAGGCCAATCGATATGCTGGAAGTCTGAACTGTGAAAACCCTCCAAATACGTGGCGTCAGTGAATAAACAAATACATCGCTCTTTCCACGTTTTAGCAACATATAGCAACCGAAAAATTGTTACCCGCTCACCGCTGGGGATCCGAATCCCAGATCTCTAGATATCTAGCCGAGTGCGTTAACCTTACACCACGGTGGCCAACAATCCACGGCAATATGCGTGTTTTTCTGTCAGCTTCTGACATCGTAAATCCGTAAGATGGGCTCAGCAACTGAGACGTCTCAATCTGGTGGGCATTAACGGCACTGGCTATATATTAATTATAGCAGTTAAATCCAAAGGACGAGGTCCAAAGTGAAAATCCTCCAAGTACATGGAGTCAGTGAATAAACAAAGATATCGCTCTCTGCACGTTTTAGCAACACATCATCATCATCATCACCATTGTCAACCATTATCAATCCACTGCTGGACGAAGGTCTCCCCAAGTTTCTTCCACAACGGTCTATCTTGTGCCAGTCTCCTCCATGTCACTCCCGCATACTTTCGAATTTCATCCACCCATCTCCCATGTGGTCTTCTGGGTCTTTTCCTGTCCTTTGGAATCCAATCTAAAATTTCGGCTGTCCATCGATGGTCTGTCCTTCTGTCAGTATGTCCAGCCCATTGCCATTTCAGAGATTTAACTCTGATCATGACGTCTTCCACTCTTGTCATTTTTCGGATCCACGAGTTCCTCTTCTTATCTTTCCTGGTTACACCAAGCATGCACCTCTCCATGCCTATTTGAGTTGTCTGCAGCCTTTGTATGTCTCTTTTAGTTAACGTCCACGTCTCTGCACCATACGTAAGCCCTGGAAGGATGCATTGATCAAACACTTTTCTTTTAAGACATAATGGCATATTGCTCTTGAAAATTATGCTGTTTCTTCCAAAAGCTCTAAAGGCAAGTTTTGTACTCCGATTAATTTCTTCCTCAATGTGACCCTCACTTGATATCTGCTGTCCAAGATAAACGTACGTGTCTGTTATCTCCAGCTTTTCTCCATCAATCGATAAATCTTTATTTCTTGTAAAAGCATTGAACATCACTTTTGTCTTCTGAAAGTTCATTTTTATTCCCACTTCTTTACTTTTGTCAGCAAGTTCCTGGATCATACTCTGCAGCTCTGATGGGGTAGTTGCAAAAATGACTACGTCATCAGCAAAACGAAGGTGGGCTAGAGCAACACATAGCAACCGAACAATGGTTATAGGATAACACTTTTTCGGTTGCTATGTGTTGCTAAACCGTAGAAAGAGCGATGTCTTTTGTTTATAGTCTGAACTGTGTTCCTCAAACCATTCCTGCAGAAGATTGATTTTGTGTCTCGGTACACTGCCATCTTGGAAGACACTGCAGCCATTCGGGTAGTGCAATATCGCTGGGTGTACAGAGTCAGGAAGCAATTCACGATAATGGGCACTAGTCATACGTTGCTCCACATGCACCAGGGGTCCAAGTTCCTACCAAGTAAACATGCCCCACACTATACAACCGCCTCCACAGGCACTGTGGAGACCATGCAGGATGGATAGAGTGAGTCATGTTGTTTGGGCCAAAAGCATACACGACCATCCACGGAATGGAGTAAAAAGGCCGACTCGTCAGACCAGCACACTTTTTTCCAGTCATCCGTCGTCCAACTTGCATGAGATTCGCACCAGGAGAGTCTTTTTGAGCCGATGAACCTTGGTTAGGAGAGGATGTCGTCAAGGTCGTCTGCTGTAATAACTCATACATGCAAGGCATGGTCATGACCTGTACTGTTCCGAGTTGACCTGTGTTGTATTGGGTATAGCCAACTGTTGAACGGTGCTGCGACTGTAGGCCTGTACAAGATGGCGGACCGGACGCTAACCTCTCACATCAACCTCTGCCTGTCATGTGCAGTTCTGCCTCTGGGTCGTTGTTTGACCATTTGCACGGGAGTCCTGATACACTTTAACTATGGCTATTCGCGAACAACCTACCAATTCAGCAGTTTGTGAAATCGAGCTCCGACAATCTGCCCTTTCTCAAAGTCCGATAAATCCAGTTTACCCATCACGCTCCGAATTTTACTACTTATTGCTCCCCTCACACATTATATATGCTGCATCAGTCAACTAATAGCACACTCTTGGAAATCACGTGGTCAACGGGCCGCATCCACTTTAGATAGGGGTGGTCATAATTCAGTGATCACTTGGTGTAATTCGCCACGAGATTCACGTTTCCCGAAATACGATGGTATTTCGGAGCGAAAAGCACAACTCTAATAAGTGAAGACAAGAGTTGCTTATACTCTAAATGAAACTTTCGAACTGGAAAAATTTTAAGATTCTGCTTACCCCTAAAAATCGTAATACCTTACTCCTCACCGAAAGCATGTTCATTTATAATTCACAAAGTGTATGTTGTAATGACTCCATACCCTACAAGCTCCCCGATGCATATAAAGTATTAATTAATTCTAAACCCCTGGTGCTTTGAATTGCCCGTAATCGTGGGATAATATGACGGGAAGGACACCTTCTTTGCATATTTGTACAACAGCTGACTTTGACTGTGTTTCGTTTGTGTATACATATAAATACTGAAGTGCCAGAAAAACTGGTACACCAGTCTAATACTTGGTTGGTCCCCCGCGAGAGCGCAGGACTGCAGAAATACGACGGGGCATGGACTCCACTGGCTTCTGGAAATATGATGTAGGCAATGCACACCATACTTCCTGCAGAGCGTTCCACAGTTCGGGTTTATTCCAAGGTCTCGGATTCCTATGTTCGATAGCGCGTTGCATGGCAACCCATATGTGTTCTATCACGTTCAGATCTGGGGACTTGGGTGGGAATGGCAACACCCCAAACTCAGATAAATGCTCCTCTAACTATAATGTGGCTCCCGACACTTGCATTGTCCTGTTGAAACAGGCCCAAACCATCAGTTTGAATGCAGGACATGAACGGGTGTACCTCGTCAGAAAGGATGCGCACATAGAGTTGGCCGGTCACAGACGTTTGTAGACGTACCAGGTGTCCCAGTGAAGTCCATATAAACACACTGTAACTGCCGGTACAGTTCCCTGTTGACAGGCGGTATCCGTGGCTTCATGAGGTTTGCGCCACACACAAATCCTTCCACTGCCCGATACAGTTGGAAACGCGACTCGTCAGGCCAGGCTACTTGTTTCCAGTCTTCAAGTGTCCAGTGACGGTGTTGCCGTGCCCAAGCGAGGCGTCAAGAGGACTCGAGTTGGGCATCGGCTCCCAAAGCCCATATCGTGCAGTGTACGTTGCACAGTCCGGACGCTGATGCTTGTTGAGGATCCAGCATTGAATTCCTATGATACCTCCGAGAGTGTTGCACGCCTATCGCGTGAAACGATTCTTGACAGCCGACGATGTCAACGTTCACCCAATGTCTTTTTACGGCCACACTGGTATCGTAGGTTGGAGGTTTTGCCGGAATTCTTGTAGTCACGGTACACACTTGCAATGGTCGTCCGTGAAAATCCGAAATGCTTCGTTTCTACCTCCAAAATACCATGGCCTATCTCACGGCGTCAACTATGACACCACGTTGAAAATCGCTTAAATCGTTATTACTTGTCATTCTCATGCCGAAAACAGCTCTGACAGCTGGCAAATATGTCTATCTCTTTATATATGCACTGGCGGACGCAACCGAGTACGTGCATAGGCGACGTTGCTATGTATTTTGCATAATCTCTTCTGTACTAGTTTTTCTGGCACTTCAGTGTATATATCAAGCGGATTTTATCAAGCTTGTCATTCCATCTGAGAATGGGCCATGCGATGGCCCGAAAGTGCTCATGTCTTTTAATCTGTTTTTAGGTATCCTAAGGTTTTATTAAATTGATGGCTCATATCTCTGAGTTGATTTAATTTACACTAAACCGAGTTTTATTATTATTCAATTATCCGCACAAAGACGGCTTTTACTTCAAGAGATGTAACTTGTGCGACTCATCACTATTTGACACTTTCGAAATCGTACAGTTACACTTAACAAAGTTCGTAAGAATGTATTAACTTCACAGTTAGGTGTTTCTATCACTTCTGCGTGGAAACAGTCTACTTTATCGGTTTTGGGTGACTTTTTTTTTATTGGGGGTTTAACGACCACCGTAAGCAACTCAATGGACTATAAGCAGTCGCCCGTACCTAATTTAGGGCCATCGGTTTCAGGGAAGGGACAGAGCCAGTGACGAAAGACAAACACAACATCCATGCCTCACAGGAATTCGAACCCGGACTCAGCTCGGACGAATGATCAGAAGACCACTGAGGCGGCGACGGGTGTTAAAACCCCTCGAAAATCAAATACTATAAGGCGTCCCCCAGGTCCAAATTTGGGGCCATTGGTTCCAGGGAGGAGACAGGACTAGTGCTTTAGTAGAAACACATCACCCATTCCTCATCAGGTTCTGGAACTCGGATACTAGGGTCCTGCACCTCTGAACAATCTGTTGCCGATTTTCCCGTGCTTTTATTCTGTACGAAGCCCTCAAATAAACAAGTTCAGTGTTTTTTCAGGATCTTTCATTACAGGTGCGAGATTTCGGGGGAAAGTGCGAATCTCATGTGTGTGAAAAGGTTATTTCACTGCTCGCGAATTAACTTGGGGTGGGGGGCACAGCGTCGTTGTACAAGTTGCGTTTTTCAGAGCTTTCTGTATGAACTGGAGAACGCATGCGCTTATAAATTGTAAAAGAAAGGGGAATATCAATCATCAAAGAGTACGTTGCAGAGACGAGAACTCGCTACTGTAAGTGTGCATAGGTCACCAGAAAATATCAGCATTGCTGAATAGGTGGCCGACTGGTATGAAACTCTGATTGTTAACTATTCGTCGGAGATGGGTTCGGGTTCGAATCCCGGTAACGCATTGATGGTGTGCTTGTGTTACGCTCCTTCCTCTCTGTCTCCTGGAACCAGGAAACAGAGAGGGAGGGCCTCAAAAATTTGCCTCAAATTACGGAAGGGAGACTTATAAGCCCATTGAGTTGCTGGCGGTGTTCGTTAAACTATCAAACGAAAAAAAAAGCAATCACTAAATAAAGTCGTTATCACAGAAATAGGAAGGTTCCCACAAATAACTAAAACGGAGATGGTTGTTACAAAAATATCAAAAAGTGTAGAGCTTTAAGAAGAATAGTTATTTTAAGGAAATGTTTATGATTTGTAGCAAATGTCACTCTAACGTAAAGTTGGTTTCTGTGTAAGACATTAACTCTGAGCTTGTTAGGCTTACGTCAGTTTTAGTTACACTGTAACACTCGTTTAACACTGATAGCTTGAAACATTTATGTAGCAGAGAAGTTCTTAATTTGACATGAAAGAGCTAACTACGCACTTCTAGATAATGGCCAGATTAAGAAAAAAGTCGTACTTACAATAGAACGTGTTTCTATTTACATCCAATAGGCACGTCATCACGCAGTTTTCACACAGAATAACTTAGCTTCTACAATTCAGCACAGTCTAAATAATGTTGCATGCTGTCGTAAACAATAATGCACTTTGAAACAAGAATTCTGTTTTAGAAAAGAATTTTTGCTATAACGAAGAGCACGACACCTTTATAACGTTGGCTACAGAATGCCTTCGATAACTTAAGTAACATAGACTGATAAC
The DNA here is from genome assembly GCA_039090855.1 of Macrothele yani. Classification (NCBI taxonomy): domain Eukaryota; kingdom Metazoa; phylum Arthropoda; class Arachnida; order Araneae; family Macrothelidae; genus Macrothele; species Macrothele yani. The sequence continues at coordinate 133,472,418 of CM077004.1, forward strand.
ATAGCCTCTCGTAGACTAATAGTGACATACCATCTCGAAGACTCAACGGCTTCGCTCTTTTCACTAGCTTTCGATTACGTATTTGCACTTTGACCTGTTGCCAGGGTTTCTAAACACAAATGTTTCGGACTGTAATCAGTGCCTAGGAGAAACAGTTTTGCTGGGTCAGCACTCAATCTAACGCTGGAAGCCAGCAGCCGCCCAGCACTATGGTGCACGTGCCCAAAAGTCAATACAATATACCGGCGGCCAGCAGCTGGCAGCCCCATCAGTTGTCATATGCCACGACAGGGCCATCAGTTATCCATTACAGGTGCCGCCCCGGTGGCGCAGTGGTCTAAGCGCTGGCTTATGACCATTCGGCCGAGAAAGGGTCCGGGTTCGAATCCCCCCCCGTGAAGCATGGATGTTGTTTTTGTCTTACGGCCCTGGCTCTCTCACTTCCATGGAACCAGTGGCCCTACATTAGAGACGGGCGACTGCTTATAGCCCACTGAGTTGCTCACGGTGGTCATTAAACCTTCAATCAAACAAACAAACAAATCCATTACAGGCAGTGGCTGCCATAAGCTGCCCTTAAGCGGTCCTGCAAGCACGTGCCCTAAATTGCAAATACATCGAGTACTAGGCGGCTTTTCAAAAGTAAATGGTCTCTTCGGTGCTTTGATGATTGAATTGTAGGTTGTTGTTTTTTCCTCAGTAAGGATGTGTCCTTTTACATTGTCAAGAAGCAAATTAGGAAGAAAAGAGAATTTTGTACCCTTTTGTACTACTCTATACTGCAGAGCAATTGAATTAGAGATACCTGTCTAGTAACGTGTAGCACCACCTTTCCCCCTGATGACGGCGGCGATTCGTCTCGGCATGGACTCCACAAGACACCGAAAGTGTTAGGAAGCCGTACGGGTCCACGACCCCTGAACAAGCTCCCACAGTTCACGAAGATTTGATGGAGGATGGTCAAAGCCTCGAACATCTCTCTCGATGGAATCCCAGATGTGCACGATGGGATTGAGGTCAGGTCACCTGGCTGGCCAAGGAAGCGAGGTCACGTTGGTGGAGTGTTCATCCAACCATTCGGATACAATTCGGGAGCGATGGCACGTTGCATTGTCTTGTTGCAGGATGAGGTCCCCAGTGGGATGTTGAAGACGCACAAACGGGATCAAATGGTCGTCCAGGATATCCCGGTAACGTTGACCTGTGAGGGACGATGTCACACGTACCAGGGGTCCCATTTCAGTCCACGTAAACAGTCCCCAAAATGCCACCCGCCACCAGCTTGAAGAGTATCCTGCTAGCAAGAAGGATCCATCGCTTCGTGTGGTTTGCGCCGTACTCTAATCCTGCCATCCGCATGTACCAACGTGAATTTCGACTCATCAGTCCAGGCCACATTTTTCCACATGTCTAGGGTCCAGTGGCGGGTCCAGTGGCGATGGTCGTCCAGGATATCCCGGTAACGTTGACCTGTGAGGGACGATGTCACACATACCAGGGGACCCATTTCAGTCCACGTAAACAGTCCCCAAAATGCCACCCGCCACCAGCTTGAAGAGTATCCTGCTAGCAAGAAGGATCCATCCCTTCGTGTGGTTTGCGCCGTACTCGAATCCTGCCATCCGCTTGTACTAACGTGAATTTCGACTCATCAGTCCAGGCCACATTTTTCCACATGTCTAGGGTCCAGTGGCGATGTTCCCGCCCCCATGCTAATCTTTGTACCCTATGATGCGCGGCCAGCAGCGGTACCCTCGTGGTACGATGGCTTATGTACCCCATAGCGAGGAGATGGTTCTGGATGGTGTGGCTGCTTACACGTTTTTGTGCACCAGCGTTAAATTGCCTAATGATTTTTTGCGCTGTGGCCCGTCTATCCGCTGTTACATTGCGAGCTAGCCGACGATGACCTCGCTCATCCACACGCTGTTGTTCACGGCAGTTGGTCCTTGCCGGGATGGTTTTACCGGATTCGATGTCCTCACGGTGCACCCGTGACCCAGTGGCTCGTAAAAATCCCAGTGCCTGCACGACTTCCAAGATGGAGTGACCTATTCGTCGGGCCCCGACAATTTTCCCAACATCAAATGCGCTTAGATCCTTCGTCTTACCCATACTGCGTCTAACGTTTACTGATTCCCGTCACATCACTCCTTATATTGTCAGATCACTGCATACGTCATGTCGTTTTCGTTTACAGGGCCGCCCACAGCGCCACATTTGCATAACGCCAGCTGTCTCTAATTCAATTGCTCTTCAGTGTATACTCTAGACAGATCTGTTAAGGCATTCAAGACTATTCTGGAACTTTCTTTTCTATTCTGCTCCTGTACTACATTCCAATTTTATGTCATTGCATCAAAATTATGACATTAGAGCAATGTAAACTGTTCAAATTTTGATAGGTTGCACCAAAAAGTGGTGCTACACCACTTTCTGAGAAAAGATGTACCGTTGTGTGGTGCAAAAAAAATCCCAACAACATGGTGGTATCCTGCACATAATGTGGTGCAGCCTTGCACCATGTTGTTGGGTTCTGTTTGCACCACACAATAGTGTATCTTTTCTTAGAAAGTGGTGCAGCTGGTGTAGCACCGCTTTTTGGTGCAACCTTCTCCAAATTTTTAACAGTGTAGGGCCACATTCATGACTGTTGGAGAACAATCTGGGGTTACATTGAAGATTCTCCTAGAAAAATACAGGACTACAATGAAGACACTTTTATAAGTTTCTATTTATGTCTTGTACAAAATAGCTTAAATAACATTAGCAACAGTATTTACTGAGACCACCAACAATAGCAAACATAAGGTGGCAGAATGCGCGAAAGGAGGAATAGCAGTGTTATGCTATATAGCAGTCGTCTGACACAGTCAAAGAAATGAGAAATTTAAATTTTTCTCGTATTTCATTTTTTGTACATCCTTGAAGTACACTTCCTCTCAAAAAGTATGGTGGAACTACTTTTTTTATTAGAAGAGCTATTTATAACGCTGAGTAACACAGGGAGAGCCGTGGTCTAAAACGTCAACGTATCCGCCCATAACTACGGCGAACGGGTGCCAATGTTACTGCAGTACTTTTGGGAAGGTCCATATCTCTGTTAGCAGGGCAACGCACCATATCACCCTGCTCACGTTGTAATATATTAGTTTTAGGGCATGGGCGTTGAAACCTTGGACTGGCCAACCCAGAGTCCTGACATGAACCCTATTGAGAACCTCTGGGACGATTTGGACCGTCCAGTGAGTGTAAAGAGATATCTTTCAACAGAAAAAGCTAAAGTTTTCACTTCTTTGAAGGGCGAATGGTGTAACATCATCAGACATTTACAAAAAAAAAAACAATACAAAAAACGGAGAGTATTCCACAAAAACTAGAGACCGACATGAAAGCATATCTATTTTTTTCAAAATAAAGATTGTAGACACGTAGGTGTCGGAATATTAATAATAGGGCGATGTATATTCGTATGTTTCTGACGTTGCACGTCTCGATGTGTATAAATGAAAGGAAAGTTCCTAATTTTTTTTTTTTTTTTTTGATTGGAGGTTTAACGACCACGGTGAGCAATTCATTGGGCTATAAGCAGTCGCCCGTCCCTAATTTAGGTTCATTGGTTCCAGGAAAGGGAGAAGGCCAGTGCCGTAAGACAAACACAACATCCATGGCTCACCGGGATTCGAACCCGGACCCAACTCGGACGAATGATCAGAAACCATCGCTTAAACCACTGCGCAACCGGGGGTGGCTCCTAATTAGGAAACGCTTTCACAAGAAACACTAACTTCAGCTAACACGTGATAGATTGACGAATTTGGTTTGGTAATTATGGTTTTATTTAAGAAATCAGCTGAAATTCACAGGTTACGGTAGAACAAAGAAAAAACGCGTTTCCTGATGCCAGAAAATATTGAACGAATTTTTTAAGGCTTTTTATAACTCTACACCATTTATAAACTACAACATTTCCTTTAGTGGGGTAATACTAACACAGAGTTTAAGCCGAGCTTTCGCGCTCCGTCGGGAGGCTGGCTACGTCTGTGTTAGATTATTATCAAAACCTTCTTAGAAATAGTAGCACACAATACTGTTACACTTCAAAAAAGTTTTACATTATGGAACAAAGAGTAGTTTCACGTAGAAGTCCATGTTTTAGACATGCTCACGTAGTATGGAGAGACATTATATGTTGTTTCTTTAGTGTTTTGTGACGTTCTAGAGCGGTTTAGCACGTGCCAAGGCGACAAATCTGCAGCGACACATTCCGGCGCGTCGGTGTAGTTTAGTCGGTTACAATCATTGCCTCCAGAGCGAGGAGGCGGGAGTTCGATCTTCGTCACCGACAAATTCCTGTTTTCACATTGGTGCCCGAACGTAAAAATGGTTCTACTGGCCGTTGGGTTCTTCGAAAAATATGTGATGTTTGTTCCACACATCGTCTGAAAATAATGAAAGATTCCTTCTTTGCTTAAAAAAATATTAAGAGGGAGATGATGTGACGTACTACATAGGTGAATCACGTGTAAAGACAAGTTTGCAGCGATACACTCCGTCGGTGTAGCTTAGTCGGTTAGAGCGACTCGCTCCGGATCGAGGAAACTCGGGTTCGATCCCAGTCACCGACAAATTAATGTTTTCACATTGGCGCCCGAACGTAAAAATTGATCTACTGGCCATTGGGTTCTTCGAAAAATATGTGATGTTCGTTCAACACATCGTCTGGAATTAATGAAAGGTTCCTTCTTCGCTTCAAAAAAAAAAAAAACGATAAGAAGAGGAAGTTTATGTGACGTACTTGCGTTGGTGTTAGAACATCTGGCACGGGCGGCGACGACTTGGTCTAAGCTCGCCGACGACTTGGTCTAAGCTCTGACTCAGACCAAGTGGCGCAGTGGTCTAAGCGATGGCTTCTGATCATTCGTCTGAGAAGGGTCTGGGTTCGAATTCCGGTGCGGCATGGATGTTCTGTTTGTCTTCTGGAACCAGTGGCCCTAAATTAGGGACTGGCGACTGCTTATAGCCCACAGAGTTTCTCTCAATGGTCGTTAAACTTCCAATAAAAAAAAAAACGCGGTTCAATCCCCATTAACAAAAAATTTGTGTTTTCACAATTTGTTTAGAGTATCTTGCAGGCATCTGGTAGTTCAAAAGACAAGCTTTCGTTGCATGCGTGTGGGTGGGTTATAATCTCACGGACTCCATACTACGTGAGCATGTCTAAAAAATGGAATTCCGTGAGAACAGAGCAACTGTTTGTTCCATGATATCAAAATTTTTGAATTATAGCAGCACCGTGTGATGATATTTCTAAGAAGGCTTTGATAATCTAACACAGACGAACACTCCCGACGGAGCGCAAAATCTCGGCTTATACAGTGTGTTAGGTTTACGCCGTTAAAGGAAATGTTGTAGTCTCTTTTTAACGCTTTCCAACCATAGGTTGAAAAAGCGTATAGGCTCCAGCTTTGTCCTTCTGTCTCTCCGACCGTAAGCACGATATCTCGCGTAAAAATTATTCGATTTCGATGAAATTTTAGTATGTGGTAGGGGACAACCTGGGAAGGAACCCTATTGAAAATGGGTGAAATGGGGTCAAAGGTCAGGGCATAGAAGGGGATCCATTCCATCGCTATTATGCGTCATAACTTACGCAAAAATTATTCGATTGCGACAAAACTTCATGTTGTTCCAGAGATGTACTGAACCGGTTCTGTTTAATATCATCGAAATGGAATCAAAGGTCAGGGCACAGGAGCGAGATTTATTCCGCAGCCATTATCCTCATAACTTGACTAAAAATATGCTTCGACTGCGACAAAACTTTAGTATGTTGCTCCGGAGGTATACTGAACCAATTCTGTTTAATATCATCGAAATGGGGTCAAAGGTCAGGGCACATGAGCAAGATTTATTCCACAGCCATTATCTTCATAACTTGAGTAATAACTTGACCCAGCAAAAACAGTCTTACTGGGCCAGCACTATGTTGCCGCTATCTAACCTTCAATAAAATGTCCGGGCAGCCAACAGAAGGGCCAGCAGTTCAGTCCAGCAGCTGGCCAACAGTTGGCGCCCCCATCAGTTGTCATATGCAGCAACATGGCCATCAGTTATCCATCACAAGCAGTAGCTACCACAAGTGGCCCTTCAGCGGTCCTGCAAGCACGTGCCATAAATGATGGCTAGTCTAATGTGGTCCACTAGTTTCCCGGCAGTGGCAGCTGGCAATCACGTGACGTAACTGATGGCTTGCCGAATCTTGTCCGCCAATTCCCCAGTAATAGCCATAAAAAAAGGATGACCACAGTTTCCCGAAGCTACAACTATTTTTTCCCCGCCTTACGGAACTTCTGCATTACAGCACTGCGTTGGGGAAATTTTCTCAACAGGTCCTGAAAAACGCCCGTTTGGAAACGAAACAGGGGTGGCGGCGTGGGAGACCAGCTCTCTACCAACTGGACTGGCTTGGCACGCGCGAGCATGGCTTGAAGCTGACTGTCTTTTCTGCGGAATGTGTTACGAATGGTTCTCCATTTAATTTTACAATATTGCGAGGTATTTTTATATATGTCAGTTTCATATAATTCATAAATTTATTTTTCCAATTTTCCAACGTACGATTGTTTTTTTTTTTTTTTTTTTTTTTTTTTTTACTTTAATGGAACTTCGCTTTTTCATCGAGTGTTCCAACTTAAAGGTGCTTTCCAAAGTTTCGAGCTGTCCTTGTCGTCTTGAAAGGCGATTGTTGAATTAATATATTTACCCATTCATGTTACATTTTTAACGTTGTATCTTTCCTTTCCGCTGTCCGAAGCTACATTAGTTTAAAAAAGGAAAGATATTTTATTTTACTTCTCGTTATTTTTAGAAGTGAATTCCTCCAGTCTTGTGTATTCAACCCATGGATGAGTACATTATATCCACATCTCGATTTTTTTTTCAAAAAATCGATATATTTTGTACGCATATAATTCTTTTTTTTTTTTCTTTTTTTCAGCATAATGCTTTTTTAATGTTTTTCCAGGAATTTTGTTTCAAGCAGTTTAGTGAATGTTAAAAAGAAAGATTACACATAAATTATTTCTTGTTAGTCATGGGAATGGAGTAGGTGTATTTTATGACTGTAATCAGGGGTGGATTGGATCGAAGAAACCAGGCCGGGAATTTTATAGTCTTGTGGTACACTACAGAAATACACGTACCCACAGGAGAAAACCTCGTAAAATTATCTCATGAAAAAGATTCTCCTAACTCCTGGATAAAACAGAAATGCTGAAATATGCATTGTAAAGTTAATTAAGTGGTGAATAAATTTTAACAGAAATTTAAGGGTAAAGGAATTTTAAAAATCCATTCATGGTTGAGTGTAGGATACCAAACCGTACTCAAAACGTGGTGTTATACCAGATAATTATATTCATTTGGTCACTGATCGTCTACTGCGCAACGATATTTGTACCACCTCCTTGAATAGACGCCTTTTCTAAGCCTACCCTTTATGGCGACTCATGAACTACCATTTTGATTCATGAACCGGTACCAGTAAATCGTTGTTTCTTTTAAGATACATGAGGGTGCGACACGGATTTTCGGAACACCTTTGTTGGAGGATCGCTTTGTTATACACTGAGTGGGCACTTTATTATAACCACCCCTCAGTACTTCGTTGGGCCACCTTTTGCCTTTAATACTGCGTCGATTCTTCGTGGCATGGACTCCACGAGATGTTGATAGGTGGTTTGCGGAATCTGAGACCATGCTTGATGAATAGCTCTTTCCAGGAGTGTGAGATTGCAGGGTTGTGGATCCAGCTGTCTGATGGTTCGTTCAACTTCATCCCACAAATTCTCAATGGGGTTGAAATCTGGAGATTGTGCGGGGCCCCTGAGCAAAGTAAACTAACCGGTATGTTCCTGAAACTAATCCTGTACAATAAGAGCATTACGGCAGGACGCATTATCTTGTTGAAAGTAGCCATCGTCATTGAGATAAACCATCAGCATGACAGGATGCACTTGGTCCGCAACGATGTTTAGATATGATGTGCCAGTCAGACGTTGATCAACACGAAGTAAAGGGCCCAAAAGCAAGCCAGAAAAACATTCCCCAAACCATAACATTGACTTTACCAGCTTGAAGGGTTGAAGCAATGCATTTGGGGTCCATGCTTTCGTGCTGTTTCCGCCAAATTCTCACTCGGCCATCGGCATGGTGCAACTGAAAACGTGATTCATCGGACCACATAATTTGTTTCCAATTATCGACTGTCCTATCCTTGTGCTCCTGTGCGACCTGGAGACGTTTTCTCTTGTTAACTGCAGACAGCAAAGGTGTTCGAACAGGTCTTCGGCTGCCATATCCCATCCGATGCAGTGTACGGCGAACAGTGCGTGCAGAGATCATTTGAGGGGATTCTTGATTAAGATGGTCTGTAATTTGCTACACTGTTGCCCTTCTGTTGTCTGTTACCAGTCTGGACACTCTCCATTCTGCCTGAGCAGTCCCTAGTCGATAACGACTACACGTTGCACGTAGAGACCCAGTTTTTTGGCTGACAGTCCAGTCTTTATGCACTTTAACAGCAGCTGCTCTGGAACATTTCACGAAAGGCGGCGGTTTCGGTGATACTCGTTCCATGTCTCCTAGCTCCTACAATCATTCCACGTTGAAAGTCCGTCAAATCGCATTTTTTACTCATTTCGTCACCCAAAATTCACTTCTACTACTGTCGCAAGCACTAAGCTTTCCCCTTTTATGCTAGCCTCGCCCACAGGTGACAAAAGCGTGCAGCCATAGCTCATTTTCTTAAAACTGTCAGGTTGTTATAATAAAGTGGCCACTCAATGTATATATCTGTGCGTGGACAATGCTGTGGAGATGATGGACCATTAAAACTGTTACTAGTGCCTCCAAGATTACAAAAGGAGGATATGACCTACCAACGTCAATTTGAATCCAAGTTTAATAATTTATAACAGCGTGCTTGGTCTGCGGCAATTTTTTTCCTGAAGTACAGAAATTTTGCTTTGTCATTTTATAGTGAACTCCTCCTAACAGATGGATAGAAGGGAACGCTGTTTTAAAGGCAATGTTTTAGATACATAACATAAAGCTGAAGGTAAGGTAAGTTAACGATTCTCATTCATAAGTACAAAAATAGTTATTCCTTCTTCCCGAACATTCCAGCCAAGGAGTATACGAGAAATAGAGGGCCATTTCTAAAGTGGTCCACCAGGAAAAATCCCGGTTTTCCGGCGGGCCAATCCGCCCCTGGCTGTAATCTAGTATTTCGTGGCTTAATCTGATATCTTCGTCGACGTGGCATTTCATTAGGAATTTAATTTGCCTCTCTACATATGTTTTTTTTTCTTAACATCCACTAAAATAACACGATGGCGATAGCGTCGTCTTTAACTAACTGGTACCACGAGAGACACAGCACGTGGTGCTTCTGCGCATGCGCAGTTCCGTTGCTTCCACCTGGTGTTATGGTTTCATCGGTTGCCAGCTACGGGCCAGTAGTCGCACTTGCTTGGTGGCCCGCAATTCACGATGATGCTGCAGGGCCATCAATATGGACCGATACCGGGACGTGAGCCGCAGATTTCAGCCAGTAGTGACCCATCACTGCCAGTTGGTGGCCAGCAGTTTCCCAACACTTGTGTTTTTGCTGGGGATTAATGATTTCTGGTATGTTGGAAAGCTTATCATAATCAATGCATTGCATGATTTTACTAACTTGTTCATAATTCATGATTTGCATTATTACAAAGCTCTTGTTCTCGCTTGACATGATATGATAAACATCGATCCATTTCTCATACAAACCACAGAGCTTTTTCTTTTATCTTCTGTAAAAAAAAAAAAAAATCAATGTTAACCATTTCCTTCTGCAGAGAGTAGCACTCATTTCAAACTGCACGATAAAAAAAAATAGTCAGCAGAAAGTTTGGTGACATTACGCAGAAGACAGCGACGAAAAAAATCAGGAAAAGAAATACAGCTGCGGGATAATGTACGAAATAAATGCTATCAGAAGGAAAGCAGCAAGCGCGATTGCATATCTGTTCGTCACTCTCTCTCTTCTCCGCGAGGAAATTTCATCGGCGCAGTGTGTTCAGCATTATCTTTCCCGAGCAGATGTACTTATCTGCTTGATTTGTTCTCATCCTGTTATATACAGCACCAGTGGGAATTTCGTCGAACATGCCTTCAGAACAGCAGCGATAGATCAGTTCACCAAGACTTGCCTTAAATTCTTGCCAAATCACCAACTGAATCGACATGGGAAATCTATGGTTGAGAACGAGTATCTCATTTCTTTCTTTCCTCTTTTTTTTTCCAAAGAAATTTGGAGTGGAGCGTTTTACTTCCTCAGCGATGTTAAAACCGCTTGAAGCATTATAGAATAGACAGTTTTTTTTTTTTATATTATATTGTTTTGAGATTATTTTTTTTTATTGGAGGTTTAACGACCACCCTGAGCAACTCAATGGGCTATAAGCACTCGCCCGTCCCTAATTTAGGGTCACTGGTTCCAGGGAAGGGAGAGAGCCAGTGCCGTAAGACAAACACAACATCCATGCCTGACCGGGATTCGAACCCGGACCCCTTACGGACGAATGATTAGAGGCCAACGCCTTAGACCACTGCGCCACCAGGGTGGCTGAGAACATTATGATGAACAGCTGTTAGAAAAGCTCAGTAAAGTAATGCATGCAAATATTTAAACGTTTTTGTGGAAAACTTTCAAGGGAATCGGCACATTTGTCATTTTTACTAAATTTCAGAGATTTAAATGTCATTCCACGGCAACTGCGTATCTTCAATTCTCCATTTAAAAGACGAGACGCCAGGATTATAACGACTGCCGAAAGGAAGAGATCACTACTTTTTTTTTTTTTTTTTTATTGGAGGTTTAACGACCACCGTGAGCAACTCAATGGGTTATAAGCAGTCGCCCGTCCCTAATTTAGGGTCACTGGTTCCAGGGAAGGGAGAGAGCCAGTGCCATAAGACAAACACAACATCCATGCCTGACCGGGATTCGAACCCGGACGAAGAGACTACTTCAACAGATCAGAAGTAAGCGTAGTAGTATTGACTTTTTTAATAGGAAATGCTATACCTCTTACTCATTCCTAGCTGATTCCTTCCACCCAATTATTTTGGACCGTACATTATTCATAATTACAGCAATAATTGAAAATAAAATGAAGGTTTTATTTAACACCCATGTGTTAAATAAAACCTAAGATTGTTGGTGGATTCTGAAGTTCGTAGTAGAACGCACAAGCTGTTCGGATTTGAAACAAGACATCCTTATCGGCATTTCTGAACAGGAATCATTACATGGATCACCTGATGTGGGTAATGGATTGGATTTGCATGAACTGGACCATGACAGCTATAACTCTGATTCAGATAATGGAGTCAGAAATCTTAGTGATAAGGTTCTGAATCCCATTCAATTAAGAGCCTTGCAACGAGGTTACAAGTTCGCTTACCCTAATCAACGTAAAGTGGACTTATTCAAAACGGTTCCGCAAATTGAGAAAATTCTATATTCACTTCCAATAGAAGATAGGAACTTCGCAAGAATGAAAATTGCAAGATCTCTTAGCAAAAACAATCCAAGACGGTGTAAAACCACCGAAGAATGCCAGCTTCATGAAGAAATGCAGTAGCTGATTGAACTGAAAAAGGACCCACATATTGCCATTCTTTTAGCTGATAAAACTAGTCAAGTTGTGATTTTTAATCAAAATGATTTTATTTAAAAAATGCTCAATGCCATTTCTGGTATCCCTCATGCAATAGTGGAACGAGACCCTACCAGGGCTACTGTTAGTGCTTTAAGCCGCCTTAAGAATTCTTCAGCTCCTCCGGACTCCTTTTCAAAAGCCTTCAATCCACCCCCCGGCTGCCATGTACCTGATTTATTTGGTAGATTAAAACTACACAAGGAAGGGTACCCTATTCGCCCTCTTGTGTCAGGTTACATTGCCCCAACCCGACCTTTGGAAAAAGCTTTGGCAAGTTATCTCACCAAATTTACTGTGAATTCTTCCTACTCAATAAAGAGCACAACACAAGCTATTGATAGGTTAAAGTTAATTCAACCACTACCAACTTCCTATTTTTTGGCGTCCCTAGATGTAGTTTCTTTATACACGAATGTACCTATGGAAGCTAAATTTCAGTTGATTCAGGCTTTGCTCATTGATTCTAACATTTCTGCTAATGATATTTCTTTCATTATGAATGCTCTTCATCTCATTATTAAAAGACGTTCATTTTTCAAATTTCAGAACATTTTTTACCAACAAACCGACGGGACAGCCATGGGTTCACCTTTATCTGCAGTCTTAGCAGAAATTCTTCTTCAGCATATAGAAAATAAAGTCATACAAGAATTCCCACAAAAACCTAGTCTCTATATCCGTTACGTTGATGACATCTTGGTAATTTGGCCATATACCATAAATCAGTTACATCAGTTTGTCAACGCTACGTCCTCAATACCCCTCCCCATCAAACTCACGATAGAACTTGAAAATAATTTTGTTTTACCTTATCTTGATTTTCAAATTACTCGTAACCCTTCTGACAATTCCCTGTCTTTTGCCGTTTATCGAAAACCTACTTCAACACCCACTCTAATTCCGTACAATTCTGCTTACATTTTTCAGCATAAAGTTTCTGCTCTGCACTTCCTATTTAGAAGAGCATATTCACATTCTTCGGGATGTAAGGTCAGGTGATGCGTAACATCACAGCCTCTCCTTGACAAATGTCAACCCCGCCTTCTCGTGGTGCATCCTGTTCTCACTAAGGGGCTCTGACGACCGCCAATAGCGGTATAACTATACCATCGGGATTAGAGGAAATTCTATCCCACACTCACCAACCCGCTTGACCAGCGTGGTGAGTTATGGCCAAACCCCTCCAAAATGACTCCACAACTTAAATCTTGGCCCTCAGTCTCCGGCAGCTGGAATGTACCTGGGTCAAGGCAGCGGCCAGTGCGACATGAAGGCAGAGGGTGCTAAGAATCCCCGGAGGACCGGACTAGGCTGCCATCTGATGCTGACCTTGGCAACGTACAATGGACGCTCCCTATCTTCTGATTCAAGGCTTCTTGAATTGGAAGAGGAACTGCAAAGGATCAAGTGGGACATCGTGGGGCTAAGTGAGGTAAGGAGAAAAGGAGAAGATCTCATCGAACTGAAAAGTGGACATCTCTTCTACTATCGTGGGACAGATACTGGCAGAACTAGTGGTGTTGGATTTATAATAAACAAGAAACTGAAGGATAAAGTTGTAGAAGTTGAAAGTTCCTCTGACAGAGCTGCACGGCTTGTTATCCAACTCTCGAAAAGATACCAGGCTCAGATTATTCAAACTTATGCACCCACCACAAGTCATCCTGAAGAAGAAATTGAAGAATTTTATGAGGAAATTTGTCATCTGAATAATAAAGGTAAGCAGCACTTGAAAATAATTATGGGAGATTTCAATGCAAAAATAGGGCAACGGCAACAGAATGAAACTTCAGTAGGTAAATTCGGTCACGGCAACAGAAACCAGCGTGGAAATACTCTCGTTGAGTTTGTAGAGGCAGAAGGGTTTTTCATCTTGAACTCCTTCTTCAAGAAAAAGCCACACAGGAAATGGACATGGAGACATCCAAATGGGATGACAAGTGAAATTGATTTTATTATGTGTAACAAAAAATTCGTCATAGAAGACTGCAGTGTGCTAAACAAGTTCAACACAGGCAGTGACCACAGATTGGTGAGATGTAAGATGCGCCTCAACACTAAACTTGAACGTGGCAAGCTCATAAGACAAACAAAATCTATTGACATACCCAACCTTAAAAAACACCATAATACCTTCAAGTTGGAACTGAAGAACAGGTTCTCTGCTTTAGAAGGCCTAACATCGGAAGAAGTGGACATCTCTGAAGTTAACAGAAAAGTAACCAAAGCTCTTATGGAAACAGCAACAAAATTAGCTGGGTCTAAGAATAAGTTGCATGTAAATAAATTATCAGGAAAAACGAAAATGTTGATGCAAAAAAGAAGAGAGATGAGGACAACTGAAGAAGATGCGACTTCCAAAGTGGAATATATAGAGCTATGCAAGACAGTACGAAAAAGTATCACTGAAGACGTAAGAAAATTCAACTGTGAACTAGTGAGGAAAGCAATTGAAAACAACCAAAGCCTAAAGATAGCAAAGGGACATCTCAGTAAGGGAAGAAAACAGATTATGGCACTGAGAAAAGAAGATGGTTCTGTAACAAGAAATAGAGGCGAAATTTTGACAAGAGTGAAAGATTTCTACTCCAAATTATATGAAAGGGATGATACATGCACTCCAGACATCATGAAAGATACCAGTACCAGAGTTCCTCCAGTCCTTCCAGAAGAAGTTGCACATGCAATCAAGAACATGAAGCGGGGAAAAGCTCCAGGAGAAGATGGAATTACTGTAGACATCATACAAGAAGCAAGTGGAGAAATCGAAACAGTACTCGCCCAAATTTTCACTCGATGCCTTAATGAAGGAAAGATTCCTGAGGATTGGAACACCGCTACAATGATCCTGCTACATAAAAAAGGTGACATTGAGGATCTCGGAAACTACAGACCTATCAGCCTCCTATCAGTAGTTTATAAAATCTTCACTAAAGTTCTTTCACACCGCTTGAAGGTAACACTGGACATGGCTCAACCGAGAGAACAAGCTGGATTCAGGAGTGGCTACAGCACAATAGATCATATCCATGTGCTGAGAGAACTAATTGAAAGAGCGAGGGAATATGAACTTCCATTGTGCATGGCTTTTATCGATTATGAAAAAGCCTTTGATTCGGTGAAACCATCAGCAGTTACAATGGCTCTGAAAACCTGCGGTATTGAAGATGCATACATTAATATTATTAATAACATCTATGAAAATGCAAGTGCAAAGATTAGGCTGTTTGAAAATACAACACACATAAAAATTGGAAAGGGAGTGAGACAAGGTGACACCATATCTCCGAAGCTCTTTAATGCCACATTGGAGGGTGTTTTTCAGTCACTGAGCTGGGAAAACAAGGGGATAAAGATTAATGGAGATTATCTAACCCACCTTCGTTTTGCTGATGACGTAGTCATTTTTGCAACTAGCCCATCAGAGCTGCAGAGTATGATCCAGGAACTTGCTGACAATAGTAAAGAAGTGGGATTAAAATGAACTTTCAGAAGACAAAAGTGATGTTCAATGCTTTTACAAGAAATGAAGATTTATCGATTGATGGAGAAAAGCTGGAGATAACAGACACGTACGTTTATCTTGGACAGCAGATATCAAGTGAGGGTCACATTGATGAAGAAATTAATCGGCGTACAAAACTTGCCTGGAGAGCTTTTGGAAGAAACAGCATAATTTTCAAGAGCAATATGCCATTATGTCTTAAAAGAAAAGTGTTTGATCAATGCATCCTTCCAGTGCTTACGTATGGTGCAGAGACGTGGACCTTAACTAAAAGAGACATACAAAGGCTGCAGACAACTCAAAGAATGCATGGAGAGGTGCATAGTTGGTGTAACCAGGAGAGATAAGAAGAGGAACTCGTGGATCCGAAAAATGACAAGAGTGGAAGACATCATGATCAGAGTTAAATCCCTGAAATGGCAGTGGGCTGGACATACTGCCAGAAGGACAGATCATCGATGGACAGCCGAAATTTTAGATTGGATTCCAAGGGACAGGAAAAGACCCAGAAGAAGACCACATGGGAGATGGGTGGATGAAATCAGAAAGTATGCAGGGGTGACATGGAGGAGACTGGCACAAGACAGACCGTTGTGGAGGAAACTTGGGGAGACCTTCGTCCAGCAGTGGATTGATAATGGTTGACAATGATGATGATGATGATGATTCACATTCTTCTAGCCATTTCGCCAGAGCTTAAGAAATACAGTGGATATCATCCCTTGCTAGAAACCATGGTTACCCGGACAACGTTGTTAAGGGGGTGCACCATAAAGTACGCTTTTCTATGTCAACTTCTTTAATTAGTGAACAAGAACCTAAAAAGTATGTTGGATCTGTTGATTTTAATCCACATATTGTAAACCTTCTTACCAACATATGTTCTCGTCATAAAATACAATTTGGAATACGATCATGCAATCTATATACCATTATCCGCAACGATCGTGACAAAATTAACAAAGGGAAAAAATGGGGTGTGTATGTTATTCCTATGCTCGACACTATCTCTGGTGAATTAATAATCATTATGTGGGTTCAACCAAAAGAAATTTGGATTTGAGATTGAATGAACACAGATATGATTTAAAAATGAATCACCAAAGCACCGCTTTTGCAAGAACTGTAAGTGCTGGAAATTCCATCCCAGACTGGGACAACGCTGAGATTATAAACACATCTAACTCTATTTATTCCTTGTTATTTACAGAAAGCCTCTATATTTCGGCTTATAATACACGTTGCTGTAATGACTATTATCCTTGTGTTTTACCTGAACCCTGGAGCAATCTTGTTGGGAAGGACAGCACAATAACAATTGCTTCTGTTAAGTAATTTTCATTGGCTAATTATGCTCTTATTTCGACTATCTTGTTATCTGGTGTGACATTGACATTACCTTTCCCATGATGCATCTACTCCACGTACTTAAGACCAGCATGTAACCACATGGTGAAATCACATCTGATGAAGGTGTCAATGTGACACCGAGAGTGCTCATGTATTTTTTAAACTTTATATAGATTTCGTTTTTAGCTGAATAAATATCATCGTGCAACAAGACGGATTTCTTTTAATACTACTACTACTATCAGTAAAGTAAGCCGAATCATTACATATCTTTAGGTATTTAGAGACACGGATTTTTATTCTTGCACAGCATACTCTTGTGAGTTAAACCACTTTATACCGATCTTCGCTGACAAATATAACAATACAAATAACAAAGTTGTAATCATCATCGGGAACAATTATCATTCTACTGCTGGATGAATGTCTCCCGAAGTCCTTTTCACAATTTTCTTACTTGAAACAGTCTTTTTCATGTATGTGTACTTATATAAATGTATATACACCAATGAGCCATTATATTATGACCACCCCCAGCCTACAGAAATGAGCGCGCCTGATGACCGAACGGTGCCGTAGATTAAGTTCACAGGGAAGTAAATGCACAAGCCAAAGACCGGCTTCCGCTTTCGATTAGTAGGGTGTTCGGAGTCAGAATGGGGAAAAGCTGCCGATTTATCGGAGTTCGATAAAGGAAAAATTGTTACTGTACCGTGCCTCGGAACTACGATCTCGGAAACAATTGTTCACGTGCCGCTGTAGTGAGTACGTATCAAAAGTGGTGCACAGATGGCCAAACGACGAACCGTCGTCCAGCCGTATGTCGTCCGCAGCTCGCAGCTCATTGATGCCAGAGTGGAGCGGAGACTATCGCGCATTGTTCACAGCAACCGCAGGGAGACAGTGCGACAAATCACCCGCAGCTACAAGAGTGCTGATCAGGACAATGTGTCACAGAACACAGTTTATCGCAGCTTTCTGCGCATGGGCCCACGTAGCTGAACACCCAGCCGGGTCCCCATGCTCACTGCACGTCATCACCAACAATGCATGAAATGGGGCCCAAGATTATCGAGATTGGATCGTGGATGATTGGAAGGAAATGGCCTGGTCTGACGAATCAAGATTCCTGGTGCATCATGTATATATTTTAAGCGCGGTTACCCGATTACCAAGGGAGGCTATGGCACCTGGATGCACTGTTGGGCGGAAACATGTCGTCGGCAGCGGTTTTATGCTGAGCGAATGTTTCCTTGGGACACTTTAGGCCCCATTATCGCAATAGCGCAATCCCTGACAGCTGTAAGGTATCTGAACATCGTTGCGGACCAAGTTCACCCATTCGTGGCAACTGTATTCCCTGCTGGTGATGGCCATTACCAACAGGATAATGCGCCATGCCACATTGCCAGAATCTTCAAGGAGTGGTTCGAGGAACATGCTGGCGACTTTCTGTTAATGCCCCGTCCTCCAAATTCACCTGACATGAACCCAATCGAACATTTGTGGTTCGACTTGGAAAAGTGGGTCGCGCTAATTCGCCACCACCTCGAAATGTACGGGAACTAGAGAACTTGCTGTTCACATTATGATACCAGATATCCCAGGATACCTATCGCCACCTCATCGAATCGATGCTTCGTCGAGTGGCCGCTCTTTTGTGGGCTAAAGGGGGTCTTACGACTTCTCAGACAAATGTAACAATACAAATATCAAAGTTGTAATCATCATCGTGAACAATTATCATTGCACTGCGGGATGAATGTCTTCCCAAGTCCGTTTCACATCTTTCCATTCTGAGAGAGTCTCTTCAATGTAAGAGTACTTATACATACAGTATTATCATCATTATCATTGTCAACCATTATCAATCCAGTGCTGGACGAAGGTCTCTCCAAGCCTCTTCTACAACGGTCTGTCTGGTGCCAGTCTCCTCCATGTTACTCCCGCATACTTTCGAATTTCATCCACCCATCTTTCATGTAATCTTCTTCTGGGTCTTTTCCTTTCCCTTGGAATCCAATCTAAATCTAAAATTTCGACTGTCCATCGACGGTCTGTTCTTCTGGCAGTATGTCCAGCCTATTACCATATATATTATGACAGGTTAAATGAAAATTCCCCACACAAAAACAACAAAGCCATTGAAAATCTAACCGCGCATAAGCTGCTGAAAGGAATTTTAGAAAGCTACAAACAAACAAAAAAATAAAGCTGAAAAATGCGACAAAAAATAAAAAAAAAAAAAACAGCGCAGCTAGATAGGAATGAATAAGAGGTATTGCAGAAATTTTGAGAGGTTATCCATGGATTTTTCGAGGACCAGCATAGATAACCCTCTCTCGTTTCTACAAAGACCTAATAAAATATGGGTTTCTTCCGCAACATACTTTTATTTGAGCAACAACAAAAAAAGAAAAAAAAAGAATTATCCCAGTAAATATACCCTAATATATTAATTGATAATTCTTTGTTAGGGACGGGGAGTTTAACGACCACTGTGAGCAACTGATGAGGAATGAGCAGTCGCCCGTCCCTATTTTATGGTCATGTAACAGAAGCACAGCACCCGGAATTCTAACCCGGGCTCATTTTGGAAGAATAGTCAGAAACCAGCAATTAGACTATTGTGTCACAGGGATGCATCTAAGGGATGTTATGTTGCATCTCTAGTTACAAAAGCCAAAAAGGAATCATTCAAGTAATTTAAACGCACAGTACCTTTCTTTATTGCCCTTGCCAAAATCAGGTTCTCTAAAGTAAACACTTTTAACTTGAAAAACGAACATATAAAACTAAATGTAAAGGTCAATACTTGCAACAAGGGCTGCGGGTGACCTAGTGGGCAACGTTCGAGACTGCCACTGAAAGGACCTAAGGTACGAACGATCGATCCACTGAATATCCGCCGTGGTAGACAGGTATGAGCGTTCGTACCAAGAGAGGTACGAACGCTCGATCCACTAAATATCCGCCATGCGTCGGATGGGCACGTTAAGCCGTCGAACCCCGGGTACTGACCCCGCGGTAATAAATAAGGGCGTCTTCCTCCCCCTTTTTCCCTCGCTTACGTGTGACTTTCCCTTTCCTGTCGGGTACTCTAGCCCAAATCTCCTAGCTTCCTATTTCTAAGGGTTGTTTATGACCAGGGGTCAAACACTCCCTTCCTGAAATCGTCTACATATGATCTGATGATCTCATACTTGCAGTAAATAAATAAAGCTTAATATACACTCAGTGGACAAAACATTGGTGATAGGGATAATGTTCAGTCGACATCAGCATCCCTCGTGCAGAGTGGAACAGACCCACAAACCAAACGTAGGCGATAAATAGGCGGCTAGCAGGGCTTCTGAACAGCAGGCCCGCGTTGGCCTAGTGGTCAACATTCGTGACTGCGATGAAGAGATCTCAGGTTCGATCCCATGCATATACAAACGCTCGAATCACTAAATATCCGCCATGCGTCGGATGGGCACGTTAAGCCGCCGAACCCCGGGTACTGACCCCGTGGTAATAAATGAAGACGTCTTCCTCCCCCTTTTTACCTCGCATACGTGTGACTTTCCTGTCGGGTACTCTAGCCCAAATCTCCTGGTTTCCTACTTCTAAAGGTTGTTTGAGACCTGCGGTCAGTCACTCCCTTCCTAAAATCCTCTACATATGATATGATCTGATATGATCTTCCCAACAGCGTATCGCAACCGACGAGCATGTGTAAACATGGAGCGACTTTGATCGGGGACGCATTGTCGGCGCAAGATAGATGGGTCACTCTACTGCCCAACTCGTAAGAACCCTACAGTTTCTGAGAACAGCCGTATAAAGGGTGAACCGGAAGTATACCGTCGACGGACATACCAGCGCTCAGAGAGCAAGCGGTGGCCGTCCGCACATCGTTGATGATCAGGGTTGACGTAGACTATTCAGGCTCTTACAGACCGACCGCTTAAAAACGGCGGCGCACATCATATCCGGATACAATGTCGGAGGCCCACATCATATCCGGATACAATGTCGGAGGCCCACATCATATCCGGATACAATGTCGGAGGCCCACATAATATCCGGATACAATGTCGGAGACCCAAACAGCATCAGCGAGCGAACGGTATGGCACACGCTGCATACCACGGGCAAAGGGAGCCGACGCCCTACTCGTGACTGCTCATCATCGGACATTACGCCTTGCCTGGTGCTGGGAACATCAAACCTGGACCTCTGCCGAGTGACGTCGCGTCGTGTGGTCAGATGAATTCCGTTTTTTAGCTGTACCGAGTTGAAGAGAGGGTGCTGGTGTTGCGTTGACATCGCATGGCACCGTCGTTCCAGGTCGACTCTGTTTAACCCTTTAACGACCATGATCCAAAAATCTTGCATCACTCTGTCTACTGTTTTACTTTCTATTTTAATAACAACTATAGTGACTGAGGGTGACTCCTTCTGATCCCCCATAGGTCGAGAAAATTTGAAGAATAAGTAAGGATAAGAAATCTGACTCACTCTAGACAGGCGTTTCGGGCGTCTATGGCCGGTTGTGCATATGGGCGTTAAAGGGTTAAGGGAGTGGTAGCTCTGTGATGATTTGGGGAGCTTTCTTATGTGACACACTAGGTCCCCCTGATTTGGGGAGCTTTCTTATGTGACACACTAGGTCCCCTTGCGTATCTGGAGAGGTTCTTAACCTCTGCGTGCTACCAGCATGTTCTGGTTGACCATGCTTCCATGGTCATCGCGCGTCCTGCATCCGATGGTCTGTTCCAGAAAGGCAGTGCGCCTTTCCAGCGGGCCGCAGCCGCCCAGGCGTAGCTCGAGGAACCCTCATCTGAGCTTGGAACTATCCAGTGGAACCCAATGTTTCCTGATTTAAACCCTGTGGAAGCTGTGCAGGGCAGCGGAACATTAGATTCACGAATCCTGTGTTGACGTCTCGAGTGGAGTTGTGAACAATGCTGGAACAGGCATGGTTAGTATTAAACCCGGAAACCCTCCAGCATCTGGTCGAGTCTATTCCTTTGGGCGTACAGGCTGTTATTCACGCTAGAAGAGGACCAACACTCTGTCAGGTAGGTTTCTTTAATATGTTGTCCATTGACTGCAGTAACCAAATTTTCTGCCACGTTGTGGAAACTTTTGTGGTGCGTTGCAGCGAAAAGTGGTGCTGCTTCAGCTTCACCATTTCTGGAGCCAATATTGTGCTGTGAATGAACCAGAAAAAATACGATGCAATTATACAATATGTCATGGTATTCAGCTTAATTAGTGCGAAGTTCAGAGTAAAAAAATTCTGAAATTGACGAGCCACTTTCCGTGATTCTTTTCGTGAATTAACGAAGCATATTTTTGATACAACCTTTTCCGTGAAATGACGGAAAAAAACCTGAATTTCACGGATTTTTCGTATGACAAGAAAATTCTGAATTTTCAGAATTTTTTTCTGCAATTACTTTCTTATATTGACGGCAAATAGCCGTTTTTTAAGCTTTCCAACCATAGGTTGAAGAAGCGTTTATGCTCCAGTTTTGTCCGTCTGTCTACCAGTCCGCACGATAACTCGCGTACAAATGGTTCGATTTCGGTGAAATTTTAATATGTGGTAGGAGACTACCTGGGGACGAACCCTATTGAAAATGGATGAAATGGGGTCAAAGGTCAGGACATAGGATCGGGATGCATTCCATTGCCCTTATGCGTCATAACTTACATAAAAATGCTTCGATTCCGACAAAACTATAGTATGTTGTTCCGGAGGTACACTGAACCAATTCTATTTAATATCATTGAAATGGGGTCAAAGTTCAGTGCACAGGAGCGAAATTTATTCCACAGCCATAATCCTCGTAACTTGACTAAAAAGGCTTTTATTGCAACATACGTCTTTCCGGAGGTATACCAAACCAATTCTTCTGTTGAATATCATCGAAATGAGGTCGAAGGTCAGGGCACAGGAACAAGATTTATTCCATAGCCATTATCCTCATAACTTGACTAAACATACTTCTACCGTGACGAAAATTTACTATGTTGTTCCGGAGGTATACTGAACCAATTCTGTTATTTGTCATCAAAATGGGGTCATAGGTCAGGGCACAGGAGCGAGATTTATTTCACAGCCATTATCCTCATAATTTGAGTAATGATTTCTGGTAGGTTGGAAAGCGTATCATAATCAATGCATTGCAGGATTTTACCAACTTGTTCAGATGTGTTAATGGAAAATTCTGAATTTCAGACACGTTTTCGCAATTCCTTTCGCATTTTCACGGAGAAATTCCGTTCTTACTTTGTACTTATCTACATTGCTGGCCACCGAAGATGCAGCACTAAGAAGGACACGAGATAGCAAAGCCAGATTTACTGGACACATAACAACAGATACAAAGATGAAACGATTGAGCTTACAGGCCCTTGCGACTTGCGGAACACGCAGACATCAATAGTTCGTGTAGTCCCCATGGCTGGCAATAACGGCCGCTACACGCCGCGGCATCGAACGAAAGAGGCTTTGGATGTGGGCTTGGGGTATGTCGGTCCAGGCTACTTCCACACGTTGCCACAGTTCATCAGGCGTAGCCGCGGGTGGTGCTTGCCGGGACACTCGGTTGCCGATCAGCGACCAGACGTGTTCGATGGGCGACATATCGGGAGAATAGGCGGGCCACGGCAGCAGTGACACCTGGTGGGCCGTGAAGAACTGTTGCACGATGCGTGCCACGTGTGGCGCGCATTGCCCTGTTGAAACGTGGCCGCTGGCAGGTCCTGCAAGTAAGGGAGGACTACTAGCTCCAAAACGTCGGAGATGTATCGGTGGTTGTTGAGTGTACCTGCGATGCGCACCAGAGGGGTGCGAGTGTCATATCCAATTGCGCCCCAAACCATAACGCCAGACGACGGACCAGTATGGCGATGCATAATGCAGGCGTCATACAGTCTCTCGCCGCGGTGCCGCCGCACTCGCCGATGGTGAAACGTCAATGGTAATCGGGGCAACAGGCGCCGTACGACGAGTTCCCGCTCCTGGAGACGACGTCGAACGGTACGTGCTGACACAGGTTGTTGCGCAACACACCCTAATTCCTGCGCTAAAGTTAATGATGTGGCGGTGCGAGTCGTCAATGCCCGCCGCACAACATGCCGGTCCTCTCGTTCGGTGGTGTGCCGAGGCTGCGGCAATCGCTCACGTCGGTCCGTCTGTCTCTCCTGCACCCACCGAATCCATACTCGCCTCACTGTGGCAGGATGTCGTCCACACGCACGGCGCCGATGTCTCAGTACGATAAACCGCTGTCGCGATAAGCCACTATTCGTCCTCTGTCGAACTCCGAAACGTGCTGGAATGACTGCCGTATTCTACGACGAGGCATCAGGAAGCTTCCCACGCACAGGCCCGGCAGCGCAACACACTTCCACTACTCACACTCCGCCTTCTGTGCACCCTTCTTATAGTGCTTCTCGGTGGCGTGCAGGGCGCACATGATTTGTATATGCCCCGCAATGCTAATCGTTTGCATGTCTTCTCGCGGGCGACGCATGCTGCGAATTTCAGGTCAATCGGACGCTTCCTTCTTGGTGCTGCATTTTGGGTGGCCAGCAGTGTATATGATGAAAACATTCCGATGAAGGAAGAGATTTGCTGGAATACTTGAGATTTGATTACCTGTTAAATTTCAATCATTTATCAAAGAAACTGGTTTTGAAATTGCGCAATTCGTATTTAGCGACATATTGTGGGTAGTATGTCGCACGAAATTTGGTTATTGTGGCACAGTATATTTCTTCTTCTATCCCACATTTTGTGCACGAGCTATATACACGGTCGAGTCACATTATTGTGACCACCAGTTACTATTCAGAGTAACAGCCATGTGCAGCGCGGACAGCAGCTAGACGGGCTGGGAGTGACTCAATAAGGTGCTGGAAAGTGTTCACAGGTATGCGGAGCCATGCTGACTGCAGTGCATCTGACAGCTGCTGGAGAGTGCGTGGTGGAGCGTCCATAGAGCGAACAACTCTGTCAAGGTTGTCCCACAAATGTTCAATTGGGTTTAGTTCTGGGAAATTAGGAGGCCAAGGAAGTACTTTGAAGTCTTTATAGTGCTCATCCAACCACTCTCTGACATTTCTAGCTGTGTGACAAGACGCATTGTCGTTCTGTAAGATCCCATCCGCCTCAGGGAAGACAATCAGCATGTATCGGTGTACGTGGTCTGCAAGGATGGATTCATAACGAATTCGGTCCATAGTGCCTTTCACAGGTACATGATCGTACCCAGGGAATGCCACGAAAACATTCCCCAGACCATAACGCTGTCCTCACCAGCTTGTGTTCTTCCAGCAATGGTTGAAGAGTGTTTGTTCTCCGATGTTTCTCGCCTTAAACGCCAACGTCCATCCGTTCGATGAAGTAGAAAACGTGACTCATCGGAGAAGGCAATCCTTTGCCAATCAGCGGATGTCCAATTCCGATATTGCCGATACACCTTTGCTGGCATAGGTGCAGTGACCATCCGTCTGCATCGAAGCCTCCATACGCAGCAGGGTTCGCTGAACTGTCGTTTTACACACAATTCCGGTTGCCGCCTCGTGGTTCATTCGGCCAGTGAGTTGTTGCTCTGTAGCGTGTCGATCGTCCCTCACGCACCTTCAAAGCAGACAGTCACCTCTCGCATCAATGGCACGTGGTGCTCCGCAGTTTCCACACCGCTTATTTCGCAATAGTACCGTTTCTCCAATTACGACACATTTCAATCACGGCAGCACGCGAACAGTTCACAAACTGCGCTGTTTCAGAAATACTGCCACCCTTGGCCAGAAAGCCGATAATCATCCCTTTCTGCAAATCTGATAAATCGCTCCTTTTATTCTTGACAGCAACTAGTAATATGTTTTCAGAATGCCTACAGCACAATTTATATACCCTCCAAGCCAGCTCACGACACGTGCCTTTTTTCATTGGCTAAGCGCTGTTGACGTCAAAAGTAGGAGGTGGTCACAATAATGTGACTCGATTGTATATATTGTGTTATCATAAGAAACGGTATTTAAATTATCGTACAGGTAATTCTACAATGCGTATGTATCAGTCTTTATAATCTATGAAACAAAAGCTATTATAGCTATCATTTAGAAGTTTTGCGAAATACGTAAAAATATAAAACACTACATTTAACCTTTTCTTTAGGATAATTCAGAGTGATTTTAAGTAAAAAAAAAAAAAAAAGATCTCAAGTTCCAAACCATTGTTGCTTCGAAAAATCACGATGAAAAAAAAATGTTTAATATGTCCTCTTGCAAAAAAAATTATAACAAACGTATTAAAAAAAATAATATGCTTCAGCAGAAAATAAAATAACCAAATCTTTCGCATTACTGAAAAAAAAAATCTTCGCCAATAAGTTTTACCTTGAACGTGAGTGCGATTCGGAAGACATCCTGGCTCAGTGGTTAAGACTCGCATCTTGTGTAGATCTAACCAAATCAGCCTCGGTTCGCTACCGGCGGGAAAGAGTTATCTGGCGTAATTGCTGAATTTTTCAGGATTTTCGGTTTTCTGAATTTCCTGTATAAATACGGAAAAACTTGAAACGAACTTTTCTGAAATAAACGGAACAACTAGACTACCGAAAATCTGTGAAAATGCGGAAGTTAAAAAAGAAATCGGGCAGTTTTAGAAACGGAAATTTCGTTAAATGATGGACACTTACCAGCTACTTTGCTGTACGTTATTTTCAGAAATTTTCCGTGAATTCACACCATTTATTTTTATAGTGTTGCACCACTGTTTTGTGTGTGCATCGCACTACTTAGCCTTAAAAGTTTGTGCAGCTGGTGGCGCACCACTTTTTGGTGCAACCTACTGAAAATTATTAATAGTGTAACATCTGTAACTCGGCTTCGAATAAATTACAGTATGTTGACAAAACAGCTTCATGTCACAAGTTCGATAGCTGCGTCAAACCTACTTTACCCATTATTTAAGCAATGACCTTTAACCTACGTCTGATTGTCGTGATTGTCTGCCAGGAGGGTCCAAAACAGTCAGCTCATGGGAGATATCATATTAACCCTCCGGATTGCAAGCACGTATATATCCGTTCGGCTGTTTCTGTGCACAAAGCACCGACGATGCAATAGTTCGTTCATCAAAAACCTGTTCAAATCCCGCGAGAACGCAACATTGCGTCAAAAGATTTTACAGACTAATAGGGATGAGAACACATATTTGCGTATCTTAATGACGACGAATACTACAGAAAGGGGAGTATTCTGCTACACATGTAAAAAAATTCGCATTGCCTCTTCCACAGCTCCTGCCACCTGGAGGGTTAAGTAAGAAAAGATACCAAGCAGCATACTTTAAATAGGGTGTTTAAAAAAGAATGACCCGATTTCAAAGAAGTGTATTTAATAAGACAAATGCGGGATAGTTACAAAACAAAAAGCCAAGTATGAAGGAAGGTCTAAAGTTTCACTCACCACAATTACAAATGCTCAATGTGCCCTCCACTTGCTGCACGGGCAACATCAAGCCGATAGCTGAATTCATCCCGAACGCGTCGGAGAGTGTTTTCAGTCACAGAATTTACCGCGGCCGTGATTCTCGTTCAGAGCTCATCCGAGTCAGCGGGTAAAGGGGGAACATAAACACGGTCTTTTACGTATTTCCATAAAAAAAAAAGTCACATAATGTGATGTCTGGTGATCTAGGAGGCCAAGCGTGTAGTGCCAAGTCGTAGGGTCTCCAGCGTCTAATCCAACGCTGAGGCAATGTGTCGTTTAGAAACTTGGAGGTTCCAATGTGGCGGTGCGCCGTCCTGCTGCAAAATGTAATCCTCAGAGTCGTCCTACAGCTGTGGAAGCAGCCAGTCCTTCAGCATTGCAAGATAGGAGTTGCCCGTAACAGTGTTGTTCGCAAAAAGAAGGGGTCATAACCCTTTCTAACAGAAACCGCGCAAAAACATTCAGTTTTGGTGATTCACGTTCATGTTGGAGAGTTTCATGTGGATTCTCCAGTCCCCATATGCGAACATTGTGGCGCGAAATTTTTCCGCTTACATGAAAGGTTGCTTCATCGCTAAAAATCAACTTTTGTACGACGGTGTCGTCCTCCATGTCCTCTAACAGAGTTGCACAAGAATCATTTCGTTGTGTTTTGTCACCTTCACGAAGAGCTTGCACCAGTTGCAATCTGTACGGCTTCAGCAGCAAACGTCGTCGTAAAACACACCAAACAGTCACATGAGGGATGGCAAGTTCGCGGCTCGCACGGCGAGTAGACTTCCGTGGGCTTCGCTGAAACGCCTCGTGAATTCGTTGCACATTCCTCGCTGAGATGGTTGGTCGTCCAGGACTCTTTCCCTTACATAAACACCCTGTTTCTTCAAATTATCGATACCAACGACGAATGTTTTTGCCCACTGGTGGAGCACTGCCATAACGCCGTTTAAACGCACGCTGCGCCGTAATCACGGACTTGGTCTTGCTTAATTCGAGCACACATAACGCCTTCTGTTACCTCGACGCCATCATCTCACTCACTAAGAGTAGCGGCTGTTTGGACGATGGTGCTGCCATTTAGCGGTAGTCATAACAAACTCTGGGCCACGCCCGTAGACATGATGCGAGTCGCATTCATCGTTTGCTCGTGGGTGCCGAGATATCCACTTTTCAAATCGGGACATTCTTTCATACTTCCTCTATCCAGTAACTTGGAGCCAAAATCGAAAGTTAAATTTGAGCATATATGTCAGCGCCTTTATTCCGAATTTCAAATAAAAATGTTCATACAATTTACTAAAAGCACATTTTAGCGTTTCCAAAAAAAATGGCACAACAAAAACCGCATTTTTTTTAGTGGTTGTTCAGCTTCCAACAACAAAACTAGCTCTCCCCAAAGAAACTGTTCCTCAATTTTTATTTTGAATAGCATTGAAATGCATTTTAAGACGAAGTGCTGGTTCCTGTATTATGTTCTTGCTCACGACTACCGAGGAATGCTTTCGTACATAAAAAGCTTTGAAAGAAGAACAGAACACAAGTAGAATGAAACACCGACTGAGACGAAAGAAATAAGCACAGAGGAGATATGAAATAAATCCAGAAGATTTAAGATAGTAAGAAAGATGGATGGACCAGAAAAGGCAGAAGAAAGACGTTCTTAGGTGAGGGGAGGGACTTACTGGATAGAGGAAGTATGAAAGGAAAGACAGAAAAAAAAAAAAGGACTTGGGGAAAGTAGGGCTGATATTCCGGAAGAAAAAGAGGAGGAGGAGGACGAAATGCGTGACGATGTAAAAGTAGGAGGAACGGCCAAATTCATGAACCCACGGAAAAATTTCCTAACGACACATTACATTTAATATCTGCCTTCATAATCATGTATATATTCATAAAAGTACGACTCGTCTTTGGCAGCATGACAGCTGCATTAAATACATCGCGCATGTAAATGATGTGGACTTCGGTGTTACTTTATTAATCCCAAATTTCATAAGATTTAAAATCTCGATGGGTTCAAGGAAACATGAATATGAAGCGTTCCTGTGTCTCCCCTTGGTGAAGAGCCATTTTCCTTTTGGAACTCTCTCTCTCTCTCTCCCATGCTGATGAGTGCTTCCCTTGAAGATGGGGGTGATGTGAGGGGGAGATATGAAAGATGCTGATGATGCACGTGATGAAACAAGAGAGAAAAGGGGGTGTAATTGGGACTTTGAAAGAAGGGAAAGGAGGTCGTTGAGGTCGAAGAAGGAAGCTTAAGTAGCTAGAAAGCGGGAGGCAAGTAGGCAACCTCATACTGACGCTGTAAGTACAATAATGAAGAATCAAGAAAAATGCTGACACTGCTCCAAAGAACTTCATGCTCTCTCCCTCAGTTATGGCATCGTAATTGGGAAAGAAATCATCGATGGCCTCTCCCTTAGTGCTCCAGTAGAAGAGTTCGGGGAAGGCTTTACTTTAAAACTGAAGTATACTGAAATTTTCTTACAGTTTATCACCCATCCCAATCCACAGACACTCGAGAAGTAATAGTTCGTAAGACTATATTCCAAAGCACTCGACTAATTTTTACATTCCGAGAGACCATTACATATTATAAGCCAGACACAAAGAACATTTGTACTCCAAGGACCGAAGTTTCTCTTTATGACAGCTTTATCAACATGACTTTATTTTTAAAAATCCATATCTATCTACACACACCGGCAGCTCAATTAGAAATCTTCATGCAGAGATATACGTGAACGTCACTTACGCAGAGTACATGCAAAATGCGTGGTCACGTACGTAACCACGTGATCGACGCAACTATTTACGACTGTTACTCGTCAGAAATCGTCACCAGTTTTGATCACAATGGTCAGAAGAAAGAGGACACCGAATATTCGGATGTAATAAGCACGTCTGTCGAATCCGTTCTGAAGCGAATTAAATCTATCAAAGCTACTCAAAGTCAATGGAACCGGTTTGGAAAACAATCAATGGGTTTCAACAATCCATAAAACAACCAGAATTATTTTTTTTTTTTATTGGAGGTTTAACGACCACCGTGAGCAACTCAATGGGCTATAAGCAGTCGCCCGTCCCTAATTTAGAGTCACTGGTTCCAGAGAAGGGAGAGAGCCAGTGCCGTAAGACAAACACAACATCCATGCCTCACCGCATCCAGAAATAGAAACGTCTACTTTCCACCAGCGGCTAAAAAGCATGTTACGAAGATAAGCAAATGGCAAACAAAAAGTTTATCATAGTACAAGGAAGGTACTAGAGACAAAGAGATGTTCAAATCGAACAGTTAAAATGAGAAATATAGGAGGAAACATGATATAAATCTACGTCCGCCAGCGGAAAAATTTTGCATAACGGAAAAATTGAAAATAGGCCAAAATTATTCTTCTGGAAAAAGCTATGCTAAGGGAAAATAAACTTTTTAAATACGCCTCCAGGGAGCAGAGATGGCGAAAAAAAAATTTCGACCTTTACGCAGCTAGCGGGAAATCTTTGCATTATTTAAACAATATAATGCTCCAAATCTCTGTTGTAGCGAATGGCATACAGTACAGCTGCAAACTGAAGTACGCAAAGTTCACCTACCGACAGAGCTGTGAACTACAAAATTCCTCATGTACTGGCCTAAAGTGTTCTACAAGGTAAATAAGTGTTCTGCAAGTTAAATTGCACATGCAAAAAGCATTGTATTGAGAAAAACCGTTTAAGCATTTGCGCCCCTAGCGGCGAAATTGTGCACTATTTTGAAAAGAAAACACACACACACAGGGCTTGCATGGTTAGTAGTATCTGGCAGAAGAAAGAAGTTTTTCAATCACGTTTTTATTCCCGCAGATATTGCTGTAAACGGAAATGTGAAATTACGCCCTCTGGTGCGCTAAGAAAAATTTTAAGTTATGTGAGAAACATTTCGCAGCGGAAACGCTCTCCAACAAAGACAAAATATTTCAAATCGGACTCTTGGGAGCAGAGATATCGACAAAAATAAGATTTACATCTACGCCTCCTGGTGAAAACACCATGCATTATTTTAAGAAGAAAGTATTCTGAAAAGGTTTAACGGCGTGAGTAGTATTGGTCCACGAAAGAATTTTTTGAATGAAGTTTTCAGGAGCTCAGAGTTTGCTGAAAATACATCAGACGCAGATATTGACATTTTCGTTCCCTGGTGGCCAAATCATTCTTTATTAAGTAATAGGAATTATATGCAACGCATTTCCCATTAAGAGTTGTATCCGGTGCAGAAATATTTTTTTCAAATCGGAGTTTTTTTATTTTCTTTTATTTTTTTGACTTTAGGTTTAACGACCACCGTGAGCAACTCAATGGGCTACAAGCAGTCGCCCGTCCCTAATTTAGGGCCACTGGTTCCAGGGAAGGCAGAGAGCCAGGGCCGTAAGACAAACACAACATCCATGCCTCACCGGTATTCGAACCCGGTTCCCTTTCCGGAGAATGATCAGAAGCCATCGCTTTGACCACTGCGCCACCGGGGCTGTAAATCGGAGTTTTAGAAACAGAGATATCAGGGAAAACGCAATTTATCTTTACGCCCCTAGCGGAAAGTCTGTGCGTTATTTGAAAATTTTGAAATTATATGAGAAACATTTTGTACTGAAAATGCTATCGAACAAATTTGAAAATTTTCAAATCAGACTCTTAGAAGCAGACATATTGACAAAAAAAAAAGATATTCATCTACACCCCTTGGCGGAGAAACCACGATTTATTTTGAGAAAAAATATTCTCAAACGTTTATCGACACGAGCGGTATCGGTTCACGAAATAATTTTTGTAATCGAGATTTCAGAAGCTCAGATTTTGCAGCAAATACCTACGAAGTAGAAATTAACCCTTCCCAGCAAAAACACAAGTGCTGGGAATCTGCTGGCCACCAGCTGGAAGTGATGGGTCACTGCTGGCTGAAATCTGCCGCTCACGGCCTGGTAGCGGTCCGTTGGTGGCAGCGCTATCAGTTGGCGAGCCATTGATGGCCCTGCAGCATCGCCGTGAATTGTGGGCCTCCAAGCAAGGGCCACTAGTGGCCCGTTGCTGGCAACCAATGCAACCCCAACAGCAGGTGAAAGCAATGGGACTGCGCAGAAGCAACACTTGTCGTGTCTCTCATGGTACCAGTTAGTTGAAGACGACGCTATCGCCATCGTGTTATTTTAGTGGATGTTAAGAAAAAAATCCATATGTAGAGAGG